>JAVJIX010000003.1:7590000-8790000 GCA_036785185.1 Paratrypauchen microcephalus
CACAGCCAATGTTACACTCACAAAAGCCTGCTATCCTGGCCTCAGCAGCAGAGAGGAAAAAACAAGTGTCAAATATGCTGTAAAGTACTACTGCGCCGAGCTGGACGGGGGCTCAGAAGGGAAGGCAGACAGTTAGGTAAGAGACACTGAGTTTGTTTTTTGAAAGCCAAAGTTTAGTTATGTCCACAGAGTTATCAAAAGAATAGAAACAGAAAATAGAAAGCAGAAAGGTGATAATACTAATAATGCATTTGATTTATATTTTGGACACTGAAAGACCCTTACATTGCTTTATTCATTCACTCCACACCTGGTGGTAAGATACTATTGTAGTTGCACTGGCATAGACTGACAGCCCCTCTGACCACTACAATCACTTATTTATTGTGTATCTGTTTTTATTTTTATTTTATTTTTTATCAGCTGTATAGAATCTTTTACTTCATGTGAACTACGGTGCAGCACTTTGTTGTATGTGCTATATAAATAAAGTGGATTTTGTTCGCTAATACACTCACTACATTCCTACATATGCCTAAGGACACAACGCTAAATGGTCCGAGTGGAAATCGACCATCATTGGGCATTTGGGTTGGTTGACAAGTGCTCTAACCACTGAACTTCTGCTGCCCCACTGACACCCAGTATTCCCAGTGGTCTCCCAGCCTCGTACCGGAACCAACCTGCGATGCAGCTATTGGACATTTGAAAAGACAAAAGTGTGTTCTGTCAGTACGAACATATCATCCCTCTTGCAAAGACAAAACACGTCACGGATCATGCTCATCATTGATTCATCTGCTCACATCACAATCCGTGTTTAATGTAGTCACTCTGGCATGGCTGTTTGAAGAGTGATGACATACAAACATATGGAAACACTTTATTTTAATGCTGTCATTCTTCATGTCTCACCTGACAAAGATGGTCGCCTGAGACAAAGGTAAACACCGTGTTGCTGATGTTATGTTTAGAGATAATAGAGTAAACACTGCAGGCACTACAGGGGGAGATAGAGGGTAATGAAGTTGAAATGTTCCATTATTTTTTATGTAAATATGCATACTAGAATTGCAATTAAAAGGTCTCAATCGATGGTACTACGCAGTTGATACTTTGCAGCTGATGTCATCAACATTCATTACATTCGTTTAGTTTTTGTTGAAAAGCAAACACCTAAACTCGTGAAAATGTGTTGTTTAAATCCATTCTGCTTTTCTTTTTTTCTTGAGTTTTCAGACAATTTGAAAACTTATTTGGCTAATGTGTGCACTGTGTCTTCATGGTAACTGGATAACATTCTGAAAATACACGTACAGCTCTGGAAAAAAAAATATGAGACCTCTGCAAAATTATCAGTTTTCTGATTTTACTACTTATATGTATGTGTTTGGGTAAAAGGAACATTTTTGTGTGAGTCTATAAACTACTTTTTTTTTTGTTATTTTTTTTCCTCATGAAAACAGATTCCCGATCATGAACCATGACACTCTACACATCAAATGAAACCTTACAGTGTCCTCTTTTTGACTATGCAATTCATTTCCCTGCAAAACAAACACTTCCCGAGCACATGGGGATTTTATACGGGAAAGCACAAAACGAGGTTAGCTTACCTTAGAATGCTTTGCACAGGTCAAACTCTGTATTTCACCATAAACTTGCTCTCAATTTGTCCGTAAGGATCCAGCGAATAAAATCCAGGAAAACAATTTAGTCCAAAACACGTGTTAGATCCATTACGTCTGATCCGGCAGCATGCTTGTGTTGTTTACCCAAAACCACGAGCCTTGCCGAAGGCGAAGGCGGAGCCCAAATGTCCTTCTGCGGCTCTCATATTCAAAATGGCTGCCTCTGCATGGGGAAGATCCCCCTTTTATGTGACTATATCTAAGTCCAAAAGAATACTTTGATTTCATGATGGAAGTGAAAAGGCTTGGAAAACAATGTATTTTTGAATGGGTATCTTCAATTTCAGTAATTAACGGGTAAAAATCTTACACACTGTCCCTTTAAAAGCAGGTAGCACACCCTCTCTCACAAAAGTTACACAGTAGGCTACACTTGTACTAAATTACTGCCTATCCACTACTGCCTATCTGTAAATCGATAGGTCAGTATTGGGTTACCACTAGAATACTTAACTAATGCAAACATGCCATTACAGCAGAGCCCATAGATCCCCATAGATGTGAATAGAGACTGGAGTTGTGGTGAGGGGCCCGGACAGTGGTCAGACACTTCAGCCCACTCACAGTAGAGCACCATATTGACCACAACTAATATGAGTGCAAATCAATGCGCGAGGCTACAAGGGGCATGTGTTGAGAGCAAGATAGTCCCTCATAAAGATCACCATAAATCACGGCCATTGGGTGTCACTGTGAACGCTCGATCTGATTGGTGGAAAGAGCAGGAAGTGTGTCCATAAACATGTATCTATTGGACAAGGTTCCTCCCCAATTAGTGTTATGGTAGTGTAACAGGAATTGATTGGTTTAAGGCAAAGATGCTAAAGTGCATGGAAAAACAAAAGCTCTGGTAATACATACAATAGGTTTCAGTATCAGTGGGTTTTCTCAGATATTGCTATTGGCAGATATCGGTATCAGACAATATCAAAAATATAAAAATATGCCTTAATACTTACACAAACCTGTAAGCATAAGGTTACAGGTTTTATATCATAGCTGAAATGCATTTTGTTATTATTTTTACATGTGTAAAGTTAATTTACGATCTTTACTTCTATTTGTGGCCCTTGATTTGGATTTTAAAAGCTATATCGGTATCAGCAAATATATTTTTTGGCCACAGCAGCAAGCCAGCAATCTGATCTTAGTATTAGCTCAAACAAAAAAACAAAAATCCATATATCAGACCATCGCTAATAATAATATTAACTGCATGATGATCTGCTCTCCCCTCTATAAGCTTTCGTTCTTCCACTGTCTTCAAGCATTCATTATGGACAGCTTCAGCTTCAGCTTCCTCCTCCCCTCCTATCCCACACGATCAAAACTGATTTGGTTACATAATGTTTACTCTCAATTAACACCATGCAATTAGCACATCAAAACACACTGATAACCTCTCCCGTAGCCACATTATACACAGCTACATATCTAACACATAGAACGATCGTCTCCATGCACCACTGCCATTAGCTGCGTTTCCTGGAGAACCTATAAACCTGTATCCGTTCATTTTGCGCAGTCCACATGACACTGGCTGTTTACAGTGAACCACTCAAGAGTGACGTGCCATCTGCTGGGAATAATTACAGTGGAGGTTGCCGACCTTTCAGGCATGGAGCTGTAGTATCGCACTTACCACTCTTCGGCCCGTACAATGAGGTCCTGCTGCACAGATACAAGACAAGAACTGGCTCCCTGCATTAACCAAAGAGGGCAGGCAGGTGGGCTTCATTAAAATAATTACATGTTTCTCTTTAGACATCACCTTACTTCCAACATAAAATATTCTCAAATGATGGGGCAGAGGTATATGTATCAGATATACGTTTTTCAGTTCTAATAACAATATCAATACTATGCCCTAAGTACTAAGCCATTACCCAATATTAATCAATAGGAATTGAAAATGTCAATATCATGGAACTGATGCATAACACTGCAAACTTTCCTGGATCGGCACATGACATTCAATATCAGTATCGGTGCATCCGTAATCAAATGCTCTTCCAGGTATGAGGATACAGCAAGGTTACTCAAATGGGCAAAAATGAGACACATTCAACAACATGTGGAGTTTGCATGTTCTTCCTGTGTCTGGATGGGTGTCCTCCGGGCACTCCGGTTTCCCCCATCAACACAAAAACATGCTCCATAGGTAAAATCCTCCAGCTTAGGTCCTGACCAAGCTTAGCAATAAGATCAAGGAGATGGGTCCCCGGGGCGCCTGTAAGATGAGCTGCCCACTGCTCCTGAAGGATGGGTCAAATGCAGAGAAATAATTTTCCTACAGGGATAAATAAAGGATAATTTAAAAAATAAAATAAAATAAAATAAAATAAAATAATACTATAATAGTATGTCAAGTATAAGAGCTGTTAACTGATTATAGCCTATAGATCCTGGAGTAAATGAATTATGTTAGATCCTTTCCAGTCTGGCCAAAGTGACACCACAGGTGAAGGCACTAAAACAAATGTGTTTAAATGACATCTAAAAATTGACAACTGATTTAAATCATGTATCTTTTTTGAGGCTTTATTACTGCTTGAGACATCTGTTTGTTTTTAGCATCAGAAGCACAAACAGAATTGCATTTCCAATTGGGACATTTGGGATGGCTTTAAGCGCTAATAATAAAAATTATACTGGCATTCGTAATGAAAAATGTACCGGCCCAACCGCCTAGGAAGTCACATTTACAGACACTTTTTAGTATTCCTCCCAAACAGCAGCTCTGAGTTACCCCGGCCTGAGGCATTAAGGCTCCTTGTCCTATGATGACATTGCTTTCGAGACAACATTGGCATTGCTCGGCTTTTTAAATTGGGATGAGTCACTGTTATGAGGATACGTACGAATCAAAGTGTTGTTTTTATTTTATTTTAGCCCAGTGAGACAAGCTACATTCAGACCCATTTCATTAGCAAGCCAGAGGAAGTAACACCAGCATTGGACAAATTGCAAAAGTAAGCGTTTGCGGAGAGTGATGGGCAGAGTCTGATTTAGAGTAATTTAGAGAGGAGAACGATCACAGCAACTTTAATCTTTCCAAAATCCGATTGCGTTTGAGCCTGATGGGGCTAAAGGACATTAAGCCGAACATGCTATCACAAAAGTGGGCCCAGTGCAGCAGCCCAAAAACTCACTGCACACATTTCTAAGAACAAGAATCACAGATGGACGGGTGCTTTTCAGGAACATTGTTTTTGTCAGGCAGAGAGGTTGGTGTGCGTTGGATGGTACAGCTGTCCTTTTGGCTTAAATGGAATAAAAAATAAAAATCACCAATATTCATTGTGTAGTGTTATATAATTGGTTTTACTCATATATTCATAGTTTGGTTGGCCATTGTTAAAATACTGAAAGAAATCATTTTTAGTTCATCCTTTTAGTTCTGGTATTTAGTCTAAGGTGATCTGTTTAATTTCTCTCGTGGTCATTCTGCAATCTGCCAAAGCCTATGGTGGTGTTACGGATGTGCTAATAAAGTTCCACAGTATGGCATTAAACTTCTCTTTCTCCATGGAGACAGGCAGGTAGTGGACACTGCACCTTTAAAGGTACACTGTGTAGGAGGGTGGCGCATTGGTGGATGGTGGGTATTGCAATTCCGGTTCTAGCTATGGCAGACCTCGAGGGTCACCCAGGCGCGACGTAACGCGGACAGCTCGGCGTACCTGGAGGTGGGTTCACCGACAGCCGCGCACGAACCGCGCGCACGCGTGAAGCGCACCCGGCGCTGTGCGCGGTTGGGGGGAATCGGGAACCGGACCGCGGAGAGCGGAGGTCGGTCTGCACTTGGGGGAATGGAGGCGGAGCCTGGGGTGCGGGCCCGCGCTGCGACAAAGCCCCAGCCGCGGTAGGTACTATGTCCTTCTTCTTTTCCTCTTAGATGAAGCTGCTTGCTCCTGCGATGTATGTGCAGAGTAAGTGTGATCCGGCAACATGCTTGTCGTTGTTTATCCAAACGCGTATCCAAATCTCATTGTGTGAAATCCACAGGCCAGTGCCGACAGCTATAAATAAAACGGCGAACGCAGAGCCCAAAATACAGTATGTCCTTCTGCGGCTCTCGTAATCAAAATGGATGCCTCTACATGGGGAAGATCCCCCTTTTATGCGACTATATCTATACCGGGTGCAGTAATGTGCAGCCCACTGCTCCTAATAACAGGATGGGTTAAATGCAGAGAAGAATTTCTCCAGATCAATAAAGTTGCTACTTAAAGGAAAAGTAACGTTTTTTTTACAATTTGAGCCTTATTTCGGTAATAAAACTTACCTGGCCAACCAAATGATATCTCTCTGTATTTCCTATACACCGCGATACCATTTGGACACCCTCCCTCCACCCTCGCTCCTCCGGTTAAAAAACGGACTCCGCGATTCTGATTCGTTCAAAGATGGTGACGTCAGTGCACCCGCCTTTGCCCGCAAAGTCACTCTTAGGCAGCGGAAGTTCCTCCTCAGTTTTGAATCAAGATGGCGCAATCTCTGATTGGTTCACTTAGCTGTCTGTCTACGTGCAACTGCAGCGCATTTTGGACCAAGCGTTACCAGACTCATCCGCTGGTACAGCGATGAGTCATGGATTCTTCCAGGCAATAATAAAACAAAAAAAGTTCTTTTACTCACCCATAGCACTTTGGTGTCATATGGAGTACTTCCAGAGATGTTTTAGATTTGCGGTTAGCCCAGCGCAACTTCTAGCCATAGCTCGGGGCATATAATATATTCCCCAAGCATGTAATATGCCCCGTGCGGGCTCCAAATAGCACAAACTTTAGCACTTTTCAAATCATAGAAGCCCGATGTCTTAGTCTATGATTGCGTTTGAAGCAAAAGTGGCCTGTAATCCGAGATTTTTCCATAGTTTACAGCTTTGCGTTTCATGTTTGGGTCCCGGGAGCTGAGAGCACAGTCCGCACATGCGCACTGGCGTCCTCATCTACTCGAAACTAAGAAAGAAAGAAAGAAAGAAGAAAGAAAGCTATGCCTTTATTAGTCCCACAGTGGGGAAATTCCAGTTCTGCATTTAACCCATCCTGTTATCAGGAGCAGTGAGCAGCACATTACTGCGCCCGGGGACCATCTCCATGATCTTCTTGCTTCGGCTTGGTCAGGACCAAAGCTGGAGGTACCTATGGTGCCCGGAGGAAACCCACCCAGACACGGGTGCAAACATGCAAACTCCACACAGAAAGGCTCAGGTGACCCGGGGATCGAACCCAGACCATGCATGCAAACTCCACACAGAACACACACAGAAAGGTCTGGGCGACCCGGGGATCGAACCCGGAACCTTCTTGCTGTGAAGCATGAGTGCTACCCACTCAGCCACCGTGCCGCCACTAAACTATGGCTAAATCTCGGATTACAGGCCACTTTTGCTTCAAACGAAATCGTAGACTAAGACATTGGGCTTCTATGATTTGAAAAGTGCTAAAGTTTGTGTTATTTGGAGACCGCAAAGTAATGCCCCGAGCACTCAAGTTAACGGATACGCTACAACATAACTTCTACGAACACAAAACACAAAATGACACCAAACTGCTATGGGTGAGTAAAACTACTTGTTTTATTGCCGAAAGAAGGCTCAGATTGTAAAAAAAACGTTACTTTTCCTTTAAGTCCAACAGAATACTTTGATTTCATGATGGAAGACACTGTATTTTTGAATGGGTATCTTCAATTTCGGTAATTAACGGGTAAAAATCTTACACAGTGTACCTTTAAGGTTTAAGGCCGATTATTTTTGGTGGAAACAAGTTACAACATGGTAAATATCGTGTCTGGTTTAATACATTATTGTAGTATTAGATGATTGAAACTCCAATCTTTGCAAGTTTTTGGAGATTTTACTGTATACCACACTTTTAAAGATTAAAACACCATCTGGCAGGACAAGATAATCACTTAAAACAACCACCACAAAGAAACACATAACAGAATCTGATCCAAACTGAGCACAGTGAAGGCCATGTCATTATTCTTGGGTTTAGCTTTTCATTACTAGAGAAATTTGGAGGACTCACAATAATATTTTGGTTTAAACTGTTATGCTATGGTAACAGTGCTAATTTGTAATAATTCTGAAAGTAGTAGCAGTAGTAGTAGCAGTAATTGCAGTAGTAGTAGTATGTATTTGTGGGTATGGTATGTTATTAGAAGATGGTGGCTCAAGATGTAGTGGACTCAAGGTAGAAATATTTGAAGTAGCAGTTAAGAGTAATTTCGTTTGCGATAGTGGATGTAGTAGCTGCAGTAGTAGCAGTGGATCAGTCCTCTTATTTTCATTGATTACATGATTTACCTCTGGCAAAATCCTTAATAAGAAAACTTGATCAGTTTATTGCTAATCTTGTCACACAGTTGTATTTCCCAAGGCTGTTTGAACAGTCTCCTCCACTGGGATGCTGGCAATAAATTGGAATTCAGATCCGCACGTTGACAAAGATGGAACATCGTACACAGCAGCCAGACTCACTAAGAATAAACATTAACTACAAACATTTCCAGCAACAGTATGTTTCACAGTTGTGCACAAGGTCAGAGCAAGTCCAAGATGCTAGATTATCTTCTATAATAATATCTACCCCTGTCCTGTTTAAAGGCTTCTCCATTTGAATGATGATTGTGAAGAAGAGATAATCTGGCGGTGCATGTTGAGTTGACAAGTTAATGTATTGATTTGGGTCTCAGTTTCCAAGTGTGAGTTGCTGAGTTATAACAGTGCTGGAGCTCGTGGCCAACACCAGTATAAGAGGCAGGTCTCTGGAGAAGGAGGACTGCACAGAGCCTCAACACAGCTCCAGGGCCATGCAACCAAAACAACAAATACAATGAATCCCATTATTATTGGAAGAAAGGGCCAAGAGAGTTTTTTTTTTTTTATTGCAAGCACTGTAAAATGTTACTGCGATCTGTACCAGCAAATCTGCTAACATTTACAACTATTACTACCGAGCGATTACAATAAGTGTTTTTCGATATTATCAAAGTGATACCTATTCACGAGTTTTGGTCACATGAGTTCTTCCTGTTTTGAAGGTCTTTTTGAGGATTTTTGCTCATTTAAGATATACAGCTCTGGAAAAAATTAAGAGACCACTGCAAAATGATCAGTTTTTCAGATTTTACTACTTAAGGAACATTTTTGTTTGAGTCTATAAACTACTGACAACATTTCCCCCAAATTACAAATAAAAATATTATCGTTTAGAGCATTTATTTGCAGAAAATGACAAATGGTCAAAATAACAAAAAAGATACATGTTTTCAGACCTCAAACAATGCAAAGAAACAAGATCAAATTCATTTTAAAACAACATAATACTAATGTTTACACTTAAGAAGAGTTCAGAAATCAATATTTGGTGCAATAACTTATTTTCTTTCATGCGTCTTGGCATGCTCTCCACAAGTCTTTCACAATGTTCTTGGGTGACTTTATTCCACTCCTGGTGCAAGAACTGAAGTAGCTCAGCTTTGTGTTTGTGTTGGAATTCAACAGACACTGGAATGGAATGGCTGTAATACATGTAGAGATGCTGATTTCAGAAGAAAAAAAATGCAGTGGTCTCTTATTTTTTTCCAAAGCTGTATTATTAAGATAGATTATTGAATTCTTATTTGTAATTGCAAAGGCAAATCCATGCATAAGATCCAAATCAGCTGTAGGGATGCACCGATCCAGGTTTTTCAGTTCCGATACTGATTTCGATACTATAGCTTTAAGTAACCGCCAATAGCAAAGGAGAAATTCAATTCTGTCAACTGGACAGAACTGGACAACTAGAGAGTGAAAACAAAAATAACAAAACAAAACTGATCCAAATGTAGGTCTTATTTATCATTCAAATAACTGCAGAACAACTCTGTATAAATAAAAAGTCTAATAATTCTGGGCCTGCTATGACCAGTAGTCTAATTACATAAATTTAAATGTCCAATGAGGATACTGGCTAAACTGATATTTGGACGCCAATATCCAATCCAGCTACTTTTTCAGTATCAGATCGGTACATCCCTAATCGGCTGATGACAACTGAATACAAATACACAACAATACATCACTAAATTAAACATGTGACAACCAAACAGCCTCACTAACCTATACTTAAACTATAACATACTGTAAAAAGTAAACTATACTGATTGACATTTGATCAAAACATTACTTGAATCCAGATTTTGCCATTTGGATCCACTCTCCAACAGCACCACGTCAAACTTCTATTATTATTACCGATGTCTGGAGCCAACAACACTTGTCACTGCATCACAGATACAATAACACTACTTATTCACTAAACTGCTAATGTGCTTGAATCGCAAACTTGTTTTTCCACCACAAAACCGATTTTTACCAGCATATTCGCCGAAAACAATCGCCGCCGGTTTGCTCCTGTCCCACTGCATTAGCACACACAGATCAATAACGCTGCTATTCTCAGCCTTTAGATCTGGACCAGGGAGGGGAAGCCTGCCTGCAGCTAGAGCCTGTGACTGCTCCAGTGTGTGCCCGCCCTCCAGACCCCGGAACAGGGACGGCAGCTGCAGTGACGGGGCAGCACATGGGGGACTCTTTGGAGGCGATCAGACGAATCGCCGGCTCTTTGGCTGGAGGGGCTGGCTGCTCTTCGGAGGATGTGGCAGACAGAGATCCGCACAACGTCAATGATGCCACCGCCACCTCTGTAATTTTCAATCTGTGGTCGACTGCCAGCAGATAAATGGTGCAGTCTATTGGGTAGGGTACAAGTTCCGAAAATACAAAATATTCAGTCTGATGAGAAGATTGGGGCCTGAAATGTAAACAAGTTTTGACTAAGAAAACAGTGATTAAAACCAAATAAGATGTATGTTTTGAATATTTATTGATAGATTGTGCTCATTTTTCTGTCCTAATTGTATAATTTGAAATGTATCACCCAAAAAACAGGTTTTCAGATTTCAGAATGTACTGATTTCATACTCTCAGATGGGGGAAAAGAGATATTATTATTGATTTCATTGTACTTTGTCTTGAAATATCCAAAAGGTAAATTCATAAATGTTGAATCTCTTCTTCTCAACTATCTTAGGAAGAAAAAGAAGTGAAGAAGTGAACTTTATTGATCTCACACTGGAGAAATTCTTCTCTGCATTTTAATCCATCCTATATATATATATATACATATATTAGGAGCAGTGGGCAGCACACATTAGGGCGCCCGGGGACCAACTCCATGATCTTCTTGCTTCGGTTTGGTCAGGACCTAAGCTGGAGTACCTATGGTGCATGTTTTGGGAAGTAAACGGCTTCTTCTGATCCTAAGCATTTCATTGCATTGTTGACCTTGTGTTGATCCTGCATATGACAAATAAACAATCTTCAATCTTCAATCTTGAAACCTGATCATTCCTATTAGAAACTCGACCCAAGAACTCACTGTATTCCAACAAAAATATCAACTGTATTAAATATTATTGGCTTATAGAATGTTCTGATGTCATCTGAAACCCAGCGAAACTAACTACGATACTGCAATGACCTCGTCTCCCAGTAATAACTGACTGTACAAGTTCAAAGGTGCATCCATCATATCAAGTGCAATCTACTTCCTGTATTTGGGGTCATAGTGGACAATTTACAAATTCAGGAGTTTGTTCCTAATCTCCAAATATTAAAATAATGTGCTGAGGTTAGAGTTTGGTTTATGGGCAATGGTTATTTTCAGTAGATCTCACAATGAAAGCTACAATTATAAGTATATTTCTCACTACAAATCCATATGATACTAACATGGATTTCACACCAAACTCTCTCGGGCATTGTCTTTTAAAAATATTTCAAAATGCATTTCTTTCCCATAGATGACAATAAAGGCCAGCTACTCCACCAGCCTAAGCCAACCGACACCATGACGCATGTATGTTTATCTCAAAGTCACCGCAGACAGACTAAAAGAATAGCGTCTGGATTCACCTTGCTCTGACTGTGATAAGGCTCCATCTGATCCACATCAGTCAAACGGCAGAAAAACTCCTCCTCTTCTATCAGACTCAAAGTGACCATCCTTCAAGATCCTCTCTCACAAAAGCCCTGGAGACAATACAAGCTGATTGGTTCTCTCATCCTACATCACAAAGACTGTAAGATCTTCAAGTGGGGAGCAAGAACGATATGTAGTATCCAGCCGAGTGTTAGCCACGTAAGCCTTACTCAGAAGTGCACAGGCCTAGCCCAATGTGCCTGTGAACCAAGAAATGAATACAAGTACAGAAATATCACTTTAGACCCTCATTTGGAATATTGCATTTAAGGTTTCTGTTGATTTTATTTTTAATCAGCTACTCAGCTTTTGCCATAATTTTCAATAGTCTTAATTATACAGTAAATTCAATCTAATTTGCTTACCTCCAGAACAACAGTTGCTATTAGCAATTAGAGATAGACTGATATATTGGATGGCCAATACATCGGGCTGATATTTTTATCTTCTTGGCTTTTGGCCTTAAATCTCCAGCATGGGCTAATATTTTGTTTGTTTTGCTGAATAAAGCACAAAGCGTTAATTTAACTGCTCTCTTATAGGTCTGTGGTAAAAAAGAGGGTGAGTTTGTAGTGAATTACAGAATTTGAGGGGAAAAAAAAGCATGTCGGCCCAAAAATATCGGCAGAGCTTATCGGCCATTGGTTTATCTGGATTCTAACGGAATCGGCCATGAAAAAACAAAAAAAACATATTGGTCAATCTCTATTAGCAATTTTTTGATACATCATCCACCACTAGTCTATCTGTGTCATTCTGAATATAATAATGACAGTTGGCTGAATGTCTCTACTCACTCTTCACCCACATCGCTTAATGTCCTATAAAGCTTATGTGTAGACAGTAACCAGCAAAAGAAAATAATGGCTATATTAACTTTACCTCCAGTATGGGGATATATGGCTGTCGCTCTCCATTGAGTTGCATAGTCTGTCCTTCTCCCATCTACCAGTATGCAAATTGACTGACCTCTTTCTATCCCACAATTAGTACTCGAGAGTTAATGACTGTGTGGATGAAGTAAAAAGGGATTTCATTTTATTTTTTATTGACCACTTTTGGCTGGAGGGATATCGTAGGCCAGCGCCATAACCGTATATTGTAGATGTCACATTCACAGCCTTGGCCCAGGTAATCATATCTGAGTCATAGGTGAGCGCGAGCCAAGTTAAGGGCTCCAACACAGAGAAACGAGCTGGTACAGATACAGGACAGGCAGGCAAACACATGGAGAACTTGTAAGATCGTCCTAGCGCACAAATACACACAAATACACACAAATACACACACACTGATGCTATATTGGAGACTATACGACTCCCTGCGGTGCCATTCCACCACAAGCTGTTGTCCCCCGTTTGTGTAAACCACCTCATACCGCAATAGAGCATCTTAGCGCAGCCGCTTATATTAGACGCCAGATAGACTTTGATATGTTGGTAACTGCATTTCATTTTGTACTGGGACATGGCTAAAAGTGTGATTCCGTTTGTGCTGTTCTGGGTTTTCAGTGGTTTAGAAAACGACTTCAGTGAGGGTGAAAGGGTTCAAAACCATAAAAAGGTATTTCAATCTACATAAAAATCAACACGGCATCAAAAGCAAGCACAAAGAGCATCCGTCAGCCCTGGTCCTATCTCGAAATGGTAAAAAGAAAATGCCAAAACAAAATCTACTCAAGTTTTGTATCAGTGATGAAATACTAAAAATGAAAATCCAAATCAGTTCAAAGCAAGGTCCTGGGCCTGCCTCGTAATGGTAAAGAGAAAGTGCCAACTCACTCAACTCTTCTGTTTTTACAACCCATCTTGTATTCCTATTAATATAAAAGGTCCAGCCAAAATCTACTCAAGTAGCGTATTAACATAAACTGTATAAAGAAGTCAGTCAAATGAAGCTCACCGAGGCTTGCAGGTACGGAGGAATTAGGAATAAGAATTGATTTACAGACAAAATAAAATAAAAACACAAGAATCACATACAGCGGGTTACTACGAACATTTTAACGCCAAAATAAGGAGCTTGACAGCAGCAGTTACAGACACCAGGGAGATGTTTTTTCAATACAAAGTGAAGTGGAGTTGATGGAACCGGAAACACGTCCATGCTCGTCCACGCTCACTTCCTATTTGGAACGTGGCGGCTAGCGGCTTTGCTATGCGCTATATATACAGTCTATGTACATTAATCTTCAAATACAAAAACACTACCAGCAAAGAGCAAACATCTGCCAAGGCCCTGGTCCTATCTCACAATGGGAAAGAGAAAGTGCCAACTCACTGAAACACATCTTCTATTTTTACAAAGCAACATAGTAACTCCACCCAATTACACTGCTTTGATTCGTAGACGCACTTACCTCTTGCTGCTTTCAAGAAACATAGGACATAGTATCAGTAACAACTCAAAGGATACATTCTTAGAGCTCCACTCTGTGTTCCTATGGCCAGGATTTTCTGCACTGGGTCAAATGCCATAGCTGAGGGCTGGTAGGGGAAGCCATGCCGAACAGTCTGAAAGACAACCATTAACAGTGAGTGGGTTAAAAAAATGTTGATTTGCATTTCACAGCAACAGCGGATGTTGTTTTCATCAAAGGATGTGAAACACCTGATTTCGCTACACAGATGGCATTGAATTGGTGAAAATGTTATGAAATCAGAAATTGCAAAGACAAAAATAAAGAGTGAGGATCGAATGCTTGGTAATTTTTTTTTGCATTACACTTTATGTTCCTTTTATAATCACTGCTCTATTTTGAGTTTTCTATCGCTCTCATTTCTCTCCTTTTCATCTACTTTCCCTTTCTCTCTTCCGTCCCTCTCTCACTCTCTTTCTCTCTCCTCCCACATGAAGTCGTGATGCGATGAAGTCAAGGAACAAAACACACTGAAACAAGCAAAGAGAAAGCATTTAGAGGCATTATGGGATACTACTGTTTCCCACACACTTAACATACAGATGACATGGGGTTTTGTGGCTAAAGTCTGCTTAAGGACTAGACTGAGGTTTGCTTAGTGGCGAAAGGCTAAAGTATGTTACATAAGAAGCTCTTAGAGCGACACCTGCCTTCTTCATCATATACACACTTCTCAGGCTGAGGTAAACAAGCAAGTTGAAGGCAGAGGTGTTCAATGATGTTTTTCAGTGGGAAGTGGTAATGTCAGAGGACGTTCAGTTAATTTGAGTTTTGGGGTGCAAGCAAACTTAAGGTGTTGTGATGCCAAAGCAAAAGATGTTACCAAGATGTACCTATAGCAAAATAGTGGAGTATAATGGAAGTTGTCAAATTTAAACTTAAGACCGTGAGTTAAGCCCAGTGAGTGAAACAACAAAGACTGAATCTGTTCTGGCTTGAAAAAAAAGTGGGGAAATATTGCACAACAACAAACTTGATGGAAATGGTTAACATTTTAAAGCTGTGCTTCTGTAATGGAGGTCTGTCCCCTGCTATTCTCCATGGTTCTCCTTGGTGACGTTTTTTCTTCACCTAGAATGTTCCACTGTATGACATTGTATGTATCTTACAATTTCCTTTACAGGTGATTTTATTGCTCAAAACATCTGGAAAAACATGAACTGCCTTAGATCTGACCTGTAACTTGATCTGGTGGCATCATCTGCTCGTCCCCATGGAGTTAGACATATTTTATGCAAAACAATAACATCTCCATGGAGACAGGCAAGTGGTGGACCCACCAGCAGAAGGTTACATAGTGCATCTTTAACAGTATTTCCCCCTTTCCTATTAATTGTTGACAAGTTTTTATCGATTTCAACTTGGATTTTGGAGCACTTTTTAGTCAGTATGTTTACCTTGAGTTCAGTTTTCAACATTTGAACATAATGCACATAGATAACACTGTGTTTGTGAATTATGTAAGAAAAATCCCACATACACAGCTGTTAAATGAGCTGATCCTATTCCAAACATTTACTTGCTTAACTGTGAGCTGTATAAATGTTTTGCAGTTAAATATAAATGCATTCCTTTATAGGCACAAGGGGACAATCCCAATTTACCGTGTTATTAGAGCATGAAAAGCCATGTAATTTGCTGCAACGTTATTAAACCTATTCATTGTGGGAAGGAGGGTCTTTTCCCCCTTTATAAAGTCCACTACTGAGGCACCACAATTCCCCATAGGATCGATACAGGGAACTGGGGGTTAAGATACATGTGCGCATGTGGCCTGCCTCAATGCATTTGGGAGCACTGCCTCATGAGCACTGATGGAGAGGAGAGTGATTTGCTAATCTAAGGCTAGCAGGAGATTATGCAAGAGGGGATCAGGTCTGGCCCAGCCCCTTCAATCTGACACTTCACGCCACAGTATAAAGTGACACATGCATGGGGCTTCATTAAATATAACATTTTAACTAGACCAAGCTGCAGTTTGGGTTGCATGTAGTATTGCATGTATGTATGTGAGCAGCACCAAATGAGCACGACTTGATGAATGAATCTGTACGCTTTTGTGAAAGGGTAAAAAGTGAATGAGCGCAGAGCTGCAGAGGGAACTGCTGAGGTAGTAATAGAGTGACTGTTTTGGAGGTCAATTCCACCTGCTGTATCCGGACATGCGGGAGAGCGCAAAACGCACAGTTCAGATCGGGATTTGAGTGCGTGCGTGTGTGTGTTTGGTGATGAAGCGCTTGGACCCACCTTGCAGAGCTGGAAATGCTCGGACTGGAGGCTCTCGGGGATCAGATGGTTCTCCTGTGGTCCCACTTGGACAGTCGGGGTGGAGGAGGACGCCTCTTTCAGACCGTCCAACACCTTCCTGATGTTAAACTTTTTCATTTTTCAAATCTCTCGAGCTTCAGTAATCACTCAAAAGAGGACTCAAAACACCTCTGGCTTTGTTTTTTGGGGGGAAATCTCACATTTTCTCCCTTGCTCGTTGCTTCTCCATAGTGCGCGCAAGGCTGTAGACGCGACGTTTTGCTTGGCGTGATTGCCCCCTCTGGTTTTCCTCGCTTTAGGCTCTGTGGCGTGTGCCTGCCCCACTGCGTCTCGCTCGGTTCGCTCCTCTCTCGTCCTCCGCCGCGTCCCTCCCCTCACCTCACCGTCAGCGCAAGAGCTGAGTGTGCGCCGCTCCTCAGCCAAAGCGGAAACCAAGCTCAGCGCTGCAACTGCCGCTCCTGCCGCTCCTGCGCATGTCTGACAGAGCAAACGGCTTCGACACAAATCCGACGCTTACTCTTTTCTCTCTCTCTTCTTTCATCTGCCCCCCAGCGACAACGCCTCCTCCCTCCTTCTCTCCCTCCTCTGCTCGCGCTGGTTTTGCTCCACTGCGCCTGGAGACAACGCGACTGCCGCGCCTGCCGCCGCTGCGCTGCGCCGCTGCGACCGTGCGGCGTGCGCGCTGATGAATGGAAAAGCACGGACAACCGCACCGACTTTAAACGCACTTGCCACATACGAGCCATATTTTTGATGCTATATTATGTCCCAGGAGGCATGCTTTAGTGACGATGCAGCATTTCAGATGTTATGTGGAGGCGCCTGAGGGCAAAACTCAGGGGAAATTATCACACTGGTGCGGAATATACATGTACAATAACAGTACATTTAAGGATAACGCCTAATAATAATAATACATTTGCATGAATCACAGGAAGGCATATATGGCTGAATGTTACACTGAATCCACACAATTTCATAAGATCTGCAAAAGTATAACTAACCAAGGTCTGTCTGATTTATTCATTGGACTGGTTAGTTCATGGGTTCTCAAATGGTGAGCCAGAATCCAAATAGGAAAAATGTTTAAAGAGCTATTTCCTTCACGAGAATCATTTGGAGCATTTCAACCCTGGAAATGACCATCTACTGAACAAAAGGTCAAATGTAGCTGTTCACTTTTTTTATATTCAGACTAAAAATAAAGGATGACTCAAACATTTGTGAATGAAACAGAACACAACTCCAGGTATGAAAACAGGATAAGGGCTCCAATAGTGAGTCAGATGGAAGGATGTAGGGCACAGGGGCTCTTCAAGGATAAGGCCACTTGACATGAAGGGTTCAGATTTTAACCTTACACCGTGGTGAAGACACTGGTCCATCTATTAATAAAGGATTTAAACATTTTTGTACAATAGAGTGCCTTGGTCTTTTTATCTCTACTACCACTCATATTTTCACGTTGGAATGTGCTAAAGTGAATTGCCGTGATAAAGATATTGGGTTGAAGCAAGTAAATCTACACACAGGCTACAAATAGAAAACATACCAACATACGCAGCATATTCCCCTGTACAGAGAAGCGAGAGGAGTAGTTTGGGAAATCCCCTCACATTCCATTTTTCTTCCTCTCAGTACAACAGCCGCTGGGGTCACCTTGCCAGTTTCTCCTTTTTGACAGAATATTAATTATTTTTCACAAGACATCAAATGTCAAGGCTAGGCCAGGTACGGAAAGTTCAACCAATCGTGACAACTACAGCATGTTTGATGTCAGAAAAGGTGAGAGCACGTTTGATAGTAATTCATAGTGATACAATGTGGAAAGGAGCTTTAGACACAAGAGCATATTATTTCAGTCGTTCGTATGTTCCCATTGTGTAATTTAATGTGCCAGGGATGTCCAGAAAGCGTGGTGTATTCTTGCATTATCTCGTGATTACAAATTGATTTTTCTGATAATAGTTCACCCGTTAATCTGTTTTCTTATCAGCGACTGGGTCAAATAGAGGTTGATGCAAGTCAGAGCTGACTGTGCAGAAATGCTGGGGCTGGCTACACGGTTTATCAGCTATGAAGGAAAAAGGGACAACATGGGACAAGTTAGTATCATGGACTGTGTATACAGCTCTGGAAAAAATAAGAGACCACTGCATTTTTTTCTGAAATCAGCATCTCTACATGTATTACAGCCATTCCATTCCAGCGTCTGTTGAATTCCAACACAAACACAAAGCTGAGCTACTTCAGTTCTTGCACCAGGAGTGGAATAAAGTCACCCAAGAACAATGTGAAAGACTTGTGGAGAACATGTCAAGACGCATGAAAGCTGTGATTAAAAATAAGGGTTATTGCACCAAATATTGATTTCTGAACTCTTCTTAAAGATCCCATGACATGGTACTTCTTGATGCTTTTATATGGCTCCTTAATGGTTCCCTAATACTGTAAATGAATCCTTCTTCAAAATCAACACTCAGTGCATGAGATATGACTCTGACAGTCTTCATGAGGCTAGATATGTGTCTAAAATGCTTTATTGTGGGTGTTGCTGCTTCAGTGCAAATGAGAAGGACAGAGAGATTGGCTAAGGAGCGGGGGGGCGGGTTTCCCCCGCAGCTCGGCGCAGCTCGGCGCAGCTCGGCGCAGCTCGGCGCAGCTCGGCGCAGCTCGGCGCAGCTCGGCGCAGCTCGGCGCAGCTCGGCGCAGCTCGGCGCAGCTCGGCGCAGCTCTGTCTCCTCTCTTCCGTGTACAGATGGGAGACTTTGCAATGAAAAAAAGCATATTTACACAGAAAATAAAATTAAACCACTGGTATTTCAGAGGTCCAGAGGGTCGGGTAAGGGACTTGCTAGCCTAGAAACACTCGGACGTGCCTCCAGGCAAATAAAAAAACGCATTTCGCATTGTAGCGCATTCACAGTCCAAACTCTATGGGCGGGATATACAGGGACGCTGAGCGGAGACAGAGGGAGGGGCTGGAGCTGCATTTGCCGATCTGACGTCAAAAAGGTGCCTTGTCCGAACTCGCCCATTTCAACACTGGTTTTGTGTAACGCAGAAAAGGATCGCAAATGCTCAGTTTAGACATTTCGCAACTAAAGCCATGGGGGGGGGGGGGGGCTAAACAGGGTAGGGGAGCTCACATTAACGTTCAAAAACCTCAGAAAGTGAAAATTTCATGCCATGGGACCTTTAAGTGTAAACATTAGTATTATGTATGTATTAGTATTATTTGACCTTTGATTCTTTGCATTGTTTGAGGTCTGAAAACATTTATCTTTTTTGTTATTTTGACCATTTGTCATTTTCTGGAAATAAATGCTCTAAACGATAATATTTTTATTTGGAATTTGGGGGAAATGTTGTCAGTAGTTTATAGACTCAAACAAAAAATGTTCCTTTTGCCTAAACACATACCTATAAGTAGTAAAACCAGAAAAACTGATCATTTTTGCAGTGGCCTCTTATTTTTTTCCAGAGCTGTATAAATGGACATAAATAGGAAGTGTTCATGGGGGTGCTTCAGGCTTTATGTACTGTCACCCCTCTCTCTGGAACTCCTTTATGGAGCATCGTCATATTAGTCTTAAAATGTTTCTGTTAACCCGCTCTACATGATCTTGGTGTTTTTATTGAGCTATTTGTCCGTAAATAAATTCCTGTTCCTAATATGGAACTCAGCTACAAATTCACTCCTATAACTGCTAACCTCATGAGCTTCATTTGACTGGAGCCAAGCACTATAGGTGACGTCACACTCCGTTAGTGCACTTCTTTATACAGTCTATAGCGAGTATACAAAGTCATAACAATTGAGGTATCCGTGGTTGTCAGCTACCTGTAATATGCCACATTTTGAGGACTTTTTCCTATTCAAAAGATATAACATTTGGTTGTAAATGTTAATCACTATGGCAACGGTCAACATTTTTACGCTTTCTAAAACTCATGGCTGGGAGAACAGATAGAGGACTGTGCAGCAAAACAGCAAAACAATTATTTTTTGTACAATTTTACCCATGTATAGGCCCATTTAAGTGCAGAGACTCTGGACAGTAATTGATCGGCCTCTGTATGGTTGGGAGGGGGTCTGTCAGTGGCATTGCTATATTTTTTGGATGATTAATACTAAAATGTGCGTCCATTCCCAAGTTTTCTGACAATATAGTTTGATAAATTTGTTCAATGACCCAGCAGCGAATCAGGTTGTTCCTCTTTTTACGTTGCTTTTGCTAATGTATACGTATATGATGCATCTTTCTGTTTTGAGGACCATATTTTGAGGACTTTTGCACATTCAAAAGTTGCAATATTTGGTTTTCAACTGTTCATTTCTATGGTGTTGGATTTTCATAACTCTGAAACCCATGAAAGGTTTTTATTCCACACTCTTTTTCTCCTTTCATGTTAATTTGATAACTATTTATGTTATGATTTGTTTCTATTGTGATTTTAATGTCTTTCTTATTGTGTAAAGCACCATGAATTACTTATGTGCTATACAAATAAACTTGCCTTGCCTTGAACAGGATGGACCCTGCATTATAAGCCCATAACAGGTGGTATCCATTCATTTGACTCCATATCAGCAAGAGACGTGCCTTGCCCAAGGACACAACTACAGTTTCCCTTTGTAAGGCTTGATCCATATTCAGATTAGAAGGTTACAGTCTGTACCAATGAGCCTCTACCGCCAACAAAAACAAAGGTTTGAGAGGTCATTATTTAAATTAGCGCGTACACGGATATCACATTGATTTATTGAGTTTTAGGCCGTCAAACAGCAACATAAAAATTTCCCTGTCAAGAAATTAATCATCTGAATTAGACTCATCCTTCAATGCCAAATGGGGCAAGTGCAATGCAATCTCTGGGGAGCTTGAATGATCCTGGTCAGAAGTATCTAGATGGAGGAATTATGCAGTAGAATAACTGAGAAAAGTAGGAGAAAAATAGAGTGAAAAGAGAGACAGGAGACTAGATGTCTAAAGCAGTAGCGGCTTTGACAATATAAACATCCAACACATGTGATAGTAACGTCCATTCAGGTCTGGTCATGCTTCTATTGTAGGGAGTATAACCGCTGATGATGTAGGCCAGATAACAGGGACTGAGCTGGCGGTGTCCTTTGTATTCCTAGTTCCCCATCAGGTAGCCTGTTATTCATGTTTTAATTGAATAGATTAACCTTACTTACCAAATCCTCATTGGACACAGTAAATCTAAAATGTACAGAACAAAAACAATTCACGGAACAACAAATATTAAAGGTGCTTACTTAACGTTTGTGGTGAAGGGTCCATCAGCTGCTTGTCTCCACAGCGAAGTTGTTGCTTTGCCTTGAATGTTCAGTCTGACATTTCACTTATTTATCTCCATGGGGGACAACCATCAGGCCAAGTTACAGGTCAGGACTGTGGAGAGGTGAACAGACAATAAGAATGTTTTTCTTTTTCTTTTCTTTTTTTCAAGGTTTAAAGCAATAAAAACATATGTAACTGAATAAATAAGAGACCACTGCATTTTTTTTTCTGAAATCAGCATCTTTACATGTATTACAGCCATTCCATTCCAGCGTCTGTTGAATTCCAACACAAACACAAAGCTGAGCTACTTCAGTTCTTGCACCAGGAGTGGAATAAAGAACAATGTGAAAGACTTGTGGAGAACATGCCAAGACGCATGAAAGCTGTGATTAAAAATAAGGGTTATTGCACCAAATATTGATATTGATTGATCTGAACTCTTCTTAAGTGTAAACATTAGTATTATTTGGTTTTAAAATGAATTGGTTTCTTTGCATTGTTTGAGGTCTGAAAACATGTATCTTTTTTGTTATTTTAACCATTTGTAATTTTCTGCAAATAAATGCTCTAAACGATCATATTTTTATTTGGAATATGGGGGAAATGTTGACAGTAGTTTATGGACTCAAACAAAAATCTTCCTTTTGCCCAAACACATACCTATAAGTAGTAAAATCGGAAAAACTGATAATTGTGCAGTGGTAGTCTGGTTAACACCTGACCATATCACAAGTGAGATATGGGTCTGGGAGCTCGCTTCGAAAAATCCCGTAGCGGAGGTGTGGTTAGCGATTGCCAACGGCCGTTTATTGGGCGTTATGAATGTCTATCATTGAGCGTATACGTAAGTCCATAGCCAATCATGTCAGTTGTCAGTTCAAACTACAAGCTTCCGTTTGTCATGTAGTACGCGTCACCGTCTTGCCACCCTTCCCCCGCTCTCTGATTGGGGCCCTAAATCTGGGACTCTCACTTGGACGAGCTGCCAGGCCGCCTTCCAGTTCGAAACGAATGGAAGCGGCCTGGGAATTCCCAGGCTAGTGCAGTGGTCCAGAGCTGTAAGTATAATGACATACTGTGAAACATTTCAGACAAGATGGTGGCAGAAACCACACCAGATAAGTTACATAGTGCACATTTAAAGTGAAAATACACACAAATCTAAATTATAATTAAATATCAGTAAAATAAGTTTTAAGAAAATGTAGGACATTTGAGATCGTATGCTTTGATATTTGAGAGTGGGTTTCAGCTTCTTGTGATATGCAATATTTTGAGGACGTTCTCCCGAAACAAAACCACTAGGCCATACTTTTCAGTGTTTGAACATGGAGTCGAGGTCAGGGGCCCCTCAGAGCTCATGTTTGAGTGGCGCTGATGCGGGCGCCGATGCCACCTGTTTGAGCTGTTTGCTAACACGCTCCTCTCGCGACAGGTGCCCGCAGGCAGCTGGGGGCAGGGGGAGGGAGGAGGGGGGATACAGGGTCGCAGAGGCAGAAGTAATCCAGTGTTTGTGCTCTCTGCAGTAACACCTGATCCCACTGTTCTTACTCCACTGGAGGCGGAGTTGTTGTATATCTGTTGTGATCTGAAGAAAAATGGATTATTAAAAATACATCCCAGTAAGGGCGGATGATACGGCATTTATAAAACTATACATAGAATTCATAATAAAAGTGAATGTACAAACAAAACAAAAACTTGCAGACCATTTGTCTTAATTTTCAAAGCCCCAGTGCACAATATATTTTGGACCAAAGCACACTTTCCTATGTAAATTTTTGGCAAAAGGAGAAATTCAATTTGTCAACTGGACAAAAGTTTATTTGGTCAAATACGTTTTGCAGCTCATCCAAGCTGCTTCTTCAGTTCTGGCTCGAGTGCTGGTGAAAACTGCTTATAACTGGCTTCAGGGAGGAGCTAACTACAATTAAATTACACTTAATAACAATTAAGTTACTATGAAACTATCACACCTATTTATATATGTATTTATGTATGATAACAGGAGAAGTTCAATTTGTCAACTGGACCAAGTTTGTTTGGTTGAAAACGTTTCGCCGCTCATCCGGGAGGCTTCGTCAGCTCTAATAAGAATACTGGTAAGACACTTGCTTATATCTTGCTGTAGGGAGGAGCTACCTAGCTAACTACTTTCCGGAACTATCTCATTGGTTTCGGTCTTTTGTTTCTCTGGCGTCTAGCTTAACGATCCCTATTCATCCCTACACGCCTGCTTATTCACACCTCTGGCCCTGACCTGGCTAACCCTATTGTTTCCCTGTTTGTTTGATCTAGGCTTAATAATGGAATTGTAGATGGGGTGCAAGCACCCCATCTACAATGGGGTGCTCCCCATTGTAGCTCCTCCCTACAGCAAGATATAAGCAAGTGTCTTACCAGTATTCTTATTAGAGCTGACGAAGCCTCCCGGATGAGCGGCGAAACGTTTTCAACCAAACAAACTTGGTCCAGTTGACAAATTGAACTTCTCCTGTTATCATGGATTCTACCTGGACGACTGAGGGACTTTTCACGCTGTATTTATGTATGTATATGTACAGTTTTCTATGTAAAATATTTTTTCTCGATCACAAAGTCGCACATTTTGCATGCATGTTTAAACATTTTCAATTTCATCATGTACAGTTCATGTTAGTATTTGTATGGTATGGTTCTATCCACCTGTTACTCACTCTGAGCATGACCATGACCATAGGAACTCATTTAGATTTGTATCACCATATGGCCAAGGCACATCATCGCTAAAGTGTCCACCCATAAGACCCTACTAACTGACTAACTGAAGCTGTGGAGCAGTGTTTCATGAGCGTAATCCCCTTGTGTGTGCATCAGGATGAGATAGACCTATTGCTCATCCAGTTAATGATGATGCTGCAAACTGCTTTCCATTGTATTTTCAGTCACTCCCTACACACAGCACTCCTGAAGCCAGAGCTGCCCTGGGGTTAAATGAATGAAATGTGGCTGCCAAAATGCATCAACAATATCACAACTATCATCACCACTCAACCACATAGACAAGGTGAGTCAAGTTTACTTTAAGGTCCTGTATTACACCAAATTGACTCTTGTGAACTTTAACCCATGTTATAATGTTGTTACCTCCTCAAAAACACACCTGGGGTTGTGTCCACCTGAACATGTCATGAAGTGGCAGTTTTCAAGTTAACAGCTGTGGTATCTGGCATTCACCATTTGAGGCTTGTGAGACTATAGCCCCTTTAAGGTCTTAATGCTAAGAGTTGTTTGAGTTCACTCAAAATATGGATATGCAATGTTTAGCCTTGAGTACAGAATATTTACATTCCAAATACAGATATGTGCTGTACATGGTGCGTCTGGAGATGCTCAAGTCTTTGGACAAGATATTGGTTAGATCACAGAGGGGGATGTCCTATAGAAAATCTATATAATGTGATGTTATTATCAGTTCACCGAATTGGCAAGAGGTAATCTCCCAGACCGTATGTCTGTTAATTGGCTATACTCTGTTTTTGTAATAAATAGTATTACACTGTCAGAGCATCTGTCTTTTGAATGATTCTCGACATCTCCTCGGCCCGGAACCCCACAGCAGGGGAGAAGCTGCATTGGAATTTAAACTACACAGCTACCTTTTAATTTTAGTTCAGGAAAGACTGGCAATTCTAGAGGTGAAATTATCCAAATGATTCTAGTGAATGTGTGGAGTACAAAAACACAGAAGAACACATCCTGTATTACCAAATGACCTCACAAGGTGGAACTGAGTGATTGCTGTTTGAAAGAGGAGCTCAGCCTATGTAAGATTTGTGTGTTTAACATGTGTAAATGAAACAAAACACAACTCCAGGTATGTTTGTGATAAGGAGACAACACAGATCAGAAAAAAGCTTAATATTGGCCCTTTAAAGTCAGTAAGTATACCTGTTATTGGAAACGTCTAGTTATGAAAATAAGAAATCAGTTGCAAAACACTTATTATGTTATTGTGTGTTTATGTCTGATTTTCAAAGTTAGATAAAAGTGAAATGGCTGTATTGCAACAGTAAAGTAGTAGAACAACAGCATTAAAATAACAAAACATACAGCTTTGGAGAAAAATAAGAGACCACTGCATTTTTTTCTTTCTGAAATCAGCTTCTCTACATGTATTACAGCCATTATTCCATTCCAGCGTCTGTTGAATTCCAACACAAACACAAAGCTGAGCTACTTCAGTTCTTGCACCAGGAGTGGAATAAAGTCACCCAAGAACAATGTGAAAGACTTGTGGAGAGCATGCCAAGACGCATGAAAGCTGTGATTAAAAATAAGGGTTATTGCACCAAATATTGATTTCTAATAAATCCAAATAACACTTCTTAAGTGTGAACATCAGTATTATGTTGTTTTAAAATGAATTTGATCCTGTTTTTTTTGCATTGAAAAGATGTATCTGCATTGAAAACATGTATTTTGTATTATTTTGACCATTTGCCATTTTCTGCAAATAAATGCTCTAAACGATAATATTTTATTTGGAATTTGGGGGAAATGTTGTCCGTAGTTTATAGACTCAAACAAAAATATTAATTTTGCCCAAACACATACCTACAGTATAAGTAGTAAAATCAGAAAAACTAATTTTGCAGCGGTGTTTCCAGAGCTGTATGACAAATATACAGATAGTTAGACTGAAATAGGCCTGTACATGTTTAAATGTGTATCTACCACCTCTCAATATCTGTCAAGGGTGCCAGTACAAGATAATAAAATATAATGTGGAGCTTAGTAGTAATATAATTCATTACATTCATAGTCCTTTCACTACAGGGTCAATGATCCAGGTAAGCCTTTGCAGTTGTAGTGTAACATGGCAGTGACAAGAGCAGCCATTTAAACCTCTACCACACACACAAGACACTCCATGACACATCCATAAAGGAGCCAGGTGTCTTGCCCAAGGACATGATGGCTATATGAACCATTGTTAGTCTAGTTAAAGGAGAATTAACGTTTTTTTTTACAATCTGAGCCTTATTTCGGTAATAAAACAAGTTGTTTTACTCACCCATAGCTCTTTGGTGTCATATGGAGCATTTCCGGAGATGTTTTAGATTTGCGATCTCCGTAATGTGAGTTCTCGGGGCACATGTTTGCGGTCTCCAAATAACACAAACTTTAGCACTTTTCAAATCATAGAAGCTCGATGTCTTAGTCTACGCTTTCGTTTGAGTCAAAAGTGGCCTGTGATCCAAGATTTATCCATAGTTTCGAGTAGATGAGGAGGCCGGTGCGCATGTGCGGAGTCACAGCTTATTTCACTCTCAGCTCCCGGGACCCAAACATGAAACGCAAAGCTGTAAATTATGGATAAATCTCAGATTACAGGCCACTTTTGACTCAAACGAAAGTGTAGACTAAGACATTGAGCTTCTATGATTTGAAAAGTGCTCAAGTTTGTGTTATTTGGAGACCGCTCGGGGCATATATTACATGCTCGGGGCATATAATATATGTAGTGCATTACGGATATCGCTAATCTAAAACATCTCTGGAAGTGCTCCATATGACACCAAAGTGCTATGGGTGAGTAAAACAACTTGTTTTATTACCGAAATAAGGCTCAGATTGTAAAAAACATTAATTCTCCTTTAATATTCTATTTATGCTTGGTTTTAGACACTTAAAGGAGCACATGAAGGAGTAACTTCTTGTCTCTTTCTTGTTATAATGTTGTTTCTTCATCAAAAACATACCCAAGGTTGTGTTTTGTTTCATTCCCACATGTTTAACACAAACACAGCTGTTATTCTGTTTGATACTCTGTTCCTCTTTGTGATGTGCTCCACTGCGATTTTTGAATCCACACGCTTTCACTTCATTTGAATGATTTCAGCTCTGGAATTTACTATCTCTACTGAACAAAAGGTAAAAGGTAGCTGTTAACTTAAACTACAGAGTTATGACATCACAAGGTGGAACAGAGGATTTTAAGCTTTGGAGCTGTGGACAGAAGGGTTAAAACATGTGTGAATGAAACAAAACGCAACTCCAGGTATGTTTTTGATTAGGCAACATTATAACATGTCTTAAAGAACACAAGAGACAATTTGGGGTAATACAGGACCTTTAAAGTCATTCATCTCCATGAGCCAAGCCCAAGTTACAGGTCAGATCTTCGGAGAGGGAAGCTTCTCACAGTATGAATGTGTTTTTCAAATGCATTTCATTAGCAACAAATATACTAGCAATTGAAAATGAATCGATAGATGTGTCACAGTTTTGCCTGTTGTTTACATGTTTATCCCCAGTCCAGCTCCATTTCCCAGCCTGATCCAGTCCAACTTTTGCTTCCTCCCTGTTTTTCCTGTAGCCGCCCGTCATTCCCAAATCATTCCAGGGTAGTCTATGTGAACTTTCTCTGCACATTTAGTCTTAGATTGTTGAACAGTCAAGAGACACTCTCCAGTTCTGTATCTCAACCAAACCTGTTGTTGCCATTGTGCATTCCGTTTCTGAATTATTTCCCGGTTTGGCCTGTTTTTGTGTTTGTATCCAGCTTGTTTCCTATTAGAAAATTCCCAGTTTGGAGGATATGTTAGTTTATATAATAAAGACATATATTCCTTAGTTGATTATAAGCCTGATATTAAGCATTAACTGTAGTAGGACACTTTCTTTTGAACTGAAAGACTTGTATTTGACTGTGTTCCCTATGTTGCATTTGAATCCAGTTTACCTGCATGATAAGATGTGTTGAATGCCATACTGTGGAGCATTCTGGACAATACAATACAATTTCCATGGAGACAGAAAAGTTACATATAGCGCCTTTTTAAACAATGAATCCAATAAAGGACATGCACTGACACTGCGCTGTCGTGATGTGGTGTTGGAGGTGACGCAGCCGATGGAGAGGCTACGTCAGGGTGCAGGAGAACAATGGATGAAGGAGCAGGAAGCACATTATAAATTCAATGGGAGCAACAACTGTTGCCATACTGTTTTACATACTCAACTGAAAGTGTCCTCCGATATCAGCCGATTACATTACACCGGGCCCAGAAAGAAATGCCATATTTGTCCGTGTTTGCATGTGAGAGATGGGGAAGAGGAGGGGCCACTTTGACATCAGTGATTTAATTTAGCACCATTATGTTGGGTCTGGACATTCATCCTCTGTATTGTGTGGATGTGTGTGAGTGTGTAGATGTCCGTGCGTGTGTGAGTGCATGTTTGTGTGTGTGCGTGCGCATGTGTGTGCTGTGTAGACTGACTACAGTGTTTGTGACCTCTAGGCTTTAAACACAAGCATTTATAAATGGTATTATTTTAAAACATTAAAAAGATCGTGTTAAATGTTAAATAAATCAATAGAGAAAGAAAAAATGGATGAGAGTAAGGAAAAATGTAACATTGAATTTGTTTAAAGGTGCACTGCAGGTGAATAGGAAAAAATCTTAAATTTAGAGAGATCATTTTGAAATACTTACAAAAATATACAGAGGGGAATTTAAACATGTTATATAGTATGTGAGTAAACTAGATCTGACAATCTGAAATGCCAAAAATTTGAATTTCTTATTTTACTTATAAAAAATGTTTGGAATTAGATTATTTAAAAAATGCTTCTCCACGGGGAGAGGAAGGGCATCTGGCATAAAACCTATACAATCGCGATCTGCAGAAAATTTCTCTCTTGGTGCCTACAGAAAAGATACCAGGGAAGAAAATGCACAATGTATGTGTTCCCATTGAATATAATAATCCTGGAATATGCAAGCTCCCTGTGCATCAATCTTTTACACATGAGCAGCAGCCAGGCTAATCCAGTTCTAATCCAGGGTCAGAAGTGAGGGTAGATACACCTAAAGCATGTACAAAATCTACACTGTATGATTCCTTTGTTATGGTAAGTGGTTTAATGACAAAGACGACGTGTTTCAAAAAGCTTTCTAATATGAAATGAAGACATATCATAATTGTCTCTCTTTACAGCAGTGGCGCAGTTTGTGAACGATATGAAAAGCCTACCCACTCATTTAAATCTGCATATATTTCACAGATGTTTGCATAAACCAGTATGCATATTCATCTGCACGCTACATACATCCACCATGCACACAGAGTTTTTATTGCCGCTAATATCTGGTATAAGTAGGTGTTTAAATCCTCTTCACCTTGTGTTGCTATATGCCATTAGCATGTAAAGAATACGGAGCATATGATGGGAACGTCAAGTGGAGAGGGCTATAGGTGCTGGAACAATGAAGAAGAAAATGTTCTTTGAGTCGTTTTATACAGGGGGGAAATACAAAACCTGTATCGCATATTGATCCAAATTTTATCTAAAATTATGAGGTTCAACAGACATAAGACACCCAAAAATATCTGGAGTTGTGTTTCATTCACACATGTTCTTTATTATTAGTTTTCAACAGTTTAATACACTTCAAGAACTCTAAATATTCAGGGTTTGTGTGTTAAACATGTTTTTGATGAGGAAACAACATTATATAAAAAAAATACTGTAAAATACACTGTGGTCATCAAGTATCTCTTTCTCTCTCTTCTATTCACGCCATACTTATCGGAGTATGGAGCTACACTAATGTAGAGTGTCAAAAGTAAGGCTGCCAGTCTGTGCCATCAGCCCCCTCCTAATGTCAAGATGCTCAAGGACACAACAACAGAACTTGGGCTCAGAGGGAATCAATCTTCTAACCTTGGTGAACGGGTGCTCTATCCACTGAGCCACTGTCGCCTCAAAATACAGGTACTATTAACCGCCAGGGAGAATAGCTGGAGAGACGAGCCCCTGGGGAAGACAAGGACAGGGACAAGTGACCGGGTCAAATGCAACATGGGCATGCACCTGACGAGCAGACACACTGAGGGCCAGAGAGCACCCGTCCTGTGACAGATGCACTTAATCAAACAGCTCACAGTACACTTGACCCTCGTCTCCCAACGCCATTCACCGCACTGTTCAACCACAATGTCCTAGTCCAACAGTACGGCCTCATGTGAGAGAGGAAGGGCTACAATCACATTTCCCATGGACATTTATTTAAGCAAAATCTTTCTTATTTCTTATTCTTCCAAGACCAATATCCCATAAGTTATATATTGGTGAGAGTTAGTTAATAATGGTTAAAGGTACAGTATGTAACTTTCTTTAGGTGGTACGTTACCTGCATGATTGATAGGAAATAGAAAGTTAAAACCATACTTTGTTACCCCGTTTGTTTTAACTGTTTCATTTAGGGATGGGGCCGATCCGATCCAGTATCGATATCAACGTAATTCACGGATCGGAAATTTACGATCCAACCTGCGAAAATTTCCGATCCATGAGCCATGTCTGTATATACAGATTATCTGCTGAAATAAATCCACATGTGATTCCCTGTCACCTGCTCTGCTCCTGCTGCAAAATGTGGAGTGGATTTCTTGAACAGAGGCATATCTCAATGAGACACAGAGTAATGATGAGACACGCTTCCTTTCTGGAAATCCATTCCACAGTTTGCAGCCAGCTAGCAGGCAAACTAGCAGCGCGAGCTAGCAGGTGAACCAACTTTTCATCGCAACATGTCCGCTGTGTGGAAATACTTTTTACTAGAAACACCTCAAAGCAAGACAGCAACGTGCAATGTCTGCAAAGCCGTTGTATCGAGAGGCGGAAGCTCCATTGCGACCTACAATACAAGCCTGATGGATTATGTTGTGCCAAGATATAGTTTACCATCCAGGAAATATTATCAGAGACTGAGCTACCCAAACTCTACAACCGAGCGCCAACCAAGTTAGCTGAGAAGCTAAAAAGAGTTCCAGATCTGAGCTTTACTACAGATATTTGGACATCGGATGTCTGCCCATTGTCAATGATAAGCCTCACTGTGCACTGAACTGACCATGATTCACACGGGCTCTGTTGTGCAGCGCTCCAGGTAAAAAAGTGCAGAGGCTCTCACACAACCAAGCTACAATCGCAGCATCCATTACAGAGATGTTAAACCACGAGGAGATCCCGCTAGAAAAAGTGTATGTAATTCTACGGGACAATGCAAGTAACATGAAGGCACGATGGAAGACATGGCAGTTTCTAGTCTGGGCTGTTTTGCTCACACGCTGCAGCTCGTTGTGCACGAGGGGCTAATATCACAGGATTTCCTTTTCTTCTGACGTCCTTTTATGACCTATACTTACCTCAAGTTGCCTTTTGGGACACACATGCATACATTTGTTCATATCATAGGCCTACTTGCCTGTAGAGATGAGTTTATTTGTAGTTAAACAATAATGATGATAATATTGAAAACAAACAGTTTTGGTATCGGAATAGTATCGGTATTGGCCGATATCCAAATCCAGGTATCGGGATCGGATCGGAAGTAAAAAATGTGGATCGGTGCATCCCTAGGTTCATTTGCACTGCACAAATTGTCTGGTGGGGGATCCGCTATGTACTTGTCTCCTTGGAGATATTGTTGCTTTGCCTGGAATGTTCCACAGTATGGCATTAAACATATACAGTACATCTAGCATTTATTCATTACAGATGTTTCTGTTGCTCAAAAATACAATACTTCCTTCTGTGAATGGGGGCGACTCTCCACAGATCTGAATTGTAATGTAGTGCACTGCTGCTTGTCTCCCTTGTGATAAATAGGTTAGGTTAAATCTATACTGTGAAACATTCTAGACAATAAGAACATTTCCATAGCATTTCCGCCACCAGAAATCTTGCAGAGTGCACCTTTAACTAACAACATATTATCTATGGAGATGAATGAGTTTAATTCCATATTGTGAAAGATTAGTCAAAGGAACAACATTCCATGAAACAGGTAAGAAGAGGCCCACCCCCAGGCCAAAGAAGAGTCAGGTTTGTGGAGTTGCAAATCAGCAAGGCATGGCAAGGCAAGACAAGACAGCAAGGAGACAAATAGAGCAATATACAGCAAAAATATGCTTTAATTTGAGTCTATTTTTGGCTAAATCATGTGGCTTTAAGTCAGGACTCCACTGTGTGGGCAAGTGTGTATATGTGTTAAGTTCTATCTAATGCAACAGTATAAGATTTTTGATTAAGTTCATTGTTTTTCCCATATCTTGTGTAATTTAGTGAAGTGAAATCATTTGGTCATAGGAGGAACATTTGTGAAGAATGAAAATATGTTCTTAGAATGCCAGAAATGATGTACTTGTACAACATAAGGTGACATAACCAAAACAAGCACTAACAAAGAATACACAAAACTGTAGTACAGTAGTCCCAGTTGGATTAAAGTCAATGATGCTTACTGCTTCAGTATGAGGTTGTTTTCAATGTCATACGTCCTGCTATGCCTCCCATGCATGCTCATACAAAAGATAGCACAGCTTAGAGATACATGTGTATGTTAAGCCCCCTGCTACTAGACCTTATGGTTGCAAAACGCAGCTGATGAATATTGATGGAAGGAAAGAGAGGATGAGGTGGAGGAATAGAATTGTATAGATTAATGCAGTGAATAATGCACAAAATGGAGATGATAATGTCAAGGTTATGCAGTAAGGATGGTCAGAGGCACGCATTGTGTTAAGCAAGAATCAAACAGCACAAAAAGGTAAATGAATAAATGATTACCATTTATTAAAGGTGATGGTTGTAGCATGTACTTTTAATGGTTTAGAAATGTCAATATAATAACAGAAATAGACCTGGGATGCCATTAGCTGTTATGTATTAATAAAGACATATTTAAACATAAAGATACTGCCCTATAGAGCTGTTTTGGTTAACCGTAAACTAGTTTAAGAAATTGGCAATCCAAAGTGGCGAGCTTCTGCTTTGTAAACTGAAACACAAAATGTAAACATGTATCTTTTTTATCATAGAAAATGATCTTGCGATTGTGAATAAATCAACATTACACTTGTTATCAGTAACATCAGTCAATGGGTTTCAGAATGATGACAAATGAGGATAGTTGCCATAGCGAAATATATCTTCTTAATGGGGAAAAGTCCTCAAAATACTGCATATAACAGAATATTGAAACCAACGAATAGCTGAATTTAACCTGTTCACTTCATAGACACAGCAGAATGTTACTGTTTGAGTATTTAAATATAGATCTTACATAATATTACCTGAGATTAGTGTCTCATAAGATTAGCAATAAGCCAATCGGTCAAGCATACAGTGCCGTGAAAAAGTATTTGCCCCCTTCCTGATTTCTGTGTTTTTTGCATATTTATCACTCAAAACATTGTCAGATCATCAAACCAATTTTAATATCACACAGAAACAACCCAAGGAAAGACAAAATTCAGTTTTTGAATGATGATTCCATTTATTAGTGCACAAAAAAAATCTAAACCTATCTGGCCCTATGTGAAAAAGTAATTGCCCCCTTAATCTAATAGCCAGTTGAGCCTCCTTTGACAGCAATAACTGTAACCAAACGTTTGCGATAATTGGTGATGAGTCTTTCACACCGCTGGGGAGGGATTTTGGCCCACTCTTCTATGCAGAATTGTTTCAATTCTGCCATATTGGAGGGTTTTCTTGTATGAACTGCCCGTTTAAGGTCACACCACAGCATCTCAATCGGATTTAAATCCGGACTTTGACTTGGCCACTCCAAAACCTTAATTTTGTTTTCTTTGAGCCATTCAGAGGTGGACTTGCTGGTGTGTTTTGGATCATTGTCCTGTTGCATGATCCAAGAGCGCTTGAGTTTGAGGGCACGAACTGATGGCCGGACATTCTCCTTCAGGATCTTCTGGTAAACAGCAGAATTCATTTTTCCGTCAATCACAGCAAGTTGTCCTGGTCCTGAGGCAGCAAAGCAGGCCCAGACCATCACACTGCCACCACCATGCTTTACTGTGGGCACCATGTTCTTTTTATCAAATGCTGTGCCATTTTTACGCCAGATGAAACGGGCTGCAGACCTTCCAAAAAGTTCAATTTTAGACTCATCGGTCCACAAAATGTTTCTCCAAAAGTCTTGAGGGTCATCAAGGTGCTTTTTGGCAAAGGTGAGACGAGCCTTTGTGTTCTTTTGTGAAAGCAGTGGTTTTCTCCTGGGAACTCTTCCATGGATGCCATTTTTGGCCAGTGTTTTTCTAATGGTGGAGTCATGAACACTGACCTTAACTGAGGCCAACGAGGCCTGTAGTTCTTTCGATGTGCGTCTAGGTTCTTTTGTGACTTCCTGAATGAGCCGTCGTCGCACTCTTGGAGTAATCTTAGTTGGTCGACCACTCCTGGGAAGGGTTGCAACTGTTCCCAGTTTCCTCCATTTTTGAATAATGGCTCTGACAGTGGTTCGCTGGAGCCCCAGAGCTTTGGGAATGGCTTTGTAACCTTTTCCTGAATTATAGACTTCTATCACTTTTTTTCTCATTTGTTCTTGAATTTCTTTGGATCGTGGCATGATGTGTTTGTTCTTGAGATGTTGTAGCCAACTTCACTTTGTTTGACAGGAACTATTTAAGTGATTTCTTGATTCAACACAGGTGGTGACAATCAGGTGTGGGTGTGGCATGTAGAACTGAACTAAGTTTTCTCAAAACTGTGGTTAGTCACAGTTAGTTTGTGATTTAACAAGGGGGGGCAATTACTTTTTCACATAGGGCCAGATAGGTTTAGATTTTTTTTGTGCACTAATAAATGGAATCATCATTCAAAAACTGAATTTTGTCTTTCCTTGGGTTGTTTCTGTGTGATATTAAAATTGGTTTGATGATCTGACAATGTTTTGAGTGATAAATATGCAAAAAACACAGAAATCAGGAAGGGGGCAAATACTTTTTCACGGCACTGTACACTGAATCTGAAATGTCAAACTGTATGTGAAGGTTACAGGGTCATTGTGAGCCTTGTGTTTAGCATCAGGGAGTATTTAAAGCCACATAGGGCCCTGTCAGCTCCTGCGCTCCCTTGGGTGACGCAGCTGGTATCACCTCCAATAATCAGACGGCCCTATAAGCTGACCACCACCACCACACGCATGCAGAGGAGCAGATGGATGGCTGTAATAATGAAAAGGGCATTGCCAATGTTAGAGAGGCATTGACACCAGACTACATGGGATGGGGGAAGATGCTGAGTTACTGGAGCGCAGCCAAAAGAACAGAAGAGCCCCGTTTGCTTTAACTAGTCATGCAGAGATGGAAGAAAGCGATAACGCAAGAAATAGCGCGGTGTCCTCTGCTCCAATGTTACTCACTCAATGGGCTGTGACCACTGTCAGTCAAAGGCTCGTTTAAAGGGTCAATACAGGGACAGCAGACCAAGAAGCAATAACTATCTTGTTCTGATATGATTGGGAACACAAAATCATCCAGATTTACTAGTTTAACGACTTGGAATCAAATATAAAATTCCACTCACAAGGGGTCAAAGAACATGGGTCTGTATCCAACTTTTTCCCATGTATATGAGCAAAATGTATCTTGTTCCTGTACAGATCTACTGTATAAGTAGTGCTTGAGGTCAAAATAAGTCAGCATCCAAGTATCAGGAAGTGTGTGTTAGTGTTACCGTGACAGCAAAAGTCTGCCGTGGTCTCGAAATCGTGAAATGATCACATCTTTATATAGCGCTTTTCCACCTTCAAGGCACCCAAAGCGCTTTACAACAAGGAACCACTCACCCATTCACACACAGATTCACACACTAGTGTACGGAGACACTGGGGGTAAGGTGGGTTAAGTTTATCTGTGGGTGCTGGAATCATACCGTCAACCGCTCAACCAATGGTGTTTTTTATGTCAAGAGCAGGATTCGAACCGCCAACCTTTGGATCAGCGGACAAATGCTCTATCAACTGCTCGAATGTTTACACTTCCTGTTTGCACACTATATCGACCATGTTTGCACACCATTTTACTACTGACAGTTGCACATAAAACTAATGTTGCACATTATCTGTAAATATGTACATAGCACATAGCCTATATTTTTCATAGTGTATATTCTGTAAAGATTGTTTTATTTGATTCTCTTTTTTTTTTTACATGTTTCTTTTTATCTTATTTATTTTAATTTTTTTGTATACTATTGGCATCCAGTGTGGGCAGGAAAGTAAGAATTTCATTGTACAGGGAAACGTGTTCCTTTACTGTGCATATGCCAATAAATCTTTGAATCTTTGAATCTTGAATCTACCAACTGAGCTACTGCCGCCCAGTGAGTGAAAATCGCACATACATTACGGTATATTATGAAGACGTGAGGAATAACTTTGGACTTGTAAACTGTTTAAAATGAACTAGACAGTAAAAATCTGGTTAAGAACATGTTTAATTTTGTATTAATATTTACAATATTTGTGGAGTTACCTAAACAGTGTATCCCTCCGTTTCATAGTTTTCAGCAAATAGCATTTTTTTTTGGTTGACTATCATAGAGGATTTTTTTCATTCCTGAGACAATATTTGAGACCTCTTGAAAACATCCTTTATATATACAAATTCCGTATGGATCTGCATGCTTTACGTTGATATATGTTATTACAGTAAGGCCAGAGAAACCACTATTGACAATTAGAAAATATGCAGCTTTTTATAACCTCCCTGTCCTCACATACAAGAAAAAACCTTATCTAAGCAAGCAATAATCAATGCTAACAGCAGAAGACAGTTATCAATGGCTTTCTTGTTGAGCTAGCCCCTGTGTCTAATCAATCCACAGTTTATCAAATCACCACTTCACCGTGAACAAGCCTGTGCTGGTGTATGCACACAGATTACAGTCTCATATGTAACAATGAAAAAGCAATCTATTGGCACACGCCATTCAGAGAGCTTTGAAATCCATAGTGAAAAGGATTCTGGGGGATTCCTTTACAGTCAGGTTATGCCTAGTAGGGTTGGGCGGTAATACGGTAATACGGTATACTGCGGTATCTAAAAATAGCAACGGTATCAGATTCATTACCGTCATAAAAAAAAAAATCTTGCCCTAATATAATATTAACTAGAATTAATTTAATGCCTAAATAAAGAGTGTTTGTCCAGCACTTATGTATGTGTGGTTGTGTTTGTTAATTTAATACTATTACAGTTTAAAACTAATATTACTATCGGAGAGATGACGTTCGATGAAGTTCCTGGATGTTGCGTCGTCACGTGACATTACCGCTCAGAAGGAGGAGGAGAAAAACAAGACAACATGACAGGCCGCGCTGAGTAGGTCCCAAAAAAAACACAACGTCTGCAATTCGGATTTTGGCCAAATGACAAGGGAGAGCCGGGAAATGTCAACGAGGCTGTGTGTAAAATGTGCGTGAAACATCCTACCCGTCGAGAGATAACAGCGGCACTGTGGAGGAGCGAGCAGAAGCAGAGGCAACTGCATATTGTCGCGAGTGTAGTGCATTCGTGAATGTATGCATAATTCACCTTCTTAACTGTGTTGTTACAGCTTTGCCATGCGGGTTTTGCTCAGTTCTTGGTTAAGCACTTGGTTATAAAGTCACTGCTTCTGATAATAGTTGCGGTCCCTTTAAGAAAGGCGTGACGTTTGACACGCTGCTTTTGTGTTCTAGCAGCTCCTTTCTGATATTCTCGCGTGTTAATAAAAACAACTCACCGTTTTTGAGTCTGAAATGTGAGAAGTTTTCGGGTTTCTTATTACAAACGCAACTTCCACACGAGGCTGTTATTCTGAGAGATGAAGACCTCCTTCTTTGGTGGAACGAGGGTTGCCCGAAAATACCTGTACTCTCCATCGGAACGGGTCTTCAGCACCGCGGGCAAAGTTGTCAATCCACAACGTGCCCTACTCAAGCTGGAAAAAGTGAACATGCTGGTTTTGCATTCAATAGCTTAATATTTTTATTTTCAATAAGGAGTAGCTTTTTCTGACGACGAAAACGGTCCGGGATGTTGTATAGTTGTACGTTTAATTTATTTGATTCATGTTAATAGATTTTAAAAATATACAAACGAGCAGTATTTTCCACTGCGTTCTCAGGACAGGGTTATATATGCACATTTTCGGTTATGTCTTGTTATTTATTGTTCAGATTTTCTTTTCTTTTATTCCTGTTGGTTTGTTAGCTTTAGCCCACAGACAATTTGTTATTTCGTCCCGTCGGTTGGCTGCTGTATTTGCACTTTAAACATTTGTTAATAAAAGTTACTAATTTTGTACATGTTTTGTTATGTTTTCAGTATCATTAGGCCTATGTAATGCTTGCTATTCTGTTTCTGAACGGTATAGGTGCAAGCTGCCATTTGGCGAGGCGACTCCACTGTAGTGCTACGAAGTGTTTTTTTTTTGTTTTTTGTTTTTTTTAGTCTTAGCAACGGTAATACCGTATACCCCGGGAAAATGTGGACACGGTTTAACGGTATCAAAATTTGGATACCGCCCAACTCTAATGCCTACCCATTCTGTATTAAAGCCTGCAGTGGTAAATGAAGCCTACACACAATTATCCCCTGTGATTGACATAGGCTATTGCACAATCCAGTGAAGTGGAATGAAACTTGGATTTTATTAGCAAGCTGACAGCTGATCCAAAGTCAAACAGTGCCTCACTTAGCTGCAATGGTGTTTTAGTTAAAGAAGACCTTGTGTCTGCTAGTTATAATCTATTGTATAACACCCGTGGATCGTTATAATTTAAATCACAGTATTCATGAATATCTGCACATCACACTAGCCCCAGATTTATTTATTTATTTATTTATTTTCGTACCAAATCCTACACACATTAAAGGTGTAAGATTAAGGTGTAGCAACTTTTCTGGTAGAGACTCTGCCACTTGCTTGTCTCCATGGAGATATTACTGAACCTTTGCGGGTCCTGTGCTCCTCCGGCAGCAGGCTCCTGGTCATTCCCAAAGTCAGGACACACACTCACGGAGAGGCGTCTTTTCAGTACTAGGGCCCTAGTCTATGGAACTGCCTGCCGGAGGAGCTCAGGGCTGGAGAGAACGTTCATGTTTTTAAAGGGATATGCCACCCCCAGGTCAAATTTGGGCATCTCCCCACAGTCCAGAGACTAAAATAAGTGGTGGAAAGCGTTTTCCTGCTCACCCAGCCATTGTCCGAGTCTGTCGCCACTGACCGCAGCGGTATCTGGTGCTCCTCCGCCTTAGACTGGAGTCTAACGTCGCCAGAGAAAGATTTCGGCCAAAAGGAATTAATTTGCTCGATGCGTTTCCCAATTACTTTCTGTGTAGTGCGCATTCATATCGAGTGCAAATAAATGTGCAAATCAACACGGAGAGCTTGACTTGGTCATTTTGGGTGGGAACTATTTTCCAGTGCGTAAGAATACAGCCGTATCACGCACCACGTTGTGCAACAGGGGAACTCCCTTCCCGGTGCGTAACAGGGATTCCCCTGGCAGCGTGCTGCGTGATACGGCTGTATTCTTACGCACTGGAAAATAGTTCCCACCCAAAATGACCAAGGCAAGCTCTCCGTGTTGATTTGCAGTTGATTAGTCTCTGGACTGTGGGGAGATGCCCAAATTTGACCTGGGGGTGGCATATCCCTTTAAGAGTGGGCTCAAGACTCACCTGTTTAGCTTGGCCTTTGATTACAATTTTATACTTTTACCTGTTGTATTTATTTATTTATTTATTTATTTTTAAACTATGCGAAGTGTTATGTATTTTAGCATGTTAGTATATGTGTGGGCGTGTGCATGTGTGTGCGTGTGTGTGTGTGTGTGTATTACTGTTTGTACTGAGTTGTTTGGTTGTGTGGGGGGGCTGGTTGGGTGGGTGGTAGGAAATGTGGGTTGTTTTTAATCACTGTAAAGCACTTTGTGTTACATTTTTTTGTATGAAAAGTGCTTTATAAATAAAGTTTTGATTTGATTAGACTTTTGCCATCACAGTATGGAAACAAACTTGGTAATCACAATGTAGACAACTTAATGGTCAGATTTATGGAGGAGCAAGCTTGCACATTGGTAAGTATTCATGCTTTTCGAGGTATTTTTCAGCTGTAACTGAACAAATCCAAGGCAAAGATGTTTAATGCCCTACTGCGGAATATTCCATGCAAAGAAATAACATCTCCATGAAGACAAGGAAGTACCTCCACCTTAGGAGTTACATAGTGCAACTTTAAAAAGGGATATGCCACCCCCAGGTCAAATTTGGGCATCTCCCCACAGTCCAGAGACTAAAACAAGTGATGAAAAGCGTTTTCGTGGTCACCCAGCCATTGTCCGAGTCTGTTAGCACTGACCGCCGCGCGAGCTGCTGCTCCTCCGCCTTAGACTGGAGTCTAACGTCGCCAGATAAAGATTTCGGCCAAAAGGAATTAATTTGCTCGATGCTTTTCCCAATTACTTTCTGTGTAGTGCGCATTCATATCGAGTGCAAATAAATGTGCAAATCAACACGGAGAGCTTGACTTGGTAATTTTGGGTGAGAACTATTTCTCAGTGCGGAAAAAGAAAGACGAAGCACGCACCGGGGGAACTCCCTTTCTGGTGCGTAAACAGGGATTCCCCTGTCCACGTGGTGCGTGCTTCGTCTGTCTTTTTCCGCACTGAAAAATAGTTCCCACCCAAAATGACCAAGGCAAGCTCTCCGTGTTGATTTGCACATTTATTTGCACTCGATATGAATGCGCACTACACAGAAAGTAATTGGGAAAAGCATCGAGCAAATTAATTCCTTTTGGCCGAAATCTTTCTCTGGCGCCGTTGCCTCCAGTCTAAGGCGGAGGAGCAGCAGCTGCGCGCGGCGGTCAGTGGTGACAGACTCGGACAATGGCTGGGTGACCAGGAAAACGCTTTTCATCACTTGTTTTAGTCTCTGGACTGTGGGGAGATGCCCAAATTTGACCTGGGGGTGGCATATCCCTTTAAAAAATAAAATAAAATAGTAGAAAAATCTGCAAAATGGCATCTTGAAAATAAGTCATTAAAAACTGCTCAAACAAAATCACTCCAAATGCAAGTTGGGGTAAGTAAATGGTGAGAGGAAACAACTATAACATGGTTAATAGCTCAGAAAAGTCGATTTTGCATAATAGGTCTGCTTTAAGACCGTGCATATCTGCTTTCACCTATAGCTTTTTGCATTGCTTTACTCACAGATGAGCTGAGACAGGCTTTTGAAGTCATGCATAACCGCTGCTGCGCTAAACAAAAGTACACCAGCACATGCACGGATACTGTAATTCACTTTATCAAACAAAAACAGGAGAAATGCGAGCCTGAACAGCCAAGAAAATAAACAGATTGGGTTTTCATGAAGACTGCATGAAGAGGAGGCTGTCCAATGCAAGAACACAGAACAACCAATAAGAATGATCAATGCACTGCAGTGGGCCAGCAGTCACTGTGTTCATAGTTCATTGTATTTATGAAGATTTTGGGTCATGTACAAGGTTTTACACCGTTACAAATGTTTCACAGTATGGCATTAAACCTTTCCATCTTCATGAACACCAAACTAGTTGCTACAATTCAGATCTGTGGAGAGGCAACCCCACTCACAGTCAGAATGTCTGTTTTTCTAGGTATCTTTGAGCTATAAAACTGACCGTAATTGAATGAATGTAAGGTATGTTTAATGTTTAATGCTCTAAGGTGGAATATTCCAGGCACAGCAACAGAAAACAATCAGGTGATGGACCCCAACCAAAAAGTTATATTGCGCATCTTTAATGTCTCCCCCACTCCAGGTTCTGATCAACAGTATCTATGGACCAAATAATAAATAGAAATATGAACATTGTAATTGATTTTCCACCACCCAGGAATCAAAATGGGTTGTCAAACAATCAATACAAGTATCAAAATATTTTTAAGTTTATAAGGAGTGTTCACATGTCCCAAATGATCAAGTTGGGAAATTTTAGTATAATAGAAATAACAATAAACAATAGATTACAATAGAACAATAGATTATTCGCGTATCCACGGTCTTTTGGCGGCTACAGTATCCAATTGCATTCTGTACATGAGCTCCGGAGAAACAGACATATCCTAAATGTGTCCTGTGTCCCTAGGAGAGGCTTCTCCTTCTTTCTTACGTAACATTTACAGTCAAAGTTACGGATTTTCTCCATTTTCACGGTCCTTATCCTGTTGAAATGCAGCGTAAATATTCACAAGCTGCTCACATCTGGTAGGCGGAAAAAGAAAACAAAAGTGCGCTAATGTCACGTGATTGTTCAGCAGCGACAGTATGGTAGTTTACACACGCACCGATTCTTTCCGAAAAACAAGCCAATTTCAAAGACAAAATGTATGCTTTTAAAGCAACCAATGCTGTTATCTGAAACATGGAGTGGCTTCTTCATGATCTCAACTAGCACATTCTGCAAAAAAATGAAAATCACAAATTTTGGGGAAAAAACCCCAAATTCTAACACAATTTTCTCGTTTTCACGAATCCCGACATGTGACGGATTTCGCCGTGGCGGGTCACGTTTACTTGCCACCATCACAGTTAAACTCAAAACAACTATTAATTTGCAAACAAATCCACTGGCAAACAAAAAAGTTTCCTCTTATCAACAGTAGTTATCTCAGCTGTCATCTGAAATAACCAATGGCAAACCTAATATTTGATCATAGCATATCAAATCAAACAAGATTTCCTCTGAGTGAGGTACAGCTGTTAGGGCAGCCTGTGTTTGAGTAGCACTGAGCCTTTCTCACTTGTCACTGTACAAGTCTATAACCACAAACCCTCTGTGTCCCGGTGTGGCCTGGCGGGTCACTCCTCAGCCTGTTCTTACATATTGATCCAGTCTGACCTTCAAACAGAGACAGATTAATGGGAAGGATAAAGTGGTGTGCACAGGCCTGGTAGGCATTGGTGGACATTGGTAAGTAAGGATTATGGGGAAATAAAGAGGAGGGAGACTAGTCACAGTGGGGCGTGTTATATAGAGCAACTGTGGATCCACTGTCACTTGAATTTAATTACAAATTTGTTTATTAGTACAGCTTATCCAAACATGAGGAAACTGTTAAATCATTCACTTGTAAACTTCCCCTTACGGCGGGCCGCATCTGCCGTACACTGCTAAACGTTAACAGGCTAATACAGCTAATATGCGCACAGTGATACGGATCGAGAGAGACAATACGCGAACGCGAACTACACTGCTGGATGTTTCATGAACAACTGTTTGGGACGCAAATATATCACCTTTCGGACAAATGTTTTGTTTTGAGAAGAAAAATAAGCTTTATTTCATGTTCCAGGGAAGTTACCGGACCTACTTACGTGGGCTCCAGAAAGCGAGCCAAACCGGGATCAGCTGAGAGTGTCAGAGGTAAGCCGGTGTCAATACACGTAACTTTTAGAAGGAAACCCATACAGATTAACATAAAAAAAACACACTATCCCTTTAAACCTCAAGGGAGACAACTGTAGGCTACATTACAGGACAGATCTGTGGAGTGGTGACCCTATACGAAGAGAGAATTAGTGTATTTTTGAGCAATAGAAACACCCATAATGACCAAAAGGTCATTATGCGGCCGAAATGAGTTTCCTCCGCAGAGTGGCTGGGCACTCCCTTAGAGATGTGAGTGAGTGAGGAGCTCAGTCACACGGGAAGGGCTCGGAGTAGAGCCGCTGCTCCTCCACATCAAGAGGAGCCAGCTGAGGTGGCTCGGGCATCCGTTCCGGATGCCTCCTGGACGCCTCCCTCGAGAGGTGTTCCGGGCATGTCCCACCGGGAGGAGGCCCCGGGAAAGACCCAGGACACACTGTCTCCCTGCTGGCCTGGGAATGCCTTGGGGTCCCCCCAGAGGAGTTGGAGGAAGTGTCCAGGGTGAAGGAAGTCTGGGGGTCCCTGCTTAGGCTGTTGCCCCTGTGACCCGGCCCTGGATAAGTGAAAAAAAAATGGATGAATGGATGGAGAAACACCCCTAATGAATATATACTAGATGGATATGTTTAATGTTATACCATGGAGCATTCCAGGAAAAGCAATAAAATCTCCATGGAGACAAGCACCAGAAAGTTGTGCAATGCACCTTTAAGGAAGCGTTCAAAAGAGCCGACTCATTCACAAAAGTAACATCAATTGAAGGCGTTTTCTGACTGATTAAACATTGATTTCACACAGACCCCTTTCTAAATTTCAACATCTTCTCTGCTCTTCGGTTTTACCTGTATTTTTTTTTCAACCCGTCATTGGATTTTCCCTTTGGTGCGCAGTGCTGGGTGAGAGAGAGAAAGGTGAGGCACAATGAAGACACTGCAACCAGGTCAGCATTTCTGTCTGTGCTTGAGTCGTGGCTTTACATTGTGTTCCTGCTTGTGTGGGTGTCTACTAGGAAAAGAGTTACAGGGCCTTTTGGATTACCGCAGTGAAGCTAAAGCACCAATCCATAAAATCCGCCCTGAGAACACATTTTTATAAATAAATATCAGTATGGTGTAAGCCAATTCTTAGCCATGCCAGGACAGGCGGGTCTGTGGGGGTGGTATTGTAGTATAAGTGGAGGAGGAACACAGGCCACTCCTCCAGAGGTTTTTGGCCCCGGTGGGAGTGTTATCTCATTACGGGACAACTGCGTGACCCAGACCCGATGGAATTACACGACTGGATGAGGTTTGCTGAATATAAACTTGAAAATAATTTGGACTTGATTTGTCATTGGTCATATAGCATACAGCTCTGGAAAAAAATAACTACTGACAACATTTCCCTCAAATTCCAAATAAAAATATTATCATTTATTTGCAGAAAATGACAAATTGTCAAAATAACAAAAAAGATACATGTTTTCAGACCTTAAAGGGATATCCCACCCCCAGGTCGAATCACGCACCACGTTGTGCAACAGGGGAACTCCCTTCCCGGTGCGTAACAGGGATTCCCCTGGCAGCGTGCTGCGTGATTCGGCTGTATTCTTCCGCACTGGAAAATAGTTCCCAACCAAAATGACCAAGGCAAGCTCTCCGTGTTGATTTGCACATTTATTTGCACTCGATATGAATGCGCACTACACATAAAGTAATTGGGAAACGCATCGAGCAAATTAATTCCTTTTGGCCGAAATCTTTCTCTGGCGACGTTAGACTCCAGTCTAACGCGGAGGAGCACCAGATACCGCGGCGGTCAGTGGCAACAGACACGGGACAATGGCTGGGTGAGCAGGAAAACGCTTTCCACCACTTATTTTAGTCTCTGGACTGTGGGGAGATGCCCAAATTTGACCTGGGGGTGGCATATCCCTTTAAACAATGCAAGGAAACTAAAGAGGTAATAATAATGTATGGAAAAAAATAAGAAACCACTGCAAAATGATCAGTTTTTCTGATTTCACTACTTATAGGTATGTGTTTAGGCAAAAGGAACATTTTTGTTTGAGTCTATAAACTACTGACAACATTTCCCCCAAATCTCAAATAAAAAATATTATCATTTAGAGCATTTATTTGCAGAAAATGACAAATGGTCAAAATAAAATGATACATGACCTCAAACAATGCAAAGAAACAAGATCAAATTCATTTTAAAACAACATAATACTCATGTTTACACTTAAGAAGAGTTCAGAAATTAATATTTGGTGCAATAACCCTTATTTTTAATCACAGCTTTCATGCGTCTTGGCATGCTCTCCACAAGTCTTTCACATTGTTCTTGGGTGACTTTATTCCACTCCTGGTGCAAGAACTGAAGTAGCTCAACTTTGTGTTTGTGTTGGAATTCAACAGACGCCTGGAATGGAATGGCTGTAATACATGTAGAGATGCTGATTTCAGAAAAAAATGCAGTGGTTTCTTATTTTTTTCCAGAGCTGTATTTCTGTTTGAGCATTTTGTTGTAAAAATGTACTATTACATCCAAGTGTTAGTAGGAGCACTAGTCTTTTAGCCATGTTATAATGCTGTTGCCTGATCAAAAACAAACCTGGAGTTGTGTTTCATTTACACATGTTTGTGTAATCCTTTATCAGTCAGTCTGTGATGTCATGAAGTGGTAGTTTTCAAGTTAACGGCTACCTTTTACTTTTAGTTCAGGAGCGAGGGGCAATTGCAAGGCTAAAATCATCCAAGTGATTCGAGTAAAGGTGGATGGAGTTTAATGGAGCACTTCCTGTATTACCACATAACATTACAAGGTGAAACAGGGTATTTTCTGTTTGAGAGAAGAACTCAGTCTACATATGCAGGGCTTGTGTGTTAGACATGTGTGAATGAAACTAAAAACAACTTCGGGTATGTTTGTGATGAGGAAACGACATCACAGATCAGATAACACTGTAATACAGGCCATTTAAAGAAAATGTCTGGTCATTTATATATTATGCTACATTCCTTTTTGTCAATCTGTCTCTAGTTGTACCTATGTAGATTTTAACTTTAACTACTTTAAACTTCTGAAGTACGGCTTGGTTTCAGAGCAGGAAGAGCTGACCGTGGTCCTGAACATATAATGGCTACAGGACCAGAGCAAAGAAAAGGTAGAAAAGGTTTCAAACGTTGTGATCTTTACAATCTTTTTAAGATATAGATGTTTTTACTGCATTAATTCCATAAGTAAATTTGAATCTGAAGGTTCTGAGGAGATAGAATTTATGCTGCTCTAAGGGGAGAGAAGCTAGATTAGTCCATTGACTACCAGATGACTACCTTTGAACCCTTCCTTCCATTGCAGTGTCCTTCTAATGACCTGCTCTATGACAGTATTTTATAAATAAATAATAGTTGTTGGAGTCTTAAGTTAAATGTGCAACTGCAAATACTGCATTCTTACTGTGTCCTGGCTCGCCTCTCCACAGTGTTAGTGGGGGGGGTATGTATATAAACTAATCATTACATTTATATAGCGCCTTTCAAGAACACAAAGCGCTTTAAAGTTCATTGTTCATTCACTCCACACCCGGTGGTGGTAAGCTTCTATTGTAGCCACAGCTGCTCTGGGGAAGACTGATGGAAGTGAGGCTGCCAATCTGCGCCATCGGCCCCTCCGATCACCTCCATCAGTCACACCCACACCACTTTCATCCTAGGCAATGTGAAGTGCCTTGCCTAAGAACACAATGACAATTTTGGCCACTGGCGCCCCACTATGGCACCTGGAATTCCCAGCGGTCTCCCATCTGAGTACTGACCAAGGTGCAGTACTGACCCTGCTGAGCTTTTGAGATCTGACGGAATCAGGCTTTGATAAGCCGGTATGGCCACAGCTTGCATATGGTGAAATGTTCATCAGTTACCATTAGCAAACACTGTCAAAACAGTTTTAAAAGTCTGAAACTCAAGGAAAAATACAGAATGGATAAAAAAAAAACAACACACATTTTCAGGAGCCTGTAAATAATATGAGCGTTCATAGTCCTGTTTAGGAGTTTGATTTTCAAAAAAGTGAGACTGAAAAACTGGAAAAACTAATGCTAAAGAGGGACTTATTTAAAAGCGCAAATCAGCTCGCGAATTGTTCCAGCTAAATAATATCATTCTGCTCAGAAAAAAAAAACTCAGATTGAAGTCTAACTTGAGCAACAGAGCAGTGCCTACAGTTAGTATCACACCCCCAGAGAATGTTGATGACATCAGCTGCAAAATATCATTTAGACTTGATCAACTACAGTATAAAAAGGCTCACCCGTTTTACAATTAGATCCGAGGCCTGCACATTCACACATGCAGCAAGTCCATTTTCAAGGTTAAACTGGCGATCCTCTGGCTCAAAACAAATCTGCATCAAAGCACGAGCCAACAGCGGCCAATTAACATGCCCTTGCTGCGTTAATACACTCACGTCACTGACAATTAGAGAGGAGGGTGATCTCTCTTAACATCCTGTACTCACAATCAGGAGAGGGGAAAACGAATGCCACTTTTTTAGTGATAAGTGGGGATGTTTTGTGCCAGGAACAAGTCTTTTGGGATTAGCTCTGTCACCCATATGGAAGAGGAATAATAGTGGAATAGACAGACCCTGACAAAGAAAACAGTAGAAAGAAGAGAAAAGTCCGAAGAGAAAAGCAAAGCCACGGAAATTTTATGTTATGATCACAAAGATAATGCTTCACTGTGGTTCTCCTTGGGGTCTTTTTTCCCACACACTTTCACACTTTTTTGTAGCTTTTCATCGCCAAAAAGGAGAGTCTAAGGACAGTTGTGTTTGCTTGTTTCCTGTGAATGTTGGTTAATCTCCTTGTCTGTTGTTGACTAATGTTTCATTTGTTCATCTGTTTGATTTTTTAACTTTCTTTAGGTTAAATCGACAATTTTGTGAAGCCCTGTGAGGCGAGTGCTGTTGTGATTTGGACTCTACAAAAATACAGTGAATTGAATGCAAAATGTAGAGCAGATTTGATATACTATGACTATAACTATGTCTTTTTGATTATGAATACAATGAAAATAATGATATAGCATGGTGAAAGAGATGCAGAAGTTAGATACACTATAGTGAAAGCACAGTCCTGGATTATAAAACTGCACACACAAACAGAGGTTATTCGTTTTAAATTCAGAAAGAGGTCTGTGAGAAAAAAATATTCCTCATTGTTTCTTTGCTGGATAAGTGAAGGTTAAAGGTGCACTGTGTAACTTTTTCAGCGGAGGCTCCGTCAAATACTTTTCTCCATGGAGATGTTATTGCTTTGTCTGGAATGTTTCAGAGTATGGTATTAAGATAAGATAAGATAAGACTTTATTTATCTCACACAGGAGAAATTCACTTGCCACATTAGCTCCAGGCAGTTTAGTGCAAAAGAAAGTTAGAACAAAAAAGTGCATACAGACAAGATAAGTCATAATAATAATAAATATAGCTGCAAGCAGCAATGTGGGGCCAAGCACCGAAGGTGCATGTAGGCCTCAGCATGTAGGCCGCATGCAGGGTCTGACAGGGTCTAACAGAGTCTGACAGGGTCTAACAGAGTCTGACAGGGTCTAACAGGGTAGTTAGACCCTGTCAGACTCAGAAACAGGGTTTAACAGGGTCTAAAAAGGTTTAACAGGGTCTGACAGGGTCTGACAGGGTCTAACAGAGTCTAACAGAGTCTGACAGGGTCTTACAGAGTCTGACAGGGTCTAACAGAGTTTGACAAGGTCTAACAGGGTCTGACAGGGTCTAAGGTCGTTTTCACACCTGCCTTGTTTGGTTCGTTTAAATCGAACCAGAGTTTGTTTGCTCCTTTGATTCAGACCTTTTGGGCTGGTGTGAATAAAAACCAAAAATCTCAATCCGGAGCAAACAAGCGAACCGAGACCACCTAAAAAGGTCGGTCTCGGTCCGGTTCCATACGAACTCTGGTGCGGTTTGTTTGAGGTGAGAATGCAGACCGACACAAGTTGGCTTTTTGTACTTAACAAGCTCCCGTCGTATGTCAAGCATTATGGGAAACCGAGGCTGACGAAACTAAACGAAACGAAACTTACGAGGCTTACTTACGTTTTGCGTGAAGAGCAAGAGTCAGAACTTGATGCGCACATGAGCGCTGTCCTCCGTAGACGTCTTGCCCTGTGTCTTCATCGTTTGTAAACTGATTGTAAAATAGTGTAAACCTCACAATGCTGCTCAAACATTTGTGCGAACTGTAAAAACTGAGCAAACCATAACGCTAAGGCTAGATTGAAAACAGCACGTAACACCATTATTCTCCTCCTTCCGGGTTTGGACACGGCGTTTGGACATGGCTCATTTTTGTCCAATGGCTGAACGACGTCAGAGCACGTGGTTTTGATTATAGATGTTAGTTCGCTTGGGGAAAAACTGCAGTGTGAAAGCGAACCGCACCAAAATAAAAAAAATAAAAAAAAACATTTGGTCCGGACCAAAGCAAGTGACCTATCGGACTTTCCTGGTGTGAAAACGACCTAACAGAATCTGACAGGGTCTAACAGAGTCTGACAGTTTTCATAAACTATAATAACCTTGTTGCAGGTGCTGGGGTTTAGATAGACAGAGTCTGACAGGGTTTAACAGGGTCTAACAGGGTTTAACCCTTAGATGCACACATGGGGTCGAAAATGACCCCACGGGTTGTTATTCTTCAAAATCTTTAAAATAAAAAATATTAAAATATTCATATTCCAGGTATTCCTCATAAAACATGTTTGTGACATGAGGCCATTTGCATTTCTTAATTTTTTTTCATAAATTTTAAGAAATTGCAGTTTTTGTATCACTACCCCACTCTTCCACAAGTGGGGTCATTTTTGACCCCAGGCAGTTCTTATGGAATCAACTCTGATTGTCCCACTTACACATCTGATGTCATCTCTCATATCTGATGCAACTTTGACTGTCATTACTGTCCCACTCACACATTTGAAGCCAGCAGTCTCACCACCCAGGAGGTCATTTTACAGAGGACCAGAGCCTACAGACTGAAAACAGACCACATGGCAGCTTTCCGCTACATATGGGACCTGTTCCTGGTCAACTGCAGGCAGAAATTCATCCCCAGTGATTGTGTTACAGTGGATGAACAACTTGTACCTTTCAGAGGGAGGACCCGGCTTCTGCAGTATATGCCGAGCAAGCCCGCCAAGTATGGCATAAAGATCTTCTGGGTTTTTGATGCACACACCCCATATGCAATTGATGGGATCGTGTACCTAGGGAGAGAACCAGGGGAAGACATCCAGAAGAATCTGGGGAAAAACATTGTCCGTCAATTGTGCAGTGGATTCAGACACACAGGTCGCAACATCACCACTGACAACTTATTCACCAGTGTGCCTCTTGCAGAGCATCTCCTGGAGAAGGGTCTGACTATTGTGGGAACTTTGCGACAGAACAAGCCAGACATTCCTCCAGTCATGAAGGCTTCCAGGTCCAGAGGTCCACAGCACTGAATTTGGGTTCAAGAGCAGCATGACCATGATCAGCTATGTGAGAAAAAAGGGAAAGGCTGTTCTGTGGATGAAAACAGCCCAAAGAAAAAAACAGAAGTGATTCTCTTCTACAACCAGACCAAAGGAGGAGTAGATACTATGGACCACATGGTTGGCAACTACACCTGCAAATGCCAGACGCAGAGGTGGCCCATGGTGCTTTGGTTCAACATTATTTTTCAGGGCTCAGCATCCTGAATTTTACACAGGCATCACCGATGGACGACGGCACTTCCTCACAGAGCTCTCAAAGAAGCTTGTGACACCTCACATGAAAAGTCGACTGGAAGGTACCCTGACCCTACCAACCTACATCACTGAAACAATGGGGAGGTGTGGAGTGACAAAAACTACTGCGAAAGAGGTGCCAGTTTTGTCCAAGAAAAAAAAATCGCAAAGCCATTCATTGCTGTTGGAAATGCAGTACCCCTGTATGCAATGGTCACAGCAAGAAGCAAGTCGTTTGTGACAGCTGCACACAGTGACAGAAGATAAGATGTTTGTGTGTGTATATATGTTTGGACAGTGTTATGGTCTCCGGACCTGTTGAATGTTCTCTGTTCGTCCTCCAGTCATAGGGACACACAAATATGTTTTGACATCTGATTGACCTGATTGATTGTTAAGTGCTAAAATGTGAATGCAAATTAAAAAATGTACATGTCAAAAAGGAAATTAGTCTTTTGTCTATTAAAAATCTATCATGTTAAATCCAAAATGAGAGAAATGTCTTTAGTTTATTGCAAAAACGCATTGATTTTAATTGGGGTCTTTTTTGACCCCACTTGTGGAAGAGTGTAGGTATTGGTAGGTTGTGCATCCAAGGGTTAACAGGATCTAACAGGGTTTAACAGGGTCTGACAGGGTCTAACAGAGTCTGACAGGGTCTAACAGGGTAGTTAGACCCTGTCAGACTCAGAAAAAGGGTTTAACAGGGTCTAACAAGCTTTAACAGGGTCTAACAGAGTCTGACAGGGTCTAACAAGGTCTGACAGGGTCTAACAGGGTCTGACAGGATCTAACAGAGTCTGACAGGGTCTAACAGAGTCTGACAGGATCTACCAGAGTCTGACAGGGTCTAACAGAATCTGACCCTGACAGGGTCTAACAGAGTCTAACAGGGTTTAACAGGGTCTAACAAGGTTTAACAGATCAAAGACACATCAAAGACAGATCGGTTGTTAGGTGCGTTGCTAGGCAATTCCTGAAAATTCCTGCAACTTTGACCTGCTGGTGGCACTAGACGGTTGGGGCTGGGGGCCTATAAATCGCTGTGGGTAATGAGGAGACTGGCTGGAATGTGCATGCAAAATTTCATAACTTTTTATAATAATAATAATAATAATAATTAATTGCATTTATATAGCGTCTTTCATGACACCCAAAGCGCTTTACAGTTCATTGTTCATTCACTCCACACTTAGTGGTGGTAAGCTACTTTCTGTAGCCACAGCTGCCCTGGGGCAGACTGACGGAAAGCGAGGCTGCCAATCTGCGCCATCAGCCCATCCAACCACCTCCAACACTCACACACACTCCACTTTCATCCTAGGCAATGTGGGTGAAGTGTCTTGCCTAAGGACACAACAACAGTTTTTTTGCAACTGGCGCCCCACGGTGGCACCTGGAATTCCCAGTGGTCTCCCATCCAAGTACTAACCAGGCCCTGCCTTGCTTAGCTTCTGAGATCTGACGGGATCAGGCTTTGACAGGCAGGTATGGCCACACAGTACCAGACGGTTGGGTTGCCATAGACTCCCATGTTTAGAGGAATATTTTATAATAATACAGTGGTACCTCACCTTACGAAACGCCTTCACGTTAAATTTTGGTCTCTAGATAGGAAAGAAAATTCAAGTTACGAAACGCGAAATCTCAAAAATTCAAATAATGCGCGCTCAGCCACACACATTATACGCTTTTCTCAGACTGAATTTAAACTTTTCTCACATTTGCCTCTTGTTTAAACACTCAAACTTTCATAGATTTTCAACAAAATTATTAATAGTGAAGTGTGGGGGGAAGGGGGAGGGGGGAGAAAACTGCGCGCGGACACGTGTGTGATGGCGCAGCATGACCCGGCGCGGGGCTGACAGCAGGTCTAGACCTGGACTAGACCTGGACTAAACCAGGACTAAACCAGGACTAAACCAGGACTAGACCAGGTGGATTAAAGCGCCGCTCGCGGGTCTATTTCCTGGTTTTGTTTCGAGTCACAGCTGAGGCGAGCAGCGAGGGGGACCGCACGCAGTCTGAGCGCATGAACGAACGCATGCAAGAGCCGCCGTGGTCTAGACCTGGTCCAGAGGAGGCACGGTTTGAGCACGGGTCTCGAAAATAGTCGAAAAATTGCACGTTTAGACTATATACCTAGTCAGGGCTCTCAAGGCTCACGCATTGAGAGTGTGACACACGCAATTCGACGTATTCACACGCGCACACGCCACACATGGCATTTCTCACGCTGATTAGTGTTTTTTTTGTTTTTGTTTTTTTTGTGCCCAGAAAATCGGTCTGTGTGGCTTAGTTTATGCAGGCTCCGCGCGTTTTCAGCGCCGCCCCCCACGTCCTGAGCCTCAGTCCCGGTGCCACGTCTCCTCTGAGACGCACCGACTCCGGTCCCGGTGTCTCCGTCTGTGCGTAACGTGTCCCCCCCGACGGCTTACGCGCGGAATACGCGCGGCCCAGAGCCGAACTGCCCATGGTGAGACGCGGTGAGACGCGGGCCCGGTGCATTGACCAGACTCTTACATAAATCCGTTAAAAATGTCCCGGTCCCTCCTCCCCGCCCCTCTCAGCGCGCACTGACAAAGTGCAGTGATGATAAAACAAACTGAGAACCATCAGGTAATAACTTCATTTATATAACTCTCATTAGTTGCTTTGTAGTTTAAGTTTGCTCTTTAGACAAACAGGGCTCTCAACACGCAATTCGACGTGTTCACACGCTCACACGGCATTTCTCACGCAATTCAAGCGCCAAAAATTGTTCACTCGCACCCCCCCCCGTCCTTGGAAATTACAGTCACACGCACGACCCCGCTCAAAACTCAAAAAGTTAGACAGCTTTAAACGTAAAATAAACTTGATGCAGCAGCACAGCACATAACTCAACCTTGACTGCCGCGTTGCAGTGATTAGACCGTAATAATGATTGAATCCACTAGATGGCCACCTTGCTCTTTTCATGTCTTACTATCCACATCCACATGAGGCTGCTGCGCTCCTAGTATTTAGAGAGGGAACTGATTTATTATTGAATCTGCTACACTCCCATTTGAGATTGCTTGGTCGTTTTAAGTTTAAACATGGCTACTTACCTATTTGTTATTTCCACAGAATTGTCTTGCCCTCTCAGGAGTAAGCTTTTCTGTGGTTCTAGCAGTGAGAATATATCAATCAGACGATCAATCAGAGGCACTCAGCTGGCTGGAGCTCGGCTGTACCCAGCGCTGCCTCCAGTCGCACCGTCAATACAGTGACCTTCAAGAAAACAAAAGATTAGTGCAACATAATCAGGCTTCACACAGGCTGAGACGTTCACTGCAGGTGAAACGGCTCGCCATTCAACCCATGGGGACAATGAAAAGAGCCGATGCTTACACAACAGGGCCCAAACAGCTATAGGGTTGTGTTCATTAAAGATGTATTGCATTGGAAAGCCGTGAATATACAGTATGTTTTAATAATTGAGTAAGAACATATATTGCACCACTGTCTTGAGGGTATTCATACTTGTATGGCACACTTGGGTTTGCTTTGTGTACATTGTACTACTTACCTAGTTTTATGGTGGATTATGTTGTACTGTTGAATATGTATGTTGAATGAAACACACAATAATAACACACAGTAATAATCACGTGCAATCCAAATATAACACACTGCATAACAAACTGCAATTACTAAATTATTACTTTAAAGGCTCTGTTTTATACAAAAGATTCAAGATTCAAGATTCAGATTCAAAGCTTTTATTGTCATATGCACAGTAAAGAAACACGTTTCCCTGTACAATGAAATTCTTACTTTGCTGCCCACCCTGGATGCCAAGAGCATGCAAAAAGTTAAAATAGATAAATAGGATAGAGAGAAGCATGTAAAAAAAAAGTATATTCAAATAGAAACAATCTATACCGAATATACACAATGAAAAATATAGGCTAGGTGCTATGTACATATTTACAGATAATGTGCAACATTGGTTTTATGTGCAGCTGTCAGTAGTAAAAAAAAAAAAAAAAAGACAGGGTGCAAGCATTGTTGATATGGTGCAAACAGGAAGTGTAAACATGGTTAATAAAATTGACTCTTGTAAGATTCAAGCCATGTTATAATGTTGTTGCCTCAGAAAAATACCTGGAGTTGTGTTTTGTTTCATTCACATATGTCTGAGTAATCCTTTATTATTAGTCTGGTGACATCTCCAAAGCTCAAAATGCTCTGTTCCACCTTGTGATGTCACAAAGTGGGAATTTTCACATTAACAGCTACCTTTATCTTCAGTTCAGTAGAGATGGGCAATTTCAGGGCTGAAATTATCCAAATGATTCCAGTGAGGTTGCATGGAGTTTAAAAACCACAGGGGAGCACTTCCTGTGTTGCTACATGATAAGGTGGAACAGATTGGTTCCTGTTTGAGAGAAGAACTAAATATGCAGGGTTAAACATGTGTGAATGAAAACAAAACACAACTCTAGGTATGTTTGTGATGAGGAATAACAGGTTGCTCCCAGTCCATTATAATGTACTAAAAGGAAAATTAAAGTTTTTACAATCTGGACCTTATTTCGGTGATAAAACAACGTGATTTACTCATCCATTGTACTTTGGTGTCATTTGGAGTATTTCCTGAGATTTTGGAGTTTAGCGATATCCGTTTAACGTGAGTTGTCGGCACGCTGTTGCAGTCATCAAATAACACAAACTTTAGCACTTTTCAAATGACAAAAGTTCAATGTGTTAGTCTACACTTTCGCTGGAGTCAAAAGTGGCCTGTAATCCGATATCCTGCCATGGTTTCGATTGGATGATGTCATCGAAGACAGCACACATGCACGCATTCATTCCGCTACTTTGCTTAGAAAACGCTCATAACTTTTCTATTGTGAGCGAGACATGGCTGAAGATTCGGACTTCGAGACTAAAGAGGACTTATTTGAGTATGATGGCCTGACGTTTTGAGCCTGAGTATACAGATGAGGAGGTATTAGAAAGAAGGAAGTGGAGACAGTTTGAGGAGCAGCACACCAGAGAACATCGGTATCACATTACTTCTCAGAAGTAATGCTTTCTTTCTTTTCCTTTGCTGGTAAAAAATCATCCAGACTGAAGTGGGTACTGCAAACACGATGGTCCAAACGTCTTACAGCTTTGCCTTTCATGTTTGGGTCCATTCTCAAAGCAACGAGCCACAGCTTCAATAACTCTGGATTGTGATGAGGAAGCCTGTGAAAACTCAACTTTGTCCAAGCTGTCATTTTGTTTTCACAACCGGGATAAATGCATGTTCGCACCATTTCAGGTTTTCTCAAGCGGAGATGTTTTCTTCTTATTATTCCTTTGCTTCTTTATGACTGTAACCGAGAGCTGAGAGCGTCGTGTTATCTGCAAATCAGCTGTGAATGCGCGCATGCGCGCTGTCCTCGTTGACGTCATCCAATCGGAACCATGACTGGATCTCTGATTACAGGCCACTTTTGACTCAAACGAAAGTGTAGACTAACACATTGAACTTTTGTCATTTGAAAAGTGCTAAAGTTTGTGTTATTTGGTGACCGCAACAGTGTGCCTCGACAACTCACATTAAACGGATATCGCTAAACTACAAAATCTCCGGAAATACTCTAAATCAGAGGTCTTCAACAGGGGGGTCTTTTGATTTCACTTTAAAATAATATAATTTTATACTGTAAAATACAGTATTAACCTGTGTATTATTTCCTTGTATTGGATGTACCATAACAGAGTAGCAATGTTTATACATGACACTAAGCTCAATTTAATATAAAACACAATTATATGCCGTATATATAGTAGGGGGTCCCTGGCCCAGTTCGCCATCTGTTTGGGGGTCCCTGGCCTGAAAAACGTTGAAGACCCCTGCTCTAAATGACACCAAAGTACAATGGGTGAGAAAATGACGTTGTTTTATCACCGAAATAAGGTCCAGATTGTAAAAACGTAACTTTTCCTTTAATAAGCATCAAATGCAGTAGTTTTTGTTTTCCTCAAACCTGCTAAAGGTTCAGGTAACAGCAGAGTTTTTATAGTATACATTTTATAGCATCTGAACAGGTCAGGAGCACTGCTAAGTGACGCTTCACGCACAAATTCTAGAGGTGTGATTGACTCTCCTCACACTTAATAAGGTGTCTTATAAGAGAAATGTTCCAGTCTGGGCAAGTGTCCATCACTTCTTCTTCTTGCCAGTGTTCTTGGCAGCTTTGGCTTTTGGTTTCTGCTCGTCCTCCTCAGAGGTTTGTTTCTCTGATTCTGATTCTGTAATACGGGCATTATACACATCGGATACTTCAAGCAGCTTCCTACGACTCGCCTTCAAATTTGCCTGAACACAAAAAATAAACAAAAGGGAGTTAAAGTGCATATGGCAGGTTTTCACAGTTTTCTAATTATTACATTGTTTGGTTAGATGGTACCTGTGGTCATTATTTATCATAGTTTTACATCAGTTAAAGGTCCCATGGCATGAAATTTTCACTTTCTGAGGTTTTTGAACGTTAATGTGAGCTCCCCTACCCTGTTTAGGGCCCCCCCCCATGGTTAAAAGTTGTGAAATGTCTAAACTGAGCATTTGCGATCCTTTTCTGCGTTACAAAAAATCGGAGCTCAAACGGGCGATTTTGAACAAGGCACCTTATTGACGTCAGATCGAAAAAAGAAATGCAAATGCAGTTCCACCCCCGTCTGTCTGTACTCAGCATCTCTGTAAATCACACCCAGAGAGTTTGGACTGCGAATGTGCTAGGCAATGCGAAATGCGTTTTTTTATTTGCCTGGAGGCACGTCCGAGTGTTTCTAGGCTCGGAAGTCCTTTATCTGAGCCTCTGGACCTTTGAACAGCAGTGGTTTAATTTTATTTTATGTGGAAATGTGTTTATTTTTCAATGGAACGCTTCAAATCTCTCCCCCCGTGCAAAAACAAGGAAATGGATCAGCTGAGGGCTACAGCGGAGAACGGAGCATTTGGCCACGCCCCCACCTTCTACTATTGGCCAGCTCTTTTCTCCTCATTTGCATTCAAGCAACAACGCCCATTATGACCTGTTCTGAGGGAGAAAAAAATACTCTTTCTCATCTTATCTCTGTTTCTCATGCACTGAGTGTTCATTTTGAAGAAGGATTCATTTACAGTATTAGGGAACCATTAAGGAGCCATCTAAAAGCATCTAAAATCTAAAAGCAGTACCATGTCATGGGATCTTTAAATAGTAGTTTGTGGGGGGGGGGGGGGGGTTGAGAAGAAAAGTACAAAATAAACAGGAAGTAATGGTGAGCTCTAAAACAGAATACCTCTACCAACTGTGCATCAAAAATGAAGGGAGACCCTCCCTTTTGAACTTTGGAGATGTGTCACAATTTAAACAGCCTTTATTATGATGGCCTGATTGATGTTATAAAGTTATTTCCTCATCACAATCATAACTGGAGTTGTGTTTCATTCAATTCACACGTTTAACACACCTGCATATTTAGGTTGTGTTCTTCTCTCAAACTGAAATAACTCTGCTCCTCCACCTTGAGATGTCATGTTATAATACAGTGCAAGTGATCTACAGTGAACCCTCGCTGTATCGCGGTTCACTCTTCGCGGCCTCGCTGTTTCGCGGATTTTTTTTTCCAATTTTTTTTTTTTTTTTTTTTTCAATTTTTTTTATAGTGTAACTTTTTTTTACAGTGTAACATTCTGTCCTGCGCCCTGATTAGCTAAGAGACTAGACCAGGACTAAACCAGGTCTAAAGCAGGTCTAAACCAGGACTAAACCAGGTCTAAACCAGGACTAAACCAGGTCTAGACCAGGGATGGTAGGGACAGAGTCTCTGATGTCCTTCACGAGAGCGCCTGGGTGACAGGAGGTGTGGCCTTTGTTTACTTGCACGAGCCATGGAAGAGACTGAGTGCGAGCCGGACAAATGGAAGAGCCAAGAATCAACATGGACGGGCCTGGCGCCTGGCCGCGCGGCGTCCGGGGGAGCCGCAGCGGGGAGAGCCGCATTCGAGGGAGCCGCAGCGGGGGGAGGACACTCGCGCGCACAGAGGAGACAGTGGCTCTTCCCCGTCACGCTGAGAGAACGAACCCGACCCCGTCCTAGAGAGCTGTGGAGTATTGGCGACGCATTGATAGCGGTCTGATTTTGGAGCCGGGGTGAAATGCAACCAACTCTTGTGAGCGCAGGTTAGTCTTACCTGGTCTTGTGGTGAGGACTGGTGCTCAGAGGCGTCTGTTAGCGGTTTGGCACTGTTAGCATTGGCTTGAGTCTTGCCCAAAATGATATCCAGGTCGCTTTCCACTCGACTTTCGCACATGGCATGGATATGTGGTACCAAAACAAACACACGTGTCCGCGCGCACGTGTCCGCGCACACATGTCCGCGCGCACGTGTCCGCGTGTCACGTGCCCCCCCCCCACTATTAATATATTTTAATGAAAATCTACAAAAGTTTGAGTGTTTAAACAAGAGAAAAATGTTCATACCAGTCTCAGAAAGGTGTATAATGTGTCTGGTGAAGCGTTTTCAGCCTTAAAACATGTAGAATAATTGTAAAATATAAAATTGTCCTACTTCGCGGATTTCACTTATTGCGGGCTATTTCTGGAACCTAACCCCCGCGATAAACGAGGGTTCACTGTACTGTGTTTTAGACTGTGCAGACACCTTCACTTGACAATCATTTGAAGGATTTCAGCCCTGGAATTGCTAATCAGTGAATTAAGTCTGAAAGGTAGCTGTTAATTTGAAAACTACCACTACATGACATCACAATGTGGAACAGAGCTTTTTGAGCATTGGAGATGTAGGCAGACTAATAATAAAGGGTTATTCAAACGTGTGAATGAAACAAAAGACAATTTAATCTTAAAGCTCACAAAAGATAATTTTTAACATAATTATTTTTTATTTTGAGTCACTTCAAAGACCCTGACTTGTGAGTTAATGGTTGTAATAAACATAGCTGACCTGCATATTGGCATACATGTCCTGTTGACGTTTCTTGAGCTTCTCTCTGTGGATTTCTTCCTCTTTGCGAAGCTCCAAAACATTTTCTCGAACTAAGCGATAAGACTGAATCTTCTCCATGCGCTCACTCATCAGTAACTCTTCAATCTGGGTGTTGTACAATGAGGGCACGTCCTTTTCCCGCCTATAAGAATACAAAATATGATATATTATTCGTTTAAAAAGCCTATAACTATTTTATTGTATTGTAAACTATATTCATTTTATGTAGAATAACTAATAATAATAAGTAATACAGAAGCTACTAACTGCCTGACATAATCCCAGACACTCGATGGTGCATTTTCAAGTGACAAATAAACACATGGTTGCAAAAAGCTCATAGCTGGACACATGAAAATTTGTATAAGTAGTATAATACTAGTATAATAGTAATTTTTAAATACTTTTGTTGTTTATTTTAGTTTTTGCCTTTTTATCTTAAGTTCTGAATTACTTTGGGGACTTCAGATTTGGGTGTCTCTGAAGAGCAAACACAGAATTAAATCTTCTCAATCAGATACCAATACTAGGGTGATATTTTGAGAGATAGAACATCCCATAATATCCCATTTTGATTAAACTATCACAGTCAGTCTAATCAAAATGAAAATCTGTATGAAAAAAGTTGCCAATATGAATATCATCTCATAAGCAAGATGGAGGCCGGGTATCTGAGGAGTCAATTTAGTCAGATTATCATGATTTAATCTAGTGATGTTGACACCTGATAGTGTCCATGAGTTTAGTGTGGATAGCATTTCAATCTGCTAAAATCATTATCAGACCGTTGCCGGGTGGTGTCCTCTGCACTCAACCAAATGAATAAAAATACCACTAACTACAGCCAACTCCTACTGTTCACTACAACTGGTAGAGGGTAGACTTCGCCACCTGCTAGTTTAGTTTGTTTTTTTATTTTTTATTGTAAACTCTGTCTAGAATGTTCCACGGTACAGGAAGAATGCAGTTTTTTTTATTTTTTTTTTATGTACAGCTCTCGAAAAAAATGAGACCACTGCATTTTTTTCTGAAATCAGCATCTCTACATGTATTACAGCCATTCCATTCCAGCGTCTGTTGAATTCCAACACAAACACAAAGCTGAGATACTTCAGTTCTTGCACCAGGAGTGGAATAAAGTCACCCAAGAACAATGTGAAAGACTTGTGGAGAGCATGCCAAGACGCATGAAAGCTGTGATTAAAAATAAGGGTTATTGCACCAAATATTGATTTCTGAACTCTTCTTAAGTGTAAACATTAGTATTTTGTTGTTTTAAAATGAATTTGATCTTGTTTCTTTGCATTGTTTGAGGTCTGAAAACATGTATCTTTTTTGTTATTTTGACCATTTGTCATTTTCTGCAAATAAATGCTCTAAACGATAATATTTTTATTTGGAATTTGGGGGAAATGTTGTCAGTAGTTTATAGACTCAAACAACAATGTTCCGTTTGCCCAAACACATACCTATAAGTAGTAAAATCAGAAAAACTGGTCTCTTATTTTTTTCCAGAGCTGTATTTCAATGCAAGATCGATAGTTTAATTCCATACTGTGTAACATTCCTAAGACAGTGTAACAACAAGCTTTGTAGCAAATAAACAATGTATTTTAGAAAAAGTACTTCAGTGACTACAGCAGAAATATCGTAGCTAGTTTTCTGATAAGGCTTCATATGACAAATGCGCTCTAACAGTGCCTCAGGGAGAGTGCCGGGGGTAAGTACATTTCAGTATTTCCTCCTAGCAGACTTTACGAACAGGCAAGGTCAGGCGATGGAGCGCAGGTGGTTAATGAACAGTGGCCCCGTTCACCTCTCACTCAGCACTCTCACATTATTATGCTGTGAATCTGTGATGTGCCCACTCCGAAAGGAAGTGTAAAGTAACGCTAATTTAGTTTAGCACTGCCAAACAAACTTCTCTTCAGGCTGCTCCTCGCCCTGAAATGAAGGCTGCAGTGTCATTGGCTGTTAGCTGGTGGACACACACTGTTGTAGACAGCCTTGTACAACTAAATAAGAAATGGAAGTAGTACCATCTTGTGGCACCTACATCCACAACACAACTGTGAGAAAGGTAATCTGAAAAGCTAATCTGAATTCACCAAAACATCCGCCAAACACAGACACACAAAGAATACTAAAGGAACGCTCTAGAACAGGAGTGTCCAAACTTTTTCCACCCAGGGCCGCATATACAAACATATTCATAGTGAAGCCCAGTAGACAGCTGGTGAGTACAGTGAGACTTTCAAATAGATGCATTTTAGATGAGTTTGACGGAGCCACAACACCTTTAAAAGTCCTAGAATGCAAATTTTAGGTCTGTATCACAATGCAGTGAGTTGTTATTGAGGTTGCAGTTATCGAGATACAGTATCAGAATTTGAAATAAAAAGTACTGCTCATTGGCTTTATGATCATTTGGGCCAATTCAGCAGGATCCCTGGGGGCCAACAAAAATTGGTCAAAGGGCCTGTTTTGACCCCTGGGCCATAGTTTGGACACCAGAAGATAAGAGGCGGGAGAAAACAAAAAGAACGAGAAATTCTTGTTGTCTTAATGTACCTGATAAAGGGGGTATAGTCCATTGGAACAAATGGGATGGAGGCAGCTGTAACTGACACATATATTATTAAAATACACAACAAAAATATTTTAAAATACATTCCATTAGAGACATTACCACAATCCTTATTTTCTGTATTCTCTGTATTTTCCTTCACTTTTTCAAGGAACTTGAGCCGAGACTCCAGAGCCTAAAAAAAACAATGACGCATTTCATTTGATTTACTTAATAACCTTTTTTTCTGGCTACATTCCCTTACCTTGGCAGCGCGTCCAGGTTTATCTGTCTCCCAAGCTCTTTTCAGGGCTTTAATCTCATCTCTTCTCTCTGTGTCCTTCTTCACCTTCATGTCTACAGTTGTGTCAATGACTAAACGCAGCGTCCAGTATGCCTTTGACTGGTCTATAATCTGCAGTACAATTAGTGGTCAATAATCTCAAAGTACATACCAAGATTTACAGTTATAAACATGCACATTAGTAACGCAGATGTTATTGCTTTGCTTGCAATGTTCCCCAGTACGGCATTAAACTCATTTGTACCCACAGAGAAGCAGGTGACCCCACAAAACCAAGTAACAGCTCAGATCTCTGAAGTAGCGACCCCACTCACAGTAAACAGTTTTTTTAGCCATACCTGTGGAACGTACTCATCAAAGCAAAGTGCACTTTTAATGTAATTCTTCAATTCACATATTCAAATTATCATATTTTACCTTTTCCTGGATTACTGGAACTTTTGTCTTCCCCTTCTCTTTGGATTTAGGCGTGCCAGTTTTTCGCTGTCCACTGGGTGGTCCTGGCGTGTCAGAAGATTCATTCACTAAAATACAAACATATATTTTTACATTAATTTTGTTGAATAATCTTGACAGTCTTGAGTGTAGCATATAGTCTAATACTTGTATTAAATTTTGAATACATACAGCTCTGGAAAAAAATAAGACACCACTGCAAAATTATTAGTTTTTCAGATTTTACTACTTACAGGTATGTGTTTGGGCAAAAGGAACATTTTTGTTTGAGTCTATAAACTACTGACAACATTTCCCCCAAATTCCAAATAAAATCATTATAGTTTAGAGCATTTCTTTGCAGAAAATGACAAATGGTCAAAATAACACAAAAGATACAGACCTCAAACAATGCAAAGAAACAAGATCAAATTCATTTTAAAACAACATAACACTAATGTTTGTATTTAAGAAGACAGAAATCTATATTTGGTGCAATAACCCTTATTTTTAATCACAGCTTTCATGAGTCTTGGCATGCTCTCCACAAGTCTTTCACATTGTTCTTGGGTGACTTTATTCCACTCCTGGTGCAAGAACTGAAGTAGCTCAACTTTGTGTTTGTGTTGGAATCCAACAGACGCTGGAATGGAATGGCTGTAATAAATGTAGAAATGCTGATTTCCAGAGCTGTATAAGAGCATGTGTGTTGTGTGTGTGCTTGTCTGCTAGATGGCACTGTTGCACTGTGGAGCAGAATAAGAGGGCCAGTGTTTAGACTTAGCAGAAGCTTGATAATCCATCATTTAGCTGCCACCCGCCTCAGCCCAAACAGCTTTGTGCATTCTCCCCGGGTTCATCTAATCACAGTCACACTGATAGGCTCTGGCCATTTAGGATCTAAACATCACTGTCTATTTACACCACCACAGAAAAACAAAGCTAATACTTGTGAAAACAGCTACACTATTCACTGTTGCGGTTTCAGATTATGATTTTTGACAACATTTTAAAGCATAGTCACTGGCGCATAGCGATATCTGATCGAAGGAAATATAACTATTCAAGAATTGAGAATGCGTATGGTTTTGCTGGGTTTCAGACGATAATAACATTTTTAAAGGGGTTAAATTAATTGTTGTCAATACAGATCATCCTGCTATATGCTGTTATATTTTGAGGACTACTTCCCATTCAAAAGATAAAATATTTTGTTTCCAAATCACTATGGCAACAGTACTAATTTCTCAACATTGTGATAACCATGGATAGCACGTTCAATGTCTGGTCACAAGTATAAATGATCAGGTTCATTGTCTGTATTTTCTTATTTGGACTGTTGTTACAATGATAAACAAGGCTAACTATTACAACTTCTGAATGGGAAAAGAACCTCAAAATGCTGCAGTAATCAATGAAAAGGGAATTCAGTATTTCCCCCCATTCTAGACTCTGAAAACAACCAGTAGTATCCTGAATGAGGTGGGTTAACATGAAGCGATTTACAGCTCAGCGAGTACTGGTGCTGTCTACGTGTAGTATGTAGGGAGCATGATCAAGGGCAGAGCCTCACCACTGAGACAAGTTAAACTGGGTGAAATGAATTCACTTTCCTGCTGAGATATTTCCCAGGGCACCATGGGGCAAGAGCCAACTTCATTTGACTTCCCATTGACCTACTTTCACAGGCTTACTGAAAAACCACCAGAGAATTGTGTGGTCAATGGTCTGTGTGCACGATTGGAAACTGCATAACAAGGTTTCTTATTTATGAATACAAAGCATATATTATTGCCCATAGAATAGTTTTCATCAAAGCATATTTTTTTATTCTGACACGCATACATGAAATCAAAGTTTGTCTACCAGTGCTTACAGTAGGAAAAGCTCACAGGTAGACATGCATTCTCATCATTATACCAAGTTACTGCAGGAAACTACAATTTCTAGACACTGGAGAACAGAGGGACTTCAGCTAAAGCTTTTTTCCTTTTTTTCCCTCTGGCACTCATATGTCAATGCTATAGCACCTCTTTTTCATCAACTTCTACATAGCACAATTATTCAGCCCCTCAGAATTTTTAAAATGCAGTTGCAAATTTCAAAGACAGCGTTTTTCAGCAGAACCAATCTGAGCTGCTTGATTAAAAGCAGAAAAGCAGAGTCGCTGGCGGACTACGAGATTATTGCGACCAGTGGGCAAAAGAAATCCCACTCTGATCTGGTAAAGCGGCTCTGTTCGTTTGGCTTTGATTAGGCGAGTGATTATAGGACCGTAGCAGCCAGCACGGATGCTCTGAACGCTGACTGGCCCCTGACACTGCCTACTGACGATGTGTGTTTATCAAAGGGCAGTGTTACGCAAAGTTGAATTTGTTTTTAGCTTGTTGCCATGTTACAATGTGGAATCCTCGTCAAAAATGCCACGCCCGGATTTAGAGTTTGTTCTCACATGTTTCCGTAACCTTGCATATTCCACAGAGATCAAACACTTGCTCCTCTCAGCTCAACCTAAGCACGTTGTAAGGCATGAAGCTCCTCTGTGTTTTTAAAGTCAGAACATCAGATTGCCTCCGCTAATCTCTATTGTTTATCACTTGATACAAACTGTTTCCTTCTTCTACTTCTGGTATTGTACATTGTGGGATCTCATATTTAATTTACAGGTGTACTTACATATGAAAACTGTAATCTCTGTATACTTACAACCTCCCTGGTTCTTCTGTGTTTTAACCCAGTGTTCTGTGAACAGCTAAGCGTAATTCAAGACTCACATAGACTATCCTGGGCTGTGTTGACATCACCTGCTCCCTATCCATCAATATTTTGGCTGACTATTGGGAAAACTGGTCTTCTTAGCTAATGCTGGGGAGTTCTCTACATGGTCTGCATAGCTAAGCTATTCTCCTATAGGTTAGCTGTTGCTGATGTCATAAATGTTCAACAGGCTGTACTGTATTTAAAGACAGCCCCTTGTGGTGTTTGTGTGTGTGGGGGTGTGTGTGTGATCCGACCCCACTGGGGGTTCTCTCCATGTCCCTCTTCACGGCCGACATCTCTCTGCTAAGCTGACCACATGAATGCTGAGGATGTCTGATGTCACCATTTCATTTGTATTCTGCTATTTTCACATTAAAATGCTGAATAACCTCAATTTCGACTATGCCTTCCTTCAGACCTCCTTCTGACCCATTTTCCGAAACTCACAACATCTTATTTGATATTGTATTTTATATTTGACTACTACTTTTCTTCTTAAATCTGATTTGTACATACACATTTATTATCTTTATTTTTATGTATATATTTATTTTTATGTATATAATTATGTCTCATCAGACACTGGTCTATTGCTCTTTGGTTGCTGTTCCATCTATTTCTTCATTTCCATCTTCTTTTTTGCTTTTTTTTTTGCTTTTTACCCTCTGTTATATATTATAATATTCTATTTGTTGAGTGAGCTACCATAACCAAAACAATTTCCCTTGTGGATCAATAAAGTTTGTCTCAGTCTAAGTCTCTACTACTCTATTCCACACTGAGAATGCCTGATCTTGTCTGAGCTCGGATGCTAAGCTGAAGCCGGGTTGAATCTGGTTAGTACCGGGATGGGAGACAGATGGGAATGCCAAGTATTTTTGTACTAAAGAAATACCCAGGCTATCTTAAATGATGCAAAATTGACTCTTGTGAGGTTTAAGACATGTTAGAATGCCGTTACCTCATCAGAAACATATGGAGTTGTTTTGTTTCATTCACACGTTTCTGTAATCCTGGTTTATTATTCTGTCAACATCTCCAAAGCTCAAAATGCTCTGTTCCACACTCTGATATCATGTAGTGGTAGTTATCAAGTTAACCTTTTACCTTTTGTTTAGTGAGGATTGGCAATTCCAGGGCTGAAATGATCCAATTACTTTAGTGAAGGTGTATGGAGTTTAAAAACACAGTGGATCACTTCCTGTATTACCACATGACAGCACAAGGTGGAGTTTGATAGTTTGAGAGAACAACTCAGCCTAAATATACAGGGTTTGTTAAAAAAAAACAAAAACAAAAAAACGCAGTACTGGGTATGCTTTTGATGAGGAAACAACATTATAATAAAAATAGACAATAGTGGAATATGAGCCTTTTAAGTATTAAAAAAGTCTAGATAAAATATAATATACTGCATGTCCACAGGTAATGAAACTACCTGTGGAATGTTTAGGAGGAATTATGCTATTATCGAAACACACAGTACCTCTCAACTCGTTCTTCTCTAGATCCTGGAGTGTTTGGACATAAGCCAGCTGAGACTCATCCAGGTCCCAGCTCTCATATAGCACCTCTGCTTGCACCACGTATTTATGAGTCTGCAACAAGACATAAACAATGCGTATATGTTTTATGCACATAACAAACAGCGTAGTGTAGCCATCTAGGCACAGATTAGGGCTGGGGATCACAGGGTCCCTCACGATTCGATACGATGCACAATACATGGCTCACGGTACAATATGATATGGTGCTCGATGCAATAATTGAACTAGTACATCATACTCTGTGATATGTTGCTGTTTTTAAGATTCAAACACATTTTAGCAACAATACAGCTCTGGAAAAAGAAGATATCACTGCATCTTTTTCTGAAATCAGCATCTCTACATGTATTACAGCCATTCCATTCCAGCGTCTGTTGAATTCCAACACAAACACAAAGCTGAGCTACTTCAGTTCTTGCACCAGGAGTGGAATAAAGTCACTCAAGAACAATGTGAAAGACTTGTGGAGAGCATGCCAAGACGCATGAAAGCTGTGATTAAAAATAAGGGTTATTGCACCAAATATTGATTTCTGAACACTACTAGTGTAAACATTAGTATTTTGTTGTTTTAAAATGAATTTGATCTTGTTTCTTTGCATTGTTTGAGGTTTGAAAACATGTATCTTTTTTGTTATTTTGACCATTTTCTGCAAATAAATGCTCTAAACAATAATATTTTATTTGGAATTTGAGGGAAATGTTGTCAGTAGTTTATGGACGCAAACAAAAATGTTCCTTTTGCCCAAACACATACCTATAATTAGTAAAATCAGAAAAACTGATAATTTTGCAGTGGTCTCTTATTTTTTTCCAGAGCTGTATTTCTCTGTTAAACCACTACTTGTGCAAAGTTAATATAAAATACATCTATTTTGCTCATCAAAACAATGAAAATGCCAAGTGTATTTAACTAAATAAGCAACTAAATTGTAATGCAGAGACAGAAACAATTGCTAAAAGATACCAAAAATGACATTGGTGATATCAATACAGCAGCCCACAATAATGCTACTGTACCACCAAATTTAGCATTACGATACATCGATATTTCAATATGAATATGTTTCAGTTGTAAGATAGGTATATCTCCATAAGAACCATAGGCATTTATCCTCCATTACTGTTTATCAATAGTGTGCATCTTGTTTGCATCCCACATGGTGCAACACGGTGCTTTAATCACTGGTCCGCTGCTCTAAACCAAGATCAGTGTTCTCAGCCATGATCAATAGCTGTTTACTCTGGACTACCACTGATCTATGGAATTTGACATGATCTGCCTCATTACGATCAGTGTCTCTATGGTGCTGGCTAGTGTCAGTGTATGTCCAAGGTACGTTTTAGATTGAGATGGTCTGAAAAAACGTAAAATTAATTTCAACAAATTTTCAAGAGCATGTGATCAGTAGAAGTATTGCTGGTTCTGTTTGGGGTTTTGATTAACAACAAAAGAGGAAGCTGTGACAAAAACAGTTGGGTAATGCTAGCTTGTGTAGGGATGCTTTAAACGGCATAAATCAGCTCTCCAGTCAGTTCTTTACGGTCATAGTGTATTAAAACAAATCTAGATTAAAGGTCTTTTATTACGCAAAATTGACTCTTGTGAGCTTTAAGTTGCGTTAGAATGCTGTTATCTCATCGAAAACATTCCTGAAGTTATGTTTTGTTTAATTCACTCATGTTTGAGTAACCATTTATTATTAGTCTGTCTGCATCTCCAAAACTCAAAATGCTCTGTTCCACCTTGTGATGTCATGAAGCAGAAATTTTCAATTTAATAGCTACATTTGGCGACACGGTGGCTGAGTGGCTAGCGCTCATGCCTCACAGCAAGAAGGTTCCGGGTTCAATCCCCGGGTCGCCCAGGCCTTTCTGTGTGTGTGTTCTGTGTGGAGTTTGCAAGCATGGTCTGGGTTCGATCCCCGGGTCGCCCGGGCCTTTCTGTGTGGAGTTTGCATGTTCTCCTCGTGTCTGGATGGGTTTCCTCCGGGCACTCCGGTTTCCCCCATCAACCCAAAACATGCTCCAGGTAAAATCCTCCAGCTTAGGTCCTGACCAAGCCGAGCAATAAGATCATGGAGATGGGTCCCCGGGCGCCTGAAAGATGAGCTGCCCACTGCTCCTGAAGGATGGGTCAAATGCAGAGAAATAATTTCCCTACGGGGATGAATAAAGCGTGTCTTCTTCTTCTTCTTACATTTAACCTTTTGTTTAGTAGAAATTGGCAATTCCAAGTATGAAATTATACAGCTGATTCTATTCTGAAGGTGTATGAAATTTAAAAAACATAGAGCAGAGCTCTAAACTATAATATTTTTATTTGGAATTTGGGGAAATGTTGTCAGTAGTTTATAGATTCAAACAAAAATGTTCCTTTTGCCCAAACACATACCTATAAGTAGTAAATTCAGAAAAAACGATAATTTTGCAGTGGTCTCTTATTTTTTTCCAGAGCTGTAGATCAGAAAATAGCATAATAAAGGCCCTTTAAGGTATAACTTGAATAGCAGATGAGCAGTGCCTCCAGTTAGCCTCCCCAAGGAATGATGAAGGCTATCAAGAGAGATATGTACAGTTTTCGGTATCAGTATTAGGAACCACAACCTCTGACAGTTCATTGTCAAACAACCATATTATTTGTAGTAATATTTTCTTTCATAAATGATTTACGTCATTCTCAAGGCGTCTGATAAGATGTTATTAAAATGATTGGCTGCAAAGGCCAAACTCGTTTTCCATAGCACACTCTGTTCTGCGCTGGTGCGTGTGTAAAAAACAGATATTATCATTCTACGCCACAGGGGCTCTGCAAATCACAGTGACTCATCAATCGTATTCAAATCATAGCTTCCTGACAAGCTCTGATAAGTAGACAATCTAAAATCTAAGAAAAATCCCACTACACTTCCCTTCTCTCTTTCATTGTACGTGCGCGTGTGTGGCTTTCACGTGTGTTTGAGGACGTGCACGCTGCAAAAAGGCAAAAAGTGGAAAAATGAAAAGCAAACAGGAACAGCAAACAAGTGGGTGAACTGCGGCGAGTGGAGTGAGACTGAGAGTGTGTGAGCGGCAATGGAAGGCACACAGGCAGTTGTCAGTGATACCGTGGTCTCTGTGGGAGGCTGAGCATTGTCCACTTGGTGCTTTTGTTTGGGGCCGCTTGGTTTGTCCTGGTTCTTGTCATCTGAAACAGATGGGGGGTATTTAGTATTTGAAACTAAACTACATCATTTACATTTTGTCCACCATATGTCGCATGCCGCTTAAAAGGTCCCATGGCATGAACGTTAATGTGACCCCCCCTCCCCTGTTTAGCCCCCCCCCCCCATGGCTAAAAGTTGCGAAATGTCTAAACTGAGCATTTGCGGTCCTTTTCTGCGTTACACAAAACCAGTGTTCAAACGGGCGAGTTCGGACAAGGCACCTTTTTGACGTCAGATCGGCAAATGCAGCTCCAGCCCCTCCCTCTGTCTCCGCTCAGCGTCCCTGTATATCCCGCCCATAGAGTTTGGACTGTGAATGCGCTACAATGCGAAATGCGTTTTTTTATTTGCCTGGAGGCACGTCCGAGTGTTTCTAGGCTCGCAAGTCCCTTACCCGACCCTCTGGACCTCTGAAATACCAGTGGTTTAATTTTATTTTCTGTGTAAATATGCTTTTCTTCATTGCAAAGTCTCCCATCTGTCTTCCTGTGTTAAACACGGAAGCGAGCAGACAGCGGTGCAGAGCTGCGCTTCCAGCGGGGGAAACCCGCCCCCCCGCTCCTTAGCCAATCTCTCTGTCCTTCTCATTTGCATTGAAGCAGAAACACCCAGAATAAAGCATTTTAGACACATATCTAGCCTCATGAAGACTGTCAGAGTCATATCTCATGCAGTGAGTGTTGATTTTGAAGAAGGATTCATTTACAGTATTAGGGAACCATTAAGGAGCCATATAAAAGCATCAAGAAGTACCATGTCATGGGACCTTTAATAATAATTTAAAAAGATCCATTGATTTCCAGTTCAAAACAGCAGAACTGACAGGCCTCACTGCTTCATAAGGCATTTTACTGCAGCATAGATTTTCACTTGCATGTTTCTATTGTTGAAAAATGACTATTTTTAACACGTATTTATAAAATACCTCTCTGATCTCATCCAAATATACAGACCGGTGCGCGCTCTGAGGTCAGAGGGCCAGCTCCAGCTCGTGGTCCCTAGGACTAGACTTAAAACTCGGGGGGGGGGGGGGGGGGGGGGGGGGACAGGGCTTTCTCTGTGGTTGGCCCCAAGTTATGGAATGCTCTGCCCCCTCATGTCAAAGTGCCCCCACACTTTTATTCTCTGGCTTTTAATACTGCGTGAGTTGTGTGGTCCTCTGTGTTTTTTATAAATTGCTTTTGTTTTTAGTTATTTTATTATTATCACTTTATTGCTTTTTTTAGTAATGTTTTTTATAAATTGCTTTTGTTTTTAGTTATTTTATTATTATCACTTTATTTTTTGCTATTTTAGTAATGTTTTCATTAAGTTCTATTGATTTTTATGTGCAGCACTTTGTCTGTTTATAAAATGTGCTATAGAAATAAAGTTGGATTGGACTGGATTGGATAAAAACACACTGCCCTGCTTACATAGCCTTCCGCCTCAGTTGGTCAAATATTTCTCTGTATTCCACTCTTGTACTCTTGCCCCCCTACCCACCTCCCATAATGTATTCCAAACAAAAAGATACCTTATGTAAAACCGTTCCACTGTATTGTCGTATGTGTATGTGACTATTGTTATTGATTGTATTGCATTTGCATTTTCTATTGTGTTCATGCTCTTCTATTTAAGGGCGTATTCACACCAGGAAAGTCCGATAGTTGACTTGCTTTGTGGCGGACCAAAATTTTTTTTTTTTTTTTGGTGCGGTTCGCTTTCACACTGTACTTTTTTTGTAAGTGGACCAACATCTGTAAACAAAACCTGAGGTCACTCAGCCATTGGACAGAAATGAGCTGCGTCAAAGCGTCATGTTCAAACAAGTGAAGGAGGAGAATCACGGCGTTGCGTGCTGTTTTCAATGTTATCATAGTGATATGGTTTGCTCAGTTTTTACAGTTCGCACAAATGTTTGAGCAGCATCGTGAGGTTTACACAATTGTACAATGATAAAAGAAGAAATTCAATTTGTCAACTGGACAAAGTCTGAGGGACTCTTCACGCACTATTGTACAATCAATTTCAAAACGACGAAGACACACAGGGCAAGACGGCTACGGAGGACAGCGCTCAAGTTGTGACTCTTCATGCTCTTCTCTCAAAACGTAACTAAGCCTTGTTTCGTTTTGTAAGCCTCGGTTTCCCATAATGCTCGACATACGACAGGAGCTCATTAAGTACAGAAAGCCAACTTGTGTCGGATCGAATCCAGTCTGCATTCTCACCTCAAACGAACTGCACCAGGGTTCAAATGGAACCGTGCAGAGACCGAGCTTTTTAGGTGGTCTCGGTTCGCTTGTTTGCTCCGGATATTTGCTCCGATATTTTTGGTTTTTATTCACACCAGCCCAAAAGTTGCGAATCAAAGGAACAAACGAACTCTGGTTCGTTTGAAACAAACCAAACAAGGCAGGTGTGAATACATCCTAAGATGGCGCTGCTCTGCTGGCGACATGGAGAAGGGCTCTGGTTGCACGTTCTTTCTGTCTGTACTGCAACCTTCCCTTACCTCTAAGTCAAATTTCTCCCTAGTAGAGATTAATGTTTAGTTTATTTGATTTATTTGACAGGGACAATGTACAGGAGGATTAATCACAAAAAATGAAAAGATGCTTTGTACCAGACTTTAGTTCTCGGAGCCAATTTCCATCTACAGTCCCCGAGACATTACAAACAATGAACATAAAAGCATAAAAACAATGTAATTCATAATATTTATAGTGGCGGTGATACATTTCATCAATTTGTAAAAAAATAATTAAAACTCTTTTCCCGATATCTGTACCCCCTTCTCATGTCTAGTCTAACTTTAATGCTGACACGTCTGCATGTCCAATTTCCAGGCTAATTTTTTTAAACATTTGCATAATTTTAGCTCAGTTGGAAGTTTGTTCCATTCTGAGATTGTTTTAAATGAAAATGCAGATTGTCTTAATGATGTTTTCCCTTTTGGTATTACACATGGTCCATTGACCGTTGACCTGGTTGTTCTGACCATCTGATCAGATGTTAAATGGATAAACTAATAAAGATACCTTGAACCTATGTTACATTTTTTAACCCTACATGTACGCCTCTGTACAAGTACAGAGCTGTGGGACAGGTGGAAAAGGATATTTTCTGAGCACTGAGATTCATGAGGAGGTAGTGTGAGGTAGTGTGCAGTATTGGTGTAGTTACTCTACATAATAATAGGACATACCAACGTTGGCTAAAAAGAAGAACACAGGAATCATGATATGCCCCGTCCCTGTGCGGCTGGTGACCTCTTTTCCATGGTCCAGGATCGAGAAACGGATCATAACATCAGACTTGGAAGTTTCAAACTGAACAGTACTCAGCACATCTGAGGTAACTTCCACTATATAGCTGTGAAGACGGAGTTTTCAGTACCACAAGGGAACAGCACAGCAAAATAGATCTAAATACTGTTATTTTTCTCACCGACATATAATATTATGTTTGTTTGGAACATAATAATCTTTGAAGTCCTTTAGTGTAACCATATTCACAGGTTTCTCATTGGCTGGCTTTGGAAGGAACTCATTGGAACCAAAGAGGCGCATTCTCCATGTGGGGGGGTTTGTTGTAGTAGTAGTTCTAGACGATTCAGAAACAGCCTCTGCTAAAAAGGTATACCCAAGCTGTAACAGATATATTTATTATTATTATTACATTGGATTTATATAGCGTCTGTCAAGACATCCAAAATGATACAGTGAACATTATAATTATGTTGAGGAATGCAAGTCAATGTTATAGCAAACCTGATTGGGTTGATAAACATGAGGAACAATTTTGTTAAAAACAGTTCTCAGCTCCTCTCCAGTGTCATTGTTTACAACATGCAGCACACAGGGAGAAAGCTCTGAGGTGACTTTTGGTACCAGAAGTATTTCATTGGACACAAAGAACACCTCTCTGTGAACAAAAATACGACTTTAGTTAAGGATCACATTGTATAGAATATTATTCTATGGTGAAAATGCACATTTACCTAAAGACTATAAACCAGGACATGTTGGCGTCTTGGATTTGAGTAGAATAATCAGCATAAGATATATTAGCCCAGTCATCCTTTTGACAGGGATACAAATCCACATCTCTTCCACAATTCTCAATGATGTACCTTAAAATCAAAACACAAGAAATTTACAACAGTGGGACCACATTTTATGCAAACTTCTCATAAGGATTGTGGATTAGAAGAATGCTTGTGTTTTGTAAATTGTATAAACCACATTACCCATATTACCCATATTACCCTAAATTCTGATCTATGTTATAATGTTGTTTCTTCATCAAAAACATACCCCGAGTTGGTTTTTATTTCATTCACACACGTTTAACACACAAATCCTGCTTATTTAAAAATGGAAAACACCAGGACTAAATCAGAACTAAACCAGGACCAAACCAGGACTAAACCAGAACTAAACTAGGACCACACCAGGACTAAACCAGAACTAAACCAGGACCAAACCAGAACTAAACCAGAACTAAACCAGGACTAAACCAGGACTAAACCAGAACTAAACTAGGACTAAACCAGAACTAAACCAGAACCAAACCAGGACCAAACCAGGATCAAACCAGACAATGTTCACCTTGTGATGTTATGTGGTAATACTCTTGTACTAAACTTCACTAGAATAATTTGGACAATTGCAGTCCTGGAAATGGCAATTCTACTGAAAAAAGGTAAAGATAGCTGTTAATTTGAACCCTACTACTTAATGACATCACAAGGTTGAACAGAGCATTTTGAGCTTTGAAGATGTAGACCGACTGACTAATAATGCAGGGTAATTCAAAGATGTGTGAAAGCAATAACATTATAACATGGCTTAAAGCTCACAGGAGTCAATTTTGCGTGACGCAGGACCTTTAAAATTTCACCCCAGATAAGCCACATAAGTTACAAAAAGTGTAGCTCCAAACACAGTGCAAAGGTGTGTGCAGTACTGAATGCCTGAACATGCACACAGAATATTAGTCTGGGCAGCAGCAGGTCATCTGACAAACAGCACTAACCCATTGGACAGGGGCAGCACAAACAGCAGATGGTACCACAGGGAGAGGATGGAACACACTGTGGAAAAAGCCCCCTGCCTCGTCACCGCAGGCTGTCAGCGCCACGACAGGCAAGGAGCAGATTCTTGTGATACAACAATGGCTGCAGTTAAATGAGCTCTCAAGATCAGATTTTTGGAGTTTTAAGATTAATTAAATGAAATGTAAACAGCAAAGTCTATAGGTTTCTTGCTAATCATGGTCCCTCTGGTTACTCACATCAGACTTTGCAGATTGCATTTCATTTAAATCATCTTTAAGCTCCAGAAATCAGATTTTGATGTGTATGTCAACATAGCCACTGACATCAACAATGGGTATAGGTAACGCTTCATTATAGGGTACACTTATTAATAAAAATCTAGCTGCTATTTTTGTATGTGGTTAATTTGATGTTGATTAATATTTATTCTGCCCTTATTCTTATTTAGCATAAACATAAACATGCTGCTAATAACAAATTACACAATTAACACTTTCCTATTAATAAAAATTATATATTGATTAAGTGGGGAAAAAATATGATTTATTGTGGCACTAGCCCTTACCAAAAGCCTATTAGGAGAATAATCCATGAACAAAAATATCCTGAACAAAAATCATAGTACTAAGCAGTAATAAGGAGATTATTGTTAAATGCAAAGGTAATAATTGTATAATTAGCAGCAGAATAAGGATATGCAGAATAAGACAATAATGAAACCTGGCAACCTCACTGTTAGCGTCACTTCTTCCTGAGGCATAATAAAAAACAACTGAACAAAGTATTCTTTGTTTAAAAATAATTGGGTAGTCTTTATTTTAATTCATTTGTATTTTGAATGTTGTTTATTTTATGTTTTCTGATTTTTAATAAAAGTGACATAGTGAGCTAGCTAATGTCCTCCTGTGCCTATGAGGGCCAAATAAATACTAAAAAATATCAGAGATTTTAAGACAAAATAAGTGGACCTAAAAATACAGTGTTATTCATGTACAGAATGGTGTTTTGACATGTTTACCTCAGCAGACAAGCAGCATGTTTCTCTGCATCAGATTCTACCTCTGACCACATGTTGGACAGGATCTGAGCTGCTCCAGCATTCTCCGGTGAGCCTGACAGTAAGAAGGCAAACAAGAGTGGCCATTAGGAAAGCATGCATGGGTGCATGATGGAGCCTCATTCTACAAAATATTCTATTGTGGTGTACATAGCTCATGAGTTATTATTATTGTCCAAAGAAACACTTTATAACATAGATCAGTTCATCTATGTTAAAATGTTGTTTCTTCATCACAAACATACCTAGATTTGTGTTTTGTTTCAGTCACACAAACTGTGCATATTCAGAACAGTGCGGGTTCTTATATCAAACTTTCACTTTAATCATTTGGAGGATTTCAGCCCTGGAGTTGTCAATCTCTACTGAAATAAAAATAAATGGTAGATGTCGACAGACTAATAACAAAGGATTACTCAAACATGTGTGAATGAAACAAAACCTCATCAAAACCTCATCAAAAACAAGTAACAACATTATTTGATAGGTAACAACATTATACGCAAGAGCTTAAAACTCACACTAGTCAATCAGTAGGACCTTTAAGATTTATTCATGTTATTCAAACAACAGTCACATTATCTAATAGGTGAATATTTCTCTAGTATGTGACAGCTTTATCAAATCAAACTTTCTGAATTCTAAAGTATGGTAAATGGTAAAATGTCACGCTTTTCCACCTTCAAGGCACTCAAAGTGCTTTACATCAAGGAACCACTCACCAATTCACACACACACTCATACTGTACGCAGACACAGTGGGTGAGTTGGGTTAAGTGTCTTACCAAAGGACACAACGACAGGACTCATCTGTTGGAGGTGGAATTACGCTGCCAACTTGTGGGTCAGTGGCTCTGACCGCTTATCCAATGTTAAGAGCAGGATTCGAACTGCCAATCATCTTACCAAGTGAGCTGTCGCCCGAGTAAAGTTAATGTGACAGATTTAATTGAAATTACCTAATTTTTTCTACAATTTTGAAGCTACATCATTTATTGCAAAGAAATGTTATTTAACACAAATTTAAGATTGCAATTTGCAATTATATTACAAAAATGAATTATTTTGGTTACATAGAGCATATGTCATCATTTAATCTGCTTTTAATGCAACATTTTATAACGGTTAGTTTAGATTTGTTTAGTTTAAACAGAGCCTACTTACACTGTGTTCCAAATTATTATGCAAATTATATTTTTCTCTGGTTTTGCCAAATTGTCAATATAAATGACAGTCATAATTTTCAAGTCATCAACCTCTAGAGTACAATTTGAATGTTAATGAACAAACCTCGCAATGATAACAGTATTTTTTTCAAATTTAAAAACTGTTCCTCATTGTGCCTTTATCTGCACAAATCTGCTACAAATCTCTTAATAGTACGATGATCACACGTGAAATATCTCAGGTTTTCATACCTTGTCCAAGGTATTCAAATATTTCATGATTTTGGGCACTAGAAAGATCCTTTTTCTTTCCCATATCGCTTGAAAATGTTGCTCTGCTTAATAATGTAATGTAATAATGTCCTTCTTAAGTCGTTTTTCCTTTATTTGGACGGACGTGTAAACTCATTGGCACAGGTGTGTGAGATTGATTTCACTAAGACACAAGACCATCCATGAGTTTCACTGGGAAAGTAAACATTTGACCTTTATGACTCTTAAACACAAATTGCTTAATAAAAATGGACTGCAGTGTATAATTTACAAATGACTGATCGTTTCCATTTTTCAATTATCTAAATATAACTGTTCACCATAATTACAGTAAAATAGATATTTTTATAGTGTAGGTTATATTCTTGCAGAGCCCCAATTTCAACTTCACCCAGGGCTAGAATAAATCACCCCAAGGAAGCGGACAGTCGATGGTGGATGGCTCAGATGTTCAGAAGTGTGCATTAGGAGAAAGCCATTGCAAAAATAAGGCAATGATAGACGTTTACTCCTATCACTGCGCTTAGTGCGATTTTCTAAATGGCTACTTTTCTCAATTGCCACAGCCATTATATGAGCAGAGGCTTTTGAGAGATGAAGACCTCCTATCATCTCAAACAGCCCCAGCAGAGGACATGGTGACAATCTCCTCATCTCCAATGCAATCTTTTTGTCAGCTTTGCCAGTCCATGCTTTCTATTGTCCAATATTTTCAAACCAAGAAAAAGAACAAGTTCACAATGCAGTAGCACAGCTCTGTATTCTGTGGATCCTGAATTAATAATACGGCTGTATGCACTGCCATATGTGCATGCAATTCACATTTTGACACTCTGCTTGGTCCAGCACATTCACATAGAATACGAAATATAATGTATGTGTTATAATACTAGCTGGTGATGGCAGGAGTACATCACATAAGTTATGCACTGTCATGACATTTTAAAGATGAGAACATGCAAAAAAAAAAAAGGTACAGGTGAGGGGGTGTAATTACAATTTCAGCAAATGTGATTCATTTTTTTGTGTTTGATAATTCAGTTCACAGTGCTCATTTTAAGAACATCTAGGACATATAACATTTTAGAGGAAACTGAATATGAACTGCTAAATTAATGATACTAAAACTAGATTTGAGCAAATACACTTTCTATACTAAAAAAGTCACACTCACAGGACACAAATGAGCCTTTCCTGAATATCTTTCAAATGATCTTGAGCAGTATCTGAACGATAAGAATCAATATAAGACCACATAGACTAGCAAACCACCAAGGACCAATATATGGACCTGGACAACAGAGAGATTACACACGAAAGTAATACGATTCAATGTTGAAAATGTTCTATTGTCTAAATAAAGTGCGTGTTTTTACCAGCACCGTGGCAGTATCAAAATCAAGTTTGGAACACTAGATTGTAGAGGTCCAAATCCCAGGGTTAGCTAAATTTTCCATAAAGTTTTTCCATAAAATCACTATACAGCTCTGGAAAAAAAGACCACTGCCTTTTTTTCTGATATCAGCATCTCTACATGTATTACAGCCATTCCATTCCAGCGTCTGTTGAATTCCAACACAAACACAAAGCTGAGCTACTTCAGTTCTTGCACCAGGAGTGGAATAAAGTCACCCAAGAACAATGTGAAAGACTTGTGGAGAGCATGCCAAGACGCATGAAAGCTGTGATTCAAAATAAGGGTTATTGCACCAAATATTGATTTCTGAACTCTTCTTAAGTGTAAACATTAGTATTATGTTGTTTTAAAATGAATTTAATCTTGTTTCTTTGCATTGTTTGAGGTCTGAAAACATGTATCTTTTTTGTTATTTTGACCATTTGTCATTTTCTGCAAATAAATGCTCTAAATGATAATATTTTTATGTGGAATTTGGGGGAAACGTTGTCAGTAGTTTATAGATTCAAACAAAAATGTTCCTTTTGCCCAAACACATACCTATAATTAGTAAAATCAGAAAAACTGATAATTTTGCAGTGGTCTGTTATTTTTTTTCCAGAGCTGTATTTTGATGCAGGACATTCAATAATTCAATGGACTGTCTGCACCTTTTGCAATTTTGTTTAAATAACAATTCACAGTGATTCTGATTAGATTCTGAATAGCTGTGTAACCCTATGAGGTGCTACAGTTGGATAGAAAACCATGTTGGAATAGACTATACTGTACATTTCTTCAAGTAAAATCTCTGTTGAAATTCCTCCTTCTTGCTCTTACAGTCAGAGAGAGAAAATGTGTGTTGATGCAGAGCTAATGTGTGAATATCTGTGTGTTTCCCCTCTGTGACCAGCTCTCATCTGTCAGCCTGGATTAGTTAGAGTGGCAGTCCCATCAATACATATTTGTGCCCGTGCTCAGGGCTCGATATATGCCACTGGCTGAAGCAAGAGTCAGAGGCAGGTGTTCCACTGGAGACGCTGTTGCTATAATCAAAAATAATCATGGACGCAGTGAGTGACAGAGAAAATATGGGTAAGAGAGGAGTTAAATGTTCTTATGATGCATTATATGTTTTGTCATTCATAGTGAGCAGAAAGGCTTTAGAACTATTTTTACTTCTTAGATTTTTTTTTTTTCTTTCGAATTAAAATTTACCTGGTTTGGCAGCTTTAAAAATCTTTCTGGTTATGTGCCCCCTGCATCCAGCCTGAATAACTGCAGCGGCTTTTTCTTTCTCTTCTATTGGTTCTCTGTTTATCCGGTTTTTCAAGCCTGTTGAAATATGACCCACTACAGTAGAAGAAAACCTGTATTAACAACAGTTGTGTTAACTAATCATTAAAAAAAATCTTACTGTTTGATGGTGGTTCATTGACCACAAGAGATAGGTCCATAGTGAGAGCGTGAAGTGCAAGTTGCTCATCAGCAGTTAACTTCCTCTGAAGAGCTTCAGAAAACATATTGTAAACCGCCGAGTTAAAGACCTAAAGGACAAAGAAATAAGCTTACATTTAGAATCACATGTATTAATTTCTTGTGAGTGGTTTGTGAATACTGCACAGGAGAGTTTACCGTGCAGAGTTTCCAATTCTTCATTGTGTTGGTGATGTTTTGGGGGCAGTAGGTCTTGAGCACGGCTCTCCTGGCAGCTGGACTCTCATTTACATCACAGAAGGATGCCACCACCTTGGACAAGGCCGTCAGGATGGATGAAGCCAGCGTGGTGAAGTGAAGACTGTTCTGTTTAGAACAAAGCACAAAGGAGAGTCAGTTTTACCTAAGCCATATGGTTGAGGTCAAAATGTCAAGAGTTCTGGTCTCTGTACAGAATTATCACATTTCTTTTTTTCCCCACCTATCTGCAAACAGTATACAGCTCTGGAAAAAAATAAGAGACCACTGCAAAACGATCAGGTTTTCTGATTTTACTACTTATAGGTACACACGTGGACAAAATTGTTGGTACCCCTCAGTTAATGGAAGAAAAACCCACAATGGTCCCTGAAATCACTTTAAACTTGCAGAAGTAATAATAAATAAAAATGTATTGAAAATTAAACAATCAAAATCAGCCATCACTTTTGAATTGTTGATTAACATAATTATTTAAAAAAACAAACTAATGAAACAGGCCTGGACAAAAATGATGGTACCTCTATAAAAGATTGAAAACTATTTGACCAGAGTGACACGATTAACTCAGGTGTGTCCTTTAATTGACATCACAGGTGTTTCCAAACTCATAATCAGTCAGTCTGCCTATTTAAAGGGAGACAAGTAGTCACTCTGCTGTTTGGTGAAAAGGTATGTACCACACTGAACATGGACAACAGAAAGCGAAGGAGAGAATTGTCCCAGGACATCCGAAAAAAAATTATAGACAAACATCTTAAAGGTAAAGGCTATAAGACCATCTCTAAACAGCTTGAAGTTCCTGTGACAACAGTGGCTCATATTATTCAGAAGTTTAAGACCCACGGGACAGTAGCCAACCTCCCTGGACGTGGCCGCAAGAGGAAAATCGATGACAAATTGAAGAGACGGATCGTTCGAATTGTATCCAAAGAGCCCAGAACAACCTCCAAAGAAATTAAAGGTGAACTCCAAGGCCAAGGTACATCAGTGTCAGATCGCACCATTCGTCGTTGTTTGAGCCAAAGTGGACTTCATGGGAGACGACCAAGGAGGACACCACTGCTGAAAAAAAATCATAAAAAAGCGAGACTGGAATTTGCAAAAATGCATGTTGACAAGCCACAAAGCTTCTGGGAGAATGTCCTTTGGACAGATGAGACCAAACTGGAGCTTTTTGGTAAGGCACATCAACTCTATGTTCATAGACTCAAAAACCAAGCATACGAAGAAAAGAACACTGTCCCTACGGTGAAACATGGAGGAGGCTCAGTCATGTTTTGGGGCTGCTTTGCTGCATCTGGCACAGGGTGTCTTGAATGTGTGCAAGGTAAAATGAAATCTGAAGACTATCAAGGCATTCTGGAGAGAAATGTGCTGCCTAGTGTCAGAAAGCTTGGTCTCAGTCGCAGGTCATGGGTCTTCCAACAGGACAACGATCCAAAACACACAGCCAAAAACACCCAAAAATGGCTGAGAGAAAAGCGTTGGACTATTCTAAAGTGGCCTTCCATGAGCCCAGATCTGAATCCCATTGAACATCTGTGGAAGGAGCTGAAACATGCCATTTGGAGAAGACACCCATCAAACCTGAGACAACTGGAGCAGTTTGCTCATGAGGAGTGGGCCGAAATACCTGTTGACAGCTGCAGAACGCTCATTGACAAATACAGAAATCGTTTAATTGCAGTGATTGCCTCAAAAGGTTGTGCAACAAAATATTAAGTTATGGGTACCATCATTTTTGTCCAGCCCTATTTCATTAGTTTGTTTTTTTAAATAATTATGTTAATCAACAATTCAAAAGTAATGGCTGATTTTGATTATTTAATTTTCAATACATTTTTATTTATTGTTACTTTTGTAAGTTTCAAGTGATTTCAGTGAGAATTGTGGGTTTTTCCTTCTTTAACTGAGGGGTACCAACAATTTTGTCCACGTGTGTATGTGTTTGGGCAAAAGGAACATTTTTGTTGGAGTCTATAAACTACTGACAACATTTCCGCCAAATTCCAAATATAAATATTATTGTTTAGAGCATTTATTTGCAGAAAATGACAAATGGTCATAATAACAAAAAAAGATGCATGTTTTCAGACCTCAAATAATGCAAAGAAACAAGATCAAATTCATTTTAAAACAACATAATACTAATGTTTACACTTAAGAAGGGTTCAGAAATCAATATTTGGTGCAAAAACCCTTATTTTTAATCACAGCTTTCATGCGTCTTGGCATGCTCTCCACAAGTCTTTCACATTGTTCTTGGGTGACTTTATTCCACTCCTGGTGCAAGAAGTGAAGTAGCTCAGCTTTGTGTTTGTTTTGGGATTCAACAGACGCTGGAATGGAATGGCTGTAATACATGTAGAGATGCTGATTTCAGAAAGAAATGCAGTGGTCTCTTATTTTTTTCCAGAGCAGTAGGTTAAATTACATTTGAGAAGAATTATCCTATTAAATACTTGTGCATGCAGCAATGTTTTAATTGAAAATAATTATTAAAATAATTTTTAAAAATATAATGCATGTGGATTCATGTATAATCTTGTATTTTGTCTTGTTGAAATTGTGTCTCAAAAACACACAGCCTTTTCAGTATTTCCATCCTTAATATTATGAACAAAGATGGAAGGAGATCCAACGGAGAGGATGGCAATTTGCTATGATCTCTGTTGACAGATGGACATTAGTCTTTCTGTCTGTTTCATTGTTTGGATTTTTGCACTGTTTATCAATTATTATACGACCATGTGAGATAAGTGTTTTGTTGTGAATAACATCGGGCATTATAAAAGTAACTTTCATTGACAAAAGTCTGAAAAACTACAAGGTACACCAGACTTTGTATTCAGGGTACCAATAGGCCAAGCAGGTAGTCAACTGTACTATATGCTTCATTCATACTTCACTGTGCTATATGCTAATGTTACAAGTGTGAATGAAGCACCTTGGTAACTTGTGGCAGTATCGTATCTTCATCCCCAACTTCAAAAGGTGTCTCACTGTAAAGCCGAATGCTGTAACCCAGAGCTGATGATGTGTAAATACGTAGTACATGTCTCCTGTAAAAGAAGAAAAAATCAACAAGAGTTTTCAAACTAACACAGTACGACTGAGGGACTTTTCACACAGTAAAGTATATCTAAAGACATCTGTTCTTTTGTCAGACACTCCTCAGGATCAAAGCGTAAATTGACTCGGGGTTCTGCTTGGCTGGGCAAAATATGAAACCCATTTTGACTGTAGAAGATATACATTTTCTTTAACAGGGACAATTTCTGAATGCTTTCTGCTAGTGTCAGAGTGAGTTCACAAGGGGCTGGTCAGGCTTGAGAGAGCTGGACTCCACTTCTCTTGGCTCCATTAGCTTTACATAATTTATCCATCACAGCCCGGATGGATGGACAGTGAGAGGAGCTGGGCTGGTAATAGGCAAAAAGAAGGGCTTACAAAAAAGGCAGAAAAGGCTTCTCTCTCTCAAGAACAAAAACGTAATCTCCAGGTAATATGAAAACAAACTGATTACCAAGCAGTGAAGAGCGCTTTAAATAACTCTGAGTATTGCTAAACTGGGGTAGGTCAGGTTTACACAGTGGGAGTATCTGATGGGGGGCACACGGGCGTCGTAAGTTCAGCACTTTAGTGTGTGATTATGGCTCTTTGGTAATTGCACCACTGCATACCTCCACCTGACCCCTGAATGTAGGTCCTCTTCTTCTAGGCCAAGCAGCAGCCATTAATAGAGACTAGGACAGGGCATTTGAGGTAGGCACGGATCCTGATTACTCACTACTGTATGCAAAATGGATCCACTGTACTGACAGGGTTTATTAGGAACAATGAAATGAAAGAATGAAAGAAAATCAGCAGGGATACATGTGCCACATACTACATCAGAATCAGTCACATGATCACCACCAGCCACATGTCTTTTAGTTTAACTTTAATCAGCTTATTCACCATTAAATAGCTATCAAAAAAGAAAAGACAAAAAAAGAAAAAGTCTGTCCATCTAATTTTTTGTTAACTTCTGTTATATATTATATTATGAGTGAGCTACTGTACCCAAATAATTTAAAGTTTGTCTTAAGTCTAAGTCTAAGAAAGAATAAATGATATTCACCCCGGGGGTAAGTGAAGCTTGGCTGCTTTGGTGCAGGAAGTCCTGATAGTGAGAAGTGGGAGCTGACTCTGCAGATTCTTCCATGAATACGGCTGGACCATTAGCACTGCAGAACTGAACTGTGCTTTCCCTAGAAGATTGTTTACAAAAAAAAAAAAACATTGTAGTTCTGCCATTAGATTAGAAACATATGAATATCAATGTAAAGCGTAACATTCGCTTTGAATTAGTGCCACAATATCAATTTAGGTTAGGTCAGGTTTCTTTATTAGTCTCCACCAGGGAGAAATCTGTCTTAGATAAGAGAAGGTTGCAATACAGACAGAAAGACATACAATATACATACACGACATTAGATAAAAAGACAGCGGTGTTGGCACAAACACTGATGTATTGGTTGTTCCCACTCCCACCCCTGACCAACCCCCCAAACTATCACCCGCTCCAGCATTCCCCCAACATTCACATCATTCCCCATCTCCACCATCATTACCCTTCTCCCAAACCAAGCCCCATCAATCACTCTATAAAAATACATATACACATTCATCCTGTCATAAATAAATATATAAAAAAATCAGTCCCCTCATTCTACACCCCATCACCAAGCCAAACACATTCACTCTAAAATACCGCCACAAACGCTAACTACAAGGGTCCATATCGTTCCAGGCAATCACATTTCTTCTCTGGTTGTTAAGTAGCTTAATAGATATAGGGACAAAGGAGTGCTTATAACGGTTATGCCTGCACAGAGGAAGCCTGAATCTCCTTCCAGAATTGAGGAGGACGTATTCACAGTTCAGTACGTAAGCACTGACGTCTAGAATTGCATTTGCCTGCCTCAAGGTTGCCTGCTCAAAAAGATCCTGAGGACTGAGAGGGGGCATCACACCCATGATCTTACCTGCTGTTCTAATTAGGCTATGGCAATTTATATGAATATTAAGTATGTATTCACCACTGTGACAATGACCAAAACATTATTCACTTTCACCCTTCCTCCTGGAACTGGCTTTATTAAATTAAACTCAAAACACATAAAAAGCGCTTTACATTTACGTGTATTTTTGTATTATAGATTCCATTAAAAATGCTTAATTTTACTTCTAAAGTTGTGACAATGATTTGTTATGAAGATATTGTGGCATGAATAAACTGGATTATTGATTCATTTAATAATCTTGACATCCCTTAGAATTGAACAGTAAAATGTATATATTGTTATTAAAGTTGTGCTGTTTCTGTTCAGTGTTACTATGTTTTATACAGTATGCGTGAGGTAAACTTACTGCCCTCTGCTGAGTCGGACCACATGAGGAGAGCAGAGAAGTTGATGAAGATCTGAGTGGCTTGCAGACTGTCCACACACAGGTAGTAAATGCCCCTCACCTCCACACACTGAGAGGGAACAGACAAACAACACAGTGACCTTGGTTATCAGTGTGAGAGCAGACTGTGGACAAGTGGAGGAGAGAAAGAACAGAGCCAGGGAGACACCGGGGTGATGGATCAGCTGATAGGAGCGCTCAAAGAGAAGCTAGAGGAACATTTAAAGTAGGCATGAATACAAAGATATAAGATGTGGCAAGCTATCTGAAGTCCAACAATGTGATGAAATGGGCCAGTGACAGGATTATGATAAAAATAGTTGAAATATATCCAAAGTCACTATGTTGAGATACAGTACACAAGGAGCATGAACGAAGGCTTAATTCATAAAGAACAAATATGATTCAGGTTTAGTAAGTACTTAATTAGGAGGATTGGAGTTGTGTTTTGTTTTGTTTCATTCACACATTTCTGAGTAAAACTTTATCAATAGTCTATCTACATCTCCAAAGCTCAAAATTCTCTGTTATTCTTTACGTTTTGTTCAGCAGAGATTGTAAATTCTGAAATTATCCAAATGATTCTAGTGAAGGAGCATGGAATTTAAAAATACAACAACACTTCCTGTATTAGCACATGACATCACAAGGTGGAACTGGGTGTTTTCTGTTTGAGTGAAGAACCCTAAATATGAAGGATCTGTGTGTTAAACATGTGTGAATGAAACCAAACACAACTCCAGGTATGTTTGTGATGAGGAAACAACATTATAACACAGAACGGAAAATAGCAGAATATGGGCTATTTGCTCATAAGGAATTAAGTCTTTGTTGATGCTTTATTAGAGCTAATTAAGGCGTAGGTAAAAACTCTAGAGCTGTTCTTAAGACCAAGTTAGGCAAATATGATTTTTAAACGTGAACCCTGATTGGGCTTTATTTTTATTTTATTTATTTTTTGTCTTTTGTTCCTCCGTTTATCAGAAATAGTTACATATTAAAGTGTATACCTCAGAGTCTGCTACTGCATAAGACGGAGAAAGCAATTTGGGCATCACAGAGGACTGGAAAAAAAAAAAAAATCATATTAAGATACCTTTCAAAAATGATTCAAGAACATCATTGTTTGTCAAATTGTTATGTACCAGAAAGTGACATTTGTGGAATTGGTGTGGGTAGTTTTGTAGTTTATGAAACATGATCATATTTCTGTAAACAAAAAAGAGACAGGTGACATTAAAAAGTAAATCTAATATAAGAAAAATGTGCCAAGCTGTCAGGTGTGAAGATCTTCTTACTGAAAACATGATGGGAAGTCTTCTTGTTCCACCCAGGTCGTAGTCAGGACAGGTTTGACAGGAGCACATGGTTCCAGAGGGGTTTGTGGCTGCTCCTCGGCAGATGTAAGACGATCTACAGTATTTAAAGGTACATTGTGGAATAGTGTTAGCACAGGTTAGCACACTAAACAATATGCTCCAATGGGATGCTAAAGCACAAAACTTGGTTCATATCTCCATATCTCCATACCAAAGACAGGATACCAGCCATTAAAAAGGTTGGTCTCAAATAGTAAATGAAATAGTTATTATGATATTTTACTAACAAATTGGGTGGAAATCTGATGTAAAAAAGCTGAAAAAATATATATAGATTAAAAAAAAGAACAATTAAAACTTACAGTATCTGAAACAGTATCTGCAAAAAAGCTAATAAATAAATACATCCAAAACACATCCAAAACATAAGTGAAGCAATTAAAACTGTAGTCCTGCCTGCTTATCGAAACAATAAAATCACATCTGGACAATGGTGGGGTCGTGGGAGCAATTTTTTTGGATCTCCGCAAGGCATTTGACACCGTTAGCCACCCCATACTACTCTCTAAACTAACAAATTATAAACTGTCCACAAACATCCTAGCCTGGATTAAGTCCTGCCTGACCAACCGCTCTCAGTGTGTCTGCATCAGTAATATCAGATCATCCATAGAAACCACCCACTTTGGAGTACCACAAGGCTCTAACATCGGCCCTCTTCTTTTCTCCCTTTACATAAACGACCTGCCATCTGTGTGCGAGGACATACAAATCCAGATGTATGCAGATGATACGGTTGTTTATACGTGGAGAAAAGATGCAGAGCAGGTGGCCAACAAACTCACCAGGGCTATGGAAAAGGTAGATAGGTGGTTGCGTGACTCATGCCTCACATTAAATACAAAGAAAACAGCCACAATGTACTTCACCAATAAGTGTAAAAAAATCATCCTTTCCAAATATTACAGTCAATGGTGAAGCTATACAGAATGTGACAGAGTATAAATACCTAGGTGTCACGTTAGATCCCACTCTCACCTTCACTAAACATATCAAACGACTGTGTCAAAGCCTTAAATACAATATCAAAACATTTAAATCCATCAGGAACTCACTCACACAAGAAGCAGCACACACCTTATTTAATGCAATGATCATGTCCCGTTTCTATTGCTGCATCACAAGCTGGTCCCAGGCAACCAAAACCACCCTCAAGCCACTGGAATCTCTGTACAAACAAGCCCTAAAAGTCCTCGACAGGAAACCAAGACAACACCATCACTGCAATATCTTACAGAAATATCATCTACTCAGCGTTGACAATATTCAGAGACTTGCCTCAATCCCCTTAGTTTATAGAATCCTAAATAACTCTGCACCAGCCCCCCTGAAGCACTTTGTTCATTACACCTCTACTGTCACAACCAGAACCACACGCGCCTCCACCAGGGAGCAGTGTGCCATCCCAAAGCGTAAAACATCATTTGCACAAACAGCCTTCTCCTATAACGCCATTAAAGACTGGAACAACCTTCCAAATGAATTAAAATGTCAGGCAAGCTATACAACTTTTTCAACGGAGCTTAAAAAGTGGCTGGAGAACAATCAAGCCTGTCAACACTAATTTTTATATAACAGCATCTCTATTGTTACTTGATATACAATAGGCTACATAAAGACTGATATAAACGAAATGTAGAATGGTAGGTCAGTATGAATTTTAAAAGATGAAGATTTTGTAAATACTTGTAAATATTTTAAAATGTGTGCCTTGTATGGTATTTTGCATTGAACATGTGTGTGTGACTATGTGAGAGTGTGTTTATCTGTGTTCCTGTGTGGTGTGAGAATGTGTCAGTGTGAATGTTTCTTATTGTTGATTGAGAATTTTACTGTAATTTTTAATGTAATACGGACTGCAGATGGAAACTAGCTATGTAGCTATAATCTGGTGCAGATCATCTTTGTTTTTTGAGCTTAATGTCTCTGTACATTGTCCCTTTTCAAATAAAGACTAAACTAAACTAAACTAGTCCTTTAGTCGATTAATTGGTTGCTAGTGTCTTAGCCAACCAAAAATGTGAGTTAATCAGTTGATTTGAAGGATTTATACAGGACACAAGCAGCAACAAAAAATTATGTACTCAGTTGGCTGAAAATTTGGAAGTAAATCATGTGTTTAAAGATTATTTCATATAAATACACTGTACTTTCCTGTATACAAAGTTCTTGTATGAACTCCTGTGCCCTTGTGTCTTGTGAATGCAGTATTGGTCAGATACATGTCAGATCAGAGATATTTAATAGTTAGAGATGTTTGGCCATGTCCCGTTTTTAGTCCTCAATTGTCAGGACATGTTTAGAGTCAACCGCAATTTTATTTAGCCGACTACTGCCATCAGTCAGACACATTTAAAGGTCTTTAAGTAACAAAAAGCCCTATATACAGCTCCGGAAAAAAATTAGAGATCACTGCATTTTTTTCTGAAATCAGCATCTCTACATGTATTACAGCCATTCCATCCCAGCGTCTGTTGAATTCCAACACAAACACAAACCTGAGCTACTTCACTTCTTGCACCAAGAGTGGAATAAAGTCGCCCAAGAACAATGTGAAAGACTTGTGGAGAGCATGCCAAGACGCATGAAAGCTGTGATTAAAAATAAGGGTTACTGCATCAAATATAGATTTCTGAACTCTTTGATCTTGAATTTGATCTTGTTTCTTTGCATTGTTTGAGGTCATGTATCATTTTGTTATTTTGACCATTTGTCATTTTCTGCAAATAAATGCTCTAAATAATAATATTTTTTATTTGAGATTTGGGGGAAATGTTGTCAGTAGTTTATAGACTCAAACAAAAATGTTCCTTTTGCCTAAACACATACCTATAAGTAGTAACATCAGAAAAACTGATCATTTTGCAGTGGTTTCTTATTTTTTTCCATACATTATTATTACCTCTTTAAGTCCATATATGCTATAAAGTAACCGAAAGCCTTTCCTCTGTGACTCATCATAAGTTATGCTAGACTGCGATCATTATCTTAAACACAGTAAGTTGAATTGGCCTAACTCCCACATAATGGCACAGTCTAAGCGCGCACACACACGCACATCCTTCCTCCCACGTGCAAAGGCTCTCCATCTAAGCGCACATACACACACATTCACAGAGACGATGCCCAAAAACCACACACCAAGAGTAAGTTCTGCCCCCGAGCTTGACTCAAAGGGCTGATCAGAAAGCAGAAGCCGCGGGGGCCAGTGTCTGCTGAGCCACGGTGGCCAGTTGAGTTGAGCTGCAGGTGTTACCAAGCAACTAAACGGGGGCAGGGAGAAAGCAGACAAATGGACGCACGTAATAAAGCATATTAATCATTTCAGCCCAGTTTTCTTCTAACAGTCTTGGCAAAAACAAATGAAGGAAAATAACAAAATAACAAAAACACAGGTAGCAGAAGTGTGAAATGCAAATTCTTCTAATCTTGTCAATTAAAGGTGCACCGGGCAACTTTTATAGTAGAGCGCCCATCATCAGCTTGCTCCATGGAGATTTTATTGCTTTGCCTGGAATGTTCCTCAATATGGCAGCAAACTTCTCTTTCTGTATCGTCATGGAGACAAGCAGATAATGCCACCAGGCCAAGTTACAGATCTGAGCAATAAAAACACTGATAATTTAATAAAGGCAAAATACAATGTCTATTCCTACACTTTCTTACACATTCCAGGTAAAGCAATAACATCTCTGTAAAAAAAAAATCTATTTCTGTGCTCTTACTGGCAGCTCAGTCCTTGTTATCTTAGCCTGCATCATCAGTGGTATAATATTCGCGACCCCCCTGTTGAAGACCTCTGCCCTACACCATAAGTACTGTATAGCTAGACTGGACTGTACTAAACTGGAACTATCACAATGTACTGAGGGTTCATTTCTCCGGGTGCTGGAGTTCTATCCTATGCTAGAACCTTTTCTTTGGGCTACTCCAATTTATTCTACAACAATCTCCATCAAGGCAAGCAGATGGATGACACGCCCTCAGAAAAGTTGCATAGTGCATCTTTAAAGTAATACAGCTCTGGAAAAAAATATAAGTCATTTAAAAATTAATTAAAATTTAAAATTATTATAAAAATTATTAGTTTTTCTGATTTTACTAATTATAGGTATGTGTTTGGGCAAAAGGAACATTTTGGTTTGAGTCTATAAACTACTGACAACATTTCCCCCAAATTCCAAATAAAAATATTATCGTTTAGAGCAGGGGTCTTCAACGTTTTTCAGGCCAGGGACCCCCAAACATATGGCGAACTGGGCCAGGGACCCCCTACTATATATACGGCATAGAATTGTGTTTATATTAAATTGAGCTTAGTGTCATGTATAAACATTGCTACTCTGTTATGGTACATCCAATACAAGGAAATAATACACAGGTTAATACTGTATTTTAGACTATAAAATATAAAATTATATTATTTTAAAGTGAAATCAAAAGATTTCGCGACCCCCCTGCAGTACCTCCGCGACCCCCCTAGGGGTCGCGACCCCCCCTTGAAGACCTCTGGTTTAGAGAAGATGACAAATGGTCAAAATAACAAAAAAGATACATGTTTTCAGACCTCAAACAATGCAAAGAAACAAAATCAAATTCATTAAAAAAAAACAATACTAATGTTTACACTTAAGAAGAGTTCAGAATATATGTAGAGATGCTGATTTCAGAAAAAAATGCAGTGCAGTGGTCTCTTATTTTTTCCAGAGCTGTACTTATCCAACTTATCTTTTGTAATACTATACATCGGAGAAGCTTTTAAGGAGAATTGCATATACACAGCGTATAAGATGATGGCCATGATGTTAGGCTTGACTGGTGAGTTTTTGAAATTTTAATAGCATTAATTGAACTTTACTCCACAGTGATCAATAATGGACCATGACATACATTTTTCATTTCAGCCATAAGTGGATTAGTGAGCATCATCTTATTCTACTATTCCAGTGTTTGCCTTAGATATTTTGTACTCTATTTGGGTGTTTTATTAAGGACAAAAGTAGGGACAAAATAGCTCATACCATTGCAGATCTCCTCATTGTCCTTATTCTTGTCCTCTGCACTGACCTAAAGAGAAAGGAGAGACAGTGTGTGGATCGTTTGTGGTTGAATAACACAAAAACTCTTTGGGTCTTTGTGATTTGAAACAGCCGTGGTGCCAAACAGTTAGCCCCAAAACATGACTATGTGTGACCAGGGAATAACAGGAATAACAGCTTTAATTTACCCCGAGTGACAGATGAGGAGCTATTAGTTTGTTTAGCATACAGTTTCAGTGCCATTACTCAATTACTCAACAACTCAGATTTCATTTGGACACACAATTAAAAAATACAAGTAGCTAATCGTGGATCATTATTAAGTCTCCCCAGTCCAGAGCAAACTCTCACTCTCATGGCGGATGCATTTTAATAGATAAGATTTAAGGTAATTTCTTTGTAAAATGATGAAGTATCATGGAAATAATCTTTGAGTCCATTCCCAGCAGACACTGATGAGTCAATGTAGATTTGCAGTGAGTCATTTATTTGAATAAGTACTCAGACAGAAGACATTGTGATTGGAAGCCTTTTGAGTTATTCCTCCAACAAAAACAAGCCACTATTGATTGTGTAGTGATTGTGTATATATTTTAGGCAGATTTTTCCCCACTGGCTTGTGTAAAAGTATGTCACTGGGATGCTATTACTAGTATTTTAGCAGTCTTGACACCAAAACCACAGGAGGACATTAACGATTTAGTGATTAGCACATTCCAGGAATATCTGAGATTAAAACTGAGCTAATGGTTTAACTCGCACTTAAGTTGAGCTGGGAGTATGAAGGACATCATGTGATACTACCTTCTTTTGTCTCAGGGCTAGGCAAAAGAGTTCATTCCACCAAATGGGACTGACAGGGGCAGTGCAAAATATAGCAAAAAGTCTTGTGCCTTGACGCAAAGCCTCTACTCCATGTGACACGGGATATGCTCGTGCTAGCAAGTGCACAGTGTAGCGTACATGCGCAAAACCACACACATCAAACGACACATCAAATTAAAGTGTCCACACTGCCCTAGCCCAAGCGCTTTATAACTTGTCGCAGCTACACAAGAGGGCGATTAATATGAACTGCATATTTCTGAGCAGGCTCGGGGAGAAGTGTAATAATGAAGGCCCCAGGAGACACAGACGCTGATGGCTCACCATCTTAATTGCAAAGCTTTTTTCATCATCACAGAACATGACCTCCCCCTGAATGAAACCCATATGCCCACAGAATGACCACACCACTCATACTCCGCTTTTGTGTCTGGTTTCTCCGATCTCTAACACTGTTGTTGTGCTCATTTATAAATATCCAAATTAATTTCAGTCAGACAGAGTTAGCGTGTGTGTCTGTAGGCTGAGTTGCTCTAGCCCACCCCTCATCAGCCGTGACCTCACTGGTTCTGTGTTTAGCACAGATGTGCCCCTGGTCAGCAGTGGCCTGGCTCAGAGACAACAGCAGTGACTTTGAGGCTGGGGGATGGCGGCCGTGTTGTCACTGACACACATAACTACTGTGACAAGCCTTAGATTGCACATATCCACGTGAGACTCAACAGCCACTGACAGATATGATAGCAGCCTAAGCAGAGCTAATGAATGAATAATGTCTGTCAGATATTTCAGGATAATATATTTATATAATTTCAATCTTTACATAAATGATTATTCAGACATAGCTTTGGGGTACTATATTTTACATCTAAAAACAACGTTGGATATGAAAACATTAATTAGCACATGCCCCGCAGAGACCCATTCTCCATATCCTGTATGTACCTTTGTTTTGTCCGTGTTGTGTGGAGAGGTAGTGGTGCATTGAGGCACATCAGGCTCAGGGCCTTCTCTGCACCCAGCCTCCTCTCCTTCAGCGATGGACACCAGAGGGGCTTCATAGGAGCGCCTGCCCTGAGCACTCTGACCCTGTCTTCTGTGCCTGCCAGAGAGATACACACTGTCAGCTACCATGCTGCACTATATGCACCACATACACTGCACACTGCACACAGATGGAACATGACATATAGGCCACCAAACAGAAACCAAGAAAAGATCAGATTAAAAGAAAGGAGGAAGAAAACACAAACAAGTACAGTGGTTACATTTCTGGCGGAGGGCTGCTCTTGATGCCAAACTGCAGGAACAGACTGGCAACTTCAATGAACTGCTCTTGTTTCAACAAAGAGAACTCTGCAGAAAAAGAAATACAACACCTTACAACACACTCTGGCTCCCAATTTCTACAGCGAGATCAGCAGGTGCCAGATTTGCCCAAGCCAGCAGCTATTTGCAGTTTTGCACTGGCCCACCATCTCCTGCTTTTCTCATTTTAGGCAACAGCCCTGTGTGCCCTCTGTGTGCACCAGCTTCCACTTCTCTAACATTAGCTTCTATTCCAGCTCATATTTATTTATGACTTTCACCTACACACATCACCTACATCAGATCATACATGTATGTACTGTTCGATTCTCAGCCTCCATAAGCCAAATGTTTAGTTTAACATTTCCAGATGTAATGTAGTTTTTCACCACATTTAGGATTATTATTGCAGGACTTGAAGGTCTGGACTTACTTTGAGGTTCATCTGAAATCACAATCTCTTTGCGAGGGCGGATCAGTTTCCAGCGGGGCACAGGGGCAGGTTTTGGGGGTGGTTCCAGTGGACAATCTCTAGTTCGGGTCAATAACACAATATGGCTGTACATTAAAGACAGGCCATACTGACGCAGCACTGCAGAAGATTTTGCCTGCAGAGCCACAAAGAGAAAAAAAGAACATTAAGTTAGCTTTTGTGCGCATTCTGTATGTTTTACAATTAAAGGTTCACTATGTAACTTTTCTGGGGATATCATGGCTTTGCCCAGAATGTTTCATACAGTATGGCTTTAGAATTATGTAACTTCCATTTATTGATTCACAGTTTCTTTATGCTAAAACATTATTTCTTATTGTGTGTGGTTGCAACTTCACAGATCTGACCTGCAACATGCCCTGGTGGTGTCTGGAGTGTGAGTAGTAATAATATTCAGACTATTCTAGGCAAAGCAAAAGCATCTCCAAAGAGACAAGAAGGCAGTGTATCCACCAGAAAAGTTATATAGTGCACCTTTAAGAAACCAAAAAGGCCAAACAGCCCTACATTCAACAATATTTCATGATTTTTCTGATCTCAAATTATGTCATGTTCTAGATGTAGTTTGGTCAGTAATTCCACATGTATTGTACTAGAAGATGACATAGCAAATTACCCATGAAATACAGTAAACTGAAAGACACTCCCCTCTTCCAGTTTGAGCCTAGCAAGTGCTTAAATAATGAACCATGGGAAAGCTGTTGGGGAAACCCATCCAAATAGAACACAACATGCCCCCAGATCACACTGTAAACTGCACTGTCTCTGGTGAAATATCCTAATACATAAAACAGAACTGAAGAGGCCACTTGGCTGAGCGGTGAAACGTCTTTAGTTTTATTACACAAGGTAAATTAAAGGACATGTAAATCTGTTTTCATTGGCTATATCTGTAAAAGTAGTAGAACACATACCATTTGTCCATATTCTGATGACATTTTCTGCATACTGAAGGGGTAAAAGCCAGCACACACCAAATCATCAGGGAACCCTGAAAAAACACAAACATGAAATCTATTTTGACTAACACAACACAATAACATAACACAATAATGGTGTGTTCTTTATGACTATGATTATTACGGAAGTCGACAGAGGCCATATTCATAAGCAATATTTTTAATTTTTCTTCCTTGTTATCCCGAGATAACGAGATAATTAATTTGAGATCTCGAGAAAACAAAACAGTTATTTCGAGATCTCGAGAAAACAAACAGTTATTCCGTGATCTCGAGAAAACAACTGAAACGTCTACCACCACGTTGTGACAAGCTGACTTCGGGGCTATTTCTCATTCTGAATAGACGCGTTTTTGGTCATTAGAATGTCTGGAATAATAATCGATCAGCTGATAAGGCAATATTTTGATCAGGGGTTGACACGGGGGAGATTGCATCATAAAAAGCCATTTCTATCTTTTACATTGTCCGTAGCTACGTCTTCATGTCGTCTCCCGCCTTCTTTGTCTGGCCTACAAGGGGGCGTAGCAGTAGCGAGGCTTACATCTCAGCTGTTTTCTCGAGATCTCGAATTTTCTCATTATTAAAGTGGAAAATATTCATTAAGAACATGGCCTCTGTCGGCTTCCATAGATAATAATAATAATAATAATAATAATAATAATGATAATGATAATGATAATAATGATAATGATAATGATAATGATAATGATAATAATAATAATAATAATTATTATTATTATTATTATTATTATTATTATTATTATCATTATCATCATCAATCATTATTATTATTATTATTATTATTATTATATCTTCACAAATACATACAGATAACACACGTGTTCTTAAAATGTGGCAGTCGATCTTTCACCTTTGAGTGGTATAACTACAGCTATAAGCAAATCAAGGTTATCTAAGAGATCTCCCCCTATAGTGTGTCATATATGGAGCGCATAAGCCAGGAGACATGAAAAATCAATTTGTAGGAATGCGCACACAGTAAATGGCAGCGCTGCCTGGGAAATATAAAGGCTACACATTAAGAATTGAACAGAAAAGTGGTTCCTTGCTCTGCTCTCTGATTTATGCGTTTGGGTTTATAGATTTCATCGTTAGAAACAATGGGAGGAGGAATGCAAGTGTGTACATAGAACCCCACAGCACCCTAAAGCACTAGGCATTATGTGTGCATGTCATCACATTATGCTAATCTCTAACACTTTAATTATGGTAAACAAGCAAGAACTGTAGATAGGAGCAAACCACTGTGCAAACCTATGTTAAATAGGTTAATATAGCAGCAATGTATTTAAATGGCAACAAACCAAATTGTAAATGAAATAACTGTAGCTACAGTGACCTCAGGAAACACTGTGGCTGTTTTTAATGACACTTCTTCATCAGATAAGTGGGATGGCTCTTTTGCTCTGCAGGGAGACCACACCACGGCTCCCCCTTCTAGTTTATTTATTGTCCACCATATATGCCATACACTTCATTGTGCCTTGTGAAGCATGAGAGAATAATCAGGTACCCATTAAACAGGGATGACAGTTTCACCTAATGTGTGGGTTTGGTTAATCTTGAAAATGCCACTTACATGCACAGGTTAAGTGTGGGCAAATTGAATGAGGTTTGACAATAAAATATTCATTCTTGCTCCACACAATCTGAATTATTGATAGAGTAGGAAAATATAGATTTACTACCACTGTACTCACATTTTAAGAGTGATTATGTGACTTCCAAATAGACCTCCTGTATTTAACTGCCCTATATTAACACTTTTTTGAGCATTGTAGTGTGTCTTAATGTGCTTTGTTTCATTCTGGCTAAGTTAAAGTAATCTGAGGTGGGGTCTTCCCAATCCATGAAGTGCTTCCCTTATGTTTTTAAAGTAAGTAAGTAAGTACGTTTTTATTTATACAGTATAGCGCTTTTCACAGACATACGTCACAACGCTTCACCGTACCCAATGGTGGCAAGCTATTATTGTACCCACAGCTGCCCTGGGACAGACTGACGGAAGGGAGACTGCCAATCTGTGCCATCGGCCCCTCCGACCACCATGAGGCTAAAGGCAATACACCTGATCATTTCTGTGCTCAACTTTCCCTACAAATCATGCATTTCTAATTGTTAACAGCAATTATTTTTAGCCTTATTTAAACTACTACAACCTTAGCTGACAATAATGTTGTATTGTATGCACAGAAATGAGGAAATTATTTGTAAGCTATTACTATTTTAAATTAAAATATTAACTCAGAAGTCTGCATTATACAAATATAGTTTAAAAGTCTCCAAAATATACAATTTAGCACCATTATCAAAGACAATTTGCAAAAGGGGTGATTACAGCCTAAGAGAGGCATGATTTAATTGACTCACCCAATTAAATATGCAAGCAGTGTGTCTAATTACAAGTTATGTTTAGACTAATGCATAATTGTTTGTGTGTTTTTTCTAGGAGCTTTACTTTTCTCACTCTTCTGGCTGTTTGCTTCTTTCAAAACACTGTCCTCCAGAACAGATGAAGCTGCTGTTGGAGGTCTGGACTCTGCTGCACTCTCATCTGGGTAACTGTATGTGAGAAGTGTGCCTCGCAGAAAATCCCACGTATGGTCCAGGCCTGTAGATCTAAAGTGGGAAACAGGGGACGGAATGTAAAAATCACCCAAGCAGCATGCGTATGTTGTTTAGAGACTGGGATCACATTGTCACACCTTGAATTTTCAGTTCATCTAGTGTTAAATCAAGAAATGTTGTAAGATGCATAAAACTACATTTAGCATTTATCAAGAAGTATTCTAGTATTTTCTAGTACAGTATTTTCCGCACTATAAAGGCGCACCTAAAAGCCTTCAATTTTCTCAAAAGCCAACAGTGCGCCTTATAATCCGATGCGCCTTATATATGGAACAATATTGGTTAATCATGGCTACCGTAGTCAGCCACTACTGTAGCTTCTATTCTATGCGCCTTATAATGCGGAGCGCCCTATATATGAAAACAGTTGTAAAATAGGCCATTCATTGAAGATGCGCCTTATAATCCGAAAATATGGTACTTGGGTTACATGCATGTCTTTTTTTATATAGTTTTTGTTATTACATCGCTGTAAGAGAGTGGCACATCTTGCCCAAGTTCTATTCAGGGGTTTCAGCGTCCTGTTTTGACATTCAAAAGATAGATTTAGTTTTAGATTCGATTTAGTTTCCTAAATTCTAATCATCCTGAAACCCATCAATAGTGTGATCAATGTTCGTGGGTGTTTCTGCCTCCCAAAATCTCTATTTTTGTATAATCTTCATAACAATTATCAAAATATTCTTGCAGTTCAGTTGTGGATTTCTTATTATAAGTTACACATCATCATCATTTGGGATATTGTCAAAGTAAAAAAGATTTAATAGAAAATCACCCATTTTGAATTGGGAGAACTTAAAAACAAGCGTTTTCGAAGTCTATTGCACTATCCCACTGTGATAGCCCTGAAACAAAATGGCCCTAGCCTGGACTGTCCCTACCTATCACCCATAATTGCTGATGTTTCTTTAAAAACACGTTTCTCAGCTCTCTTTATAAATATTAATCTGCAAGCGTATCCTTATTTGACTGTCTAAGTGAGCATAGAAAGTCTAACATGAATCAGTGTGAAACCCAAGTAGACATGATTGGGGCAACTGCTGCTGTTGATAGATTCCCCAGGCTGCCAGCTAACAGCACCTAACCTGCTGAGCTACACAAAATTACACTCTCACCCTGACTCCACAGCACAACACCGCTGCTCCATTAATGCTGCATCTCTAACAAGCTGAGAATCCCCACTTTGTGCAGCCTATCCAACCATATTGTGTACCTGTCACAGACTTGCTGCAATGTTGGCAAATTGACTTCAGATGAAAATGGCAAAAGGAGAAATTCAATTTGTCAACTGGACAAAAGTTTATTTGGTCGAATAAGTTTTGCAGCTCTTCCAAGCTTCTTCTTCAGTTTTGGATTCTACCCTGGATGACTGAGGGATTCTACACACATCTTCATATGAAAATGGCAAGAGATAACAACGGTAATCATTTACAAATATGGCTCAATATTAGATAAAATGCAAAATGAAAACTATAAATCACTGGCTAACTATCTAAATCATAAGCAAAGGATTATTTTTAGTGCACCACTTTGATTCTTCAAAGTTGATCTACAGAACTGCTGCTACTAATGTGCAACAGCAGATAGGCTGTTTAATCAGACTCTATATGTCTTTTACTACATCTGCTGTTGCACTGAATGTGGTGGTTGTGTGAAACACAATTTTGTTTTCATGCATAAAAATAAAAATGACAAATAAACTAATTTAATCTAAAGATAAACCATGGCAAAATTACAAGGTGCACTATGTATATATTGTGATGGAGAGCACGTAACCTGCTTGTCCCCCATATGCACCATTATGTTTTACCATGGTTTAAAACTTATCTATTTTGCTTATTTGCTTATATCTTGGAACTGTGAGCAGTAGTGGTGTCACCTCCTTGTCTCCATGGAGATAGACAAGTTCAATGCTATACTGTGGGACATTCCAGGCAAAGCAATAACATCTCCAAGACGTGCAGGTGGCACACCCTCCAAAAGAAAGTTACAGAATGCACCTTTATATTCATAGATAATACATGTGTCATCCTGTACATTTGTGTAAAGACTATGACAAACTTACTTGATTGGACTCATTTCTGGGACCCATCCAGTGAGTGCAGGTATAAAGGTGAGTTCTCCCACTTCACTAGTCTGTGAAACAGGACTACAGAATAAAAATACATTAATGCAAATAGCAAAAATACATACTTGATCATAATTTCTCAAGTGAAATTGAAGGGTTACAGTGTGTACTTGTAAACAATGTGCTCAAGTAGTTTTATACTGTATGAGAATCTGGTTTCTAGGCAACTGAGACAAATGAATAGGAAATTATACTCTTTTCAAACCCATGTATTAAAACCACAATGTGATTTTAAGCAAGAAGCTGTGTTAGAAGTGACTATGGTGAGGAGAATGTCAAGGACAAAAAAGCAAGTCAGTGTAACATTTAGCCTTAAAAATGGTTACATATCACATATTTTCATGCTGGTATTAAGTGGTCCGTCTGGGATATAACTTGCCCACTTTACTGTTGTGGAACCAAAATCAATAGCTGTACAGTGTACACACTCCAAGGACAACAGTAAATAAATCTACAAGTAGCTTAGAAATTCAAAAGCTCCTCAACAGAAACCTGGGCAAAGTTAATGTCGTGTGAAGAATTTTGAAGACAGATAATGCATGATTTATAATGGTGGGCTCCTTTGTTTCCCGTCTGGGATGAAACTTTAATGTCTGATCCCGTTGTGTGGACGCAGGAACAGCCACCTTTCTGCCCGCCAAATTGCCCCATCACAGACCTGTACACTCCTGTCTGTTTACATGAGCCATGAGAACATTTGGGCAGATGGAGATGATGCAAGTCAACAAATGTACTTAGTGGGATAGACTGTGTAATGTATTTGTGGACATTGCAAGGCCCTAATAAGGAGTTAAAGGTTAAAGGAGTTAAAAGTTAGGAAATAAGTGGTTCTCAAATCATATCAAGTATCAAGAGATTATTAGACTAGTGTGATGGTGATTTCATATAAGGGTTGACAATAAAAAGATAACCAATTATTAATATTATTATTAGGGATGTCAACAATTAATCGACTTACAATTATTGTCGATCAAGACGTTGGCCGAACAAAATGCATTAATTGTAACTAATCGCTAGAGGGCGCTACTCTGGAATGTGAACACGAGATGCGAACCCACTCGCGAGAAAGACCATAGTGCAGGGGTCGGCCGCATGCGGCTCTTTGATCCCTCTGATGCGGCTCAGTACAGGGGTCCCTCGTTTATCATGGGGGTTACGTTGTAGAAATAACCCACGATAGGCGAAATCCGTGAAGTAGTCAGCTTTATATAAATATGCGTGTATTTCACAGTACCTCTGACTGAGGCGCCTGGTGCCGCAGCGCTGTTGCGGGTTTTGTTGGGGAGAAAACTTGCAAGCATACAGCACTTCAGAGCAGTGACAGACTGGGATCATCGGCCCTGGCATTTTACACCTACAAGCGGCCCCGTAGTCTGTGGAACGGGGGGAGGGGTTCGACAGCTCCTCTGCACCAAACACAGAACTGTAGTGAGAACACATCCGTGCGCTCTCAGGACTGGTTCCGCCGCCTGGACTCCAGGCCAGACCAGTTCGTTATGCGGAAACATTGCCGCTACTTCCCGATGCGCATTGACCACCCAGAGAAGTGTGCACGCGGACACATGGTCAAATCCATAATAGAGCACGGCCTCGGCCCTTCTGGCATGTGCCCAAATGCCAGACCGCTCAGTCCGTCACTGCTTCAGAGTCACACTGCTCGTCATGGGCGCCTGCAGGATTGAAATGTAAGGTACGCCCCCCCCCCCCCCCCCCCTAAAAAAAAATAAAAACGGCCCCTCATAACTAGTGGAGCACAACAGTCTAATTTATGATTGTGTTCCCCAAAGTAATGTATTTTACTATTGTTAAGTCTTGGCCGAGGGGAAACACCTTCTTCACTACAGGGTTTGTAGCATCTTGCTTTGGGAGGTGATTTAAAAATTGGTTAGATTTAAACTGGTTAGAGTGCTGGTTCGAGTCTCGAACCAGCACTAGAACCAGAACTGACGAAGCCTCTCGGATGAGCAGCGAAACGTTTTCGACCAAACAAACTTTGTCCAGTTGACAAATTGAATTTCTCCTTTTATCATGGATTCTACCTGGACGACTGAGGGACTCTTCACGCTTTATTAAGTGATAAATAGAAAACCTAAATTAAAAATAAAAATATTGGGAACTACCTGGGAAAAACTGTGGAACTATCTAAACCATCAAAACATTTAGTATCTTTAGGTAACATTTTTATTTTTGATAATGATCAGATAAATCTCAAACTAAGGCAGCACGAGACAAGGCAAGATGGCTGACCGGAAGTAACGATGCTCTCACTTAAGGTCGCTTAAGGCTACATCCACACGGCAACACAACGCAGGATTTTTTTCTTACTGGGTAAAAAAAATACCACGTCCACACTGGGAACGGATCAGTAAAATATCACGTACACATGGCAATGGCACTGCAGGACACTAAAGGATATGAAAATGGACTTTTAACTTCTACTTGGACACATGACACGTTCGTGAGACCTTCGGGACAGGTTCCGGACACCAGGCCCGGCGCCAGACATAAAATATTAAGGGGGCGATGAGTTTATCACAGGGGGCGGGGTCGCGTCGCGTACACACACACACACACACACATATCCCACTCCTCGAATGCGTAATGGGTCAGGCGCGCTCCTCGAGAGCTCGTGTATTACACCTCTGTAAGAGACTGACTGAGTAAGAGAAAAAAGTGATGAGAGTTTTGTTCATTATTATTATTATTTGAACGTAGACCCTCGGTCAAGTGATCTCCTGCATACCACAAAACCAAGCCAACAACTGATCTGAGCAACGCCAAGAGACAGTACATTAACGCCACATAGCCCTGCACCACAAGCGCAAACACAGCGCAATTGGGCAATGCGCAACACAGCGCAACTCTCACATCTGAGGGGGCGGGACTGATTACGTGAGGGGGCGTCGCCACCAAACGCCCCCTCGTGGCGCCGGACATGCCGGACACGTCCCTTTCTCCGGAGCTCGTGTACAGAGTGCGATTTAGCTCCGAAACACACGAAACAGTGGTACCTCACCTTACGAAATTAATTCGTTCCCGAAGTGGTTTCGTAACGTGAAAAATTCGTAAGTTGAGTAGCTATTTCAATGGAAAAAGCCTGATTCGTTCCAAGGCCCCGATCCAAGTTTTTTTTTTTTATATAGTGTAACTTTTTTTATAGTGTAACAATGTGTTCTGCATCCTGATTGGTTTCTCAGACTGGATTTAAACTTTTCTCACGTTTGTCTCTCATTTAAACACTCAAACTTTCATAGATTTTCAACAAAACGTATCAATATTGAAGTGTGGGGGGAAGCGGGAGGGGGGAGAAAACTGCGCGGACATGTGTGCGCAGCATGACCCCGCGCAGAGCTGACAGCAGGACTAGACCAAGATCTAAACCTGGACTGGACCAGGACTAAACCAGGACTAAACCTGGACTAAACCTGGACTAGAGCAGGTGGATTAAAGCGCCGCGTGCGGGTCTATTTCCTGGTTTCTCACGAGTCACAGCTGAGGCGAGCAGAGAGGAAGGGACCGCAGGGAGGAGGGGACACGCAGTGTGAGCGCATGTGAGTGCGGCTCCTCCTGGTTTAGTCCAGGTTTAGTCCTGGTTTAGTCCAGACCACCGCGGCTCCTCTAGACCTGGTTAGGTCAGGTCTAGAGGAGGACCTGGTCAGGTCTAGAGGAGGTGTAGACCACCGGCTCTTGCATGGCTCTCGCTCACATGCGCTCAGACTGCCTGCGGTCGCCTCCTCTCTGCTCGCCTCAGCTGTGACTCGTGAGAAACCAGGAAATAGACCCGCACGTGGCACTTTAATCCACCTGCTCTAGTCCTGGTTTAGTCCAGGTTTAGTCCTGGTCCAGTCCAGGTTTAGTCCAGGTCTAGACCTGCTGTCAGCCCCGTGCCGGGTCATGTGCGCTATCACACACGTGTCCGCGCAGTCTTCTCCCCCCTCCCGCTTCCCCCCACACTTCAATATTGATAGGTTTTGTTGAAAATCTATGAAAGTTTGAGTGTTTAAACAGAGACAAATGTGAGAAAAGTTTAAATCCAGTCTGAGAAAAGTGTATAATGTGTGACTGAGCGCGCATTATTTGAATTTTTGAGATTTCGCGTTTCGTAACTTGAAATTTCATTCGTATCTAGAGACAAAAAATTACCGTGAAGGCGTTTCGTAACTTGAAATTTTCGTTTGTTGGGTCATTCATAAGGTGAGGTACCACTGTATGCGAATTATCAGAAAATACTGCAGTCAGTGAGTCATAATTATTATCATCCGAAAGTTCTCTCTCCATTATGCGTAAACCATTTATAAACCAGATCTAAATCGAATCTAAACCAGGTAATAACTAACTGAGGTCTGGGTGGGTGCCAGTCTGTTATCTCCACGGCCTTACGCACAGTTTGCCCACACACGTCGTTACGCACAGACCCGGCACGGCACACTCACGTTTTGAACATCTTCTCCATGTCTTTGACCGGTTTTCGGGAGAACTCTTTAAATTCGGTGTAGGGGTTGAACACTTTGCTCATGTGCACCTCTCCGCGGCCCTTGTTCAGCTCCCCGCGCCGCTGCAGCTTCGCCCCCAGCTCCGAGCCCACGCTCTCGGTGCTGGGTTTGTGGGACGCCAGGTCCACGGCCACCGGCTCTGCGGCCCCGTCCTCGTTGATGTTCAGTTTGGAGGAGAGCTCGTCTGTGGCCATGGTCCGGACGGTTTGGGGGGAGTGCGGAGATGGAGCAGGCGGGTTTAAAAGAATCTGGCGCATGTTGTGCTGTAAGCTGCAGTACATTTTTTTTCAATAACACAAGTAAACTTAACAGTGACTGCTGCGGCTCCTCTCCCTGTACCCCTTCAGCCTGGGCTGCAGAGGACATGGAGGCTCCAGCAGCCCCTCCAGAGTGAGGCTTTTTAATATTTTTGCCCGCAAATTCTCCGCACCTCTTTTCTTGCGCTTTTCCGATTATGAAACTGGCGGGGATCAGCGCAGGGAAAGGGGTGGGACCGCACTCGTAAGCTTCTATATCCTGATTGGTTTAGTCCACTGTCTATATTGAAGATGAACCAATGGGCCGCCTCCTTTAAATTGTGCGCCGGTGACCGGGCTCTAGGTTAAAAAAAAACAAAAAAAACCAGCATCGGCCCCAGCCCCCGAGGACTGTCGGCCCACCGGGAAAATGCCCGGTATGCCCGATGGCCAGTCCAGGCCTGCTTGTAGAGCAATCTATTTGAAATTTAGTCGCCTTTTACCAGATATGTCGAACTGTCTCATGATCGCTTCACTGACGATTTTCATATTGAAGTGAATGTTCATGAGAGCAAGCCCGGTAAGCCTCGCATCACCCATGGTGTTTCGCAGGTACGTTTTTAGGCGTCTCAGTGTGCTGAACGAGCGCTCGGCAGAGGCAGTGGAAACGGCTCGACATGACATCAAAATTATATCTTGTAAATGTCTGGAGCCAGCAGTGATCCGTAAGTTTGGTCCGTTGTCTGCTAGTCCACGGACGTCGTAGGCTACAGTTTAATATCGCATTTGCAACACTTTAATTACGTCTTTCCAGCCAAACATATCGTTGAATTCGAGCAATATCACTATTTCAGTAAAGAGGACTCGAACTTCGTTGTGTGTATACTGAGGAGGTGACCTGCTGCGATGGAATGTTGGATGTATAATTTTTGTGGGGGGACGTGAGGAGTGTGCTGTAGGGCTGTGAACTTGGTGCTTATCGCACTTCCAGTCTGATTGGACCCAGTTCGCTTGGGCTCTCCATCTCGCACATTCTATTTATATTAAAACATTAAATTTCTATAAAAATGTGTTTTTATTCGCTTAATGTTGTCTTGCAAAAGTGCCAAACAGGAATTAAAAAAAAAAAAAAATCTCTCCAAGGTACGCCTAGTGCATACGGCCGTACACGCTGCTCGTGATCGAACATTTAAATAAATTTGGCAAACTGAACGCATTCTGTACAGGAGACACGAAGGAGAATGACTGACGAATCGGCAAAGGTCTACAGTCCCTTAGCCAATCAGGACGCAGAACACAATACGTGTATTTAATTAAAATGTATTTTATTTTAGTTCGTTCATATTCAAAATGTAATTCTATGGCACAAAGATTTAAAAAAAAAAGCCATGCAGTGTTATTTCATTTTAAATTTCAAAAGGGTTTTGTGGCTCCCAGTGTTTTCTTTACTGTGTGAAACGGGTCCAAATGGCTCTTTGAGTGGTAAAGGTTGCCGACCCCTGATGTAACCCTTTCCTCTCTGGATGTTGCCATACAACTCACAGTAGAGCTGGACCTAGAACCATATATTTTTGAAATTCTAAAAGCGTGTAACTTACATCCTTTTATAATTTCTTGATTGTTCTGGTTTGAGGCCCTGTAATGTTTTATGCTGTGTCCAGGGGCACTGTGAAATTTATATTTTGTACTGTAACCCTTCACAGATTAAGGGAGAGAAATATTGTTGATGCCTTAGTTCAAAATAAATGTTGAGAATGTCCTAAAAAATAGCCTGGATTCACTGGTTTCATCATAATATGAAGACTAAATAACATTCTGTTATTTAATTTCTTCTGTTCCTTTTAATTTCAAGATTTCCATGCTGCAAGTGCAACAACTGAGCCAGTCCTCAATGTATTTTCAATAAAGAATGTATTTTGTTATTCAGCATTAATACATTTGTCTGCTTTTTACTAAGGAATAATTAATTGAGGAATATACAATTAAACGACCCTATTGACACACTAAAATTCAGGTGAAAAACGCCGCTTATCAGTTAATCGTAAGTCGATCGATAAGGTCAATCAACTATAGATTAAGGAATTAATCGATAATTTGCATCCCTATTATTATTATTATTATTATCCCTATTATTATTATTATTATTATTATTATTATTATTATTTTATTAGCCTTTATTTATCCCTGTAGGGAAATTATTTCTCTGCATTTGGCCCATCCTTTCAGGAGCAGTGGGCAGCACATCTTTCAGGCGCCCAGGGGCCCATCTCCATGATCTTATTGCTAGGTTTGGTCAGGACCACAGCTGAAGGATTTTTACCTAGCATGTTTTTTTTTTTTTGTGTTAATGGGGGAAATCGGAGTGCCCGGAGACATGGAAGAAAGGTCCAACCCGGGGATCAAACCCGGAACCTTCTTGCCACTCAGCCACCGTGCCACCAACAATACTAAACAACAATACTAAATAAGTATAGAAACAGATAGTCATTTGAAGTAAGTATTGATACAGATTTTTTTGAAAAATAAGTCAGACTTCGCTGAACCATTCCTGAATAGATTTAGAATTAGTGATGCAATACCGATTTCGATATTGAAGCTTTAAGTATCTGCCAGTACTCGATATTAGCCGATATCAGTGCAGACTGAAGACTGAAAATAGCATTTATTTCCTTTCAACAAAAATAAAATAAGACAGAACTGATGAAAATGTGTTATACAGTTGTTATGTGTCCATTATAAGTACTGATCAACATTTTATAAATACAAATTCAAACATTATGAGACCATAATGGGCGAACTACAACCATTAAATTGTGGATATAGGAAGCTGATATCTGATCCAGCTATTTTTTTCAGTATCAGTGCCGATATCCACTACCAGTATCGGATCGGAGTGTCCCTATTTAGAATGGACTGGCTCTATATCAGGATTAGTGTAACACCGCATGATACCATGAAAGAAAATACTATGCAGTAATTGCATTCTATTTTCTAAAATAGAAATAATCATGTGGTATTTAGCCTTTCCTTAGTATGAAAACACTGTCGGGAGATGAAAACAAAATGACCTTGTTTGATATTACAGTTCAATAAAATAAAGACCCCAGTTTTCTTTCATGTAATAGTTTCATTTTTCCCTACAACCATTATAAATTAGCCTTGGCCTCTATTCAAACCTTTTTGAAATGTGTGTCGGCCCTCATATTTTGAAAGCAATTCAAAGTGACAAAGTCGCTACCGTTTTATTGAAAATTCTGAATGTTTTTATAGCTAGTGTGTGTTGACTGAGTATACACTAAATATAATTATCTTTCTTGTTTTAGAGTCTAGTACTTAAAGGTCTTATATAAAGCAAAATTTACTCTTGTGAGCTTTTAAGCATGTTACAATGCTGTTACCTCATCAAAAACATACCTGGAGTTAATTTCATTCACACATATTTCAGTAACACTTTACATCTCCAAAGCTCAAAATGCTCTTTTCCACTTTGTGATGTCATGTAGTGATATTTTTCAAGTGAACAGCTATCTTTTACCTTTAGTTCAGTAGAGATTGGAAATTCCAGGTCTGAAGTCATCCAAATGATTCTAGTGAAAGTGTGTGGAGTTTTAAAGAGCACTTCCTGTTTTACCATAGGTGTTTCCTGCTTGAGAGAAGAACTAAGCCTAAATATGCAGAGTTTGTGTGTTGTGAATGAAACCAAACACAACTCTGTGATGAGGAAACAACATTTTAACATACATAGATCAGAAAATGGCATAATGTGGACCCTTTAAAAATAAAACATACTTACTTTACGTTAGCCAGCTTAATCAGGGCTTTGGATAACAGCATTGGCCAGAGTTCGGATGGACATGTGGAGGCAGGGAGCAGCAGCTTATTGCCTTCATCAAAAGGCATTGAATCATCCACTGTTACCCTCCTCCAACAGCCCTGGAACAGAAAAATGTCTGTGAAACATCCAAATTGAATTTAATTGAATGTTCTGTGAGGTTACATAACAACAAAAGAATTAAAAAGAATTAAAAATTAAAATATTCATTTGATTTATTATTAAACTATGTCTTTGCGCAGACTTGAGGAAAGGAGTATAAAATTTGTTCTTAGAATGAAGTGGCATACGAAACAGCTAGTAACTAGATTTATCCTCATCTGATGGGGTTAATTGTAGTGAACTGTGCTCTAGCCAGCTGGAGGTCACATGACAGGAAGTACAAAACCCACAGTAACAGTACAAAGCAGTGCTCAGTGTTATACAATTCTATGGCACAATCTGTTTACGATTACTTAAATCTTCAAAGAAATCTTGCATGAGTTCTTTAATATAAGCTTCTTCTTTCTCTTTATAAAAGCTTTTCTTTCCAGTGTCTATAACAGACAAAATATTAGTGCCGCTAACTTCCAGTATTAGATAGATCACACACTTCAAATGTCAGGAGTGGTCATACACTGCTGTGGTCAGTTAGCACGCCCTGTCACAGAGCTTGTTGGTAGGGCAATGCTAGCAAATCTTTTAACATCTGTGCATTGTTTATCTATCAAAGCCATGCACTAAAGCTAGCCTGGAATCTCTTTCTTGTTAGTTTTTCAGTAAGTTGTCAAAGCATCATATTTGCAGAGATGGGATTGTTTGCATGAGGGGTGAAACTCCAAAAATGTGCTCTGGGAGAAGGCATGACAGATCAAAAAGGATGAAATATAGCAGAATTTTTATGATCAAAGTACAATTATGAATAATACAAGATGGAGGAACAATGAAGGATCACAGGGACAAAGCCTATTGGCATGAAACACAAAAGGGGGTTGGGGCTTGGATGCTTAGTGCCATCTCTGTAGCCATCTGTTAGCGTGCTAGGGTTGGCATGAGGAGCATTGCTGCTTACAGTCATGTCATGCTAGATTTTCTAGGTAAGACTGACGGTATATTCAAATATGGACAGTGACGGAAAGAATACTTTGAAGATGTATTTATTCAGAATACTGAATACCTACATTAAAATGTAACATTCTGTAACTGACACATGGTCCAATCAAAGTATTCTGAAGACAACTTGAAGTAAAAGTGTTTTGAGACACTTTTACTTCAAGTTGCATTATATTAAAGTGTAAAAACATAATAACATACAGCTCTGAAAAAATAAGAGACCACTGCAAAATTATCAGTTTTTCTATTTTTGTTTGACTCTCTAAACTACTGACAACATTTTCATTTTATTGTTTAGAGCATTTATTTGCAGAAAATGACAAATGGTCAAAATAACAAAAAAGATACATGTTTTCAGACTTTAAACGATGCAAAGAAACAAGATCAAATTCATTTTAAAACAACATAATACTAATGTTTACACTTAAGAAGAGTTCAGACATCAATATTTGGTGCAATAACCCTTATTTTTAATCACAGCTTTCATGCGTCTTGGCATGCTCTCCACAAGTCTTTCACATTGTTCTTGGGTGACTTTATTCCACTCCTGGTGCAAGAACTGAAGTAGCTCAGCTTTGTGTTGGAATTCAATAGACGCTGGAATGGAATGGCTGTAATACATGTAGAGATGCTGATTTCAGAAAAAAAAATGCAGTGGTCTCTTATTTTTTTCCAGAGCTGTATAATTACAAACAACTTTTTAATATTATGCATTAATTTATGTCAAAAAAATCAAATTCCAAGAGAGCTATGTTTTCTTTTTTCCTCCCCATTACCATGCACTCAAAGCCAAAATACATGATGAAGTACCGCCATGTATTCATTTTAATTTAAATTCTGAATACCAAAATACAGTTACTCAAAATTAGTATTCTGAATGTGTATTTTGGGTACATGTATTCAGTTACTTCCCTGACACTGAATATACACTGAATATTACCAAAAGAAGCATCTTTTTTTCCTTTTTGAACACGCTGGTGAATTGTATTGTGCTAAAATAGTCAAGAGCATCTCCTTCTAACACTGCTATCCACTTGAAGATGTAAAAAGCAGCTGACTGCAGATAAGCGTTATCTACTCATCAGGATACATATGAAGTCTAAGTACTTTGGGGAGCAGCAGACTGAGACGGTATGATTTGAGCTCTCCATGGATAAGGATTTCTCTTCCCTTCCCCTCCTCCTCCTTCCCTCAGTCTGTGTGCTATGCTCTGTTGTCTCTGCACTGAGAGGGAGAACTGCCTGGTGTCAATGATTGTAATCTTTGAGGAAAGGGAAGGCTGGGCACATGATGACAATGGAAAAGTGACCAGGGTCTCAAACTTGTCTCAACTTGTCTAGGAATATTGACAGAGCAATATTATGACATATGGTGCCTGCAATTGTACTGGTAGTGCATAGTTTCTAGGTGCACAAATCTGACAGCTCTCCTCTTCGTGTGCATTTCAGTTATTAGACCACAGGAAATAACAATGAATAGTGTGATTATGCTCCTGTCTCTTTCTCGCAGTGTGCATACAAGTGCCCTGATTCTAAATGTATGTTAAAAGAGAAAAGAGAAGGGCCTACCATCCAGTAGAGTCTGACCACATATTTGCCGCAGCTATTGTAGAGTGGCACATGACCCTCGACAACCTTGCAGAGCGAGTAGATGTGCTCCCAGGGCTTCCATGTGCACTTTTCAGGAGATGTACTCTTACAGTGGGCCCAGAGGATATAGATCTCACTGATGATCCATCTGATCAGCTTCATAAAAACAAAATCAGTCATTATGCAGGTTCTCAAACAGAACACTTCATCTTTTGGTTTAACTCTCCTACTGCCCACAACATTGGATTTATCAATCATTCAGTCAATAAGCACTGGATTACCTTCGGCCATTCATTTGTGTCTATCATCTGTGACAAGTAAATTACTCTACTCGAGTCTTAATCAATGGTGGTTGAAGAGAACCCAGTGGGATCTTGGTAAATAATGCAAAACCAACCTCACTGCACATCAAATGGTCATTGGAGGAGATCAGGTCAAAGGTACTTTGATTTTCAACCACAGTTGGGGTCTAAAAGAAAATATGTAATTGTAACTGTAACATGCAGATCTCATATATAAAATAATGACAGAGTAGGACGTTGAATGGTGCTTTAATAAAACAAAATTAAACAAATAAACAAACTGTTTACCTCAGTATTGTTTGTAATGAACTCGCTGGGTCGCTTCCATGAATGCACCTGAAGAACCGTGGGTAAGGAAACTTTACCTTCTGGATCTTCAAAAAATTGCTTCAAATATATTAACAAAAACACATCAAATGAACATAATGCTAGCAATTTAAACATATATATTTTTGTAGGCCACTTAAATGTGTAAACTTTTACATGCATATTTCCTTTTGATGGTTTTCCTACCTCGGGTTTAATAACTTGCCACTTTTCCTTGTTGATTTCTGCTTCGTTCCATTCAGGCCAAATGGGGAATTTACTTTTCCATGAGCTCCCTAAGCTCTCCATGGAGCCTCCACTGAACACAACACAACAATTCACATTACATGCTAGCTAGCTAATGCTGTTGACATTTTTACAGCCAGCTCACTTTTTTGTTTGACGATCACATACAGACACTCTGCTGGACGAGGCCTCTCTCTTTCCTTTGATCTTTGATCTTTGATATATTGACATTGACTTACAGTATATCAGCTGACAACAGTGCAAACAAAAAGATGTCCCAGAGAATCCAAACGCGTGTTCTGTAGCTCTCGCCGAAAGTTTGCCCGTTGCTAGGCAGCGCAGTATTTGTGGGCTGGGTCTCACTTGTTGCTGTTGGTTACCACAACTGCACGAGCTGTGAGGATGTCAAGATCCTCTCCCTGATGAGTTGGGCCATTTATTTACACCACCAAATCATCTGTTAGGGCCACCGCCTCACACAGAGAACGGCTCGAATGGACAGAAAATGGAGCAGTGTTGTATAAAGTACTGGAAAATCAAACTCAAGTAAGAGTATAGGTACCTCTCCCAAAAATGACTTTGGTAAAAGTCCAAGTCACTGACTGAAATGTTACTTGAGTAAAAGTCTTAAAGTATCTGGAACTTCTTGTACTTAAGTATGACAAGTAATGTAAAAATAAATGTACTCAAGTAATGTAATTAAAAGTACAAGTAAAAGTATCAAGCAAAGGCAGTCTGAATTTAATATTTTTTAATGTTTAAATAACAGTGCTGAAAATAAGGCATACATAACACCATTGAAGGAGTGTCTTTGGAGGAAGAGGGTTTTTTGCAATTGGGCCCTTAATTCTACTGTAAAACACCATGTTCGGCTCACACATGGTAGTTTTGTGTCATATGGAGCACTGTCGAAGATATTGGGTTTGGTGATATCCATGAAACGCCGTCCTATGAGCAAGTAAATGCAGGCACAAAATACGTTATACGAATCCTTCATATCAGCGTAAGAGAACATTGTGTTTAAGTACGGCCAGGGATGCTCGTGGACAGGTCCCCCTTCATTTGTAGCCGGCGTGGATGCTGTCTCCTCTTCCACCAGGGATGTTGATTGACTAAACTAGCTGCATGAAACCAACAGGTGTAGGCTGATTGTCATGCGCAAGTAGCGAAGAAGCCCAGGCACGTCCTGACTTCCTTCAGTCAGTAGAGGGTTTTTTTGTAACGAGTAACTAAACAACACATTGAGAATGTAGCGGAGTAAAAGTATGCAATTAAATTTGGAAATGTAGTGAAGTAAAAGTAAAAGTTATCTTTTTTTTTAAAAAACTCAAGTAAAATACAAAGTCTCCCAAAATGTACTTAAGGACAGTAGTGAAGTATTATTACTTTGTTACTATACAACACTGAAATGGAGTTATGCCATTTGACAACATTAAAAACCGACTACTTCAAAAAGACACTGACCATGCGTCACTCTTTGACATTCTTGGAGTAGGAAATATGAAAAACATACCATAATCTTTTATAATTGAAAATTATGCTACCAGAGTCATACAAGTTCTTCATTTTGTTTCTACATGTCGAGTGAGTTTGAGTGCTGAATAAATAAATAATAAAATTCCCATCATGTAAATGGTCAAATGCCTACTCCACGTATCCAGGCGTAGTTTGATGCAAATCACAGCAATCACATATTGCACACAGTAGGCTATGGCCCATATACAGTATCTTTTATTATGATTACTTACATCATTATTGGACAACTTTGCACAGCCAACAGAAAATGGGCAAATGATGCTGCAGTACATGACCTCCTTTACATTCCAGTGCAGTAACAATGAGGAGGTCAGAGTCTGATGACTATCACACTGTGTTACTTGAGTGGAGTCACATGGTCATGTCTATCTCACATTGGCTGAGTTGTGCTTTCACATGCATCTTTACAAAAGTAGCCTACAACAGAAACCTACATTAGGCTATTTCTTAAATGTTAAAAGTAAAATTTAAGCTATAGAAAACTAAAACCATATCTAATCCAAATTGTAGTGTTTTGCTCAGCTATTGTTCATTGACATTATTCATTTTATCAACCCCGTGACAAGCGTGTTAAAATGTTTATTTTTTATGTTGAAGTATTTTTACATGTAACTCACCAATTTTAAATACAGCCTTCATATCCAATCAAATAACAGATTCCAATCCCTATGTACAACACAGTGGTTTCCTTATTATTTTTTATATATATATATATTACACGATGCAAAAACACAATATAAAAACACACCAGATGTCCCCATATGTTCATACTGGGAATTCAGTATTGCTTTCAATTGTGTACCTTCAAGTCAATGAAAATAATGGCACAAAGGTACCCAAAAAAGGTATATAATTTAAAGGGTTTAGCTCTACCCAAAACATGGTTTCAACTTTTAACAGGTCAAGAGCAACACTTAAAAGGCCCTGTACCTGTCTTTTAGTTCTAGTTCAGAAAAATGCTCTTTGCACAATGTGAGAAATGTGAGAATGAGAACATAAAGTATGAACCAAACAGAGGATGCTGTTGGAAGAGGAGCATGTGGAAGCAGCTGCCTGGGACTAGTAGTTTCTCTACATGGTGCAACATAAGAGTTAGAAAAGGGACTAAGTTTAAGCAATTCAAACTAAGGTACAAGGCCTTTACATAATGATCAATAGCAGTTCCCATTCACATTTGTTGAGGCGTTAAACCAGTAATGACAAGTTTTGAAAAACAGTCCTATATTTAGAGGTTCCATATTACACAGTTTCCTTATCTATATTATGTTGTTTCCACATCAAAAACATACCTGGAGTTCATTCACACACATTTTAACACACAAACCCTGCATATTCAGAGTTCTTCTCTCAAACAGAAAACACTCTGTTCCACCTGGTGATGTCACGTGGTAATACAGGTGGTCGACTGTTTTTAAACTCCGTACACCATCCATCACTAGAATTATTGGATGATTACAGAGCTGGAATTGCCAATCTCACGAAAGGTTAAAAAAAAAAACATCCATTAACCTAACTGCTTCATGACATCACGAGGTGGAACAGAGCATTTTGAACTTTGGAGATGTAGTCTAATAATAAAGCATTACTCAAACATGTGTGAATGAAACAACTGCAGGTGTGTTTTTGATGAACACTGTAACGTGGCTTAAAGTTCACAAATTCACTTTAATGTTTGCATTTCCATTTTTATAAGCAGAACATTTTAGAGCAGGGGTCATCAAACTAAGACCCGAGGGCCGACTCCGGCACACCACGCCCCTTTAACACCCCCCCCCCCCCGGCCTTTTTTGCAAAAATAACATGTCTGCATCTTGTATTTTGTTGATTTTTTTCAATTAAAAATGATATTTATATGAAGTGTTTATATTGATATATAAATAATTGTATGGTGTATTTACATTTGCTGCCGAATTTGCCGCTGATTATTAATAAAATTGTTAATATTACTGTTAATATAAACACACCTACCTACAAGTTGTAATTTTGCACTCTCCTTTGCCAGTTTCAATCATCAAATGTTTCTTACCTTTCTTACCTTGATATTTCTTACCTTTGATGTTATCGTTATTATAAAAAAAATAAATGGATTATCTATGGCATTTCAAATTTTTTAAAAAGTGTGAAGTACTTACTACTTTTGCAAACCACTAACAACGATAAACAATTATGTGGCAGAAATTGTATGCTGATATAGTATTGTTATAGTATATTCTACTCCACAATGAGGCCTGCTGGTCATTTTGGTCTGGGTCATATAATTCTGTTACACGGACTACCCAACCCCGGCCCCCCATCACAATCAGGAGCGATAATGTGGCCCCCAGAGAAAAAGTTTGGCGACCCCTGGTCTAAGCATCAGATAATACTGATAAAATCTTGACAACTGTTTGCGTTTAAGAAATTTCAGAACAAACTGCTGCCTTGTGACCTATAGTTTAAGTTCGAGAGAGACTGCAGTACAGAAATTGCTTCACTGGTGGAGAGAGAGCCTCCTGATGTGGTGGGTAAAGCGCATTGTTTTGAGTTCCTCTGGAGTGGGGAGTTGTGGAGGGGAGGTGCACTGGTTTGGAGTGTGAATAAAACGAATGTCAACAGCAGCCCGATTTGCTCTCAGCGGCCACAGTCTCCTGGTCCAGTTTAATCCGGTCTCCATTGCTCTCCTCGTAGGGCAAGCCTTTGTCATTAGCCAAGATATTCTCCACTAGAAAACGGGCCGCTTCGTCCACATTTATGTTGTCCTATGAGGAAAAAGAAGACAGTCATAGATAATAGTTGATGAAAACCAAATAGCATTTTTATAAAGCATTTTTCATGTCAAGTGGCAAGCATAAACTGAGATTTGCAATTCTGCCCTTCAAACCATAACTAAGCCGGTTATCTTATACTTTGGCAAAAAATAAGCCTTTATCCATGGGTTTCAGAGTAGCACCGTTCCCATAGCAAATAACTATTCAAAACACAATATTATATCTTTTGAACGGTGCCTCAAAATGTCACTTATAAACAGGAAACTGAAATCCATGAATAGAAAATAATCCCCACAGTGAAAGTGTGAACAAAAACAAATGCATTGAGCAAACAGTCGCAGAAACAAAAACAAATTCCAGCAATTGTTCATGTCATTGAGTCATTACATAAGGGAGGTGAGCTCAAAATTTAAGCTTCATCCCCAGTCATATAACCCACAGAACCCAGGTCATAGAACACAGAGGTAACAAAACAGTCTCTTGACAGGTTGAGTATCAGGAAGAGGCCTTTTAGTTTCGTAATCCTTATAATGGATAGGACATGTAGTCATAAAATGGTTGCATTAACGGTGACCACACACTTCCACATTTTGCGATTTTGTGACATTTGCATTGGTGATTTTATGGTGGGTTGCATAATCTATTGCAGACCTGGGCAAACTGTTCCACAAAGGGCCAGTGTGGCTGCAGGTTTTTGTTCCAACCAACCAAGAGCACACCTTCAACTGTCTGGAGACTGAGATCAGTTGATTAAATGAGTCAAGTTTGGTGTGCTGCTGCTTGGTTTGGAAAGAAAACCTGCAGCCACACCGCCCCTTTGTGGAACAGTTTCCCCAGATCCGATCTATTGCTATGGTGTCAAATTAACATTTTGCTTGTAATAATATCAGCTAATGAGCAACTACATAAAATGCCCAGGTTCCAGGAAACAAAATACATGTATATATATTCATGTATTCCAAGAACACCCAAAGGCAGTGTCTGTCTGTGGAAGTCTGTGAAATCCCCTTCAGACGCCGATAGTAAATCAAGGTTATAATCAGACTTCCTGCCGAGTCTTCAGTAGCAATGATTAATGATTGGCTGAGGTGCTGGGGAATGAGGATTCAGATCTGAGAGAGGCATTTTGGGTTCAAACCAACTAGACTTCATTTTTGTGTTGCAGCGTGTGCAGAGATGAGTGGGGTATTTTTTTGGTTTTGTTTTTTCTTTTGTTGCATATTAAAATTAATAATAAAAAAAGTTCAACAACTAGACTTCCGACATGGGAATTGGCAGCAAAAATAAAAGACTCGGGTTTGGCTCATTCTGTGCAGATTAGAGCAGATTTTTTTAAAAGGTGCATTGTGTAACTTTTCTAGTGGTGGGTCCGTCAAATGCTTTTCTCCTTGGAGATGTTATTGCTTTGTCTGGAATGTTTCACGGTACGGTATTAAACCATACTTCATGAAGACCAAACCAGACTAAGATCTGTGGAGAGGCTGTTTATCTAGGTAATTTTGAGCTATAAATCCACCTGTAATTTAATAAATGTAAGGTAGAGCTGTTTAATGTCAATAATATCCATAGAAATAAGCAGGTGACAGATCCCCAGCCAAAAAAAGTAAATAATTACAAAAACTTAAGGTGCACCAAGAATAAATCAGCATTGGAATCAAAACCTTACACGCTGTCCCTTTAAGACTTACACCTCACCTTGGCTGAAGTCTCAAACCAGCCCAGAAAGCCTGTCTCTTTGCAGAAATTGTCCATTAGCGCTGTATTGTTGGTGGTCTCCTTCTTCTGGTCACACTTGTTGGCCAGCAGCACAGATGGAATTGGGTTTCCATTGGCCAGTTTCACCTTACTGTCCAAATCATGTTTCCATTTGGACACAGCCTCAAATGTGGAGCCTCTGGTGATGTCAAAGACCACGAACGCACCCACAGCTTCTTTGTAGTAAACTCTTGTCATGTTACCAAACCGCTCCTGACCTGTGGAGATAGAAATATTCAGTGACATGACAGATTCATTTTGAACAGATAATGAGAGACAGAAGCTATTTATAACTGTGGCTTTCGACAATGAGCCTTTTATAGAATGGCACAAGTTATCTTCACATCCATGGCCATTCTCATAAAGTTTGAAATTATTTTGTCCAAAGGAGATATGAACCAGCAGCAATAAAGTGGAAAAATCAATATTTAGCGGACCAAAATTGACTGCTTGATTTTTTTCTCCACTAGACTCCAAAATATGCATTTAAAGCTCTGGGGGGAAAAAATAAGACCACTGCAGTTTTTTTCCTGAAATCAGCATCTCTACTTGTGTTACAGCCATTCCATTCCAGCGTCTGTTGAATTCCATTGTTATTTTGACCATTTGTCATTTTCTGCAAATAAATGATAATATTTTATTTGGAATTTGGGGGAAATGTTGTCAGTAGTTTATAGACTCAAACAAAAATGTCCCTTTTGCCCAAACACATACCTATAAGTAGTAAAATTAGAAAAACTGATCACTTTACAGTGGTCTCTGATTTTTTTCCCCAGAGCTGTATATTAGGGCTGCACAAATCGTAGTCGAATCAAAATAGCAATTTCAGTTAATGTAGTTTTCAAATTGCAAGATTTATATAATAACTGTCATCTACACAAACAAAATAACTCCTCTTTATAGAAATATTTTGTACCTGTAGTCTAAACCTTCTTGAATTACTTATCTTGAATTACTATCCATTCAAATTATGCCTGTCACAGTAATTACAATATCAACTTATTGTTCAATATGTGAAAGCTGGAACTATATTTATTGTGGGTACACTTTCTTTGCAGTACTGGAAAATGTATGGTTATTTTTTTGGCTATACAATAAGATTTGAGACATAAAAGATAGAAATATAGATAGAATTAATAACTTCTATGACTCATTACAGATGCAAATGAAGTATTTCATTCTGATAATGTAGATTTAGAATAGTTAGGCTTAAAGCTGCTCTTGGGTTATTGTGCCAGTGGCATAAATTAGTTTCAGTATTATCGTTTATATTCACTTCAGTAATATATCACACTTCAGAATTTCAGTCTTTCAAAAGTTAATGGTCCTGAAGTGTAATGTACACTCTGAACAGAATCCTGCAGATATAAATGCAATTGCAATACTTCTTTTTCCCCCCAATATCATGCAGCCATAGTTTATTTTGTTTTTACATAATAATGTTGAAAGAAAATGATTAACTTCCTCTTAAAATGGTTGTTCTAACAGAGTTGGCCCCACATGTTTCACATTTACTTTTGCTTTGGATAAGGTTGGTTATGTAACCCTGCATGGGAAAAAGTCTGCAACCCTTTCTACACAAACATAAAAAAAAAAGATATACACTACACAAATGTCACAGATCATATGATATTAGAAGATCCTGGGCACTGATGCATGCTGGGAAGGGAGTAAATCCCAAAACTGGATTTAAATGGGCAGGTTGAATCACATCTAATGACGCACTTTTAATCATGGTCAGATTAAATAGATTTCAACACATCAACTCACATTATGCTTCTCTCAGCCCAACTATGACACATTCCTGGTTGGAAGAAATGTTTATTTTTAGTAATGTCGGTTTTAATCAAGTTTAAACCTGAACGGTGCCCACAGCTAAAGATACTAAAGATAGACAAGCTGGAGCAGGTGACAGGTGTGCCCGTATTTTTTATTTCTTTTCTTTTTTTCTTTTTTTTTAAAGCTGAACGCATGACTCACCACACGTGAAATCCTCATCACATGACTGAAAAAGATTGTACTTTCATTTCAAGGAAGCTCTTGCCCCAGTCTTGTCAGTATGCTTCCTCTTTCTGTTTTTTGCCATTTTGAAAGGATGACAATACTTCTTTGCAAGTGCCAGGGCTGTAGACGACTAAAGAAATTCTTGGTTGACTAAAAATGAGAAATGAAAAAAGCTCTTAAATCTATTAATCTGTAGCTATACAGATTATGTTATGTAGCTATACATCTATGCATCTGTACGTATGATTCAAATAAATACCAAAAAATAAAGAAATCTTCACTCACCAACTTTTGTCCCATATAAATCCTTAAAATCTAAATAAAAATGAGCCTTACAGACAGGTTTTCTCATGTACATTTACATATGTGGATATAATACTACTATAGTTTCTATGAACAGATCTGATATGTTCTTAATAGTCAGGTTAGGGTAATACTGGAAAAATCATTAAATGCCATCAGGTATTGGCAGATACTTAAAGCCATAGTATCGAAATCAGTATCGGAACTGAAAAAAAGAGGATTAGTGCATCCCTTTTTGAAAAATTACATTCTATAGGCTAGGTACAGTATTGAGTCCAAAGCCTTTTCCTAAGTATCGAAAAACAATCACTGATATACTGTATATACTGCATAAACCACATTATAGGAATTATGGAAACTGAAAATCAACAGAAGACAAAAGGTGTGTGCAAACTAAATACAGGTGTAGCATCTTCCACACTTAGATTAGACACCCTGTCAAACATTATTTTTCCCTTTAAATTTAAATGCATATTTATGAGGCCCAATGCAGTCACTGACAAAACATTTGGAACTGATTATTTTTATTGGCTTTTAACCAAACAAACATGCACACATTAATTTGCCCTATATAAATACACTGTAAATATGTAACTAGTGTGGATGGATGTGATGACTGAGACTGAATCAGACTAGTTTTACTTATTGACTAAATTAATATACATTAGATTTATTTTATTGCCATTTATGACATCAACCTGTCCAGGGACTGAAGGTGAAAATGAGTAATTCTGCTATAACATGGCACAAACATATGACCTCTTTGTGTTGCTCAATGTTTCCATGTGCATCGTCCATAAATAAACAAATACATTTATAAATTCATATTCATTTACTTCCAGCAGTCAATAGTACAGTGCATTTGTGAAGTAAAATCATAGAAATCATATCATATTAACATTGGTGTATCAAAAGCAGGATCAAGACTTTATCTTATACTATCACACTACTTTTTAATGATCATTTTACTGTTTCATTAAAATAGACACTGAATGAATGATTTTGCTAATAACTTTACTACCTTTACACTAATGATGAAAAAAATCCCTTCATTTGGGTGATTTAGAACTCAATTTTCTTACCCTGCTCCAAATTAAAATATTTTATGAGGCAAGAGTAATTACAAAATCCATTAAACTAAAACAAGTCAGATATTTGGTGAACTTTTGAGCCCATCTTATGAAAGCAGGTTTTTACTCAGTTCTTCACGTTCTGCGTCTGGTGCAGTGAATTCACGCAGGGGCCCCGAGTCCTGACGGTAATTGCTTATAATTGAGAGTCTAATTTTAGCAGAGATAACCCCAGGTAAATTCTCCGGAGAGTCAGCACAGCGGGATAAGGAGCCCAAAGAATGAAGTAAACTCAAGTATGCAGCGGAAAAGAAGATGAGGGAAGGCTAAGGGACATCATTTACAGTAAACCTCAAATGTATAATAGTAATTCAACTTGTCAGGCAAGTGTATTTTTGAGTTATTGAAGAAAACTGAAAAAGGCAGATATGTTTTATTCATGCACAGTTGGAGATTAGACTAGACTAGAAATTGCTAATTTTGGGAGGCTAGGTAAAGGGAAAAAAAGTGTAAAAGAAAGTATGATTCCGTAGTTAATTGAATTTTAATAGAGAGATTCAGTCATTTCTAATAGTCATAGATATATTTAGCTCTTTTTAATTGAAAGGTTTACGGTCAATCCTTTGTCAGTAAAAGTAGTGGGGTTTGGGGTTCAGTTCAGACTTTGGAGAAATGCTTTGTTGTGGGCACTAGTGTGTCTTGTCTGTATTGTTAATGTTTAGGAAATTATTATCATGGCCAATGACGATAAGTTCTGCCGATACTTTTGACCAATTTTGATTATTTTCCTCAAATTATGTCATTTAAACTTACAACAAATTTTCCCCAAGCTTTGTTTTACTGCAAACCTGTAGACATGTGGTGTAGACACGTTTTGTGCAATCTGCAGTAAGGCTTTGTACGTACTCTTTAGACAGCGGGGGGGTATTCCACGAACGTGGCTAAACTTAGCCGCGACTAAGTGCTAAGTTCTCGCCTGGCTGAGACACAACTTAGACAAAAGCTTGAACCCGTTCCACTAACGCGTTTCAGCTGCGCCTAGTCAGAGCTAAGCTCAGTCTGGCCTAATCAGGCCAGGCCTAGACGCGTGCACGGGGTAAATAAGAAGCCCTGAACAAGCGACTGTCGAAAACGCGATCATGTGGAAGATTCGGGCCGATTATTTCAGCGCATCAGAACAGAAGTTGCTTTTGGAACTCTACAACACATTTGCAATAACCAAGACCAGAGACATGGCGTGGCAGAAGTTCGCCGAACGCTTAAATACGTAAGTTAAGTCCCATAACAGTGCTGGACATTGAGTTTTTTAAGTCTGTTTTTCACCATTGATGTCAATGCTGATCTGTGGCGCAGGGGTAAAGTTACCATCTGGAGAGTGGGAGATTGTGAGTTCGATACTCATGGTAGGCAGTTGATGGCATAATTATTATACATTTGTATAGCAGTCTTGTCAGTTGTAATTTATTTTTACTGTGCAAAAGTATTTGCTCCAACTAATACGTTAAATTGTGTTATCTTGTCTTTGAGCAGGAATAATGTGAAGAGGACAGGTAAAGACAAAGCATAATAACATTTTGCAGAGTGCTAAGTAAGATAATATTAATATTATTATTCAGTGAAATTAGTAATACTGTTGAAATGGTACCTTAATTTAATTTAAAATGAACAGTAGCTACCAAGCCAGGAGGTGGGAGCCCCCCTCAAAATCTTTCACCTGCAGAGGAGCTGGCACTGGCCCTAAACCGGGGTCGCCCACTGGTGGAGGTAATTGAAGGAGGGACCCCATCAAAGATCCTTCCTGCGAGTTCTCCTGAAGAGTATATTCAAGTTACTGAAGATGGCGTACACTTGGACCCTCCTCAGCAGTCCTCCAGCAGTGCCTTGCCTGACCCTCAGCGGTCCTCCAGCAGTGCCTTGCCTGACCCTCAGCGGTCCTCCAGCAGTGCCTTGCCTGACCCTCAGCGGTCCTCCAGCAGTGCCTTGCCTGACTCTCAGCAGTCCTCCAGCAGTGCCTTGCCTGACCCTCAGCAGTCCTCCAGCAGTGGCCTCACACCAGAATGTCATACTTAATGTCTTTTATTGTTTTATGCCTATTGATGGAAATTGATAAATAGGATTTCATTAAAGAGGCTTGCACAGCATCTCTTAAGCAAATTTGTTGAATCATTGAAATGTTGCATCATGGAGCGTGCCTGTTATTTGGCTACATTTTGTTTTAAAAGTAAAGATTTACCTTTAACTGTATTCTTTGATAGAGATGTCACATAAAATATAAAGTGTCAATGTCGTCAAGTGAGAGTGATGTTAGGCCCAGCTGATATAATTTGATGTGATGATAAGAGTAATTGTAGGTTAAATTCATTTCCATTTCTGTAATATGTTGCAAATATAAATGCGTGAAAATTTAACTGAAATTTGACATGGGGATCAATAGGTCAATAGCGGGAATCGAACCCGGCCCACCCACACGAGAGGCAAAGCACAAATCCACTCGACCACAGATATTCTTTGGAATACTGCTGGAATTCTTCTATATGTTAATGTCGTAAAGACAGCGGTTGAAAAGCATATGTTTAGATTACCGGAGAATTGTCAAGAACCGAGAACGTAAGGTAATTTGTTTTTTTGCTGATGTTGTTTTCGGACAACACAGATACTCATGCGGGGAGGTGTGCGGAACGGTGTGTTTGACACTGTGTTTACGTCAGGTACGTATTCTCTGCGACACGGCCTAAGTAAGACACTACTTAGCCAGCCCGCGACCAGACTATCTGCTAAGACCATGTTGCCCCAGTAACTCAGCGGGAACTAAGTTTAGCGAGCGTCGTGGAACCGAACTCTCACTTAAACTAGCGCCAACTGACGAATAAAGCCGGGCTTTGCGCTTAGTAGCTTTTGTGGAATACCCCCCGGGTCGGCCAAAACAAAACATTGGCCTGTGCTGAAGATTTAAGGCCGATAGCAGATGCGTTAAAAAATGAAAATATTAACCTGCTACAGTATATTGGCCAAACAATATCTCAATACAGTGGTACCTCACCTTACGAAATTAATTTGTTCCAGAAGTGGTTTCGTAACGTGAATTTTTCGTAAGTTGAGTAGCTATTTCAATGGAAAAGGCCTGATCCGTTCCAAGGTTTTTTTTTAATAGTGTAACTTTTTTTTTTTATAGTGTAACTTTGTGTTCTGCGTCCTGATTGGCTTAGAGACTAGATCAGGATTAAAAGTGGAATAAACCAGGTCTAGACCAGAACTAAACCAGGTCTAGACCAGGACTAAACCAGGTCTAGACCAGGCCTAAACCAGGTCTAAACCTGGACTGGACTAAACCAGGACTGGACCAGGTCTAGACCTGGACTAAACCGGGACTAGACCAGGATTAAATCACCCCGTGTGGCTCTTTGCTAGTTTCGTGCGGCTTTTGCGTTCGTTTGTGCGTGTTCGGTTTGTGCATGTTCGGTTTGTGGCTCGGGCTGCGTGTTCGCCGTGGTTCTATCTCGTGCTTGCGGTGCTCCTGTCTCCGCGCTCCTTGCGTGTTCGGCGCTAGAGCTAAGAGGCCGAGAAAGGTGCTCTTTGAGCGGGCACGACCGCGGGGTTTTCCCCGGGGCTGGCTCTGGTTCTATCCGATTCCAGAGCCGAGGGTCTGACACTGTGAGCTAAGAGGCCGAGAAAGGTGCTCTTTGAGCGGGGATAACAGCGGGGCGTGCATCTGAGCGCGCATTATTCGAATTTTTGAGATTTCGCGTTTCGTAACTTGAATTTTCTTTCGTATCTAGAGACCAAAATTTAACGTGAAGGCGTTTCATAACTTGGATTTTTCGTATGTAGGGTCTTTCGTAAGGTGAGGTACCACTGTACGTCTCTTATTCAAATCCATTTTTATTTGTTCTGAATAAGACCATAAAATTCAATGTCAGAACTGAATACAAGGGTGAAAAAAACATGATTTTTTTTGTTGTCGTACATCACCCTGCCCTACTCAAGATGCCAAGTATTGTTCCCACACACCTCTATCCAATCATAGTTCATGAGAAAACTAGCTATATCCGATTGATCATCACCTGGGAGCATCTTAAATACAAAGATTTCTTGAAGTAAATTCCCATGAGCATTCCACTTCTTCTGCCATCAATACATTTTAGTTTCACAATTCCAACTTTTCATTATATACTGGGCACGGGTCATTTACTTTGGGTCAATATGAAATAGAACTGCATTCTACAGCCATCCCAGCAGTATCAGACTGTGCCTCAATAGTGATTATATCAATCAGCAGTGGCAGTACAGTTATAGCACAGACACATACGCAGACACACAGCTCAGCTCCAGGATATTTGGGCTATTGATAAACGATTGTGTTTCTAAGCACAAAGCCACTGAAAATGGCAACAAATCAATGGGGACTACGGTACAACTCTAGACAATCATTAAAATGTCCATTTGTGACATACAGCTCTGGAAAAAAATAAGAGACCACTGCATTTTTTTCTGAAATCAGCATCTCTACATGTATTACAGCCATTCCATTCCAGCATCTGTTGAATTCCAACACAAACACAAAGCTGAGCTACTTCAGTTCTTGCGCCAGGAGTGGAATAAAGTCACCCAAGAATAATGTGAAAGACTTGTGGAGAGCATGCCAAGACGCATGAAAGCTGTGATTAAAAATAAGGGTTATTGCACCAAATATTGATTTCTGAACTCTTCTTAAAAGGGACAGTGTGTAAGATTTTTACCCGTTAATTACTGAAATTGAAGATACCCATTCAAAAATACATTGTTTTTCAAGCCTTTTCACTTCCATCATGAAATCAAAGTATTCTTTTGGACTTAGATATAGTCACATAAAAGGGGGATCTTCCCCATATAGAGGCAGCCATTTTGAATACGAGAGCCGCAGAAGGACATTTGGGCTCCGCCTTCGCCTTCGGCAAGGCTCATGGTAGCACCGGAGGCAAAGCAGCAGGCGGCTCCGGCGCGCTGCGCAAGAGAGAAGGAGAGAAGGAGAGAGGTGCGGGTGGGGTGGGGGGAGGCTCGTGGTTTTGGGTAAACAACAAGCATGCTGCTGTATCACACGTATTGGATCTAACACATGTTTTGGACTAAATTGTTTTACTGGATTTTATTCGCTGGATCCTTACGGACCTATTGATACCAAGCTTGTGGTGAAATACAGAGCCTTCAAAGGTAAGCTAAGTAACAAACCTCGTTTTGTGCTTTTCGTATAAAAGCCCCATGTGCTCAGGGAGTGATTGTTGTGCCGGGAAATGAATTGCATAGTCAAAAAGAGGAGACTGTAAGGTTTCATTTGATATGTAGATTATCATGGTTCACGATCGGGAATGTGTGCTTTCATGCGAAAAGAAAAAAAAAACTGAACGGGAGACCGCGTTTTATTAATACCGTTGTTGTCGGCCGGGTGCGCGGCGGGTGCGCGCACGGGAGCACGCGCGGGTACGCGAGCTCTCCGCAACGGCGCGTCCGGGTGACCCTCGAGGTTTGCCGTAGCTAAAACAGGAAGTGCATAGCCACTATCCACCTATGCACCACGAATCCTACACACTGGACCTTTAAGTGTAAACAGTATTATGTTGTTTTAAAATAAATTTGATCTTCCTTCTTTGCATGTTTGTTATTTTGACCATTTGTCATTTTCTGCAAATAAATGCTCTAAATGATAATATTTTTATCTGGAATTTGGGGGAAATGTTGTCAGTAGTTTATAGACTCAAACAAAAATGTTCCTTTTGCCCAAACACATACCTATAAGTAGTAAAATCAGAAAAACTGATCATTTTGCAGTGGTCTCTTATTTTTTTCCAGAGCTGTATATATAAATCTTTATCAATACAACACCACCAGTAATGCGAGCTGTAGAAAGCTGTAAAGGTGTGCTACAATTTTGCCTTCATCATTTCTCACACTAGAGTGATCTGGATATATCTGTGTTTAGGAAGGTGGTGTTAAAAAAGAGGGATGCACCGATCCAAAATCAGTATGGGATATCGGTGCCAATACTGAAAAATTTGCTGAATCTGGCGTCATGATATCAGCTTTCTAATATCTGTTCAGGCGATATCCTGTTACACTGATGGAACAGGACTATTTCCTGGTCGTTGTCAGCCAAATCTCATAATGTTTGAACTTCTATTTATACAAAGCTGTTCTGTGGTTACATGAGAGATAAACAACAGCTACACAACATATTTTGATCAGATTTGTCTTATTTGATATTTGGAAATAAAGGAAATAAATACTCAGTCTTGGTTGATATCAGGTATTAGAAGATACTTAAAGCCATGGTATCAGAATCAGTATCAGAAAAGAAAAAAAAAGGATTAGTGCATCCCTTTTCAAAAAATTACATGCTATAGTCTAGGGACAAAAAAACAGTATTGAGTTCCAAGCCTTTTCCTTAGTATTGAAAAACAATCACTGATATATATACTGCATAAACCACATTATAGGAATTATGGAAACTGAAAATCAACAGAAGACAAAAGGTGTGTGCAAACTAAATACAGGTGTAGTATCTTCCACACTTAGCTTTAAGATGAGAAACCCTGTCAAACATGTTCAACTAGTGAAATAAATCCTTCAGCTGTTGTCACGGCCGTCATCTCTTATTTGTTGTGTGGGTGAATGAGGAAAGAAGAAAAAGTGGCATCATTATCCATCGCCCCAGCAGCCCCTAGTTCATCTATGGTCCAACATATCGCTGGATCTCGTGGGCGGGTAACCATAGCAACTGTCCAAGCCAGACACAGGGGTAGAAACAGCGGTGTGTGTCTGTCGTCAAGAGGAATGTTGGCAAAAGGTAGATTTATCAAACTTTATAGGGCTACTATTAGGCATTTATACTGTAACTATGTTGTTATGGTGTCCTCATCACTAGGATACGGTGCTGTACAAAGACCTTTCACCAATGAATAATAAAAATGCTGCTGGAAGAATGGGAGTCACAGTTCACTGCAATCGGCATCCAGAGATCACAGCAAACAGGGTTATCTGCGGGAACCTTCGCATCGGCACAGAGAGGAGGGGAAGACGGTGAAAATCTACATGGAACTGCGGAAAAGGGATGATGTATATGAAGAAACCTGGACTGGACTGGAGTGAAAAGACAACAAAAGTAAGTAAGGTTATCACTGACAGAATGGAGATCTGTACCACAGGCTGAAAACCAGTAATAACTAAGTATTCTAAGGCTGCATCCCATTACTCTGTCTTACCCCTTCCTCTACCCCTTTATCCAAGTCTTTGTCTTGCCCCTCGATAATGAGCTGAGAGGGCTCGGGGTACGAATATTCCCCTAAGAAATGGAACGCCACTTGATTACCGTTTGCGTCATTATCCCTTGCCTCCACCTGGCTGCTACGTCTACAGAGGCAACAACAATTGACGCAAACAAACAAACAAATGTCAAGGATTATCGGGTACCTCAGCTCAACAACAACAACAAAAAAAATAGCATGTTTATGCATGAACGTTTAATGAAAACGATAATGTCGGCTAAACAGACATCACTAGAATTAAAACCGCAACAACAGTTCACTAAAAGTAACGTAGGACATAAGCGGCATAATTGTAAACCATGCTAAACTGTTAATTGATAATTACAACTGCTGAAAATACATTTATGAGACTCCTTGGTTGGTTGATGTGATCCCAAAACCTGCCTGAGCTTGTAGGCGTACCCCTTCGTTTCAAGTCTGGTCGAGAGCTTACTTCGTTTCAAGGGGTATGTAGCCCTCGGTCGTCGCCCAAGCCCTTGATCAAAATTAGAATCGGGACACCCCTCGCCCTCACATGAACGCGCAAAACCAAGGGGTGGGGGTAAGACGAAGGGGTAAGACAGAAAAATGTATAGCAAGTCTAGTTTAAACAAGGAACAAACAAGGGTTAAAATGAACAAAGAAAGAATAAACCAGATTGAAACTAGGATTAAATTAACCAGGCCTAAAACTAAAAGGTATAAACCAAACTTGTCCCTTCAAAAGAGGTATGAGTCGACCGAAGGGTTACTATAGAATCAATTGTGTACTGAAAAAACAAGCTGTAAGGGAGACCTGTCTGTTGTTTTTAATTTACATACTTTTTTAGGAGACAATAAGAAATCCCCATTGTGTTGTTTAATATACTAACGTGTTTTGTTTGTTGTTCACTAAAAATACACAAAAGAACCTCCCTATACAGAGTTCAGTATTTAAGGTAGAGCTTCAAAACAGCTCGATTTACAACCCATGACTGGCACGTTCAAATTCCAGCAAGCAGCATGTGAGAAATGACTTACTCCAGCAGCCCAGAGCCATGGACAAAGTTGAGTATTGAGAGTAAATCTGTAACCTTTAAGTTGAGAGCTTTACAGTGCCACAAGACCTACTACACTGACAATAATACTACAGACTGTTAAAATGTACAAGTGCAACTATTTAAAAAAACACAGGCTTAGTGGAAGGTGGAAACAAAACTGAATGAACAACAAGCGCAATCAAAATAACCATTCCGGAAATTAATTATGGTCAGTTAAAACAATTTCCTTTGTGGATCACTAAGGTTTGTCTTAGTCCAAGTCTTAATGGCAGCACTTATTCAAGCAGCCAAAACAAAAATGTTTTTGATAAACCTGTGAAACAACAATTTCCGGCTGTTCAAAAAGGAAAAAAAAATACTAATTGATACCAACTAGTATTGAAACTAATCTGGAAAACAGTTACATAAAGAAATGTGGACATACACTGGACATGATGTGCTGTTACTTTATTTAAATGTATTTTATAGGATGCATTTTGTGTAATTTTTTTATTATGTATTTTAAATACGATGTCGTGCTCCATGTTTTGTGTTTTCTATGTTTAATTTTCAAAAATGTAAAAAAAACTATTATTGTTTAGAGCAGAAGATTGCTTTCTGTTGTTTAAGTGTGTTAATGAAATTGGTATCAAACCTGTCTGATCTGTCTAAAGTTGACAAAAAAAACATACTGTATACCACAAACTTTTTGCAAAGTGTGCAAAAGTGTTTTTTTAGTTGATTGTACATACTTATTATTATTATCTTAATATTTCCTCATATTTTCCTACTGTTTCTGAAACTTGCGTTGTGACACTGCAATTTCCCCATTGTGGGACAAATAAAGGATTATCTTATCTTAAGTCATTATGGCATTACATGGCTCTTTAATGTTTTTTTCCATTAGTGTAACAATAATGGCCTTTACTGAATAGGCCTGTCATGATAAATAGTATAGTAACTGTTCAATACATGGCAGACAGAGCAATACTTTTTGGGGGTCAGTATTTATCATGGTACTTTTTCTTTGTACTAGTGAGAAAATATTGGCTATTTTTCTATACTAGATTGAGATTTAAGCTCTAGAACAGGGGTCTTCAACGTTTTTCAGGCCAGGGACCCCCAAACAGATGGCGAACTGGGCCAGGGACCCCCTACTATATATACGGCATACTGTTTTATATTAAATTGAGCTTAGTGTCATGTATAAATATTGCTACTCTGTTATGGTACATCCAATACAAGGAAATAATACACAGGTTAATACTGTATTTTACACTATAAAATATAAAATTATATTATTTTAAAGTGAAATCAAAAGATTTCATGACCCCCCCTGCAGTACCTCCTCGACCCCCCTAGGGGTCGCGACCCCCCTGTTGAAGACCTCTGCTCTAGAGTGTAGAGAATTATAAACTTCTATGACTCAATAAGCTACAAACATTGTATTTATTTATTGCAATTCATGTTTCTTTTAATAAAATTGTACATTAAGAATCAGAATCAGAAGGGTTTTATTGCCATATGTTTGAACATGTTCACAACATTAGGAAATTGCTTCAGTACTTGGAGCGGAATAAAATAGAAGAAAATAAAAGAAGAAAACTTAAATTACAGTAGTATTCTGCTTTGTTCAGTAATATAATTTCTGTTATCATCACCTATATTTTCTAAAGCAATATATTGCACCTCAATATGTATATATACTCAACAAAAATATAAACGAAACACTTTTGTTTTTGCTCCCATTTTTCCTGAGATGGACCCAAAGATCCAAAATTCACTCCAGATACACAACAGTATCATTTCTCTCAATCATTGTTCACAAATCTGTCCAAATGTGTGACAGTGAGCACCTCTGCCCCGCCAAGACAATCCATCCCACCTCACAGGTGTGCCACATCAAGATGCCGATCTGACATCATGACCAGTGCACAGGTGCACCCCAGACTGCCCACAATAAAAGGCCACCCCGAAATGTGCATTTTTTTTTGCTTTATTGGGGGTCTGGGGACTCAGAACTAGTCAGTATCTGGTGTGACCACCATTTGCCTCATGCAGTGCATCACATCTTCTTCGCATAGAGTTTATCAGATTGTCAATTGTGGCCTGTGGAATGTTGGTCCACTCCTCTTCAATGGGTGTGCGAAGTTGCTGGATATTAGTGGGAGCTGGTACACGCTGTCGTATACGCCGGTCAAGCACATCCCAAACATGCTCAATGGGTGACATGTCTGGTGAGTATGCAGACCATGCAAGAACTGGGACATTTTCAGCTTCCAAGAATTGTGTACAGATCCTTGCAACATGGGGCCGTGCATTATCTTGCTGAAACATGAGGTGATGTTCATGGATGTATGGCACAACAATGGGCCTCAGGATCTCATCACGGTATCTCTGTGCATTCAAAATGCCATCAATAAAATGCACCTGTGTTCTTCGTCCATAACAGCCTTTGAAGAGGAGTAGACCAACATTCCACAGGCCACAATTGACAATCTGATAAACCTATAAATCTATGTGAAGAAGATGTGTTGCACTGCATGAGGCAAATGGTGGTCACACCAGATACTGACTGGTTCTGAGTCCCCAGACCTCCAATAAAGCAAAAAAAAAATAATGCACATTTCAGGGTGGCCTTTTATTGTGGGCAGTCTGGGGCACACCTGTGCACTGGTCATGATGTCGGATCGGCATCTTGATGTGGCGCACCTGTCAGGTGGGGTGGATTGTCTCGGTGGGGCAGAGGTGCTCGCTGTCACACATTTGGACAGATTTGTGAACAATGTTTGAGAGAAATGGTAGTGTTGTGTATCTGGAGTGAATTTTTGGATCTTTGGGTCCATCTCAGGAAAAATGGGAGCAAAAACAAAAGTGTCGCGTTTATATTTTTGTTGAGTGTATATGGGAGAGTTTATTGGCTGGGCATATTTTGGAGCTGAACCTCATGGAGTGACAGATGATACAGAGTTGTTGTTTACACTGTTGGAGAGGACACAGGCCTAACACTGCAGCGCAAATAGCCTGAAAGTAAAAGCCTACAGCTCATCACAGCTCAGTGACTGAGAGCACTAATGTCATTGTGTCACAAGCCTTAGTCAACATTTCAATTTCTTTTTAGTAATTTGTTTTAAAGGTGCCCTACGCTTTACCTGGAATATTCACATAGCATTAAATTAGTCTATTTGCATTTATTAATTTCTGTGTTTTATTGCAAATGAAATATTTGAAACGCATGCATTTTTACTGTGAGTGAGGTTGCATTTTCACAGATCTGACCTGTAACTCTACTTGTTGACAATATGCAGATACGTTTATTATTGCCATTTTGTAAAATGTTCCAGGCAAAGGAATATCTCAATTTAGACAAGCAAGTTACAAGAAAAGTTACAGAGTACAGGCTTATTGGGCAAGATTTAATATGGTTGCAAATTATTAGCTTCTGTACTCCAACTTAAAAGTCCTGTATTACGCAAAACTGACTCTTGTGAGATAAAGCCACTTTATGATGCTGTTACCTCCTGAAAAACACCTGGAGTTGTGGGTTGTTGTTTTTTTTTTGGACATATGTTTGACTAATCCTTTATTATAAGTCTGTCTACATCTCCAAACCTCAAAATGCTCTGTTCCACCTTGTGATATCATGCAGTAGTTTTCAAATTTACAGCCAGCAAATAGGTAATTCCAGGGCTGTAATCATCCAAATGATTCTAGTGAAGGTGTATGGAGTTTAAAAACACAGTGGAGCACTTTCTGTGTTCCTATGTGTTTTTCTGAGTGTTTTTAACTTGAGTATCAAAATAAACAATTACCAATTATAATAGAAGACACTAATAATAGACACTGACTGCCAATCAAACCAATATTACAATTACAGTACACTTGCCTTTGTTGTGTTGCTCTCATCTATACAAACATTTATCCCAGTCAAGGTGCATGGGTCGCGCTCTGCAATTATCCTGTCCAGTGGTTCGGCTAAATTCAGGAGAAAATGGCAGTTGAGGGTGAAGAGTGGGCGGTCAGGTCCCTCCGTCCGTGTGATTACAGTCTTTCCTAGCAGACTTTAAAATCCCCATTAAAAAGGTTAGTAAAAGACAACAAGGCGGTCTGAGACGTGCCGGTGTGGCTCATTCCGCCTCCTTTACTGCCTGATTAGACGGCTTAATAGCTCATCCTAATGACTTGGCAAATACACCTCCAGCTGTCATTCACACCGACGTGTCCTTACTTATTTTAAACCAAGAATGACTCTAGGCTAGGCCAGTGTGACGGTGTGAGTAATAAGCGAGTCTATATAATAGTATTGGGTGACTACTACACCAATGACGCGCAGCATGATGACCATTGATTTTCTATTAATGGTGCACTATATAACATTTCTGATGAGGGTCTGCCACCTGTATGCCTCAGTAGAGAAGTTATTCTCTTGAGCAAGGCATCTCCATGGAAACAAGCCACCAGGTCAAATTACTGTGAAAAGGCAAGCTTGTTCACAATAATAATGCATGTTTTCAAAGTTATTTTTTTAACCAATAAAAGCACCTATAATTCTTACTGTGTGCAGCGTTACATCTCTATAGATTTGACCTGACATTACCTGTTTTTTTCCATGAGAAAGAGATACTGTGGAACATTCCCACATTCTCCGCAGAGCCTACACTGGAAAAGTGACAGAGCACCTTTAACTATCAATGTCCTATACACATGCTGTGACGATTGTGCTGTAGGTTGTATCTTTAAAACAGTCAATAATTAACAGGTGGTCGTAATGTTTTGCTTGATGGTTGAGCGTCCCAGATTGTGCTGGATCTTGGTGTGATATTTACCCTTGTACCATCTTGTGACAGAGGAATGCCTGGCAGGGACAGACCGACAGCCGCTGTGGCATCCTGGTGGCAGATGCATCGTGCAAAGCAAGCCAGTGCTGCCAGGCCCAAAAGGGGTAGAAGAAGAGAGGGACCATGGCCCCTCTGCCAATCAGAGAGTGACAGGCAGACAAACAAAGCTAAGGTAGTGCCCCTCCGCAGCCTGGCACATCAAGTAGCCACCCTTTTCATACGACCGCTGCAGGCGTGGAGTACAAAAGCAGCACTGCCCCAGCCATATGTTTAGATCTGTTTCAACATATGAGGCTTATTTGAGAGAGTACATTCTTCCCAATCACAAATATCAACAGACAACAAGAAGAGAATGAAAACAAGCTACATATGTGGTCATTCAAACTAATCTGTTAACAAACAAACACAGGGTTCTCAAGTCTCACGCTTTGAGAGTGTGACACACGCAATTCGACGTCTTCACACGCTCACACGCCATTTCTCAAGCAAATTTGGCATTTCTCAAGCAAATTTAGTTACGCAATTCAAGCGCAGCGCACAGCGCTTCTGTGCCCAGAAAATCGGTTAGATAATGCAGGCACCGCGCGTTTTCAGCGAAAAAGAAGTCACTCGCACCCCCCACCCCACCCCCCGCTCCTCGGGAAAAATTGTTCACCCCCCCCCCCCCTCCTCGAAAATTACGCAGTCTCACGCATGACCCCGCTCAAAACTTGAGAGCCCTGCAAGCACATGCAAACAGTTCACACACCCACCAATAATTACATTATAACTGGAAATAATAATAAAAGTGCTGAATGTATGTTGTTTTATTGGCTTATTATTGCTAAAGTCAGCAACTACAGCACCTGCTAACATCACTACTCCAACTCTGTAACTACAACTGCTGCCAGCACTGGCATACAACTACGGTAAGTGAACCAGAAAAAGCAAACTACTACAGTATGTGTAGCACATTGACTGAAAAGTGGCCTCCAGAAAATGTGCTATTTTTCACAGTTCATCTGTTTGTTTGTTCTTACAAAGTGGTATTTACTTGTGGTCTTTATGATGTGTACATTGGAGTGGAGTTTTTTTTTAAGGAGTCCTAGTATTTCACGGTAGAGGAGATCATTTATAAGCAAACACATGACCATTTTGAACAGAACACAGGATCTCAATCATATGAACAGGAGAAAGTCTTTTTATTTATTTTAGATAATAGTGTGTACTTTATTTCTTTCGTCTTGTGATGATGATAAAAATGCTTGGTTTGGAGAGGGACTGTATGCATGAAGCTTGTGTTGACACTGCTCTGATTTTCATACATTGGGTTACTCAAGCTGGAGGAATGCACAGACTGGTGTGAGTGAGAGGCTGGCAGGTTTAGAACAACTTGTCTTGGATCACATGGTCTTTAATGGGACGGTGTGCAAAAACAAGTGCCGGTAAAGTCACATGGGGAAGATTTACAATATCCAAGTATGTGCAAGTCTGGTCCTTTTACAATATTCGTTTGGTAGGGTTAGAAGTTTATTTTTGAAGTGCAAAATTTACAGTAAAAAGGACTGAATTACACTGCAATGCTTATCACTTATGTTTCAACTTCTAATACCTGATAGAAGTGGTTCATTTCTTAATTTCTTAGGGATTTCTTAAGGATATAAATTGTGTGCCAGATGCCCTTCCTCATCACTCTACTCCCATATCATTTGTAATTGGAGATAGGTATATAAGTTTTGTACTGGCTTAAGACTAGAATATTTATTTTAGCGGGCTTACAACAAATGATTGAACAGTGATTGTCAATCCCAACATTATTGTTATTATTAATGAATGAATTATCCTTTAAAATAACATGTATGACCATCTCATGAGTGGCATTTGGGAGGCGTGGCTTAGTCAGTTATAACAACGTGACCTAAATTCCTGTGACAATTATGAGCTGCCTGATTATGAAGTGGAAACAGACTAACTGGTTCTCTATGTAAAGGGGAATTCTGGGGCTGGAATTGATTTTTCTGTCACGTTTGGCAACAGTGCGTAAAAACCTGGTAGTGATTTGTTTAGATTCTTTAGACATTCTCTTTAGTAACTCATCTAACCAGTTTTAAAAGTCGTCACAAATTAACTTACCTGCTATGTCCCACAGTTGCAATCTCACGAGCGTCTTGCTGTCCCAGTTTATGACTTTAAGAGCAAAGTCGACCCCGATGGTGGCTCTGTAGTGCTGTGAGAAGAGCTGGTGCACGTAGCGTTTAATGATGCTGGTTTTGCCCACGCCTAACTCCCCGATGACAAGGACTTTAAACAAATACTCCTTACACTCGGATACAGAGCCCCCGGCCATGCTGCGTCTACTGCTGTCTTTTCCACGCTTTTTAACACTGACAAACTTTCTTTACGGCACCCGCTCGCTTCTGCTTTCGTTAACATAAGCTTTCTCTTGGATAGTGGCGTCCCCCGTGCGTCACCGGCGCGTCTCCAGACCTGTACTGGTCATTCCAAACTGCGGTGAGCGTGCAACAAGTAACATCGGAGCTCTTTTCTCCTCCTCCTCCTCCTTCAAACCACCTGATAAGTCATAAGACCCGGAAATGTGCGTTCAAGTGCCACACAGCACACTCTCCCGCTGCGAGATGTGCTATATTTTTGTCACATACATACGCTTTCGTCAAGATACGAACAGGAGAGCGCCGCTGCGTAAAGGACCCTAGAGCGGTTTTGGGACTTGGTGAGGGGGATGGTGAACTGATAAATCACTGAGTCACAGTCTTTGAATGCAGACACCCTAGGGGCTGTAGTGAATAAAAACCAAATATTTGGGCATATGGAAGAATTACTAAAATGTGGAGTCAAGTTTAAAGCCTTAAACATTTTGCTATGCCTATAATAGAACAAGTGTGTGAGTTTTCACAATCATCACTATCAGTTAGCCCAGGGGTGTCCAAACTTTTTTTCATCAAGGACCACATATCTAAACACAGATGAAGCAGAGGGCCGATCGAGGGCCATAGACTGGTGGTCAGGACAGTCAATCATTGAAATATATGCATGTTTAACACGTTACAATGACCTTTCAGTCCTTTATTCATGCCAAGATCCTCAAAACCACACAATAAATATTAAATATTGTCTTGTCTAAGGTAGATTAAAAAAAAATAAAAAAATAAACTTGCAGTCAAAAGTTCTGCTCAAGGTAATTTGGGCCAATTTACCTGGAAGCCTGAGGGCCAAGAAAAATCTGTCTGAGGGCTGCATTTGGCCCACAGACCATAGTTTGGACATGCCTGAATTAGCCTATGAACAATTTTTGTCTAAATTGATCTCAATGTTGCTGTTGTAGGCAGGGAAGACTCTTCTTAATACAAATAGTTTTATTTTTACACATTGTTCAACTCGCTCAAACATAAAGGCCAATTTCATTTGTAGTTCTTGACAGTGTTTAACAGGTGGCACCCTTTACACTTCACTTAAAATAATAAACTAACTTACACTATAAGAGACTTAAATATTAGAAAATACAATACAATGGCACTAAGTACTGCATATTCTGGTACTCTGAAATCATTCTTATAGAGAAGGAACTAAGAAACTTAACTTCAAGTAAACTACTTAGGCTCATAATGCAATGTAAAATCTCTACATGAAGCAACTGATCATTGGTTAAACTTTTACAACTGAATATTAGAGTTTACAGTCATGTTAGTGTAAAAATGATATTCAAAAACCAAACACACATCTTCTCAATGACAATCAGGACAGTATAAATTTTGCCATTCTAAATATATAAACATTTATCAGTATTAGAAACATACCACCTGTGTGAAAAACAATAGATGGCTTATACAAACTTGTACACAAAGTACTGTTTTCCATTACAATGACTCAACATGAGAAATATCAACATGGCAGGGGACGTCAAAGTAGATCTTTTATCAAGTCCCAGAGCTTGCAAAAGTTTGCCCTCCTCAGGTTATGATTGAGTGTAAACGCAATGCTATCTACAGTCACCCTAACCTAAATCAGCTACATTATAAAAATGGTAGCAGGGTTAAGTTGATAAATAACAACTTTGATTGGCACATTATGAATATCTGAATACAGCGCACATTTTCAGTAGAATCTCAGTCATTTTGTAACACATAAAAGTAGAAAAACAAAACCTACTGCACCTTTTAAATCAATGTACAAACCGAATTTAGAGCTTGATGGTGCATTGTGTAAAATGGTTCACTAATTTAGATTGAACCATTAGATGGTTAATAGACATTTTCAACACACTGGTGCTTTCTGCTAGGGGGGCTCAAACAATTTTCCAAAGGGAATTTAAATTTTGATATTTGTCCCATTTTTAATCAAATATTTTATGTAAAAAATAATTAGAAAAAGCCTGAAAATATTGGGATAGAGGGAAAAAAAAGACAAGTTACTAAGTTAAACGAATAACAAATAGATCATCAATGAACAAAAGATAATTAGGTAAATTGTTCGAATTTTTTTGGGTGAAATTGTTAAATATTTTTTGCCTTGGGATCCAGGATACACACTTCTTCCATGTGTGTCCCTGACTGACAGGTCGAATAGTCAATCAGGGACACACATGGTCCACCCGTATTGGAGAAAATAATGGAAAACATATCACAGGGGACAGAAAAAGATTGTGGATTTCTGCAGAAAATCATAAATCACAGGTGTCCAATGAGCTCAAAAAAACGAATAAATACATAAAAAAATACAGTGAGGTACCAGTTTGGATTTGTAGTCAAAAATATCAGGTATAAGCCTCTAAATTGAATAAAATTTCACTAATATTTGCCTTCTTTCTAGTAACATCTTACACAATGCACCGTCCTCATTTGGTTTGCATCTTTTCGGTTTAATCACAATAGCAAAACTGAACTGAAGTAATAAAAAGGCAGGGGAAGAATCCAGCGTCCATGTTGAGCAGCAAACATGATTTAATCACAACTGGCATGAAACGTGGTTAGCCAGTGTTTTACGCAGTCTGTTCAATCTGCCTCATTAAAACAACCACTACATCCCTTTTCATGATTCCCTTCTTTTAAAAACATTTTGGCACTATCGTCATGAAGCTTTGTACAAGAAGGCTATGCATACCATCAGCCCTTGGGAAACCCGGTGATTCTTACTCATATTTCGATACCATTAAAAGCAACAATACAAGCAAAAGCAGATCAGTTAAATCAATGAGTGTTCACTGTAATTTTGCTCTCACAGTGTAGAGGAGCTATGTGCAAAGTCTCGTAGTATGTCGGCTGTGTAGATGGAGCTGGGGGGGCTGCCGCTGCCCGAGTCCTCTGAACAAGTAGAGTCTCTGAAAGGGGAGGGGGGTGACAGGGCCAGGGACTCCTCCAGACCTGCCTTGTGAGGAAGTAAACCATCTTCCTCCCCCGCCTCCTCCTCTACCTCCTCCTGCTGTCCTTTGTAAATGTAGCTGTGCAATAGGTCCAGATTCTCCTCCGCGGCGCCCCCTGTGGAAAGCCGTGAGGGGGTCAAGCTCAAAGGCTCATTGGTAGACTTGGATTCAATAGTGGGGTGGTCGTTCAGTGATGGGACATGGGAAATATGGGTGTCCACCAGCCCCGCTGCAGTTGGACATCCCAAATGAAAATCCTGCTTTTGTCCCGAGCAAGTGGGGGTCCAGAATGGCCGCTGGGTTCTATCCTCAGTGTTCTCTTCCGCCAGGTTGTGCAGGGGTGGCTTTTGGGTACCTCTCGGTGGGTCCAGGGAGGTATGGGTGACTGTGCCAAGGTCGGCCGTGGATGGGTCACAGCTGTGGGGGTCGGGGGTGTTAGTTAGGGGCCTGATGACCGCCGTCTGATTCAGGCCGGCTTCCTGTTTCCTCACATGCACAGACAGTCTGTGCCACACACTCCCTCCCTTCGGAGGGTGTCTTGGACCTGATTCAGACCATGACACAGACTTGCCATTAGAACTATGAATACAGAGACAAAGACCCAAAGTTACTGTCAGGAAACCAGCAGGGGGCACATGACAACATCAACAAGAAAGCAAGACAACAGAGCAGAACAAACAAGGAGCGTTTTACATTCCTGTGTGTTTATACTGTCAGCAATAGGGCATGATGGTGGGGTAATAATGGGGTCCAATTTTTTTGTTTTGTAGTCTGGCAGTAGGAGCAATAACAAAACTGCACTAGAATGGCTGGTAATTGTTACGCATGCTAGATATTGAGACATTCACAGTGACTACCACTACCACTGCTATTATAGTATGTAAGTGGTGTCTTATTAAATTGACATGTTTTAAAAGAAGAAATATGTGCAATCAATGGAAATTAAATATGTCATGTACGACCTAATGGAGTACATGGAGTTAACTACAATAGTTATGAGAAATATTTGGTTTTAGTATAGATTTCTAAAGCAAATTATCCTTCATTCTTAACTGCTACCAGCCAATCAAAGAAAGTGCTTGTCTTACACTCCCTTTACCATCCTGCAAACAGAAAATCCCCCTTAGCATTGACATCAATTGGACAAATGATACATAATGTGTGTGCATTATGATCTTCTGACTGCCTAAGACATTGAGCCAACATTGAGCCAGGCCTTTGGATTGGGTACATGCAAGTATTCCTCTCCCCAACACGAATGATACATTTTGTACAAAAGGAGTCGGGACTGGCTCTAATGTGATTAAGTAGGGGGTGGAGGAAAATGGGCGCTCATGCCAGGAGAAGGTTAATTCAGGATAAATGGCCTCTTGGAGAACTGCAGTGTCAAGTGCTTTGTACATTCAAATGGCCAGCCCCTATATACAAGTGTGTCCCTAGAGAGTTGACTGGGAGGGCATCCAGAATAAAACTGTATCAGTATGCGAGTAAGTGGAGATTAAAAGTAAAATAAATAAGCATGTCCATTTGGAAAATGTTTGCAATCACTTCTAAAAAGTTTAGAGAAAGCTTTAAGTTGAATTAACAAAATATGTCGTATGGTGAGACTCATGAGTGTTTGCAGTTTTATGAGCACAACAGCTGATAACTAATACTTTGAGGAAACTGGATTGGCACCGCAGCTCTCCAGGAAAATGAGATGGTTTCGCCTTAGGCCTAAACATAGGCAGCCTTGACAATATGGTGCTTTATTGAAACATTTAGAGAGGGTTAGAGAGATTAGGAAGACTACGTGGCAAGAGTGAGAAAACACAGAAAAGGTCTTTGGGAACGCTGTCAGACTCTGCCCCCACTCCTTACGTTAGCCAGCCGCCAGGTATCACGGCTGTGGAGCTCAAGACAATATTAAAAGTCTTATCTCTTCTACTAGAACCATATTAGCATAGCTTCGTCAGCTGGACTGGCTGGACTAATGGATCTAAACTTGCCTCATAATTGTATTCATAGCCTCAAAACATAAATAAATCCTATATGTTTCCATTTCAATTCAAATTTCTGTCCATGGGTCATGTATAAACAATACATTGTACATTGTTTAGACATTTTAGAGCTGCCAATGAAAACACCAATGCACATTTTCAAAATAAACCTCAGTATCTCTCTGTCTCAGGGTGTTTATGCATGAACCATGTTTGTAACTTGTCAATAACTGCAGGCGACATGTCACACTCCACACACAAGTAAACAACACAGTGGATCACTCACTTGGCATTCCCTGTCACGGGCTTCTTCCTCCTGAACATGTTGAGAAAACTGTTGCTCCCACACTGCGCAGACTTCCCATCGCCAACATGCATCCTCACCACATCAGACGTGGTGAAGGCGCTACGAACATTCCTCTCTGGTTTGGCTATTATAATGTACATTTTGGGCGTGAACATGCAACCCAGGGCAACCGTGACACTGAGGCTGACGGAGAACGATGTGGTTATGATCTTATAATTGGAGCCAAAGTAAATAGGGACAAAAGCCAGCCAGATGATGCAGGTAGTGTACATCGTAAAAGCTATGTATTTCGCCTCATTGAAATTGGCTGGGACGTTGCGTGTCTTGAAGGCGTAGTAGGTGCAGCTCATGATTAGTAGGCCGTTGTAACCTAGCGGTGCCACCATGCCCAAGTTGCTGGTATTACATATAAGGTAGACCTCATTGATGCTTGGGTAGGATTTGATAGGTTCAGGTGGCTCCAAGATAATAAGTGTGATTTCCAGTGTTAGCTGAACGCTGATTAGCATGAAGGCTATTATGACTTGGGCCCAAGCGCTCATGAAACGTGGCTTCCTGGTGCAAATTTTCTTCTTGCTGCCGGCCAAAATACGAGCGATCCGATTGGTTTTGGTCACCAGAGCGGAGTAGCACATAGAGGAGGACAGCCCCACTAGGAGGCGCTGTAGGTAGCATGAGGCAACAGTTGGACGGGCGATGAGGGTGAAGGGGCAGATGTAGCCGAGGAAGATGCCGGCCAAAATGATGTAACAGAGCTCACGGCTGGAGGACTTGACCACAGGAGTGTCCCGGTACTGGATGAACACGAAGGTGACGAAGGAAGTGATCAGGATACCCACACAAGAGAAGACCACCGCAATGATGGACTCAACATCTGCCCAGTCCAGGTATTTGAGAGGGAGGGGCTGGCAACCTGTAGAGAGGAAAACAGATTTTAGGTTAAAGTGGGATTTAACACCTAAACTTTGCCCAAAACCGCATTTCTTATCTGGGCAGTGCCTGGAGGACTAAAGAAGAGAGTGAGGAGGGACGTGATCTGGACATATGAGCAACACTGTGATTGGTCTAACAGATATCCACACTTCAAACTCCTGCAGCCACTGTTTAAAATCAGAAATACCTGGCTGTAATCAGGGCAGTCCTGAGTGATGTCACATAGTACCTGGAATTGCAGTGGTCTGGAACAAGGACACACCCACCTGTATACATTTTTGACCACAAAGCTGCAAATTTGCCTAGTTTGCAGTAAAACTGCCAAATACAGGATTAGGAACAGAGCAGTACATAGTGCTATTCAAACACCTTATGGATTAGTAGCAAGTCATCATTCAGTTTCCCTTCAAAGTACTAATAAAGTATGAAGAATGAGTTAATTCATAATAATCATAGGCTAGTTACTACTAAAGGGGTTAGGTCGAGCATTAGGAGGCATTAATTAAGCCTGAATCATCCTTAATAAACTATCTGTTCATTATGAAACCTCTATTCATGCTTTATTAAGGCTGTGTAGTTATTATCCAGTGTTACCAAAAACTTTAAAAATCATAAGTAAAACAAAATTGAATTTATATAACAAAAAAAACCCTGCACCCGGACATTGCAATGACAAAACTCTGCATTTCACACCTAACTTTACATTTTCATGTTCTAAATGTATCCCGCTCATTTGCATATGTCATCATAGAGCTCACAAATCTTCCATGATTCCTCTCTGCCACCAATAAGATATGACATATGTGTGCTAGTCTGTGTATGTAGAAAAGTGGGCAATGTGTTAGCGTGTAGTTAGTTATACACTTGTTCCCAAACCTGTTAAGGAAGTTAATGAGAATAAAGGGGCATTCCCAGAGCTCACATTACTACTCCATCAATTATGTGCCGTGGCTAATGGCATTACTGTCACTACACGCAAGCCACTGCATGGAAAACCACTAATGTAAGTGTACTGATATGCAATTCTCCTGTAGTAGTTCCTTTTTATAGTATAAACACCAGTGTTGGGAGTAACTCGTTACAAAAGTAATTAATTACTGCAATGCATTACTTTTTGGTGTAACGCAGTAATGTAACACATTACAGGGAAGAAAATCGGTAATATATTACTCGTTACAATGCCAGTAACGCACATTACATGCATTTTTAACCTGCTTTGTTTTTGTGGGTTTTGCGTTTTCTTCATACAAAGTTCGCGGATCACCGCGAGATCAGCTACTGAATCTGATAAGTCCGCGCCAAACATTACATTTTCTTTTACTTCGTCTCGAACTGGCAGACTGACAAAGGATGACAGAACCAGAAGAATCGGATAGTGCTAGCTCCTTTTCAAGATGGGCATACGCCCACTACTTTCACTTCGTTCAAAATAAGGACTCCAAGAACATTTTAATTAAATGCACACTGTGTGTGAATCCCAAACCTCTTTCCACGTCGAAATGCAGTGCAAGCAATTTGACGAAGCACTTGCAGAGGTGCCATAGCACCACGAAATTAGTCAGGAAAGGAGGGGATGGGACAGGGAACGATACAACCCCAACAAAGCAGCCGAAACTGATGTTGACCCGACCAGAGAATCTCCAGCCACGAGAGGTGAGAAGGCTCGTTGCCGAGTATATTGTGTAGATTGCCAAATCCTTATTTCCAGTCATTTTGGCGAGAGTAACTAAAGGAATCAGGGAATCAGGAAGGTTTTATTGCCATATGAGTGAACAGGTTCACAACATTAGGAACTTGCTTTGATACCTAGAGCGGACAGACACTCCGAGCACCAGGGCGGCCATTCGCGGCGCCAAAGTAATGCAAAAGTAGTGTAATGCCTTACTTTTTATTTAGAGTAATATTGTAATGTAAGGCATTACTTTAAAATGACAGTAACAAGTAATAAGTAGTGCATTACAGTTTTTGAGTAACTTGCCCAACACTGATAAACGCATGAAAACGAAATTGTACCTAGTTATCTAATTGAATATAGTGTTTAATTAAGTTAATTTGAGGTGGAGTATGTCCACCACCTGCTTGTCTCCCTTATTGGGGCCAAGCACCGAAGGTGCGAGGCACCATAGTGTTTCTGCTGATTCTTATACATTATTCTTCGACCTATGGGAATCTATGGCAACCCCTAGAACCGTCCGGTCAAAAGTTGTGAAATTTTGCATGCACATTCCAGCCAGTCTCCTCATTACCCACAGCAATTTATATCCCCCCACCCCCAACCGTCTAGTGCCACCAGCAGGTCAAAGTTGCAGGAATTTTCAGGGATTTTCTGCGTTGCCTAGCAACGCCTTTGATCTGTCTTTGATGTGTCTTTGATCTAGCCAAAGTGAGCTCATATCTCGGGAACCCTTCATAGGATTATTTTCAAACTTTTCACAGATGTTCGCGTCCTTCCCAGGATTCCCCACAAATTACCAGACCCTGTTAGACTCTGTTAGACCCTGTTAAACCCTGTTAGACCCTGTCAGACTCTGTTAGACCCTGTCACACTCTGTTAGACTCTGTCAGACCGTGTTAGACCCTGTCAGACTCTGTTAGACCCTGTCAGACCCTGTTAGACCCTGTCAGACCCTGTTAGACCCTGTCAGACTCTGTTAGACCCTGTCAGACCCTGTTAAACCCTGTCAGACTCTGTCAGAATCAGAATCAGAATCAGAAAGGTTTTATTGCCATATGTTTGAACATGTTCACAACATTAAGAATTGCTTCGGTACTTGGAGCGAAATAAAAATAGAATAAAATAAAATAAGCAGAAAACTTAAATTAACAAATTTACAAGAATACAAGAATAATAATAACAGTGCAGGTGCAGGTAATGTTCAGGTGCAAAAAAAAAAAACAGCACAGGGTCCTGTGACTGACATAGAGCGGGGTGGGGGGGTGGGAACAGTCCTAGTGTTACTGCAATTGCATCTGGCTTTATTAAAGTTGCTGTCCTACTGGAGCAGCACATGTACAATACATTTGTTTTAAAGAGGAGATTAAAGATCCCATGACATGCTACTTCTTGATGCGTTTATATGGCACCTTAATGGTTCCCTAATGCTGTAAATGAATCCTTCTCCAAAATCAAGACTCAGTGCATGAGATAGCCTCATGAACACAGTCCTATTCATAACTATGTCTCTGAAACGCTTTATTCTGGGTGTTGTTGCTTGGATGCAAATGAGGAGGACAGAGACAGGCCAGTGCAGCGGGTGGGGGTGTGGCCAAATACACAACTGTTTCCTGGATTAGTGGTGCGCTGTCACCCACTTCTGCGTTTAAACGTGGAGAAAGATATGACACGCTTTCCATTAAAAAAACACATTTCTACCATCTCAACCGTCTGGTAAAATGTTGTGAAATTTTGCATGCACATTACAGCCAGTCCCCTCATTACCCACAGCAATTTATAGGCCCCCACCCCCAGGTAGGTGTAGGCCTACATGCTGAGGCCTACATGCACCTTCGGTGCTTGGCCCCACATTGCTGCTTGCAGCTATACTTTTATTTGATTTTTGTTGCCAGGAATGTTCCACAGTATGGTATTAAAACCTATCTATCTCCACAGATCTGGCCTGTAGCTGGGCCTTGTTACATGACATACTTGCTCCATCGAGAAAAGAAAGGTTTTATGGCATACAGTACTATGGAATATTCCAGTCCAGAAATAACATCCCCATAGAGACTAGGTGGTGGTGGACCCTCAAACAAAATATTATATAGTACCCCTTTAATGAATTGTAAAAAGTAGGGTTGCAACAATACGGTTTTCCCACGATACTATACGTATCTCGATATTGCTATCGATTCAATTTCAATACATTTTAAGACCCAAAAAAATATCTCATGTAATTTTTTTCTGCTAGTGAGTATAATATAATAACACTATGATGTTAATGAAACAATACATATATTACACACAATAGTACAACTACTGTAGAGTTGCAGTTTATATGTGGAGTGTTTTAGTTCATTTGGTTCAGTGATTTACAGCTCAGAATTTTTATTCAGTGAAAATAAGAACAGTGCTTTCTCAGGCTATTTTATATTTCATAATATAACCAGTCTACTCTTAATATAGAGCGGTAGGGCAGGTACACTATCAGACTTTTTCCTTCTTTGATGATGATTTGATGATTTCTTTTCCTCCTGAGTCCTCACACTGCCCCTCTGCCCCTCCAGCAGCGACAGTATCTCCTTCCACACTGCCCTGTGACAGTCTGTGCTCTTAACAGGCATACTGTGCTCTCCCATCCTCTTTCTGGACAATAAAAATGTTATATTACATAGAAATGACCATTTTCTGGCTAAAACTTATGAGAGAGTCTGAGAAAAAGTCACCTTGCATGTGCGTATATGAGCGCATTTGATCAAAGCTGATGAAAGCCAAAAGCGAGTCTAAAGTATTTAAAAGTTAATATCTTTGTCATTTCTGGGCCTATCAATGTACAATAAAAAGTAACTGAAAGATAAAAAACACCTGTCAGAGTATTTCAGCTGTAAGTCCCTATGCAGCTGTTTTCTTGCTGCATCTGAGAAGGACGCTGCGATAACTGTTTTCCTTTCGGACCAAAATAAACACAGAGCGCATGAAGGGACAGGTGTATATCGACCAAAAACGTGTATTGAATCGTGAGACTGGTATCGATATTATATCGAATATAAAAAGGTTACCATATAAAGTAGCAATAGTTATGCCAGAACCTAGGGTAATCAAATGTACTTTTTTTATGGATTTTTGAGTACTTTCACTTCTTCTTGGGTAAAGTACAGATTTACTCACTGTGAAAAACATACAAACTGTGCCTATAGACATAAAGTGACATATAATGAAAGTGAAAGGTGAGCTTTTCCATCAACACACTGGTGCTCCTCTCAACTCTATAAAGCACTGTCAAAACAAGCAGTGGGTCAGAGCGCGAAGGCAGGGAGGCAATCGAGGAGGAAGTGAGCACTTTCAGGGACTAAAGCTGAGGTTATGAATGCAAAGAGGGCAGGGTCACAGGAAGAGGGTGACAAGAGGGGAAAGAGGGTGTCAAGATGTGATGTGTAAACAAGCACAGGATACTGAATGGAAAAGAGCTGTGAATATATTTGCATAGTGTAAAGGGTACAAAGTACACTGGAACTTCTTTATACTGTGCACTTTAAGTGTTGTAGCACAGCAGGTGTGGCTAATCTTGACTTCTATCTACATTTATATACCAAACTAAATAAATATTTAGACAACATAAAACTCTTGAACCATAGGTTATTTTTGTATTTACATTTATATAGCACTTTTCCACCTTCAAGGAACTCAAAGCACTTTACATCAAGGAACCACTCATCCATTCACTGGTGGCAAGGTGGGTTAAGAGTCTTGCCAAAGGACACAACAACAGAGTTCATTTGTGGGAGCTGGAATTGCACCGCCAACCGGGTCAGTGGATCTGACTGCTCAACTAATGATGTTTATGACAAGAAAGGGATTTGAACCGCCAACATTTGGATCAGTGGACACACTGAGCTACTGTCGCCTCCATTTCAGTTTTTTTAAACAAATCAACCAAAATACATACAAAATAATTCAACATTTCTGAATATATTTCTGATTGTATTCCAAGGAAAGACACCCACATTGCTTACCCTAGACACAACAAGTGGCTAGCTGTCACATCCAGCATTTATTTATTTTCTATTTATAAGGACAATGTACAGTTACATTAAGCACATAGGCAGAGATGATTGTACCAGATTCTAGCTTTACAGCTAATTTCCATCTGTAGTCCTCTGGGGGAGGGGTCAGAGTGCCATATTTACAGTGCATTTAAAGGGATATGCCACCCCCAGGTCAAATTTGGGCATCTCCCCACAGTCCAGAGACTAAAACAAGTGATGAAAAGCGTTTTCCTGCTCACCCAGCCATTGTCCGAGTCTGTCAGCACTGACCGCCGCGCGAGCTGCTGCTCCTCCGCCTTAGACTGGAGTCTAACGTCGCCAGAGAAAGATTTCGGCCAAAAGGAATTAATTTGCTCGATGCTTTTCCCAATTACTTTCTGTGTAGTGCGCATTCATATCGAGTGCAAATAAATGTGCAAATCAACACGGAGAGCTTGCCTTGGTCATTTTGGGTGGGAACTATTTTTCAGTGCGGAAGGACATGGCCGAATCACGCAGCACGCTGCCAGGGGAATCCCTGTTACGCACCGGGAAGGGAGTTCCCCTGTTGCACAACGTGGTGCGTGATTCGGCCCTTTAAACTTGCAACCCATGTAACATCATTCATACAATTTCCCCAATCTTCACATACTCACATTACATCAATTGTCATTACATCAATTATCAAGTACTCCTTGTCTACCAAAGGACACATACATCCCAATAAACATACACAGTTCTTTCTTACAGTTAAAAGTGTGTGAAGAATCCCTCAGTCGTCCAGGTAGAATCCATGGTAAAGGGAGAAATTCAATTTGTCAACTGGACAAAGTCCATTTGGTCGAAAACGACGTTTTAAAACCAACAAAATTCCCACATAGCTGGTTTGCAAATAATATATCAATACTAAAAACCCAGTCAATAATTTATTCCTGTTGCAAATCTGTATGCCATAAAACTATTCTGTTTGTCTTACCTGCCAGATCATCGTCCGGCCACCATCCCATCTCACAGGCTTTGCAGGTGAACTCATCCTGCACTATTTCATTGTCTTTACACGTGGTGCAGATCCAGCAGCAGCTCACCTCACCCTTACGAATCACCTGCAAAACGAAAAATAGGATAACATATGACTGGGTATGGGAAATCTATAACGACAATTCTGTCCTTTCATCCTAAAATCAATGGATGTGGTTTTGTGCAGCGTGACATTGTAGTTTACCATAGACGTTCTGACAAGACAAGCCCGGCTGTTTTATATTCTAATCCTGGGCATGCTTTTAAGGAGTACTGTGATATGTAAAGCAGGGTGATAAGTGGGGCACAAAACAAAGAGCAGAGAGAGAGAGAGAGAGAGAGGGAGGATACAGAAGGAAGGATACACCCTCCTTCAGGGCGACTTGTGTACGGGCTATGTCAGACCGGTAAAGACTGACCCAGAAGCAACAAAATGGGCCATCCGTACTGAACATATACAAACTGTGAATTTCCAAGCCTACAACAATATAATAATGCGCTAATTAACTCAACTTAACATTCTTAATATTCTTAAACAATATTAAAACATTTAAAGCAGAGGTATGTGATTCTCAAACTTTGACTTTGGCACATCGCGAGTGTTCGTTTTCATATTTTCTGGCCACTGACTAGCTTCAGGGCAGCGTTTTCATACAAAAAAGTGAAGCAGGCAGGATCACCATTCATCTCTTTTTTCCAGGTGTCATATAAAGATGCATACAGCTCTTTCCTACAAATGTGCAAGTGATAAAATGTTTGTTGAAAACACAGTGATGTGATTGTCACTAAGGTGTGCTTTTACAATACGCTTTTTTACACAAGGTGGAAAAGTGCTATTTACTACTTTTTTCTACACTTTTCTACAAAGTTTACAACTTTTTTTTTTTTACTACTGTTGCACATTTATTTTTATCTTTATTTTTCAATGCACATTCGATTGCACATTTTGATGCACACTGTACATTTTTGGACATCTGTAAATAGGTATTTATTCTTTGCTCTCAGATTTTTGTCCTTAGATAGTTTTTGTATTGTTTTGCACTGCTTGGCCAGAGAGAAACAGAATTTCGATTCACTGTATGTCGAAAACATATGGCAGAATTGACAATAAAGTTGACTTTGACTTCGACAAATTGGGTAATGCAGCTTTAAATATACAGTCCAAATCCATTTAACCCTTATCTGTTATTTAAAACAGCTAAATGATCTAAGTATTTGCTGTACCTTGATCTGTCCTTTGGAGCAGGGCTCACTGCACACAGAGCGCACCATCTCACTGCTGTTCATCCACAACTTATTGTCGTCAACTCTCAACACGCCCTCATGCCACGAGCCCACTTTAAGGTAGTCATAGCGACCATCCCCCACGTTCTGCAGATTCATGATGTCGTACCTGAAGAGATAAAAGCATCTATGATGACCAAATGTACATATTGTTTTATAGCATTACCAATGGTTAATGGTGACTTTTAATGATGAGCGCTGTTAAGACTAGCGGTAATGGCATCCACAAAGAACCCCAATACGTACAGCTCTGGAAAAAAATAAGAGACCACTGGATTTTTTTCTGAAATCAGCATCTCTACATGTATTACAGCCGTTCCATTCCAGCGTCTGTTGAATTCTAACACAAACGCAAAGCTGAGCCACTTCAGTTCTTGCACTAGGAGTGGAATAAAGTCACCTAAGAACAATGTGAAAGACTTGTGGAGAGCATGTCAAGATGCATGAAAGATGTGATTAAAAATAAGGGTTATTGCACCAAATATTGATTTTCGAACTCTTAAGTGTAAACATTAGTATTATGTTGTCTTAAAATGAATTTGATCTTGTTTCTTTGCATTGTTTGAGGTCTGAAAACATATATCTTTTTTGTTATTTTGACCATTTTCTGCAAATAAATCCTCTAAACGATAATATTTTTATTTGGAATTTGGCGGAAATGTTGTCAGTAGTTTATAGACTCAAACAAAAATGTTCCTTTTGCCCAAACACATACCTATAAGTAGTAAAATCAGAAAAACTGATAATTTTGCAGTGGTCTCTTTTCCAGCAATGTATACTGTATGTATGAACTAGTATAATTGATTAAAACAACACTAGAAAAGTCGTTAGCCAGGTTTTGCAGGTACATGGCAAGTTTTGCGTGGAAAAAGAGTCTTTGCTAATTTAAACGCATTTGTGAAGTTTTTGTCTAGAAGTTACTTAGCAATTTAAATTCTGATGGACATTGTCAAAGATTAACAAATCATAAACTCAGGCTAAAGAGATAAGTGCAACGAGAAGTAACAGGTGAGGCAAATGAGACAGGACAAGAGACAGATGCGAATTAAACTATAGGGAGATAAAATGGAGGAAGCCCGACAAGTAATTTAGTGATAACAATCCTCCAGCTTAGCAAACCGTGTTACATGTTCCAAACTCATTAGAACGGCTTTATTGCTAAAAGCTAACGCTACCTCAACACTCTGACCCCAATTCTTGCAAAAGACCAGGATGTAGGCCACCAGCTGACCCCTAGCTGACGGACCAATGATACGGCTGTGTTTTCCTCCCTGTCAGAATGTGTCCAAGATAAAAGGGCATGGCTCCACGGTGAACGATTCCACCAGATCTGTTCCAGTCGACCATAATTACATCCTTTCATGGACTTGTGTGTCTGATCTGTATGTGCGGCCGTGCTAATGAGGACACTGTAAGATGGAGCTGCAGATAACCAATGTAAAGATGGAGGCTACTTTCACTCAAGCAAATTTCTTCAAATTTTTGATGACAATGCGTAAAACTGCTGCCAGGTACTTTAGCTTCTTGCAAAACTCTATTAAAAGAATGGGCCTGAATCGAGACACAGACTGGAAATATACAATTTGCAGGTTTTGCATAGTTGGCAATACATGCAGTATATAGCCAGGATTAAGGTTATAATATTTGTAGTTGTAGTAGTATCTATTGCAGTAGTAGTCGTTATTGCAGTGATCATGGCGGAAGCATGGTTAGGTATAATGTATTTTACCTTTTTGTTTCTTAAAAGGGCCCATATTACACTATTTTCTGATCTATGTTATAATGTTCTATCCTTATTTAAAAAAACATATATGAAGTTGTGATTTGTTTCATTCACACATGTTTAACACATATTTAGGCTGAGTTCATTACTCAATCTGAAAAAACTTTGTAATGATGTAGACAGACAAATAAAACTGGGTTACTTAACATTATCAATGAAACAAAACACAACTCCATGTATGTTTTTGATTAGGTAACATTCTAACATGGCTTAAAGCTCACAATAGTCAACTTTAATATATAGGACATTTAAATATTCAAAGTAGATTCTAATATTCTAGTTAAATGGTTAGATTTAATCTATTTTAATAGTTATTTTAATAGCTCTTTAAATGGCATATTTTCTATTCCTCCTGTGGTCTTTTTGTCTTTCTTACTATCCCTGTTGGAGTTGACCCATCTTTCAATTACTGAGGCAAACAGTCAGGAACAGTAAATATTCAGTGCCCAGGGACCCGTAACCAGATCTTCCGCCAAAATCTTGGTCTGGAATACCTAGTTGGAAAACATGCTCTACCAGCTCATAATTTGGGATAATTTGAGGTCCTCTGTACCTTCCTGGCGTGTCTCCATTCTCGTCAAAGTAAATCTCCTCCCCTGACACGCCCCTGAAGGAGGTCTTGAGCAGATAGTCCAACAGTTTGCTGCCGTCGATGGGGTTCATGGCTTCACAGAGGCCGGGCTGACCCGGACACAGCTCAATGTGCATGTCATGGAGGCCGTGAGCCATGGCGTAGATCGCATTGATCACAAAGCCCATTTTACTGTCCTGCATATAGTTCTCCTGGAGGCTCTCGTTACCTGCAGAAGAAAGGCATCAGAGTTTAACATGTGAACATGTAAATATAAATATAGTTCTTTATATATTTGTGAAAATTTTCTATTTTACTTTCTATGCTTTACGACAGATGCTCTTCCAATAGATATAATTATAACTGTAATTATTAACAAGCACATACAATTCCATTGAATATTATTTTTTAAAGGTGCACTATGTAACTTTTCTGGTGGAAGTTACACCACCTACTTGTCTCCATGGAGATGCTATTGCTATATCTAGAATATTCCACAATATGGAACTAAACATATCTCCATGAAGACAAGCAGGTGACATGATGAGTCACAAATCTGTTTTTCAATAACAGATGAGTAAATCAAATAAATGCTGGTAAGATTAAAAAAAAATGATTTAATGCCATTCTGTGGAACATGACAGCCAAAGCACTAACATCATCATGGAAACAAGCAGATATAGTGGACCAGAAGTTATATAGTGCACCTTTAAAGCTGTTTTCACCCATACTGTAATCATAATGTATTGTTTTTTGAAACCAATCCAAGAAGCTTAAGCGGAATATGATATTCACTTTTTGTACACAGTGATGAGTTAGACATTACATAGCAGGTCGGTAATTTCTAAAATAATAGCATAATACAAAACACAGAAGTTAAAGAAGTTAATTTGAATCAAAATCTGAAATGAATATATGAATTACCAATCAGAATAAACTGTCTATCTGCAGCTAAGAATATTGTCAGTGCTGGCCACGAATCTCATCACATAATCCCTAATGCCTCAAAAGCCATCAGATATGGAGAGTACTAATGTTATTTACAATACCAAAACTTCCTTATCAAATACAAAAAGATTCCCAGATTGTCTTTGCCATGCCTTCAAAGTAAACCTGAAGTAAACCAGTGCGCTTAAATCATGGTATATCTCTGACATGCATGCACACGCAGAACACAGAGGGAGGTGTGATCTGTCAGGACGCAGTGTGCCAGGTGAGCCATTCCTCTCTCTTAGCTCTCATACAGTATAAATAAGCTCCGTGCTCCAGAAGACTTTGACGGATGCTGTTCCCTCTCACTCTAACAGAGATTAGCACATCCAAAAACAGAGGGAGCCATGTGCCGCATCAGTCAAAGCCACAATATTATAATAGAGCTGACTTGCAAGTGCAGGTGTAAGGATGTTTTGATAGCTGGGAGAAAAATGCACTTACCACCCTGAAGGTCTTTGGAAATAAGGGACATTTGTAAATAGGTGAGATGTGAGATTAATACAGAAAGCTTTGTATCTGAATTGTTAAAACTACTGTATATAAAGTCAATTCTGAAAACATTGGGCCAAATGCAAATCTTATCAAACTATTTTATTTACAACAGACCATAAACAAATGTAAACTACTTACTATATTATGTACTGGTTTAACATTTCAATTTGAGAAAGACAGGTAATATTTTGCCAATAAATAAACAGAAACTGGGTCAAGTAAAGGATTTTAAGCTCGGATCTCAGCCTCAACTGTGAACATTCACATTTAAGCATACAATATCCTGTTTATGGTGAATTGTGAATAAATGGGAGATTTGAAAACCATTACACCATTATTTTGCAAATTTTCTCATAATTGGGTAAAGTGTAATTAATGTTTTGATATAATTTGAATGTAATTTTAACTGATTTAGAAAATGTGTTATCGAGTATCTCTGAATAATTTACCGTGGTCAACTTGAAAGCAAGAAGAAGAGAAAATAATGAAAAGAAACAAAGACATGGATGTTAGGTTATTTTAGCCTAACCATGTGTTCCGTAAACATCCTTCTCTGCAGACTCACCAGAGCAGAGCTTCTTGTAGTTCTTGTTCTCCTGGGGGTGTCCAGCCAGGCGGCACTGAAAACGGTACTGCCAGAACTCAGGGAACCAGGGGTTTCTGGTGTTGGTGTCGAGCCTCAGTTTGAGATAGTAGTCATCGAAGGACTTCACCACCTCAGACTGGAGCTTTATGGTGATACCTCCCTCTGCCTCCTGTTCAAATCCTTCCACCACTTCATAGCGGTCGGCCCATCCATCACTACAAAAACAACAACAGAAAGGAAAAAGTGTTAAGCAAAAGATTCAAAGATTCAAGATTGTTTATTCGTCATATGCAGAATCAACACAGGGTCAACAATGCAAATGAAATGCTTAGGATCAGAAGAACCGCTGACTCGCTAAGATAGTCAGAAGTACTAATAACATGCAATTATAGTACATGGTAAAAAAGTGTTGCAAAAGTGCAGGGGAAGAAGCAAACAATATAATAAAAATATGTAATAAAATGTAATAAAAATACAAGGTACAAGGTACAAAGGTGCAGGTAGGATTAAATCAAAGATCAAATAATGTGTAAGTACAGTGAACCCTCGTTTATCGCGGGGGTTAGGTTCCAGAAATAGCCCGCAATCAGTGAAATCCGCGAAGTAGGACAATTTTATATTTTACAATTATTCTACATGTTTTAAGGCTGAAAACGCTTCACCAGACACATTATACACCTTTCTGAGACTGGTATTAACATTTTCTCACATTTTTCTCTTGTTTAAACATTAAAATATATTAATAGTGGGGGAGGGCACGTGACACGTGCGCGCGGACACGTGCGCGCGGACACGTGTGTTTGTTTTGGTACCACATATCCATGCCATGTGCGAAAGTCGAGTGGAAAGCGACCTGGATATCATTTTGGGCAAGACTCAAGCCAATGCTAACAGTGCCGAACTGCTAACAGACGCCTCTGAGCACCAGTCCTCACCACAAGACCAGGTAAGACCAACCTGCGCTCACAGGAGTTGGTTGCATTTCACCCCGGCTCCAAAATCAGACCACTATCAATGCGTCGCCAATACTCTACAGCTCTCTAGGACGGGGTCGGGTTCGTCCTCTCGGCGTGACGGGGAAGAGCCACTGTCTCCTCTGTGCGCGCGAGTGTCCTCCCCCCGCTGCGGGCTCCCTCGAATGCGGCTCTCCCCGCTGCGGCTCCCCCGGCCCGTCCATGTTGATTCTTGGCTCTTCCATGGTCCGGCTCGCACTCTCTTCCATGGCTCGTGCAAGTAAACAAAGGCCACACCTCCTGTCACCCAGGCGCTCTCGTGAAGGACATCAGAGACTCTGTCCCTACCACCCTGCGTCACCATCCCTGGTCTAGACCTGGTTTAGTCCTGGTTTAGACCTGCTTTAGACCTGGTTTAGTCCTGGTCTACTCTCTTAGCTAATCAGGGCGCAGGACAGAATGTTACACTGTAAAAAAAAAATTTAAAAAAAAAAAAAAAAAATTGGAAAAAAAAAATCCGCGAAACAGCGAGGCCGCGAACAGTGAACCGCGATACAGCGAGGGTTCACTGTAGAGTATTTCACAGTGTTGCATGTGGATTTCGTATTGCACATAGTATGGTATAAATATTGCACATAGGTTATTGCACAGATTATTGCACAGGTAACAGTAGTTTACAGTGAGTTAGTGACAAACATGATACATTCATACAGAGCAGCAGCAGTAAACATATTATGCATAATGAAAAGTAGTTTAGTGCAGTATTATTGAGAGTTCAGTATTATTTAGAGTATTATCCAGAGTTCAGTAGTCTGACAGCTTGGGGGTAATAGCTGTCTTTGAGTCTTTTTGTGCGTGCTGGCAGGCTCCTGTATCGTCTACCAGAGGGTAGCAGACGGAAAAGTCCTTGTGCCGGATGAGTATGGTCCTTTTTGATGCTGCGTGCCTTATGCAGTCCCCTGCTGTGGTAATGTCCTGGATGGAGGGGAGACTGCTGCCAGTGATGTCCTCTGCCGCTCGCACCAAAATACTGTGAACCATAAGATGACTGCTTTGCCAGGAAAGGTCAATCATATTAATGGTGCACTAACTTTGTACCATTTTGCTGTACATAACTTTGATTTAATAACTTGATTTGATAAATAAATACATAAAAATATGTATTTGCTTTGCCTGGATTGTCCCTCAACAGAGCATTAAACATATTTTGTATTGATCCAATTACAGCTGTTTTGATTTCTCAAAAATACCTGACCAACATGCTTTCTTACTGTGAGCGGCTCTCCACTAATCTGACTTTTAACTTTGTATGACTGGTGGTCTAAATGCAGATACATTTAATGCCATACTCTGGAACATTCTAAAAAGAAAAAGACAACTCCATAGAGTCTAGCAAGTGGCAGAATCTCTACCCAAAAAGTTACACAGTACACCTTTTGTCTTGATATAACAGTTTAACAAATTTGGAATGAGTTTGTAATAATAAAATTACATCTGTCCACCCATAGCCAATAAATTAATTAAAATACAGATAATATAAAATGCACAGATACACAAGCAAAATCCATGATTGGGCATCAAAGCAAGAACAGTCCAGTATCAGACCACCAGTCGTAGTAAAGTACTACTAGTTCAGCATCCAGTTAGTGTATATAGTTTGAGTATTTAAGCCTTAAAGTCCTGAATTGCTCATATTTGTCAGATGAAAATCCTCCAACTAGGAACATGCAGCTTCAGGAAACGCTCTCAGCTTCCTTGTTTGTTTGTGAGTAACTCTTTGTGTCAAGCCTCTCCCCAAAGCAAACTAAATTGGACCCTTAGCTGGCCCACTGAAAGCCCTGCTGAAGTAGAAACAGCAATACAAATTAGGGAGGAAGACGTCCAGCTCGAGCGTGGTCTGAAAGGGGCTGAGGTGCACACTCGTGCTGCCTCCATGGCTTTGAAATACACCGAGTATTGACAGCTACACTGCAATTAGGTGTGACTGGGGCAAGGAACCAATTAGGGCTCACACATGGGATATCCAGGTGATGGATAGGGGTATGTGCGTGCGTGTGTGCGTGTGTGTGCTTGCTTGCTTAGTTGCGTGTATATGTGTGTGTGTAGGTCAATTTGCTGACCTTTCCATTCACAATTAATGCCCTTCAACAAATAGGAGACATTTTTGTATAGAAAGTAGCTGTAGGCTAGGAATGCATGCAATAAATCTACTCTTGCTAATATAATCACTGCTAGCACTAGTGCAGTTTATTAACAAACTAGAGTAAATAACTGCTTAGACCTTCTACTACTACTACTTAAAGATGCACTCTGGCGGCACGGTAGCTGAGTGGTTAGCGCTCTTGCTTCACAGCAAGAAGGTTCCGGGTTCGATCCCCGGGTCGCCCAGGCCTTTCTGTGTGTGTTCTGTGTGGAGTTTGCATGCATGGTCGGGGTTCGATCCCCGGGTCGCCTGGGCCTTTCTGTGTGGAGTTTGCATGTTCTCCCCGTGTCTGGGTGGGTTTCCTCCGGGCACTCCGGTTTCCCCCACCAACCCAAAACATGCACCATAGGTACCTCCAGCTGAGGTCCTGACCAAACCGAAGCAAGAGGATCATGGAGATGGTCCCCGGGCGCAGGAATGTGTCGCCCACTGCTCCTAATATATATACTATATATATAGGATGGGTTAAAACGCAGAGAAGAATTTCTCCAGTGTGAGATCAATAAAGTTCACTTCTTCTTCTTCTTCTCTTTAACTCTTCTTTCCAGTAGAGATTCAGCCAGTTTGTCAAATGGAGAGGTTCCTGCTTTATCTGGAATGTATCTTGCACATATTCAGCTTTTAGTCCTGGAAAAAACTGTAAAAACATGCTTTCTTGCTGTGAGCGGGCTTCTCCAGAAATCTTATCTTGCCCTGGTGCATCGCATTTGTCTCCCTGGTATTACTGTAGAAAACTTTAATGACATTAAAGTTAACATTCTAGGCAAACTAACAAGCAAGCAGACCCTCCACCAGCCAACTATGCCACTGATGGTCGACTTTGATTCTGACTATCACCACAGACCCACCATTCTGGCCAGATCTTGATAATTTAGAGACATTAGACATACCTCAAAAGGGACAAGAGCAAAACATCAAATATGACAAGGCAGTCTGAGTAAGATTTATCATCTTTTGAATCCAAGACAAGATTTATGGCATGACAAGACAAATCTATTCCTCATTTAATGCTTTTGGAAGTGGAAGCATTAAAATTATTAAACCTAAAGTCTCCCCTCCCCCCTGTCTATATGTGTACAGTACCAAAGCAGAGCGCTGAGTCACTTGTTTCCCCCCTAATTGAGTTTAGACTTGAGGACACGTGAATCGCATTGGGGGCAGTCACATTTCACTCATTGGCCCTGAGTGAATACCGTCTCTGTCCTCACGCTGACCACACAAACAGTAGCACTTCTGAACTTAGCTGCACCTTATCTAGAATATTAAAGCATTAACTATGGTCAGACTCATTTTCATGCATTCCCATAACATTGAGTCCACATGAAAAATGTATGCCACTGTTAGTCCAAGTAACTGTATATTCTGGACTGGCACAAATCCAAATCCAAAATAAATTACCGGTAGGTCAAATTATTTACTACCTGACCTAGTTTAAGAACTTTTTATGTAACACTAATCTAATAGAATTTATGGTATACCATAAATTCGCTGCTATTATTGTCTTCACGAAAGAATAGAGAAGGTGTGAAGTGTTAAACAATAAGCAGGACACCTTATTGCAGTTTCAAAATACCATATGGTGTAAGTGGTGAGGATGGCTGGAGGCTTAAGTAGTACATCATAACAATAATAAAGCATGCAATGACATGTGATGAGTAAGGAAAATATTATTACACATAAAACATTATAATGTATAACCTCATCAAAAAATATACCTGAAGTTGCATGTTGTTTGTTTCATTCACACATGTTTGAGTAATCCTTTCAAGATCAAAGATCAAAAGATCAAAGTCAGCTTTATTGTCAATTCTGCCATATGTGTTCAACATACAATGAATCGAAATTTCGTTTCTCTCTGGCCAGGTGGTGCAAAAAAAGACAAAACACAACAAAAAACACAACAAAAACTATCTAAGACAGAGATCTAAAGTTAAACTAAAGTCTAAGATCTAAAATCTTAAAGCAGTGCAACATAATAAATACCTATATACAGATGTTCAAAAGTGTGCAGTGTGCATCAAAATGTGCAATGGAAGATACAGCAGTGAAATGGTAATGTGCAATAGAATGTGCATTGGAGTTAAGATAAAATAAATGTGCAACAGTAGTAATTCTAGTGGAATAGCAGGAGTAAACAACAGGAGTAAAAATTCCAGTAGTAAATGTAAGTGTGCAATAACAGTAGTAAACAACAGTACAACAGTAGTAAAATTCCAGTAGTAAATGTAAATGTGCAACAGTGCAACAGTAGTCCTTAGCAGCAGTTTTTTAAAGTGTCTAGAGTGATGTCTTTTTATGGTATACAGGTTATTCCAATAAGGGGGGTGGGGGGTGGGAGACGGGTAAGGTGAGAGTTCAAGTGAGAGTTCAGCCTCCTGACAGCCTGGTGGATGAAGCTGTTTGACAGTCTGGTGGAGTAGGCCCGGAGACTCCGGTACCTTCTCCCCGAGGGCAGGAGGCTGAAGAGGCTGTGTGAGGGGTGGCTCGGGTCACCCGCAATGCTGGACGCTCTGCGGGTGAGCCGGGTGTTAAAAATGTCTAGGAGGGAGGGGAGAGAGACACCAGCGATCCTCCCAGCTGAATTCACTATGCGCTGCAGGGCTTTCCTGTTCTGTTCAGTGCAGCTCCCGTACCACACAGTGATGCAGCTGGTCAGGACGCTCTCAATGGTGCCTCGGTAGAAGGTGGTCATGATGGGTGGGGGGGCTCCAGCTCTCCTCAGTTTGCGGAGGAAATAGAGGCGCTTCTGAGCCCTCTTTGCCAGTGATGTACTATTCACTGTCCAGAAGAGGTCCTCACTGATGTGCACCCCCAGGAATTTGGTACTGCTTACCCTCTCTACAGCAGCACCATTGATGGACAGTGGGGGGTGCTGGGTGGGGCCTCTCCGGAAGTCAATAACAATCTCCTTGGTCTTTTCAACATTCAGAAGGAGATTGTTATTGCTGCACCACTGGGTCAGAAGGCTCACCTCACTCCTGTAGTTTGTCTCATCATTATTAGAGATGAGACCCACCACAGTCGTATCGTCCGCAAACTTCACTATGTGATTGGTGCTGAACGCTGGTGAGCAGTCGTGGGTCAGCAGAGTGAAGAGCATCGGACTGAGCACACAGCCCTGGGGGGGCTCCTGTGCTCAGTCTAATGCAGCTTGAGGTGTTTCTGCCGACCCGCACTGCCTTTATTAGTTTGTCTACATCTCCAAAGCTCAAAATGCTCTGTTCCACCTTGTGATTTCACAAAGTGGTAGTTTTCAAGTTATAAGATACATTTTCAGTAAAGATTGGGAATTCCAGGGCTGAAATTATCCAAATGATTCTTGTGAAGGTGTATGGAGATGCACAGATTGGCAGCCTCACTTCACTGAGTCTACCCGAGGGCTTAAACTACCAAGAGTGAATGAATAATGCATTCGAAGAGATTGGAATGTCTTGAAATGCGCTATACAAATCCAAATCCCATTATAGTATTGCTGTTTCTTGTATTATCATAAACAAAATAAATATAAAATGTTACTACTGTATACGATATTATATTATCAAGTAAATCCAAAGTCACTGAATATAAAAGCCAGTCTGGGCCTATTGCTGGGTTTCAGATGATACCTCAGCATTCTAGCCATTTAATACTGATGGGGGCAGCTAAAATTAATGTTGTTAAAATGTTCAGACTTTTTTTTCCCCTTAAAGTAACTAATAGAAATTAAAAAAAAAAAAAATTTTTTAATCAATATTTGTGAATTTTACTTTTGGATATTATATATGGATATTCCTATATTGCACAAATTTGACTTGTGTGAGCTTTAAGCCATGTTATAATGTTATAATATAAGGTAAAACCTCCTCACAAAACATACCTAAAGTTGTGTGTTGTTTCATTCACACATGTTTGTGTAACCCTTTATTATTAATCTGTCTACATCTCCAAAGCTTAAAAATGTTTATTTGAGCAACTTGCAGGTTCCATTTAAGCAAAATTTCACAAATACAAACTCAAAATACAAACAAATACAAACTTATGTCACATGTCTCTGCAGTTCCTTTTGCTCAAAATGGAGCAGGTTTGCTTAAATGGAACCTGCAAGTTGCTCAAATAAACATAAGCATTAAAAAAAGCTTAAAAATGCTCTGCTTCACTTTATGACATCATGTTGTGGTAGTTTTCAAGTTAACAGCTCCTTTTACCTTACCAGTAGAGTTTGGCTTTTCCAAGGCTGAAATCATCCATATGATTCTAGTGACGTTTAGCAGTAAGTTTAAAAACACAGTGGAGCACTTCCTTATTACCGCATGACATCACAAGGTGTTTTTTGTTTGAGAGAAGAACTCAGCCTAAATATACAGGGTTTGCATGTTAAGTGTGAATGAAACAGAAAACAAAACTCCAGGTACATTTTTGATGAGGAGAGAACATTTTAACATAGATCAGAAAATAGTGTTATAAAGGCAGTTTAAGAAATTCTTAATCAAATCAACAGCAAAACCAACAGTATTACTGTACGTCCCTTAATGTACAGTAATACTGGTGACAGATATACTGTATATAAACAATATACAGATATATTGTAAAAGCAGCTCAGGAAGTGTGTGTTAGCATGCTAGTTGTTGTGCTAGCTTTACAGTCCTGATAAAGTTCAGTTGCGAAGCACTTACAGACTGATTGCTGTGAATATTTGGGACGCTGGGCATTCATAATATAAGTGAGGAATAACTTTGGACCACTGCAAACTGTTAGTGAACTAGTTCTGTTTTCACATTTTTAAGTAAAAATCAGGTACAGCACCTTTTTAAAAGAATAGGATTTGTTTTTTTAGGAAAGTATATGTGCGCTACTTATTCGTGAAGAATCCCTCAGTCATCCAGGTAGAAGGTCGTCCAGAGGATGAGCTGCGAAACATTTTCAACCAAATAAACTTTGTCCAGTTGACAAATTGAATTTCTCCTTTTATCATGCGCTACTTATTCTTGTACTTTAGTATACCCTCTCTGTGGTAGTTGTTAAAAAGCGTGTGCATATACAAGGTTTGCATGTTAAGTGTGAATGAAACAGAAAACAAAACTCCAGGTACATTTTTGATGAGGAGAGAACATTATAACATAGATCAGAAAATAATGTTATAAAGGCCATTTAAGAAATTATTAATCAAATCAACAGCAAAACCAACAGTATGTACATACTGTACATCCCTTAATGTACAGTAATACTGGTGCCTTCATTAATCTGTATTTTGATGCCATTACTTGTACATGTGAACACAGCTGAGCCTGCCATATGCTCGCAGTGTTCTGATGCTGGCTCGACACTTGATTACATGTGACATTGTTTTCAACGGAGACAACATCTGGATAATTTATGCCACAGTGGGACCGAGGCAGGAGCAGACTGAGAGCTGCCAGTGTCTGCAACTGACTGGCTCCTTCCTCTTTGCTACAGCATTTGTATATTTATGAAGCAGCCATGAATTAATTGGCAGGGCACAGATTTGATCACACGTGCGGTTTCCCCTGGAGGATGAGCAGGGAGAGACATTTAAAAGAGTAAATGTATTAAGTGCAGTGGGTGTTAGGCAAGATAAGTAGGTGAAAATGTGTACAGCAAATATTATTTATGTAGTGTAATGAATATTCTCCTGTTGGAAGATTTGATGAGTCACGGGCAGATGGCTGACAGTTGTTACATGAGCCCAGATGTGGATCTGGGGTCATTTTCTCAACACTAAAGGACACACATGGAATGATGAAGGAGTTAGCTCAAATTAACCTTTTGCATTGTGTAGCTTAGCATTAGAAACTGCAGTGCAGCCTAATAATTTTGGTCTTAAAATGTTCATATTAATCCGCTCTACATGATCCTGGTGTTTGTCTTTTGCTATTTTGTCCTATTCCTAATATGGAAATTCGCTCCTATAACTGCTAGCATCGTGAGCTTTATTTGACTGGAGCTGTGCGTTGTGAGCAACGTCACATTCCCTGAGTCCACTTTTTTATACGATTATATGATTACAACCTATTAAATTCAAATTAATGGAATAATTTTGCTAGTACACAACCAAGCATCAGCAATCATTAGAATACTTAATAATGAATATAACAGGCTGCACAAGTCTTATAGTGTTCTAAGATGTAACATTCTATACTCTTTATATTGTGAATTCAGTCGTTTGTGAGTTCATTTCCTAGTGAATGTCTCTCCCCACTCTTCATCTCCATTTCACACACCAAGAAAGTCCAGTAAAGCATATGGGACAAAAATAGCTTTAAAAATGACTTGGGCACCATGATACTGTAAATTTGAGATCATGTTATAAGTAACGATGCTAATAAGTATATCAACATTAAAAAGAAATTCACAAGCAAAAGCTAAGGCTTATGAATCTTATAAGGTTATAAATCTCTTGATTTATTTGAATATTATTATTAGTATTATTTATTTTGAGAAGCCATAAAGAACATTTGATTGAAAACCACCAAAATACTGCCCATATTTTTTCAATAATACCATGGTTTGGGGTTTTGGCTTGTTTCATTAAAAAAAAAAAAAAATTTAATTAATTAATAATAATAATTAAAGTTTCCCTCGGTGATGATGGCCCTTGCCATGGCACACACACCCGTCCCACATGGCCACCCAGCATGCAACTGTCTGTTACCGACAGCGGCCCAGGCCCACCGATTCTCCATAATTACACAGTGCACCTTTGAATTTTTTTTTTTTTTTTTTTTTAATCTTTGCACCCCTGTTGATCAACCATGAAAAATGCCCCATGTCTGTTTTCCTTTTTTTTTTTTTTTTTTTTTTGTTATTCATAGAATTTAATCCCCAAATTTGGTACAAGTCCAACAATGTTGATGTTTCATGTCTACGGTAGGGGGCGCTACAGTGTATACTACTCATACGCTTTATAGATTATTATATTGAGGCCGAGTCACGCATTAGTGATTCAAATTTCAGCACAATCGGACTTAGCATGTGCTTGTAAGATTTAAAAAAAATATTATTTGCGGAGTCGTGAAAAATGCCTCATATCCTTATCCTATTTTTTGGCTTGTAATCATGCATAGAATTTAATCCAGAAATTTGGTACAAATCCAATAATGTAGACGTTTCATGTCTATGCTAGGGGGCGCTATAGTGTTCACTTTTATTACATTTCATATTTCATTACATTCAGGCCGGGGTCACGCAATTGTGATTTGAATTTGAGCTCTCTAGGCCAATACCTGTGGCCGTGAGAGGTCATGAAATAAACAGGAAATGAAGGTGCTATTCCCCGGTGTGCTACAGGCAAACCGTAAGGAGTATCCCCCCAAAAAAAGATTATTTTTGTGAACCTATGTGTCAAAAACCAGGGACTAGTAGCATTTTACAAACACGCAGTTAAAATGGTGGCAATTTTTTTTTTATCCAATATGGCCAATTTCTGTTCATCATAGGGGTATGCACCAGTTCAACTTTTGGCTTGTCTTATTGTTCTCTATCACTGTTCCGAATTTCGTTTGCCTACGTCAAACTTTTCTTCTCCCCACTCCCATAGGGGTCCACTTCTAGGCGGCGCTGTTGAGTCGGCTCACTTTGTTGCAATGCCCGTTTTAATCACATTTTTCACCAAATTTTCACCAAACCGGTCAATCCCATACCTGGTTTGGGGACTTTTCATCGACGTTTAGGCCCTCGAAATCACAACTGTTTGCAAGGACAGATAATAATAGAGAAGTCGGCAAAGAGCAATAGCCCTCACCAGTAATGAAGTCAATAAAATACCAATACAATGAAATGACTCCAGATGTATACTATTTTTAGTTTTTACTAGCACGAACATCTCCATTCTCCTCTGTTTTCACTAAAATACATTCTTGCATGAGCTGAGCTATATCTTCAGCTTCACCACTTTCTGCAGCTCTCTGTGGAGGTGAGACCGAGAGCCGTTATGAAGCAGGAGCCTTTAAAAGCACATCCACGCTGCTTTTACTTATTCATTACGCCCCAGTTTGTGTTCGGGAGATCACTCTTCCCCACAATGAGAGCGAACACTACCGAGCAAAAATCTGTTTGGCTTTTTTTCCTGCTAACCTTGAGTCCCTGCATCTAATATTAGCGCCTATATTATTGGAGTAGGGTTGAATGGAGTGCAGAATTATTATATTATTATTTACAATGCTACAATTTAAGATTACAACATTTGAGCCAGTCCAGCTGTGCTCACGTTTGCAAAAAATAACTGGACATGAGCATGGTGTGGTCATCTAACAGTGCACTCAACGTTAAACCCTGTTAGATAAAACGTTTCTAAGACTAAATTATGCATTGTCTTTGCAGAAGCCTGGATTTTCACAATGTAGGGAAAGAAAATGAGTTTGGCGTGTGCTCAAGTAAAGGCAACGCTATCTCAAAATGATATTCATGAAAGCACGTGACCTTAAGAAATCACACCGTGTTCCTTAAGGGCATCTAGTATACAATTTTCAGTTTTAATCTATAAGTGAAACACAGAACACTGGAACGGAAAAAGTGTGAAGCAAACACAGATCACAATAGAAATCACTTAAATAGGTCCGTACCCATTTTTTCATGTAAATTTTGTCTGCTACATTACAGATATTTGGAATATCCATCAAATAAGACGACTGTACGCTCTCTCTCCAACTGTTTTATCATTGGTAAACCAGGAAGTAACGCAGGTGCACTGTTAGCATGCTAGTCGTTGTGGTGTGAGCTCCACTTTTAGCCTCTGAAAGTTGTGAAAAATGCGCATAAAAACATAATCGCAGTGATTATTTATGGAGGCTAGGAAAATGAGGAACCACATTGGACAACTGCAAAATTAATTAGCTTTTTTTGCACATTTTTTAAGACTGTATAGATCTGGTACAACTCCTTAAAATACAATACAATGCACAAAAGTGGATATAAGAAGTCTGGACAAGGATTGAAATATTCCCAATTACACTGAGGCTATTAGGCTATTAAGAAATCACAAATGCTGCAGTTTCATAATGTCCTCCACAGTGAATTAATAACCCTGTCTCCATACAGCCTTATTATGTGTAAAACCTGCTAACGTTGTAATCTAGCATGGTTCTTGTATTAGTTTAGCATGGAATATATGAGCAAATGTTAATACTACTGTGTGAACTCAGTCTTGATAAACATAATATATTTTCTCAAATTTTCTCTATGGCCAGCTGATAGTCCCTTGTATTTCTGAACTCTCCCATTTCACAGAGTCGTTCCCTGACACACACCACAGGTCTTCATTCAGATAGGCAGCGTGTCCTTGACAATGTGTACTGTCAATTAACATCACAAACATGGTATAAATATTCAGATCAGGGCCCATTGTGTAGTACTGCCCCGAGCTGCAATACACACACCCCACAGCCATTTAAGGGAAAACAACATGCTGTCTATCTAATCTCCTGCAATTATGGTACAGTCCTGTGTCTTGTAGGTGGAGATGTTTGTTTGGATTGGCGCAGAGTGAATCGTATCGACTCAACCCACGATCGCCATGGAGATTGTAGCGCTAGCAGTAGTTTCTTTTCCTTTTTTCCTATTTTTTCCCCCTCCTGTACTATAAATCCTGCAGTACACAGAGATTTCGTCTTATTAAACTTCCGGTCTCGGTTGTTTCTGAGAAGCTTCAAGATGCAAAAGGTCAAAAGGTCAGATTAGAAGAGCGGATGCGGTGCATACATGTCAACATGGCAACAACATTGTAACACATGGGTTCAGTTACATTACAGACATTCCCTGTTCATGGGTTTCAGGCATAACGAATCATTATTCCTGATTTGACGGATTGGATATGGCAATGGTTATCGTAAGAACAACACAGTACAAATCAAAATATGATATCACAAAGGAGGCATTTGTTTGAAGATGTACTAAATATTCAGAATAGATATTTTGAGTACCTACAGCTCTGGAAAAAAATAAGAGACCACTGCAAAATTATCAGTTTTTCTGATTTTACTACTTATAGGTATGTGTTTGGGCAAAAGGAACATTTTTGTTTGAGTCTATAAACTACTGACAACTTTTCCCCCAAATTCCAAATAAAAATATTATCGTTCAGAGCATTTATTTGCAGAAAATGACAAATGGTCAAAATAACAAAAAACACACATGTTTTCAGACCTCAAACAATGCAAAGAAACAAGATCAAATTCGTTTTAAAATAACATAATACTGATGTTTACACTTAAGAAGAGTTCAGAAGTTCATATTTGGTGCAATAACCCTTATTTTTAATCACAGCTTTCATGTGTCTTGGCATGCTCTCCACAAGTCTTTCACATTGTTCTTGGGTGACTTTATTCCACTTCTGGTGCAAGAACTGAAGTAGCTCAGCTTTGTGTTTGTGTTGGAAGTCAACAGTGGTCTCTTAATTTTTTCCAGAGGTGTATATTCCAGTACATCACTCACATTTACACCATTTTTATTAGGCAAGGGTAAAATGTCGTGCCTAGAGACACAACAACAGAACTCTCGGGAATGTATCCTTCAACCTTCACATTGGTGGACGAGTGCTTCTTAGTGATAAATATACTCAACAAAAATATAAACGCAACACTTTTGTTTTTGCTCCCATTTTTCATGAGATGGACCCAAAGATCCAAAATTCACTCCAGATACACAACACTACCATTTCTCTCAAACATTGTTCACAAATCTGTCCAAATGTGTGACAGCGAGCACCTCTGCCCCGCCGAGACAATCCACCCCACCTCACAGGTGCGCCACATCAAGATGCCGATCCGACATCATGACCAGTGCACAGGTGCGCCCCAGACTGCCCACAATAAAAGGCCACCCCGAAATGTGCATTTTTTTTTTTTTTGCTTTATTGGGGGTCTGGGGACTCAGAACCAGTCAGTATCTGGTGTGACCACCATTTGCCTCATGCAGTGCAACACATCTTCTTCACATAGAGTTTATCAGATTGTCAATTGTGGCCTGTGGAATGTTGGTCCACTCCTCTTCAATGGCTGTGTGAAGTTGCTGGATATTAGTGGGAGCTGGTACACGCTGTCGTATACGCCGGTCAAGAACATCCCAAACATGCTCAATGGGTGACGCCATGACGCCAGTATGCTGGCCATGCAAGAACTGGGACATTTTCAGCTTCCAAGAACTGTGTACAGATCCTTGCAACATGGGGCCGTGCATTATCTTGCTGAAACATGAGGTGATGTTCATGGATGTATGGCACAACAATGGGCCTCAGTATCTCATCACGGTATCTCTGTGCATTCAAAATGCCATCAATAAAATGCACCTGTGTTCTTCGTCCATTACAGCCTTTGAAGAGGAGTGGACCAACATTCCACAGGCCACAACTGACAATCTGATAAACTCTATGCGAAGAAGATGTTTTGCACTGCATGAGGCAAATGGTGGTCCCCAGACTCCTAATAAAGCAAAAAAAAAAATGCACATTTCGGGGTGGCCTTTTATTGTGGGCAGTTTGGGGCGCACCTGTGCACTGGTCATGATGTCGGATCGGCATCTTGATGTGGCGCACCTGTGAGGTGGGGTGGATTGTCTCGGCGGGGCAGAGGTGCTCGCTGTCACACATTTGGACAGATTTGTGAACAATGTTTGAGAGAAATGGTAGTGTTGTGTATCTGTAGTGAATTTTTGGATCTTTGGGTCCATCTCAGGAAAAATGGGAGCAAAAACAAAAGTGTTGCATTTATATTTTTGTTGAGTGTAAATTAACTAATACAAGTCAGATTCATTACATATTTATAATGCAACTGTAAAAGTATTCTAATGATTGGGAAAACAGTACTCTGGTTGGGCCATGTAACAGTATGTTACAAAACACACTGTAACCACTGGGGGACAATGCAAGTACTAAATGATTTGGGTCCGTGTCACGTCAGTAGCACATTTTAACTTTGAAACTTTAAGTTGCAAACATTTCATTATAGGTTAATAGCTTCTTGTGGCTTCAGCTTTGCAACAGAAAGTCAATAAAAAGCCTAATGGTGATGCTTCATTGTGTTCTTAGCATTGTCTCACATTTGTAATTCGCTTTTCTTAATTTTAAATAAATCACTCCATTTATAATTCCGCATTATCATTAGACACTGGTTTACATTCCTCCTAAATGATGAATTGGAGCGTGTTGGCGATGCTCTCTAACCCTTTGTGCTGGCTGATTTCAAAGACATTTGCGTATTTGTCAGAGTTATAAGCACTATCGGTGGTGATGCGCACTCCGTTTCTTCACTGCTATTTGCCAAATGACTCGCAAGAAGTCAATCGCTGAACCCACATCCTCCGCACTCTTCCTCCTGTGATGAGGGCGAGATGAGAACCTCAGAGGTAACAGGCAAAAGGCAGTTTAGTGTGGGCTGCCAAAACTACAACTCTCTCTGTCTCTCGCCTCTCTCTGTCTAAATGTGTTTTTAAAAGTCAAAATCTCTCCCTCTCCCTCTCTCATTCTCTCTTTCTGTCTCCCTCTCTTGCCTTCTTTCATTCCCTCTCTTGCCTTCTCTCTCTCTCTCTCTCTCTCTCTGTCTCTCACGCCTTCTCTCACTTTCTCTCTCTCTCTCTCTCTCTCTCTCTCTCTCTCTCTCTCTCTCTCTGTCTCTCACGCCTTCTCTCCCTCTCTTATTCTCTCTTTCTGTCTCTCATTCCCTCTCTCGCCTTCTCTCTCTCTCTCTCTCCTTCTCTCTCTCTCTCTCTCTCTCACCTTCTCTCTCTCTCTTGCCTTCTCTCTCTCCCCTTCTCTCTCTCTCTCTCACCTTCTCTCCCTCTCTCTCTCCTTCTCTCTCTCTCTCTCTCCTTCTCTCTCTCTCTCGTCTTCTCTCTCTCGCCTTCTCTCTCTCTCTCCCCCTCTCTCTCTCTCTCTCTCTCGCCGTCTCTCTCTCGCCCTCTCTCTCTCTCTCCCCTTCTCTCTCTCTCTCTCTCTCTCTCTCTCTCTCTCTCTCTCTCTCTCTCTCTCTCTCTCTCTCTCTCTCTCTCTCACTCTCTCTCTCTCGTCTTCTCTCTCTCGCCTTCTCTCTCCCTCTCGCCTTCTCTCTCTCTCTCTCGCCGTCTCTCTCTCTCTCTCTCGCCTTCTCTCTCTCGCCTTCTCTCTCTCTCTCGCCTTCTCTCTCTCCCCTTCTCTCTCTTTTGCCTTCTCACCTTCTCTCTCTCTCGCCCTCTTTCTCTCACCTTCTCTCTCTCTCGCCTCTCTCTCTCTCTCTCTCTCTCTCTCTCTCTCTCTCTCTCTCTCTCTCTCTCTCTCTCTCTCTCTCTCTCTCTCTCTCTCTCTCTCTCTCTCTCTCTCTCTCTCTCTCTCTCTCTCTCTCTCTCTCTCTCTCTCTCTCTCTCTCTCTCTCTCTCTCTCTCTCTCTCTCTCTCTCTCTCTCTCTCTCTCTCTCTCTCTCTCTCTCCCTCTCTCGCCTTCTCTCTCTCGCCTCCTCTCTCTTTTCCCTTCTCTCTCTCTCTCTCTCTCGCCTTCTCTCTCTCCCTCTCTCTTTGTCTCTCACGCCTTCTCTCCCTCTCTTATTCTCTCTTTCTGTCTCTCATTCCCTCTCTCGCCTTCTCTCGCTCTCTCTCTCTCTCTCGCCTTCTCGCTCTCTCTCCCCTTCTCTCTCTCTCTCTCTCTCGCTCTCTCTCTCTCTCTCGCCTTCTCGCTCTCTCTCGCCTTCTCTCTCTCTCTCTCTCTCTCTCTCTCTCTCTCTCTTTAAAGGTGTACTATGTAACTTTTTGGTTGGGGTTCCGTCAACTGCTTCTATGAATATGTCATTGCTCTGCCTGGAACGCTCCACTGTATTGACATTAAACAGCTCTACCTTATATTCAGTCAATTACAGATAGTTTATAGCTCAAAAACAACAGCTCTTTAAAACAATTCTTACTGTGACCAGGGTTGAATCTCCACAGATCTGACCTGTAACTTGGCCTGGTTTGACCTTCATGAAGATAGAAAGGCTTAATACCATACTGTGAAATATTCCAGACAAAGCAATAACATCTTCCTGGAGATAAACATTTGATGAAAAATTACACAATGCACTTTTAAATTCAAAATATAGTTGTGAGAATCCTGGAATTTAAACCTATACAAACAGGTTCTGAAATGCATATGATTATTGTAATATTTTATCAATTAAACTTTCAGGATTTAGTTGCTCATGTCAATCATTTGCAATTACATAATTTTCCCAAATCATGCCCCCTAAGATGCACAATATTATACTAAGTTCTACAACACCCATCACCCCCATTCTCCCTGCGTTACAGTTGCCAAATCCTCAAACCAAGACACAATATGGTTCACAGTTTTCCTCACACCTCACACACTCGCTCATCACATAAGTGACTAACAGCATCCCTCTCTCGTGATTTAAAATGGGATCTGACCAAAGTGTGTGGCTAATACAGGACAGAAATGAGTGTTACATGGAGAAAAGCAGCTTATGCAAATGTGTTCAGTAATAACAATGTTTGAACTGCTATAGAGAGAGAGGAGACAGAGGGGGAGAGAGAGGCAGCGAGCGGGTAATTACACCAGGGCACAGCCACAGCCGAGTGGTGGAGCACAATATGTCACCAAGCCATTCACAAATATAATGCCTGATACAAAAGAGGACACATACAGTATGGAAACCCCAAATCTAGGGAGTTCTTGTATCTACTGTGAGTACATTTAAATGGAATACAATTTAAAGACAGTTTAGGTTTATTCTGGTCGTTCAGTTATAATCTGGCACTGTAAGACCCACCAACAAATAGCTGCAGTTCACAACCAGCTAATATTTTTTGTATTTGAGCTGAAATTACTATACAACGCTGCTGAACCCTATGTGTAAAAAATCGAAGAGAGAAGTAAGGACAGAGGAGCAAACATACAGCTCTGGAAAAAATAAGAGACCACTGCATTATTTTCTGAAATCAGCATCTCTACATGTATTACAGCCATTCCATTCCAGCGTCTGTTGAATTCCAACACAAACACAAAGCTGAGCTACTTCAGTTCTAGCACCAGGAGTGGAATAAAGTCACCCAAGAACAATGTGAAAGACTTGTGGAGAGCATGCCAAGACGCATGAAAGCTGTGATTAAAAATAAGGGTTATTGCACCAAATATTGATTTCTGAACTCTTCGTAAGTGTAAACATTAGTATTATGTTGTTTTAAAATGAATTTGATCTTGTTTCATTGCATTGTTTGAGGTCTGAAAACATGTACCTTTTTACGTATTTTGACCCTTTGACATTTTCTGCAAATAAATGCTCTAAATGATAATATTTTATTTGGAATTTGGGGGAAATGTTGTCAGTAGTTTATAGACTCAAACTAAAATGTTCCTTTTGCCCAAACACATACCTATAAGTAGTAAACTGATCATTTTGCAGTGGTCTCTTATTTTTTTCCAGAGCTGTATATAAGGGGTAGGTGAAAAAGTGAATCAAGTGATATTGGGGGAACCATTATAGCATGGTTAAAAGCAGAATGGCGCAATATATATATATATAAAACAGTCCCTATCTCCAACTACCCACAACAAAAACACAACATTAGACACAGGAAGACAAAAGTACATGTTTGTAATTGCACATAACCATCTCCATGGAGACGCAGCAGCAGTGCGCTCTCTGGTCACATTACAAAGAGACTGTGGCCATTTTACAGCTTCACATAGAACTGTCAGGCCGCTCACACTGTTCACCATTAAACACTCCCACACGCAAACACATGAGCCAGGGCCACTAGCACACACGAGAGACAGGAGAATGGACACTCACAAGTCCATCCTCTTATTAGAACTATAACCACATTTTACCGAGGCTGGAATACTGTGTGGTAATGTGTAGACTGCTGAATTGCCAGGCTTCTGGATTTAGGTGGAATATAAGGACAGAGTGAAGACATATTATGGATCTTTTACATAATGTAGGTGTAAGGTTTAACTGGGTGAGCAAGATTCAGCTTCAGTATTCAAGTCAAATTATTCTTCTATATAGGGAAAATATTAAAGCAATGTGATACAACAAGCCACCCTTAAATTTGTACCATGTAACTTTTATGATGTATGGTCTACCATCTGCTTGTCTCCATGGAGATGTTATTGCTTTGCCTGGAATGTTCCACGGTATGGCATTAAACTCATCATTTATTAAATTGCAGGTGGTTTTATTGCTCAAATACATTCATTTTCACTGTGAGCTGTCACCTCTCCGCAGATCTGAACTGTAACTTGACCTGGCAGCGTCAGCTGTTTGTCTGCATTGAGATTTAGATACATTTAAAACAATACTGTGACACATTACAGTTCTATGGATCTGTTACATAATGTAGGTGCAACTGGGTATGCAAGATTCATCTAGGGATGAATCCAGGAAAAATATCACAATAATCACAATATATTTTTTAGCTTAAATGCAAACAAGTAACATATTAAATAAACATAAAATGCTCAACTTTGATAACTGGCCAATCTAAGGTTATTATTCAAGATTATCAATAATGTGGCACCACCACCACTGAAAAAGTTTATCCATTTAACATCTGATCAGATGGTCAAAACAACCAGGTCAACGGTCAGTGGCCAATGTGCAATACCAAAAAGGAAAACATCACTAGGACAATCTGCATTTTCATTTAAAACAATCTCTGAATGGAACAAACTTCCAACGGAGCTAAAATTATGCAAACGCTTACAAAAATTTAGCCTGGAAATTAAACAACAGTTTCTAAGAGTGCAGACGTGTCAGCATTAAAGACTAGACATGAGAGAGGTATTGGGAAAAGAGTTTTAATTATTTTTTACTAATTGATGAAATGTATCACCGCCACTGTAAATATTATGAATTATGAATTAATATTTATTATTATTAATAATTTCATGCCTCACACTTTGGCAAAAGAAGAAGAAGAAGTGAACTTTATTGATCTCACACTGGAGAAATTCTTCTCTGCATTTTAACCCATCCTATATATATATATATATATACACATATACATATATTAGGAGCAGTGGGCAGCACACACATTAGGGCGCCCGGGGACCATCTCCATGATCTTCTTGCTTTGGCTTGGTCAGGAGGTACCTATGGTGCATGTTTTGGGTTGGTGGGGGAAACCGGAGTGCCCGGAGGAAACCCACCCAGACACGGGGAGAAACATGCAAACTCCACACAGAAAGGCTCGGGCGACCCGGGGATCGAACCCAGACCATGCATGCAAACTCCACACAGAACACACACAGAAAGGCCCAGGCGACCCAGGGATCGAACATGGAACCTTCTTGCTGTGAAGCAAGAGCGCTAGCCACTCAGCTACCGTGCCGCCAACACAGCTCTTGCCAACACAGCTCTTGCATTATTGGAATACTCTAATCCAGACCTATCAAAAAATGTGGGAAACTTTTCATTAAATTACTGCCCACACTTACCAACCAAATCCCTAATAAGCTATTACAGAACAATGAGTTTTGAAGTAGACTAAAGCAGGTCACGCTCCTCACCACAGCTGGCATTTGTCTGAAAAGCCCTGCTTTAACAACAAAAGCTTTTTTTCTTTTAGTGCACTCAATTTTAAAAAATATTTTATTATCCTCATTGGACGACAGATGATGCTGTGTCACATCCTCACACCTCTTCACATCTCGGGGGTGAAAGCATAAATTAAGCGTCTCCGTTTGATGAGCTAATACATGTCTGTCACATGGGTGCTGAGCTATACGCCAAGAAAGCCAGTCTCCCTCCTGTCATTCCTCCAGTCTTCTTCCATCTGTGTATGTGTGACCCAGAAGCTGCAGTTCAACCCCTGAGACTAGAGCTAAAGCTAGAAAAAGACTCTGTTCCTGTGTCTCCTATGGAAGAATGTGCAGATATGAGATGGATAGGATGGACACCCCTTGGGTGTCATAATAATAGATTGTTTAAGAGTTGGGATCTGCGGTCTTAACCAGGTGCTGAATGTAATGCTTTGCTTATTACCTATTGGGAAAACAGTGAAGTCAATGGGAGAGAAGTGTCTTCACTACAGATGTTAATCTGTAAAACTAAAGAGCATTTTAAACTGGCTGTTTATAATAATGCTTGGATTTATACAGTGCTCAGCATAAATGAGTACACCCCCTTTGAAAACATTTTATGCAATATGTCAATGAAAACAAAAAATATTTGCAAAATGTACACAGACTTTTTAATACAGCATCTGTTGAATTTAGGACAAAAAACTAAGGTTAATAATATAACTTAGATTACATAATTTTCAGTTTTAGTCAAGTTAGAGTGAAAGTCTCAGAGCAAAGCTCCATTTTATGCTCCAAATGTGTAATTGAACAAGCAACCACATGTCAGTCCAAGTATTCATTACACAGGTGTCCATCAAATAGTTACAGCTACAAATGGGTGTTACTTAAAGCAATCCCCTTCCCATTTCCTGCTGTCAGCTATGGCACATGGAAAAGAAATGACACAAGACCTGAGAAAGAAAATTATCTCTTTACGCCAGAAAGGTGAAGGCTACAAGAAGATCAGCAAAGCCTTACTTATTAGTAAGAATACTGTTGCAAAAGTGGTTAAATTTAAGAAAGTCATTAAATTTAAGAAAGATGGAACTGCAACCATTTCACAGAGATGTCCAGGTTGTCCACAGACGTGAACACCACGACAGGAGCGGCTTCTGATGAGAAGGGTTGAAGAAAATTGGCATGCGAGTTCCCTGCAATTATCTAAGGAAGTAGAAAGCCAAACTGGAGTGACTGTTTCCCGTAACACAATACACCGTACAGTGAGGAGGAATGGCATGCATGGGTGTCGTGCTCGAAAAAAGCCTCTCCTAATGCCCAGTCACAAAAAGCCCATCTAGAGTTTACCGGGGCCCATGCTGACAAAGATGAAGGCTACTGGGACTTTGGAGTGATGAGAGCAAGATCAATCTTTTTGGAACTGATGGCTTCAAAACTGTATGACGTTGCAAATGTGAGGAATACAAAGAAAAATGCATGGTGCCTACAGTGAAACATGGAGGAGGTACTGTCCTTATATTGGTTGCATGAGTGCTGCTGGTGCTGGGGAGCTGCATTTCATTGATGGCATCATGAATTCAGAAATGTATTGCTCTAAACTGAAAACAAAGATGCTTCCATCACTTCGTGCTGTTGGTCATTGTGCACTTTTCAGACAACATGCCATTGACCCTAAGCATACATCTAAGGCCACTGCTGACTTTCTGAAGAGGAACAGGGTGAGAGTGATTCTGTGGCCAAGTATGTCACCTGATCTGAGACCAAGTGAACAACTTTGGGAAATTCTGAAGAAGTGGAGCATCACTCTCCATCTAACATCCAGTCTCTGAAAGAGGTCATTGTTGAGGAATGGAAAAAGACTGATGTTGCCTAGAAGACTTGAAGTGGTCATTAACAATAATGGAGGCCATATAAAGTACTAGATGTAGTAGTTTTTGTTGTGGGTGTGCTCATTTTTGCACCACCCTAATTTGACTAAAACTGAAATGCTGATATTCATATATTGCTAAGATTTTTTTGTGTTCATTGACATATTGTATAAAATGTTACTTTCAAAGGGGGTGTAATGCTAAGCACTGTATCGTGACCTTGATGACACACTTTATAGTGCATTATTCATTAATGTCACACTTTGTAGTCACAGCTATGTTACTGTAATGTTATCTTTCCTATAGCTTACTTTTGCAAAATTATGTATTTGTTTATGTATTTGATCTATGTATATTGTAGCTGTACATGTACTGATTGATTCATTATGAATTTTGCTTTGTACTAACTACACCATTCTGAAACTAACTTCTAAACTCAGTAGTTATTCTTCAATTGTGAGATTTTTTTAAAAAGATAAAACTCCAGGGTGCCTGTGCTTAAAGAAGCATGAAGCATGACCATCCACACCCTGGTTCCGAAAGTATGTGGAAACCAAAGACTACAAGACCTATAACTTGGTGTAAAATCTATTTATGAAACAACAAAGTAATTAAAACATTTCACAGACTCTTGCATTTTAAACATGCTTTTTAGGCATAAAACAGCCACATTAAGGATATTAGTTACCATGTAGCTCGTTAGCTTCCGCATTGCCCTTGAACTCCAAACATTAGATGTTTTTCAAAAAGTCTATATGAAAAATAAATGGAAAATGTACTTCCATTTACTTACAGATCGGACCTCAAAGTGGACAAGACTGTTGAGCTTCATTACAAAAATAACTAATGTCAATAGGGCTCTAACTATATCAAACACATGTTATTACTATGAACAAATAATAAGAAACTATACTACTTTCTTTAACAACTCATACAGACAAAAGTAACTGAATAAATGCCATGGAAACACTGTATAAACACAAGATTTACTGTTTAACCTAACACCCTAATGCAGTTAGTAGTTTGTAACAGTATAACATTTGTCCCGTCACTTTGCCTCTGGTTTGTCCTTCGGAGTTGACAGCCCTGAGTTGGAGCTTCTCTCTGGCGGCTAATCTCCTGCACACTGCTTATCCACAGCTACACGTCTCACCATCTTTAGCTGTCTTATTAATGTCCCACTCGAGAAGCAGCCTCTGACAAGTGCCCTGTCACCAAGAGCTCCCAAAAACCTCCTCCATCGCTCAATCGCGCACCACACAACTGCATTTTTACACTACAGCAGCTTTTAGTATATATCCTGGGGGCATTATGACAACCCAGTTACAAATACGCCAGCATGCTCTAAGAAGTACAGTTCAAACTGACTGTAGCAAATTTTGGAAATTAGGAAACAATGATGTGGTGCAATTACAAGCAAATAACTAGTTCTATTTGGAGATTTGAATTATAGTATACAGGCTGTTCTAAATGATAGTGTTGGTTATAAATTCCAATCAATCACAAGAAATTAGTAAATATTTGGAAGAATTTTAGAAGCATAAACCACCACAAAAGTGACCATGGGTTTTCAAATCAATTAAAATCATATTTTTTTTGTGAGGAACTACAGTTGCAGGTTATGTAAAGTGCTGTTCATGGTGCCGTTCATTTAGTTTTATTATCCTTTTATTTACTCCTGTAGGGAAATTAGTTCTCTGCATTTGACCCATCCTTTCAGGAGCAGTGGGCAGCTCATCTTTCAGGTGCCTGGGGACCCATCTCCATGATCTTATTGCTAGTCTTGGTCAGGACCTCAGCTGGAGGATTTTTTTTACCTATGGAACTTTTTGGTTTTGCCCGGAGTGCCCGGAGGAAACCCACCCAGACACTGGAAGAACATGCAGACTTCACACAGAAAGGCCCGGAGAAACTGGAACCTTCTTGCTGTGAGGTGTGAGTGCTAGCCACTCAGCCACATATTTAAGTAATTAAAGGTACATACTTTTTTTTTAAAGGTCCCATGACATGGTAGTTCTTGATGCTTTTATATGGCTCCTTAATGGTTCCCTAATACTGTAAATGAATCCTTCTTCAAAATTAACACTCACTGCATGAGATATGACTCTGACAGTCTTCATGAGGCTAGATATGTGTCTAAAATGCTTTATTGTGGGTGTTGCTTCACTGCAAATGAGAAGGACAGAGAGATTGGCTAAGGAGCAGGGGGGCGGGTTTCCCCCGCAGCTCGGCGCAGCTCGGCTCCGCTCTGTCTCTCTGTGTACAGATGGGAGACTTTGCAATGAAAAAAAGCATATTTACACAGAAAATAAAATTAAACCACTGGTATTTCAGAGGTCCAGAGGGTCGGGTAAGGGACTTGCGAGCCTAGAAACACTCGGACGTGCCTCCAGGCAAATAAAAAAACGCATTTCGCATTGTAGCGCATTCACAGTCCAACCTCTATGGGCGGGATATACAGGGACGCTGAGCGGAGACAGAGGGAGGGGCTGGAGCTGCATTTGCCGATCTGACATCAATAAGGTGCCTTGTCCGAACTCGCACATTTCAACACTGGTTTTGTGTAACGCAGAAAAGGACCGCAAATGCTCAGTTTAGACATTTCGCAACTTTAGCCATGGGGGGGGGGGGCTAAACAGGGTAGGGGAGCTCACATTAACGTTCAAAAACCTCAGAAAGTGAAAATTTCATGCCATGGGACCTTTAAACATTCAGAAATTTTGATTTCCTACCTCTGCTATTGTAGACATTGTAAAGTATTTTTGTCATAGTGTCAATAGTGAATAATCAAAGAAATGCAATGTTTCTACCCACAGTAAATATAACACTAAAAGCTGACATTGTGACATGCCTATTAAGTACTACTCACTATTGACTAACGCAGATCAGCATATCAAATACAGAGAACTGGCTTCTAAAGGATCATTTAGTCTTTGAATAAATGCCTCCATTATGAGCTAATAACAGCAAATGCCTTTGCACTGGACAAGAAAGAGCCCTGATACATAAGTCAGTGTTCCTTGAATGTGCTTCTCACACAGGAAAACATCTCTATTCATCGTTGTTGCTCTGGTCCTTTTCATTCCTCTTGGTTGCCTTGGTGATGCTCACATCAGGAAAGCACAAATGTCTTACAGCTTCTTTAAAACTACTATGTAGAAATTGAAATCAACAACATGGTTTTGGGGAAATTCTAAAAAAGAAGTAGCTGGGTAGTACAGCCATACATGAAAAAGTATGTTGGAACAAGAGCGATGAACTGGAGTTTGTTCTTTTCAGGAAGACAATAAATGTGGCAAACAAATCTATAATAACTTTTGACCTAAATAATGACAGTTTCAGTTGTGGCAAACTCTGCGTCTTGAACAGGACCCCCACAATGCAGAAATACACAACACCCACTGCTCCTGACAGGTTACATTTATATCTCTTACTGTGGCTTGTATTTGTCAAGTCTGCTTGTACTGTGGAGATTACATCTAAGTCTATAACAATAAAGTGATCAGTACTATAAGCGGTGATGTTTACACAATAGTTGTATTCATACCTGCCGATGAGGAGGAACTCTCCAAACACGCCCAGCCTCCTCATGGCCATAAGCAGCCCGCGCACCGTCATGCCCTCACAGAAGCACACCACCACTCGAGCTTTGGGCAGACGCTCTCTCAGCTTCCTCAGCAGACGGTCAAAATGGCGTTCTCCAGCGTTACTGTAGATCTTGTCTGAGTGAGCGATGCATAGCCCCTCCTGAGACGCGATCTCCTTAAAGGCCTCCATACCACTCTCACCGTAGTTTCCTGCCAGGGAGAAAATGTGTTATTTTCACAGATAATACCGGTCAACTAATTTTAGCATCTTCCTCTGAGATTCTAAATAACATATACTGGATGTTTTACTATGGCGTTTGAAGACAGGTACCTTGTTTTGAGTTCTGAGTATTACTACAGAGACCAGCTTCTTGTATTTAAGTTGACACTTCACGTAGGGATGCACAATTTGGGGGGAAAAAAAAGAAAATCTGACAAGAATTGCGGTTGTGATTAGATTTGTATTACATGTTTTAAAATCTGGATTCAGTTTGAACACATTTTGACCAAACCCATTTTGAAGAAACTGCTAAAGAAACAGAGAAATCTCACGCATTTCAGAACATGTTTGCAGACATCTAAACTACAGGGTTAGCAGGTTTTATATAAGAAAAGATGTTGTTGTTGGTGGCAGAGGACAGTTTAATACCTGAAGCATTGCAGCTTTTGGGATTTGATAATTATAACTGTTAAAATTGTGGGTTTGATTTGGTTACAATCCAGTCATCATCAGCCTTGGTTAAAAAGTTCCATGTTCTCCATCTAAAGTTCAAAGTATGTCCAGTCTTTAGATAAATAATGATTAAAAGAGCACAAATAAGTACTTTGTCCTGAGTAATTACAGCTGTGATGGTAGCTCCGCCCCCCTATGCAGCTGCTGATCGGCACATGGAGCTGCGCTGACGTAAACCTCTGATCCTCTAGTCCTTAATGAGAGTCAAAGAGTTTAGTGGACACTGATTACGATCACAGTGCACACGGGTGAAGACAGCAGCAACAGTTTTGTGTGTAAATCTGCTCTGGCTGTGAGGAGCCTTTTCTTTATCAGGGGCTAAGGCGTGAAAGGAAACTGCAGATCTTTTCCTTGAGATTTGTAAGGCAGTCATCATTCACTTTCGGACTCATGAGTCACTTTATTGTCATTCTTAGTTAATTCTTAATTCTTAATTTCCCAAGGTTTCTTAAGGTCCCATGGCATAAAATTTTCACTTTCTGAGTCTTCTTTCGGTAATAAAACAAGTTGTTTGACTCACCCATAGCACGTTGGTGTCATTTGGAGCTGTTTGGTGAAAGTTATGTTGTAGCGAAATCCGTCTAAACTGAGCATTTGCGATCCTTTTCTGCGTTACACAAAACCAGTGTTCAAACGGGCGAGTTCGGACAAGGCACCTTAATCTACGATTTCGTTATCTGAGCCTCTGGACCTGTAATCCGAGCAGTGGTTTAATTTTAGTTTTAGATGAGGACGCCAGTGTTTATTTTTCAATGCGAACTGTGCTATCAACTCTCTCCCCCAAACATGAAACGCAAAGCTGAAAACTATGGCTAAATCTCGGATTACAGAGCCACTTTTGCTTCAGAGCAGACAGCGGAGATTAAGACATCGGGCTTCTACTATTGGCCAGCTAAAGTTTTTCTTATTTGCATTCAAGCAAAGTAACGCCCCATTACTCACGCTAACGGATACGCTACAAAAATTACTCTTTCTCAGCTTATCTCTGTTTCTCATGCACTGAGTGTTGATTTTGAAGAAGGATTCATTTACAGTATTAGGGAACCATTAAGGAGCCATATAAAAGCATCAAGAAGTACCATGTCATGGGATCTTTAAGTCGCTGTAGACCTCCACAGACAAACCAAGAAACTCAAGGGCTGATTTAACACCCTCTTTAACTCATAAAACTACCTAAAAGTACCAGATGTTTTCAAATAATCTTCAGTTGCATATGCGTGTTCATTGTTGTCAAAGAAACATTGATTCATCCATGTGGGTGTATATGAAAAAACATGTTTATATGGTTTGAAATGGCCTTGATGGCCCTCTTGTTTTGGTAATGAATGATCTGTGTGTGCTGGGGTCGTACATAGAAATCTAAACTGCAGCTGAAAAACGGTCACAGTAATGCATTTATGTGCCTCACAGCAGCCTCTGTGTTGATTTTGCGGTGGTCTTGTTATGTTCTATTGCCTAGTTCACTCTCCTTTCACTAAATGGAAATGATCATGTCCAATTACTGCACTGTACACTGGGGGAACAGGTGGGTGGTGTGTGCCGACTGCTGCTTTATTGACAGTGACTACACCAAAATAAAGGTTTTATATCCCAATGATCATAATGTGGAGTCAGGTAATTTATGCAATTTCGCACAAGCTCTTTGCTGTTGCTATGGGCAACAAGTTACATTTATAACTTGGTCTTAGGTGGTGGAAAAGAGAGGAGTCTGAGCCAGTCGTGACCACTGTTCAGAGAGAAGCTAAATAAACTAAATAGATTCTCTGCAATCACAAAAGGTCACAAGATGGTTGGCAAAAGACAAGCAGGACAGGCTGAGTTAAAAACAACAGTCAGAACTGTCCACTACTGGCTTCATTAAAATTACATTTACATTTCAATGCACAATGCAAGGCAAGTCTAATGAGCAAGTTGCAAATCAGTAATGGTGGGTAATGGCAAATAGGAAACCATTTGGGCATGGTTTTGTTTATTGGCTCCTGATTCAAAATATTTTAAGTACAATAGCTCAAACTGAAAAATGTAAACAAAAGGACTACTGGTATGCATCTATCTCACTATAATACTTCTGAGTGACTGCCAACACATCTTAAATATGCACTTTGTAATTGCTGGAAAGCTCCACAGTATATTCACACTGTGACTATCAGGTTACATGACCAGGGCAATTCCAATTCCATATTGTGTCAAAAAGAGAAATTCAATTTGTCATCTGGACAAAAATGTATTTGGTCGAATACGATGAGCTCACTCAGAGCTCATCACTCACTCACTTCAGATGTTCATGGGTTCTATTTGGACGACTGAGGCATTCTAAACACAATTTCATATTGTGGTAAACCAATATTAACTCCATAGAGAGAAGTGGGTCCCCCTCCAGAGCAGTTGTACAGTCGTGTACTGTCCCTTTAAAATCACCATTGGTAAATGGTGTAACATAATCCTCATTTCTACTGTAACAGTGAAACTGACTTAGATTCAAATGCCAAGGCTGAAAATCATCCTCAATCAGAATACAATTGCCACAATGATATTTTTTTACATTTCATTTTGATATACATGTATATATTAAATATACCGTGGAGGAAATAAGTATTTGATCCCTTGTTAATTTTGTAAGTTTCTATACTGACAAAGAAATGAACAGTCTATCATTTTAATGGTAGGTTTATTTTAAGATTGAGAGACAGAATTACAAAAAGAAAATCCAGAAAATAACTTTAAAGAAAATATATAAACTAATTTGCATTTCATTGAGTTAAGTAAGTATTTGAACTCTAGCACAGAGGTCAGACGATTCTTGTAGTTGATGACCAGGTTTGCGCACATATGAGAAGGAATTTTGGTCCACTCTTCTTTGCAGATCATCTCTAAATCATTAAGGTTTCGTGGCTGTCGCTTGGCAACTCAGAGCTTCAGCTCCCTCCATAGGCCGTCTATAGGGTTAAGGTCCAGACACGGTGGGCCTTCCATGACCTTAAAGGGAACTATTTTTCAAAAAGAAAGCCGAATCACGCACCACGCTGCGCAACAGGGGAACTCCCTTCCTGGTGCGTAACAGGAATTCCCCTGGCAGCGTGCTGCAGCGTGGTGCGTGATTCGGCTTTCTTTTTCCGCACTGAAAAATAGTTCCCACCCAAAATGACCAAGTCAAGCTCTCCGTGTTGATTTGTACATTTATTTGCACTCGATATGAATGCGCACTACACAGAAAGTAATTGGGAAACGCATCGAGCAAATTAATTCCTTTTGGCCGAAATTTTTCTCTGGCGCCGTTAGACTCCAGTCTAACGTGGAGCAGCTGCAGATACCGCGGCGGTCAGTGCTGACAGACTCGGACAATGGCTGGGTGACCAGGTAAACGCTTTCCACCACTTATTTTAGTCTCTGGACTGTGGGGAGATGCCCAAGTTTGACCTGGGGGTGGCATATCCCTTTAATGTGCGTCTTCGTGAGCCACTCCTTTGTTGCCTTGGCTGTATATTTTGGGTCATTGTTGTGTTGGAAGACCCATCCACGACCCATTTTCAGGTTGTCACTCAGGATTTTAACGGTACATGGCTTCGTCCATCCTGCTGTTGACGCGGTGAAGTTATCCTATGCCCTTAGCAGAAAAACACCCCCAAAGCGTGGGGGATGGTGTTCTTCGGGTTATAGGCCCCATTTCTCTTCCTCCAAACACAGCCAGTTGAGTTAATGCTAAATAGATTTTGGTCTCATCTGGCCACAGCACCTTCTCCCAATCACCACCTAAATCATTCAGGTGTTCATTGGCAAACTTCAGGCGGGCCTATGTGCCTTCTTAAGCAGGGGGACCTTGTGAGCAAGATTTTAATCCATTGTAGTGTAAAGTGTTACCAGTGGTTTTCTTAGTGACTGTGGTCCCAGCTGCTTTGAGATCATTGACTAGCTCCTCTCGTGTAGTTCTAGGTTGATTTCTCACTGTTCTCATGATCATTGAAACCCCACAAGGTGAGATCTTGTGTGGAGCCCCAGACCGAGATAGGTTGATGGGCATTTTATGTTTCTTAAATTTTCAAACAATTGCACTAACAGTTGTCTCCTTAACACCCAGCTTCTTGCTTATGGTTTTGTAGCCCATTCCAGCCTTGTGCAGGTCTACAGTCTTGTCCCTGACATCCTTTGACAGCTCTTTGGTCTTTCTCATGCTGGAGAGTTTTGAGTCTGATTGAGTGACTTATTCTGTGGACAGGGGGCTTTTATACAGGTGACTAATTAAAACAGGGGTCTAATTCAGGTTAATTTTAGGAGTGTCTAACTGGTCTGTGGAAGCCAGAACTCTTAATGGTTGGTAGGGGACCAAATACTTATTTTACACAATGAAATGCAAATATATTTCCTTAATGTGATTTTCTGTTTGATATTCTAGCATTAAAATTATAGACGGTTCATTTCTTTATCAGTGGGCAAACCTACAAAATCAGCAAGGGATCAAATACTTATTTCCTCCACTGTATTAAAGGAAACATATAGATAATTTATTGAGATGTTATCATTTCAGAATCTTCCTAAAACAGCCATAGATGTTGTTTTTGGAGGTCAGGTTCAGTCCACCCCCATAGGTATCAGACTAATTGTGACTTGTTTCCCAGAGGATGCTGCAGGTGTGCTAAAGGTCCTGGCCCCACCTAAGGATTCAGATGTCCCAAACTCCCAGTCTTCATCTATCTGCTGTCAACCTGTGTCACAGCTGCCACCTGCCTAGAATAGGACTTTCCAAAGATGTTTTACACCTCCTGTGGGTTCAGTGCTCCTTAGGGGGGATGCTAGGTAATGTAGGCTGTCACTCATCATTTAATGCCTATTTCACTCCCGTTCTAATGAAAAGCACTGGGCATAATGCACTTCACAGTAATTACCTTGTCTATCTAACTCAGCCTTCATTCTTCTGTCTTTTTCAAAATACACTTTGTGCTGTGCTGATGTGAACTTGTCAAGAAAAGATATGTGTTTATAACATTAAGAACTGGAATAAAATGAGTGGTAAACACCTAAAAACAAATTTTAACAACAGTTGAAATAGCTTGGAGAGCTGTAGTTACACAACCAAAATGTCCAGTTCTGGTGCCAAACCTTCACAAAGCATGTTTCAAGAACAAAAGGACAGCTTCCAAATAGAGCCTTAGCTTACCAATGTCAGAGGAAAGATTTATGTAACTCTGTGCACTATGGTTACTCTGTCAAAACTGGGAGGTTCCACTACACACATACTCAGGCCTCATTTGGAGATTCTTTTCATTAAAAATAAATGAAACATGTTAAAATTATGGCGGTATAAGCTGTAGATCAGTCAGAGGAAGTAAGTCTCTAAGACACACACATTTTGCTCAAGAGTAGTATAGTATGTAACATGTTGACCTATAGGCTTGCTTGAAACTATCATGCGATGGTTACTTACAAGTTCAATTGTGACATACATACATTTATCATAGTATTAATCATGCTATATTTCCTTAGATTTAATATTTACATCCACTGTGTCTTACCTTCTGTGTGCACAGCTGACACATAGGTCCAGTTGTATCTCTTGACAATGTCGAGCATGGCACGTGCCTGCAGAGTGTCTGAGGGCACTACTCTCAGAAAATACTTGAACAGGGTCTTGTCGCTCAAGTCGATGCTGGTGGCAGAGTACGCGATCTGTGGGATGTTGAAGAGCTGCAGCAGGTTCTGGACTTGGATGGCCACTGAGCTGGAGCCAGGTCCGATGACTCCTGCTATGGGCTTCTTGGTGGGGGGTGGCTGGTTGGGAGGAGTACCATCTATGCACCACTTTGACCCATCCTTGTCATCGCGGATTGAGATGAGTGAGTCTCTTATGAACTCAATGCTCTGTTCCAAAGCCACTGAAGAATGCCAGCAGGAATCCCGAATCTCACAGCCGAGACTGATGTTGGGCAGCAGGTACGGGTCTGCGTTGATCCGGTCCAAAGTGTGAAACATAGCCTCCACTCTCTGAATGCCATACTGCTCACGTACATCCCCGCACTTACGCTCAGCCACCTTCTCCGCTGAGGGCTGGTGGTGCACGGAGAAGAGAGCTCCAATGATGACATCTCCGTCCATCCGTGCTACAGACCGCGAGGCTGCTCGAGGCACCACGGAGCGCTCATAAATGCTGCTGTGGCAAAGCACCAGGGTGGAGAGGAGACACAGGAGAGTAAAGAGGAAACTCATGTTTATGCGTGCCATGTCGTGCCACATTGTGTGAAGGGGTATGCCAACTGCTTAGGCATACTATCTGCTGTCCTGTACATGTGCATTTATCTCATGGACCATGACGAGAGCGACCCAGGGCATGTCCATAGACACCTGCAGAGAGAGGAGCAAACATCACTGAGACAGATGTTCTAAACATGAGGAAGACAGGTCTGACTAAGCACTCATGCTCCTGCCACCACCCTCACCCTGTTGTGCATCTAACTGTGCCCCAGAGAAGCCAAGTGCCCACAAGCAACTCCCCAAACTTACCAGTGATCATTGATCCCCAGAATATGTACCAAACACGGGCTCTTTGAGCCGTGTGTTATGCTACTGCATTCAAACGAGGCGGTAAAACTCACTGAGAGAAAGACTCTCGCGCTTTATCCGCTCGTATTTGAACTAGAGACGCTCAAGCCGCACACGAGTTCTTAAGCGATTGCCTCATAGTCCCATCGCATGTATTATCTCGGCATCAAACATGTCAACAGCCACTGTGCCGTCGTAAATTGCCCCAGGCATCTCGCTCCTTTGACCGCCAATGACATTTGCTGAAATTTACAAGGCAAATGAGCATTTAGCTAAATAGTGATGCTAAAAAGCTAATGTAAACGATTTATGCATTAATCGCCAGATGCATGCGATATTATCCAGAGAATATGGTCTTTTACTATCGATCCTAAACTCGACTGCGACATGAATGAAATGTAAGTAATATTTCCTGTGTCTGCTGAAGTGCAACTTACCTGAACGGTGAAGGCATGTCGTGCATCTTGGATGCGTCTCTGGCGTGTGCTCCGGTCCTGTCTGACTCCAGCCTCCCTCTCCTCCTCCTTCTCCTCTTTTTGCCCCTCTCGCTCTCTCTGCTCCAAAAAGCTTTCTCTCCCCTCAACCAAAACGTCTACACCTGTCACTGCGTCGTCTCAAAACCACACAAGGACACGCAGCGCCAGCGACACGAAAAGAACTGATACAAGTGTAGTTTATAACCGGGAAATGTGTCCATATAAATGTTTGGATTCCTCCAGTCACAGCAAGTACACATGAGATGAGTGGTTCCACAGCTACGCCACGTGTTGTGTGTCTTCTGATCAGGCTATTACTAAAACAAAAGCTATACAAAGATTAGCCGGGATTTATTTATTTATTTTAGTTTTGACAACAGCCTTCTAAAATAATAGTAGCCTTGTAATAATTGTTGGAAGGCTGCATGCAGGTTTGAGTGGCATTGTAACATCTAATATAAAACTGATCTAAGCTTTTATTATATTATGTACCGGCAACAAATTCAATTCAGTATAGTCCATATAAAATATTCTGAGAACCCTGTGGTTGATTTCAGGACCATGGAGAGCACCCAATCGCATAGCGCCCTCTAGTGTTTTTCAAGATTATGAATGAAGTGGTTACACAACTTCTTGACAATTGCTGGATTGGATTTGTTTATTTATTTATTTATTTATTTTTACAAGGAAAATTCAGTAAGAGAATCCTGTTATGTTCAAATGGAAAACGAGTGACGTATAATCACTAATTAATCAGATGATTATGAGATATGGAATGAATATAATACTACACTTTTGGATTTGCTTTGCGGGGTCCACATTTACACAACAAACCCTGTTGACTCATTTAGGCAGTATAAATAACAAACACATAAAGCCTGTGACACTGATGGTGCCCGGGGTCTGAGGAGCGAGCATCTGGTCCTGAACATTAGTGAAAGTGACATGTGGAGATGGAGAAACGATGGTATAATGCAAGGCCATACTGAGGGCCGAGGCCTGAAGGCAGAGGATGTATAGGTCAATATCTGACCTTTTATCAGTGTACAATTATTATAAGCGACTCCAGTACTATCAAATCATTCAACTTCAACAACTCACCACAGAAAATGACAGAAATCATTAGAATCTGTATGTAGGCCTACAACTAGGCTCCAACATTTTCATTCTCAGATTAAAACACACACAGGAACAGAAATCTTTCCTGTTGCGTGCTAATCTGACCTCTGTTTTGATGAAAATTGCGCTTGTTGTAACCCTGCAGGAACTGTCATTTAGGCATCTCCTAAATAATGCAATACTGTCCTCTGCTGGCTATCACACGATATTACAAGCAGCCTATTTAAACTTAATTATACAGTCGTTTAAATTATTTCAAAAATATTCCTATAATTAAATTAAATAACAAAGCGGAAATAATATGTCTGGTTAACAATATTGTTTTTTATGTGTGTATTAAAACTTTACATGTAGTTTGATTAAAAAAAAAAAAAAAAAAGTCTTTAAATCTGTTAAATTATGAATGTATTTGTTGGGCGTTGCTAATTGAGGTTGTTCATTGACCTTTGCTGTAAAAGTGTGTGCAAATCGTGTTTTGAAATCCGAGAAGAATGAACGCCGACTTTGTCAATAAAGTTTTCAAAAGGAAAAAAAAGTGGGGGCTCATAATGAGGATGTAGATCAGAGCAGTTTGTTTTGGAGGAATAAGCAGCGACATCTCCTCATCAAAGTGCTTTTTCTCTCAGGGATTACATATGTTTTAGCAGAAGGTAAGAAACATTTTAGTTCTCGTGTCTAAATCCTTCGTGCTGTTTGTGCCTTGAACTTACAGGCAGCTAAATGCTGACAGCTAGCATTAGCTTCGGTAAGTTGGGAGGAAAATATCAGAAAAAGGTAATACACGTGATTTCTCGTGGGCAAACGTAGTGTCATCGCTCTTTTGCTATAGAAGTTGTAGTTGTAGTCAGTAGTTTAGCACGTAAAATGTCAGATTTCTGAAAACAAGCAGTTATTTTGCGAACACACTTTACTGCTTTCAGTACGTCCTAAGACTATTATGGCCGCGGTATCAAATCTGCTTTGTTGCATCAGTCGAACAACAAACTGATTCGAGTTTTGTGATTTTCTCTACTGTTCCGTTTTTCGTTTAAGTAGTCTGATCAGTATTTCTTATTGTTTTCACTACTGTTATACAAGTTACGTCCAACGAAAGTTAAGCTTATGCTATAAAAATGTAAACATGTCACACGAGAGCCAAAGTCGAGAGTTATAAAACATGTAATGTGCTTTACCGCGGGTCAGATGTTTTACAGTAGAGATGCATTAGATAGTAGTCAGGCAGTTTTAATAACAGGTCTTGTGTCTTTTCATTTCAGTGAGTCTGTTAAGACTGTGGTAAATATCAGCCACAGTCTGATGATGCTCGTGGACTCTTCAGTGTCGCAGATGGAGGAGCACGCTCACTGTGTGTCCTGCTTTAACCTGAGATGTAATGCCCGTCCAGAGCCAGGCCTGTCCTGTGAGCTTGTGGCATGTGCCCTGCTGTGTGGAGCTGTGTTTCATTCATGCAAATCTCAAGAGCATCAGATCCTTTGTCCTCTGCTCAAAGTGCCCTGTATCAACAGCACCTATGGTTGTCCTGTTAGCCTGATAAGAGACCAGATGTCTGCACATCTAGAGGTGTGTCCGGCTGGGGTCGTGTGCTGCACTATGGAGTGGAACAGGTGGCCTGTTAGCTGTCTTAACTACACTTCCTATGAGTCCCTTAGTAACGCCACAGAGGAGGTGGAGCAGCTGGACATGGCACTGGCCCTCCAGGACCAACGGACTCTACTTGAATCTTTAAAAGTGATTTCAGTGGCACCTACAGTTGAGAAAGACACTCCACCTCCAATAGTCAAAGAAAATATAGCAACTGCTGCTGAGTCACAACCACCAAGCTCATCAGAGAAAATCGCCAGAGGAATTAATGGTATGAATGAGGAGCACTTCAGCAAACTTTATCAAGCCACTGTAGAGACTGCAAGAAGCTTAGCTGCTGCTTTAGAGTTTGTGAGTAATTCTAGCAGTGCAGAGATTGTGAACAATGGGGCTGTTGAACAAGAGATTATAATGAACAGCAATGGAATAAAAAGCAAAACCCCTGTAGTTTCAAATGTGCTGTGCACTAAATCAGTAGAGCCAGACCTTTGTTCAAACCTGTCTGATCTGATTGAACCTCAAAATGATACAGATCTAATTTTGAAAACAGCAAATGGACAGACATTTGGAGGTTTAGGAAAACACTCGGACACATCATTCACTTCTGAATTACAAAATAATGTTAGTGTTTTGCAAGACTCATTAGCCACAGATCAGAGTCAGGATACCACCTCCAATGCAAATCATGTGATTGGTCCACTGGAGACTCATGGAGTGAATCTCTATAGAAAAAACTTATTGCTGACGCAGGGGCAGTGTTCAATGCCTTTCGGACAGATAAGTTTACGGCTGTCTGATCAAAGGCCTGAAATAGAGGACAAGTCAGTGGATACTTCTGACCTGGAGCAGCAGGATGACCCCATGGGACTCGGGGACATTGATCTGATCACAGCAGCTCTTTTCTTCTGTTTAGAGGAGTCCAGAGAGTGTAGGAGGATCTCAGACACCGTGTATGTGGATGGTTTTCATGTGGACTTTGGTACTCAGACCTTCACCTTCCCCGCTGCCATCTTGGTCACCAACACAAGAGTGGGGGACATGGCCTCTGCATCTGCCTGTGACCATGCAGCCTCACAGCTCTCCTACCCCAGCCCCTACCACACCCTGCGCCTCGGCCTGGTTTTAGAGGCACTAGAAGGTGACGTCGCCGCATTTAACCGATGCCTCCCTTCAAACCCTCGGCACCAGCACACTTTCCCCTTTGTGTGTGGCCAGTCTTTTCGTAGGGACCAGTTCAGTTCCCATTTCACAAACGTCCACGGGGACATTCACGCAGGGCTCAACGGTTGGATGGAGCACCGCTGTCCCCTGGCTTATTATGGCTGTTCGTTTTCACAGCGCAGATTTTACCCTTCTAACGTGGAGGCTAAAGTGGTCCATGACAGACACCTCAAGTCCTTTGGGGTCCAGCCTTGTCCACAGGTAACACCTCCAAGTGCCTCCCAGGTGGTGCAGTTTAGCGAGCTGCCCATAGAGATACTGTGGCTCATAGCCGGGTTCCTAGACAGTTTTAGTCTGTGCCAGTTGTCACTGGTGTCACGGACGATGAGAGACGTGTGTGCCAGCCTCCTTCAGAGCAGAGGGATTGTGGAGCTGCGGTGGGAGCGCAGACACCGCCCTGGCTCTGTCAAGGTGTCCTGGGAGGTTAAAAACAAAGTGAGTATGATGATACACTTAAACTGCAGAAAAAATCATATTATATTATTATATTGTTATTATATATTTTTTTATATAGTGTCTTGTTTATGGTTTCATTCCTCTAGTTGAAAAAATAACCCTTCATTCAACAGTGGTTCATCCAAATTAGTTAGCTTGTTGGAAAAAAAATAGACTAAAAGCGTGTTTTGGGTGTTTATTGCCTTGAATACTGGTCTCAACCTATTGGTCTAAATGTAAACGTTTCTTTGGCTATAATATTTTCCAAAGTATGGTTTTACTTTCTATTTGCATGGAATCATGCAGGTAACATGCCACTTCCAGAAAGTTACTTTGTTCTTTAACCTACTCTGATATTGTTATAAAAATGCTGTATTTAATACAAAAGTAATTATTAACCAAGTAATTCAATGATCTTCCTTCTTCCTACTTTGTTATATGCTCTCTATCCAGTTTTTCATTTACGACTTTTTGCTATGGCATCAGTTGTATGACACCATTACATACATTTTTTAATTCATTGTTTTACCTGTGTCTGCCCCTTGTCACCCATAGGTGTGGAGATTCAGCACTGCCTTCAGCCCAGTATTGTCCTGGGGTTTCACCAGTGTCCCCAGCATGTCGGACCACCTGAAGAAGTGCACTTTCAACACAGTAGAGCACAAGACTGACCCCGTCCCCCTCACCGCCATGTGCACCGAACGGGACGGCCAGTCTCTGCGACGCACACTACGACACATCAATGTCTGAAACCAAAACTTCATAAGCAGCCCATTGTGCAAATTGATTTATTACCTACACTACCAATACTTCCACTGTACAATATGAAGTTGCCTTAAAATGTACCACTCTGTTGCTGTTGACGACCAGCATCTAATCACTTTTGCATAGATTTGTGCTAAAACAAACAAAAAATACATTTACATTGTCAAGATAGTATATTTTGATGGAGAAATATGCACTGTAGATTTCTATTATCCTGTATCGTGATTTCACCGTCTTGCCTTTTTGCTATAGCCATAATGGAAAAGCACATGTTAATATTTTGAGCAACATGAGTAATGCTAGCACTTTATCCACTTTAAACACTCCTGATTGTCTTACCTTGTCCTTCAGATGCCTTGGAGGTGTCGGCCTAATGTGTACCAAGCTCTCTGATGTCAAAACAGATCAATATTAATGATGGATCAATAATGCATGTGATTTGCTACCATTTAATAAAGTATTTACGGCTTTATTGTACGTTAGCCTGCATTTATTATGCATCTTGAGTTACATGACTTTGCACACTTGGTAAGGTTTGAACAGCTCCCATTTACTAAATATAAATGAACTATTAGCATCTACAAGTTAAAACATGAAAGGTTAAATGTGTACTGTAATGAACTGTATTTCACAAAACAGTGGAACAAAGGACATGCATAACCAAAGAGTTTAGATTGTGGGTTGACTAACCAAAATTTGTATATTGTCGTCCTTTTAATTGAATTGACAATCATCTGTGGTATTAATAGCTTTAATTTGAGTTCATTTAAAAATAAAACAGTAAATTGAGAAAACACAGGGCTAATAGAATTGTTTTCAACAGTCATAATCATTATTTCACTGTTTTTAACATTTCTAACTTAGAGGTGCACTATGTAACTTTTATGGTGGGGGGTCTGACACCTGCTTGGCTCCATGGAGAAGCAGCCTACTGCTTTTTCTGGAATATTCCACAGTGGCAGACCATCCATCAGAAAGTTGAACCATAAAACCTAAGAAATTAGCCTTTTGGCACCCTTTAAAGGAATGTTATGGCAATAATTCAGTTCTAGAAATGTTTATACTGTCTATCTTTCAAATACTTCAATACTGATAAAATACATTTAAATGGTCTTCTTGTAACCAGTATTATGTGTAGATACTTAGCTGGGTGTAGTCCTGTCATCACCATTTACAAACAGGATGCTCAGAGTCAGAACAAATATTGGGTTAAACTGCCGGGAATGGGTCACTCAAAAGTGTGTATATTGAAGCAATCAGGTCAGAGGTTTTTGTGACTTCTATTTTTGTTTCATTTGACATTTCTGCCTCTTCTAAGTGAGGATGGCGATGTACAAGGTGACCGTGACAACTGGAGACCTGCCGTTTGCAGGAACCTGGGACCTGGTCAGTGTAACACTACTTGGGTCTGAAGGCCAGAGCACGAAAATGGAGCTCTCTCCCATAGGATTTGAGTTTTCACGAGGAAAAGTAAGTGATATATTTTTTTTACTATTAGTATATTTTTGAGGTGTTTAGAGTGACTTGTAATTAGTTCCTTAGGTGTTTGTTTACTTGAAGAGTAAAAAGATGTCTAGAATGCAATCAGATGAAGCAATAATAAATGTTTACACCAATAAACATGCAGTGATGTATCCAAAAACAATGTCTGTAGTAGTCATAGTTCAGAATTACGCTATAAGAGGTAAGTTGCAGTTAAACTATTGAACTAAGTAGCACTATGTAAATTTTCACGTGGAGGATATGCCATGTCTCCATGGAGATATTAATACCTTACTTGGAATGCTTCCAAGTATTAATCTTATCCATCTCCAGTGAGCCTCTACATGGCAGATCAGTTCTGTGGAGAAAAACTCTTGTAATTAATGTGAAATGGGTAAGTTGAATACCATACTGTGAATTATTCCAACTAAAGCACTAACATCTCCATGGAAACAAGCAGGTAGCAGACCCTCCACCAGAAAACACATAGTGTTAGTGTAAAGTTAGGAAATAGCAGAATAGTAATGTAACCTACTTTGAAATGCATTTTTTTCTCTTCTAGACAAAAACATATACCATAAAAAACGTGTGCTCTCTTGGGACCATTCATCTGCTCAGAGTGGAAAAACACCCCTGCTTTATTTTCCCAGAAGACCAGTGGTACTGTTCCAAAATAGTGTTGACTACGCCTGAAGACAGCACCATCCTGTTTCCCTGTTACCGGTGGATATCCAGAGGAGAACCTGTGGAGCTCCGAGGAGGCAAAGGTAAGTATTTAGAAGTAAACCACAGCCACATATAGTGTATGTACCACTGACATCTCTCTGCTGTTGATAGCAACAATGATTTTTAAAGATGACCACCAACTTCTGATTGACCATCGAAAAAATGAATTACAACATAGAAAAAATGTGTACCAGTAAGTTATGTGAAGCTTATATGCACTTGATGAGGTAGAAACTTACAAATTTTTTTTTTGTTTTTGTTTGTATGTTTGTTTGTTTTTTGGTTAAGGTGGAAGTTTTATTTTGATGGACTCCCTCACGGCTATGATAATGAGTCAAAACCCCAGGCAGAAGTCATCTCAACAGAGCCCAGATCTACAACGTAAGTTTCAACGCACATTTACCTTTATAAACCTATAGTGTTTTTCTATATGCCCCCTCCATCTACAGCTCCTTTGAACAAACACTCAAAGGAATGTTCAAGTCTAAAGAAAAATGGAAGTCACTTGAAGCAATGAAACACATGTTTGGTGTCAAGAAGACAGTGATGATAGGTCGGTTACTAACACAATTCATAGAATACATTTAACATCAAGATACATTTAACATTTAAGATCAAGAATATTACTATTGCATTTACATGAAATATCAAATGAGACTTGCTGCTTTATGGGTGTAACTTTCCCATTGCCTCTTTACTAGATTATGTGTTGGAGAACTGGACAGAGGACAGATTTTTTGGATACCAGTTTTTAAATGGGGTTAACCCAAATGTGATCAAGTGTTGCTCAAATCTCCCTTCAAACTTTCCTGTCACAAACTGGATGGTAAAGCCATTCTTGGCGAGAGGTTCCTTTCTGCAAAGAGAAATAGAGGTAGGTGTCACATGTACTTCATTAGGTTTTACATTTCACTTCCATGAAAGTAGTCCAAAATAGACCAAATAATTATTATTTTATTATTACCTGCAGATGAGGAACATATTCATCTGTGACTATAAGACGCTGGAGGGAATAACCACTCGTGATGTCAATGGAAAATCTGTGTATTTAGCGTCAGGCTTCTGCTTATTCTATTTGAACTCTGACAAAGAACTAGTGCCAATTGCAATACAGGTAAGTCCTAGATAACTGGATGCAAGATTAAGACAACATAACAAATCTCACTGTGTTACAGCTTGCACAAACACCCTCAAAGGACAACCCCATCTTCCTGCCCACTGACTCGGAGAGTGACTGGCTACTGGCGAAAATGTTCATCAAAAACGCGGACTACCTGCAGCATCAGGGAGTCCAACACATCCTGAAAACACACATGTTAGGGGAAGTCTTTGCTATGGCAACATACAGGAACCTCCCCTCAGCACATCCAGTTTACAGGGTACAAAAACATGCATTTTGTCGACATATTCAGTTCTCTTTCTCAATTTTCTTTCATGCCCTTTTGCAGATGCTGATTACTCACTTTCAAAGCACCATGCACATCAACAAAATTGTCCAAGCTTATCTTTTGGGACCTGCAGGGCCTTTAACTAAGGTACAACCTTAGTTTTTCTGCAGTATATTAATCTACTTTCAGCTTTAAACACTTCATTGTCCTACACTTAGAGCTCACTTGGGGCAGAGGGTGTTCAGGAGCTGATGAAGAGGGGTTTCTCTGAGTTGAAATACAGCACCCTCTGTCTGCCGGAGAACATCACCGCACGAGGACTGGACAACATCCCCAACTTCTACTACAGAGATGACGGCCTGAAGTTGTGGGCGGTTTTAAACAGGTAAAGACAAATCATTATCAAAGTAGCAGGCATAGCAGGGGGAAATGATAATACGACATTGTTATTGTGTCCATATGGGTAAGAATAGATAAAAATGTATGTGCTTATGTTGTTTTTAGGATAGTATTTGAAAAATGGTAATATCTGTTTAATTTATATACACTACAATTCAAAAGCTTGCACGCACCATCTTATTTTTTTCTTACTGCTTTCTACATTTTAGGTACATAGATATATGAATTTCTTTAACTTTAACTTTTTTCCTTTCCTACATGATTCCATACATCATACTTATTTACATATTTGATTTCTTCTGTATATGTATCAAATGTAGGACACAGTAAACACTGAATGAGAGTCCAAACTTTTGACTGGTTGAATCCATAATTTCAGTACTTCCACCAACCTACATGTGTAAACTTTTGTCTTGGTTAACATATTGTAACAAATAAAACACACTATACCACACTTTTCTCCCCTTACACTCATATGAAGATGTTGTTTGCAGTTTTGTGAAAGGCATGATAAGGCACCACTACCTTTCGGACGGGGATGTGGCCAAAGACACAGAGCTACAGGAATGGATCAAAGACATCTTCATGCACGGAGTCATTGGAAACTCATCCTCAGGTTTGAGTCCAAAACCATAACGTCTCTCCCTACTCTTCATGTAAATTGTTATTGCGTTTTGGATGGATCTTTGTATATTATGAAGTAGGTAGAAGGATTCTTTTGTAGAAGTCAGATACATCATTTAAGCTATTTTCTGATCTATGTTATAATGTTGTTTCCGCATCACAAACTTGGGTTTTGTTTCATTCGCACATACAGCTCTGGAAAAAAATAAGAGACCACTGCAAAATGATCTGTTTTTCTGATTTTACTACTTATAGGTATGTGTTTGGGCAAAAGGAACATTTTTTGTTTGAGTCTATAAACTACTGACAACATTTCCTCCAAATTCCAAATAAAATTATCGTTTAGAGCATTTATTTGCAGAAAATGACAAATGGTTAAAATAGCAAAAAAGATACATGTTTTCAAACCTCAAACAATGCAAAGAAACAAGATCAAATTCATTTTAAAACAACATAATACTAATGTTTACACTTAAGAAGAGTTCAGAAATCAATATTTGGCGCAATAACCCTTATTTTTAATCACAGCTTTCATGCGTCTTGGCATGCTCTCCACAAGTCTTTCACATTGTTCTTGGGTGACTTTATTCCACTCCTGGTGCAAGAACTGAAGTAGCTCAGCTTTGTGTTTGTGTTGGAATTCAACAGACGCTGGAATGGAATGGCTGTAATACATGTAGAGATGCTGAGTTCAGAAAAAAAAATGCAGTGGTCTCTTATTTTATTCCAGAGCTGTATTTAACACACAACTCCTGCATCTTTAGGCTGTGTGCTTCTCTCAAACTGAAAACATGTTGTTCCACCCTGTGATGTCATGTAGTAATACAGGAAGTGCTCCACTGAGTTTTTTAAACTTCCTACACTCTAACTACAATCATTTGGAAGAATTCAGCTCTGGAATTGACTATCTCTCCTGAACAAAAGATAGTTGTTAACGACCACTATATGACATCACAAGGTGAAAGTGAGCATTTTAATATTTTGAGATGTAGACAGACTAATAATGCAGGGTTACTCAAATATGGGGTATGTTTTTGAGGAGACAATAGCATTCTTAAAGCTCACAAGGATACAGGACCTTTATGTTTTCTACTTTTCTTCACAAAATACTACTTGACTTAAAAGAGTAACAAGTTTTACAAGTTTTAAGACAGCAAAAAAAAAATATATATATATATTTGTGTCACACGTTCATCAGGGTTCCCAGAAACTTTGGAAACTGCAGACGAACTTATCAAGTTTGTTACGATGATCATCTTCACTGTGTCTGCCCAACATGCTGCTGTCAGTAACGGCCTGGTCAGTCAACTGATGTAATGGACACTAATACATGTACTAGTGTTTCCATCGACAAACAACTCCTTTCCTTTTCAGTTTGACTATTATTCCTGGATTCCCAATGGTTCACCGCTCCTCACTCAGCCCCGTCCAGAAATAAAGGACAAATCGAGCATGGAGAGTGTTGTGGAGGCACTTCCGTCTGTTGGCGATACAGCGCTTTTTACACATGCTGCTTGGATAGTGTCATCCAAACGCTGTAACATGGTCAGTATACTAATATATAATTCAACAAGGTACTCTTTTAAAAGTGGACTCCACAATAAGAGAACAAATCTGGATTACATCAATACAAAACTGTTTACCACTGATGCTGGATTGCCATTGTTTTAGTTTTAGTTTTATTTATTTTACACAGAGTGTTAACCCACTGTGTCACTGCAGGTCTCCTTGGGTTCGAACCCTGATGAATATTTTGACGAGGCGGAGCCAAGGCAGATGTTGAAAGATCTGCAGAATGACCTGTTCTTCCTCAGTGAGGCTATCAATGAAAGAAACTCAACACTTGAAGTGCCCTACAACTATCTGAACCCCTCTCATGTGGAGAACAGTATCGCCAGTTAACACAGTTGTCATGTATATTTTGTAACTGATGTGTTCTTTCTTAAATACAGCTCTGGAAAAAACTCAGACCACTGCAAAATTATCAGTTTTTCTGATTTTACTACTCATAGGTATGTGTTTGGGCAAAAGGAACATTTTTGTTTGGGTCTATAAACTACTGACAACATTTCCCCCAAATTCCAAATAAAAATATTATCGTTTAGAGCAGACCCGGGCATTTCAAGGCCCGGGGGCCAAAACTCTAATCGGCCCACGAAAGGTTGCTTGGAATTAAGAAAATAAAACCTACTTTCACAATTGTACATAATGCAATTGTACTGATGCATTTGTACTGATGATCATCTGTTGGACGTGCTTCACATCTCCACCTCAAACATGAACCTGACTTTGATGCACTTGTTAAAGCTCAACAGAGGCTAGATTTCTCTCACTGATCAAGAAAAAAAAACACTAAAACATTCTAACTTTGACTTTTTTCTACACAGTTTGGCAGTTGGACAAAAAAATTTTGTGACATATCTTGTATTATATTATTTGGCAAACAAAGACATTGTGGTGTCTTAATACAAAGTTAAGAAAGTTAAACTCAGAAAACATTGTGGGGTTAATGTGACTGACAAAGAGTTACAAATGTTTCACATTTACCACGGTTTTGAATTATTTTATTGAATAAATTCAGTCAAGCATCAAAGCCAGTTGTGACGTGGGCCGTCCTCCCGTATACCCACCACCTGCGGGAGGATTCATGGGGGCTGGTGCATTGTGTTCTGGGCGGCAGATCTGCTTGGACTGCTGCCCCTGTGACCCAGAAATGGAAAAAGCGGAAGAAGATGGATGGATGGAATAAATTCAGTTTTTGTAAAACCTCACTCTCATTACATAATAATAACACATAATTACCAGCTTCTGTAAACAATACCATTTACTGATTTCAATGTAGAAATAAAATTAATAACCAGAGTAGACTTGGCCCGGCCCTCCACAATATTTTCTGCTTCTCATTTGGCCCCTGGGGGGAAATAATTGCCCACCCCTGGTTTCGAGCATTTGTAAAGAAACAAGATCAAATTCATTTTAAAACAACATAATACTAATGTTTACACTTAAGAAGAGTTCAGAAATCAATATTTGGTGCAATAACCCTTATTTTTAATCACAGCTTTCATGCGTCTTGGCATGCTCTCCACAAGTCTTTCACATTGTTCTTGGGTGACTTTATTCCACTCCTGGTGCAAGAACTGAAGTAGCTCAGCTTTGTGTTTGTGTTGGAATTCAACAGTCGCTGGAATGGAATGGCTGTAATACATGTAGAGATGCTGATTTCAGAAAAAAATGCAGTCATCTCTTATTTTTTTCCAGAGTTGTATAGTATATACATTCTGCATTTTAAGATGATCCACCTTATGTCTAATTAATAGCCAATTATTTAAATTATTTATTGTTTCTTTTCTTTCTGAAAGACCCTTATAGGGTTTGCACAAAGACATCAGTTTGGTCTATGACTAAGTGTCTGTTTCAGAGATTAAGGGGACCAGCGCCATAAGAAAATATTTGCACCTTTAAGTTTACGCGTTTGTTCAGGCATATTTACACACGTGTTGCACTGCAGCTTTGGCTTTCAAGTAGGTAATTTTATTGTAAAAGAAAGGAAATTTGTAAATGGATCTTTGCATTTGCAGACTTAACATTTGGTTCGAGAGGGGAGTTAAAGAGGCTATTTTTGTCAAGAAAGAGAACCCTTCCTTGAACAGAAATGGAGGTCTCATCTATAACTTTATCCTCAAACCTAAATCAAAACAAATAAAACAACAGGTATAGCCAGGTCAGGTCCAGAGGTGTGAAAACACCCATTATGGACCTGAATGATTATACTAACAAGACCCCACACCGAAACGGAAAACAAATAGGTGTGATAGTTTCATAGTAATTTCATTGTAGTCAAAGATCAAAATCAAAGATCAAAGTCAGCTTTATTGTCAATTCTGCCATATGTGTTCAACATACAGTGAATCGAAATTTTGCAAAAAGACAATGTAAGACAAAACACAACAAAAAAAAAACTATCAAAGACAAAATCTAAATCTAAAACTAAAATCTAAGATCTAAAATCTGAAAGCAGTGCAACATAATAAATAAATACCTATTTACAGATGTCCAAAAATGTGCAGTGTAGTTAGCTCCTCCCTGCAGCCAGTTATAACCAGTGTCCACCAGCACTCTAACTAGAACTGAAGAAGCAGCTTGGATGAGCTGCGAAACGTATTCCACCAAATAAACTTTGTCCAGTTGACAAATTGAATCTCTCCTTTTGCAATGGATTCTACAAAGATGACTGAGGGATTCTTCACACATACTAAACATTTGGTTTAATTAAGTTGTAAAATTGTTTTTCTTTTTTTTTTAATGCAATCCTCAGCAGGCCTGGTAACAGCGGGCCATAAAATGACTTGTTAATTTAAATAGTGAGCAGCTGTTACCCGAGTGAAACAACATGCCCTTTAAAAAGAGGATCCAGACTATTTATAGTGCAGAGCGACCACAGTCTGGGGTCGGACAAACTACGGCACACCGCGAGCGAAGTGGAACAGAGCGGAAGAGCAGGATCTGAGGGGCTGAGGAGGATCTGAGGAGGATCTGAGGGGCTGAGGAGGATCTGAGGGGCTGAGGAGGATCTGAGGAGGATCTGAGGGGCTGAGGAGGATCTGAGGAGGATCTGAGGGGCTGAGGAGGATCTGAGGAGGATCTGAGGAGGATCTGAGGGGCTGAGGAGGATCTGAGGAGGATCTGAGGTGCTGAGGAGGATCTGAGGAGGATCTGGCTGAGGATGTTGTTCAGGTTCGGGGTCATTCTCACTCCAGAGTCTCTGCACGTGGAGGTGTTGGCGGTGGGCTCGCGTGCAGAAATGGGCCAATGGGACACGAGTAAAGCGGTGCACATGAAAGCGTCCCGGAAAACGGTGTCTCTGCACGAGCCGTGTCTCTGGACCGCGGAGGTGCGCCTGTCCGAGCCCTGGACAGACCCGCTCTGGTTCAAATTTGTCAAACGAGTCAATGGCTATTACATATTTGAAGGTAAAATACAACCTTAATTCTATTTATGCCAACATTTCTCATTCGGTTCAACCATAATTAAATCTGCGCCATAATTGTGAGTGTCTTGCGATGTCTGGTCATTGCCACACGAGGGCAGTGAATCCTCATTATTCAATTATAATACAGCTCTGGAAAAAATAATAAGAGACCACTGCAAAATTAGCTTTTTTTCTGATTTTACTACTTATAGGTATGTGTTTGGGCAAAAGGAACATTTTTGTTTGAGTCTATAAACTACTCACAACATTTCCGCAAATTCCAAATAAAAATATTATCGTTTAGACTAGAGCATTTATTTGCAGAAAATGACAAATGGTCAAAATAACAAAAAAGATACATGTTTTCAGACCTCAAACAATGCAAAGAACAATATTAAATTCATTTTAAAACAACATAATACTAATGTTTAGAGTTCAGAAATCAATATTTGGTGCAATAACCCTTATTTTTAATCACAGCTTTCATCAATCAAACATTATTTATAAAGCGCTTTTCATACAAAATTGTAACACAAAGTGCCTTACAGTGATTAAGGATTAGAAGATTAAGACTGACTTTATTGAAGATTAGAAGATTGACTTTATTGATCTCACACGTGTGTCTTGGCATGCTCTCCACAAGTCTTTCACATTGTTCTTGGGTGACTTTATTCCACTCCTGGTGCAAGAACTGAAGTAGCTCAGCTTTGTGTTTGTGTTGGAATTCAACAGATGCTGGAATGGAATGGCTGTAATACATGTAGAGATGCTGATTTCAGAAAAAAATGCAGTGGTCTTTTTTTTTTTTTCCAGAGCTGTATGAGGTCAACTGGGCTCAAGTATAAAATATTGTAGTAGGCCTGTAGATAGGACACTTTTACTTCTTTTTAATTAAATCCAAATAATACAGAGCATGACATTCTTTAATAATAATATAAGAGTAATGGTTGATCTATGGGCAGTGCTGAATTCACTACTTTTTTTCTTTACCCTATTATCCCCAAGCTGTCAGAATACTGAACTCTGGATAATACTCTAAATAATACTGAACTCTCCATAATACTGCACTAAACTACTTTTCGTAATGCACAATATGTTTGCTGCTGCTGCTCTGTATGAATGTATCATGTGTGTCACTACCTCACTGTAAATGCTACTGTTACCTGTGCAATAACCCACGTGCAATACTTATACTATACTATATTATGTGCAATCTGTGAAATACTCTACTTACACCTTATTTATATAAGGTGTAAGTAGAGTACCTTTGTATTTTATTATATTTTATTACATATTTTTATTATATTGTTTACTTTTTCCCCTTGTATTTGTATTGCATGCTATTAGTACTTCTCGACTATCTTAGCGAGTCAACGGGTTCTTCGGATCCTAAGCATTTCATTGCATTGTTGACCTTGTGTTGATCCTGCATATGACAAATAAACTATCTTGAATCTTGAATCTACCCAGGCAATGGTCCGAGTCACGACAGATGCTGTACTTATGATGAGAAGAATGTGGTGGATGGAGTATACTGCCACCCCATCGGTCACTGGATAGAGGCGACCGGGCACACGGATGAGATGAAGCACACCACTAACTTTTACTTTAGCGTGGCAGGGCAAAAAGCCATGCATTTCTCCAGGTACATAAATATATATTGTTCTTCTCATGCTAAATATTTTCTTAACATGGTTCACAAGAAATGTTACAATATAATGTTTTTTCAGTTAAGATCACAGTTTTTCCATAATAAACAATTATTGACATTAGGATTGTCAAAAATTAGATACTAATTGGTATCAAAACTAGATAATTATTTGAACAAATATTGATGCTAAAATGAAACATAAAAGAAAATACTATGATTTAATGTTTTAACCATAGTCTAAATAAAGAGCTGTTATTCTAGCATCGGAATCGTCCTTAGTATCAAAATCGAGTTTGAAATATTAGTATCGTGACCACATTAATTGACACTATAACATACAAAACTGAACTCCTTAGTTTTCTTTCAGTCCCATTGTCAAATACATTTCCAGGCCAGCTTTATTTAAAAAAAAAGAATAAAATTAAATAATGTGCCACATAAATACCCAGACTTGATTTTGCACAAGAGAATTATATTTTTTTATTCTGACCATTATATTGTGATCTAAATATTAAATTCAAAAAGTTCCAAATAACTGGATAATACATATTAACAGTATAGAATGATGGGACATTTAAGATTATCCTCACAAAAAGTGAAAGATTGCATTTGTAGTAGACCAAACAGGCCTAGACCAAGTGTTTTTGTGGCATTCTGTTTACTGTATAAAGGCCTATGAGTATTTATACACAAGGTTATTTTTTCCAATTTCTGACTATGTTGAACAGTACATAAACGTAAACTCAACGAACTTGGCATCAAACTCTTTTACCTCTTCATATGTGGTTAATTTTTACTTTAATGAATAAATAACAATTATAAAGTCTCAAAGCTGATGTATTTTAATTTGTCTTTGAGGATCTTTGCACCAGGGACCCCCATTCAATGCGAATCCTTGTCTATTGTGGACTAACTTTGATTAATCACTCAAGAGTTCAATTAATTGCCAAGACCGTGCTTCAAAAGTACTGCACATTAACCTTAGCAGTAATTATTTTCAAATACATGTCTTATGTAATAGGCAAACACTTGATCGTTCATCATTGTATCAGCAAGTGTCTTTGTTTAACACTAAAACACGCTGTTCAATCAAAAGTCGTTTTTACAGCTCACCTGAATGGAGCTGAATCACCTTTTGTAATATCTAATCCTTTTCTTTACAAAAAACTTCAGTTGTCTGGTCAGGGCCAACTGTATCTGTGTGGGATGGTTTGGCAAATGTGAGCATACAGTATTCTGTAGTTGGGTTTTAGGTCCTGATTTAAGAAAGTGTTCAGGTTTCTGTCCACTTTAGACATGGTGTTGACTTGGTTTGGTCCTGGCCTAGTCCTGGTCTAGTCCTGGTTTAGTTTTGGGTTACACAGGCTTACACAAGTTTGTTTTGTTGACTTTGCTATCATATCATTAGTTCAGTCCTGGTTTCTTTCTCTAGTCTCTTGGATTAAAATTTTCAAGGTTTAAATAAGTGTAGTCCTCGTTCTGATCTTGTTTTGGGGTTTAATGTTGGTCAATAGCTGGTTTTGTTTTTTTCATATTGTGTTCATATTGTGTTCTTACTTGCACACACACCACATCAAAACCCGATACGACACTTGGACTAGATCTAGACTAGACCTGGACTATACCAAACCAAAGTACCAAACCAAGTCTACAGCAGAACTAAACTATATCAAACCAGGATGTGTCTGAACGCAGCAGTGTAATTCCAACAATATAATGAAGTTTAAGTATCAATATAGACATGACATTTAACACAGTCTTTCTTTAATGTCTCACCTTTGTGGCTGTAGGCTTGGTGCATACTAATGTGAGCTGAATGGAGTCTGCAGAGAGCCAGTGCTGTAATCAGGTAGAAAATGAGAGGACAAGAGGTCAATGAAACATCATTGTACAGAGGAAGCAGAATGAGGCAGACTGGTGTAGCTCAACACTTTTCTTATTAGAGACTATGAGGGTCAAGGAACTTCCTGCACTTTAGATCTAAGTCTGCAATAACTTTACATCTTCCTTTGAATAGTTTATTTTATTTTAAAGATTTGCTGCAACATTGTATCTTTGAAGATTTCATGTTATTCCTTTTTCTGATATCTTTGCTGATCCCCATTGATAAAAGACTTGTTTTTTGCTGCACTACAAAATATTTTTCCTAATTGCGACACTCAAAAAACGTTCCCATTTAAATATAGTGTGTCACTTTTTACATTGAATTATTCTATGTAGATCCAAAGCAAATCACTGAGGATGATCTGCTTAGATGTAACATAAAATATTTAAATGATGAATATTTTATGATGAAATACACTTTGTGCTATTATGTCTACATTACATTTTACAATTAGGATTATCATTTTTAAAAAGTAGCATTTTGCCCGTGATAACTGAGCTCTCACATGAACCCTGTATATTCTGTTCTGTGTATTGGGGACCACAGAATACTGCCTCGGGTCTGGTTAGGAAGCTGCCCTCGACAAGTGGAGCATGTGACCATCAAGATGAAGCATGAGCTGGGCGTCACCGCGGTGATGAACTTCCAGACAGAGAGTGATGTGGTGAACAACTCGTACGGCTGCAGGCGTCACCCTGAGGCGCCCATGAGCCCAGAGACCATGATGCAGCTGTACAAAGACACTGGGCTGGCCTATGTGTGGATCCCCACGCCTGACATGAGCACTGAGGGTACAGACTACTCTTAGACATAGATTCATTAAAGCCATACAAAGGCTGGCTTGTATCTTCACAATAGACTAGGATTGCAGGAGGGCCTCCTTCTGCATGTTTTCATTGGAAATGTTGTTCCTTTGGCTATGATATCCCACAGTGTGGCATAAAATCTCTATCTCCATGGAGAATGTTCCAAAGTATTAAATTGTGCAGTTGACTCCAGAAAGTTACATACTCGGAATATCACTAGTTCCACCATCTGCTTGTGTTATTGCGTTGCCAGAAATTCTCCACAGTATGGCATTAAACAAGCAGGTAATGGCACAAGACCAGGTTTCAGGTAAAATCGGTGGAGATGCGACCTTGCTTGCATTAAGAATATGTTGACACTCATGGTCAAACAGACACAGTGCACGTTTAATGTTTTTATTTTCTCAAGTTGACTTACAAAATATTCTACATTATTTGGGATTTTTAAAAAAAGTTTTCTAAAACGTTGTTACAGGGTAAATGATTATAAATAAATAAAATAATTAAGTGTTATTTTGGAACTGAATATTTCCTCCACTCAAAAATGTTAAATGGTTTGACTTTACTTTCAAAGAGGTGTCAGACGAACAAGATTTTGAGATAGAAGACTTTTTCATCCAAAAGAGAGGTAATTAGTTAGACCTGACACTGACTGAACTGCAACTAAACAGATTATATTTAGATGAGGAAAATATAAGTATGGCAGTAAATAGTGATCTTGATCCACACCAAGATGCATAATTTTGATATACCATGTGACTCCATAATACACTGTCTGTGCAGGTCGTGTGCGGATGCTTCCCCAGGCGGTTTTCCTGCTCCACGGCCTCCTGGAGAACGGCCACACGGTGTACGTTCACTGTAACGCCGGGGTGGGCCGCTCCACTGCAGCGCTCTGTGGATTCCTCATGTACGTGCTGGGCTGGAGTCTACGCAAAGTGCAGTACTATGTGACAGCCAAAAGGGCAGCGGTCTACATCGATGAAGAAGCTCTCGTACAAGCTCAGGCAGACTTTGTTCACAAGTTTGGACACCTACGATCCTCAATGTCTTATTCTGAGACGTGATATTTTAGTTTTACATTTTATTTAGAGTTATTAGTAATGCACATTTTTGGCCCTTCTGAATCTGCTACTGCCAGGAAAAGTCATCTGCAGTCTTTTGTGTGAATAATATGTCATCCTTTATTATAAGTCTGTGTACATCTCCAAAGCTCAGAATGCTCTGTTCCACCTTGTGATGTCATGTAGTGGTAGTTTTCATGTGAACAGCTGCCTTTTACCTTTTGTTCAGTAGAGATTGGCAATTCCAAGGCTGAATTGGTATTGGTAAATGGTATTTCATGTCTGAAGGTGTATAGAGTTTAAAAGCACAGTTGACCACTTCCTGTTTTACCACATGACATCACAAGGTGTAACAGAATGTTTTCAGTTTGAGAGAAACACGCAGCCTAAATGTGCAGGGTTTGTGTGTTAAACAGGTGTACACGAAACAAAACACAACTACAGGTATGTTTTTGATGAGGAAACAATGTTATAACAGATCAGTAATATGGTAATATGGACCCTTTAAAGCCATGAAACAATTTTGTGAATTGTTCACTGACTCCACACTCGGTGGCCACAGCTGCCCTGGGGTAGACTGACAGAAGAGAGGCTGACAACCTGTGCCAACAACAGTGTCCACAGTTTGGTTTTGTATAACAGTTAATGAAGACACTACTGTATGAGGTGCCGTTCAAGACATTATTCATTCTGGTCCTCTCACATACATATATTTTCACTCTGATATACATATATTCTCACTCTCACATACATATATTCTCACTCTCACATACATATATTCTTACTTTCACATGCATACATTCTCACTCTCACATACATACATTCTCACTCTCACATGCATACATTCTCACTCTCCCATACATACTGTACATACATAGAGTGAGAATGTATACTCAACAAAAATATAAACGCAACAATTTTGTTTTTGCTCCCATTTTTCCTGAGATGGACCCAAAGATCCAAAATTCACTCCAGATACACAACACTACCATTTCTCTCAAACATTGTTCACAAATCTGTCCAAATGTGTGACAGCGAGCACCTCTGCCCCGCCGAGACAATCCACCCCACCTCACAGGTGTGCCACATCAAGATGCCGATCCGACATCATGACCAGTGCACAGGTGCGCCCCAGACTGCCCACAATAAAAGGCCACCCTGAAATGTGCATTTTTTTTGCTTTATTGGGGGTCTGGGGACTCAGAACCAGTCAGTATCTGGTGTGACCACCATTTGCCTCATGCAGTGCAACACATCTTCGCATAGAGTTTATCAGATTGTCAATTGTGGCCTGTGGAATGTTTTTGTTGAGTGTATGTATATGAAAGTGAGAATATATGTATGTGAGCGCAAAAAATGTATGCATGTGAGAGAATATATGTATGTGAGAGCGAGAATATATGTATGTGTGAGAATATATGTATGTGAGAGCGAGAATATATGTATGTGTGAGAATATACAGTATGTATGTGAGAGCGAGAATATATGTATGTGAGAGCGAGAATATATGTATGTGAGAGCGAGAATATATGTATGTGAGAGCGAGAATATATGTATGCGAGAGTGAGAATATATATGTGAGAGCCAGAGTATATATATATATGTGAGAGCGAGAATATATGCATGTGAGAGTGAGAATATATGTATGAATAATGTCTTGAACGGCCCCTCATACTACTGAATTGCCTCTTACTGTTCCACATGGTGCCTCCCTGAAATAAATAAATACATCAAAAAATAAAACAAAATTAAATACAAGAAGCATTCACTAGTGCTATTTGTAGATGTTTGATGGCTGACTTGTAACTAAATATACTTCTTATTAACAGTCTCATTGCACTACACCTATCCCCCGGGAAGTACAAAAATACAATTCTCTTTTGTACTCATCATGAGATAGAATTGACATTTAAAGAAATCACCTTTCTGTGTGTAGGGAAAAAAAAAAAAAAACATTGTGAACTCAGACTAGGAAATAAAAAAGAACAAATGAACCAAGAACAACGGGGTCTTATCGGGCGACACTTGAAGGTGAGACGGAATAAGATGGCGGTGAAAATGTACTTGTTGTGTTGATCCTTCCTCCCTCAGACACAATGAAAGATGATTCTCCTCTGCATCATTGTGCATCTTGCCTTTGCTTCCTGTCAGAGGGTTATTCAGCTCCAGACAATGACGAGCACCCCGCCTCCCACGCCATAGCTTTTCATCTTTATTTATTTACGCGACAGATGCTATTCCGACCCATCTTCCCAATAACACAACAGCGCTTCCCTGCCAGACAATCTTAATGCATACATAATGAGGTATTATTGAAAAAGTGTTTGTCATTCAAACTTTAGCCCACACCAGTATTAAGGAGGCCAACTGTTGTTTGTACCTGATGTGGAAACTGATTTGGATTGAGAAAATTAGTTTATATTTAGAATAGGGCGTAAATTTCACCATACAAATGGGCATGCTTGTTGAATTTGTCAGTCACGTAGCAGTCTCTTTATTTAGTCATTAAAATAAGCAGTGGAATTGTGGTAGTTTATTTCGTTTATTTCACAAAATGGGGCAATATTATGCAATGTGTCCCTTCGCGAATTTATGTTTAGTGAGAAAAAAAACAGTGTGTGTCCTGTTGGTTTTCAAATAGTCTCTTGAGGAAATGAAGATTATGAAGTAGTGGTAAAGATGCTAGCATAGTCACAGCTAGATGGTCTCTTGTTCAGTTTCCTTTTATGTGGAAAAATTGTCATTGTGTCCTTAGGCAAGGCTTCCGTCAGTCTGCCCCAAGGCAACTGTGGCTAGAGTACAGAGTGAATGAATAATGCAGCATCAAAAAAGTGCTATATACATCTGATCCATTATTATTATTATTATTAAATATATTAATAATAATAATGGATCAGATGTATATAGCACTTTTTATTATTATTATTAAATATATTTGGGGCGGCAGTAGCTCAGTTGGTAGAGCATATGTCTCGTGATCCCGCTCTTGACGGGTTGACCGCATGTGATCCCAGCTCCCACAGATGACCGCTGCCGTTGTGTCCTTGGGCAAGACACTTAACCCCACCTCGCCCCCAGTGTCTGTGGACACTGGTAGCCCCCATGGCAGAAGATACATCAAGGCCGGTTGTGACGTGAGCCGTCCTCCTGTGGACCCACCACCTGCGGAAGGATTCATGGGGGCTGGTGCATTGTGTTCCCGCGACCCAGAAAATGGAAAAGCGGAAGAAAATGAATGAATGAAATGAATGAATATATTGTAAAATTATTATTGTAAAAATATAGCAAGACAGTTCCAAATCAGGAAAGTTGTCTAAAGTTCCTTGGATTATATATATATATTCCTGAAGATGACACATTTTCTCAGACTTGAGAAGTTCACTCAAGGTGCATACACTGAAGTATTGTGCAAATTCTATTTTTAAAAACCTCTCAGAACACAATATTGAAATGTATGTAACTTTTGTAATATTACATTTTATTTATAGGCTTTAAAAAAATCAATAACATTTTACTATCAGTATCTACTTCTCTGTGACTTAAATGATAAATTGCAATGAGCGCTCATTCATCACTGAGACTTAAACCCCTTTCCAACTACTTTTATGTAACGCCACCAGCAAAACATACAAAGTACTACAAACAACCCCTATTCATCTTGTCCACTTTTTGCCTCTCTGGTAATTTTGTTGTATTAGATTACAGGTCTGGCTACATCTGCATGCCTTTTGCCCACTCATTACATTCTGCTCTATCCAGACATATGGTAGCTATGGATTGTGTTTTTAGGCAGGGCTCCAGCCAATTTGGCAGAAGCTGGGCGAGGACGCAGACCTGAACAGATGCGGTTGGACTTAGAAGTATCTAATTAAGAGTTGAATATGTTGTGGGAGTATCAGAAACCAGCAGTACACAAGCCGCTGCAGTTTTCATATATTCTATTCATGATCGTCTGACTCAGGGAGTGGGAGATACTGCTTTGTAGGAATGTCTGAGTTGCAGATGAACTTAAAAAAAATAAAATAAAAGTTAGAAAAAGTCAGTGGGACGGCTGAATCTTGCTGAATAATGAAACATGGCTGTCAAGATGTGGGGAAGCTGGTCATTGTGGTCTTAAGCAGGAGGCAGAATCTGAATATTCCATTTGTCCCAAAAGTTTATTCAGAATTCACTGTGGTATCGTGGCAACCAAAAATAAGACATATTTACAAACAATAACTGCTCAAAATTGGTCATAAGCAACAGAAATGAACAAAACAAAGAAAACCCACATGTCCCCGGCTACACTGATGCGACTCCCTGAGAGACTGAGCTGACCTGCTTTTATAATTCCCCCACAGGAAGCTCATCCCTCCAGGTAAGTCCACAATCTCTTCAGGTTGGATTTAAGTCAACTTCACTTTCATGTAAAGTTACCCCATTGATTTACTGCAAGGGCCTAAGTCCTCTTTAAATGAAAGTGCTTAACATAATCTATAAACACTAAGACATCAAATCAAATATACAAAACCCAACAAACAATAGGAACTGAAAATAATTCTCCTTTCCACATGGTCTGGCCCAAAACCTGCCCCTTCTTTTGTCTCCAGACCAGGTGGAGTAACAGATGAGCAGGTGTCTGAGATGTTTAACTAAATTGAAGAAATTTAACCAAATAAAATCAATTTAAAGATCCCATGACATGGTACTTCTTGATGCTTTTATATGGCTCCTTAATGGTTCCCTAATACTGTAAATGAATCCTTCTTCAAAATCAACACTCAGTGCATGAGAAACAGAGATAAGATGAGAAAGAGTCATAAATATCTCTCTCAAACACTTTACTCTGGGCGTTGTTGCTTGAATGCAAATGAGGAGAAAAGAGCTGGCCTATAGTAGAGGGTGGGGGCGTGGCCAAACTCTCCGCTCTCACTCTGAGCTATCAGCTGATCCATTTCCTTGTTTTTGCACGGGGGAGAGATTTGAAGCGTTCCATTGAAAAATAAACACATTTCCACAGAAAATAAAATTAAACCACTGCTGTTCAAAGGTCCAGAGGTTCAGATAAAGGACTTCCGAGCCTAGAAACACTCGGACGTGCCTCCAGACAAATAAAAAAACGCATTTGGCATTGCCTAGCGCATTCGCGGTCCAAACTCTGGGCGTGATTTACAGAGACGCTGAGTAGACACAGACGGGGGTGGAACTGCATTTGCATTTCTTTTTTCGACGTCAATAAGGTGCCTTGTTCAAAATCGCCCGTTTGAGCTCCGATTTTTTGTAACGCAGAAAAGGATCGAAAATGCTCAGTTTAGACATTTCGCAACTTTTAACCATGTAGGGGGGGGCCTAAACAGGGTAGGGGAGCTCACATTAACGTTCAAAAACCTCAGAAAGTGAAAATTTCATGCCATGGGACCTTTAAAGTAACTTGAGTGTGTTGTGTTTAACTTAACAGAACTAAACAAAAACTAAATAAAACAAACCCGGGATATTTAGTAGTTTAGCTGATTATGGAGAAACTAACAAATATGAAATGAAATTATGGTGAGTATACAGGGACAAAGGCCCTCTTTGTCACACAAGACATGAAGACAAACACAAAAGATGCCTTAAAAGTGCATCTAAACATTTGCACCAGATCGGGGTTTTCTAATGTGAACATGGCAAACTGCAATATTTATTATTACCCATTCTCCAACAGACCACATGTCACTTTAATATTTAAGCAAGGGAGTTTCTTGAAGTTTCTTGTTCAAAGACACAACAAAAGTATACGCTAATAAGCTGGTCTTGAACCACCAACCTTCTGAGACCCTACCACGGCCTCAATTATTCACTGTAATACATTAAGATTCACAAGTTCTCTTCTCTATGCATGTCTTGGGTGATAGACATAAGATAAAGATGAGCCACAGTAACATAGGGAGGGCAGGCAGGCATTTTTCATGTTTTACTGAGAGGACTAGGATCTAAATTGCAAATATGTCTTCACTGTGGGATTAACCAACATCTGCTGTGTGGTCTACAAGCTCACTGAACTTAATGCATTAGTCTCAGCCTGGGTCCTTTTAAACTCATCTTGTGACAGTGCCCCAGTATTCACAGTATACAGTAAAACCAGGCTTTTTGTCCCTAGGGAGCTATTATCCACACATGGGCTGAAAAATACAGACATTTCCATAAACGATGGCTGAAGAAATGGCAAATGAGTTCATTGCAGAGATGAATATAAAGTATAATATCCAGCTAATTCAGTTTTCAGTTTGAGATTTTTTACTACTAGATTGTGTGCGACTTGTATTATAGCTTCTACCACAATCTACTACTACAACAACTGCTGCAAATAATACTGCAACAACTACAGCTACTACGACTACTTGGTGTAAATGACCACAGCAATCTTAAGCGTCTTTTTATTTATTGACCTTTATTTAACCAGGAAATGTCCCATTGAGATTAAGAACCTCTTTTTCAAAGGAGTCCTGGCCAAGAGGCAGCAGTAAACACAAAATACAGTTACATATTTACACAGATAAGACATAAAAGTTTAAAAACATTATAAAAAAACAAGTGCAGATTGTGGAATTGACATAAAAGTTTAAAAACATTATAAAAAGCAAGTGCAAATTGGGGAATTGGTCTCAAAAGCTCTCAGTTTGGATTTAAAAATGCTCAAGGAAATTAAATCAGTTAGTTTTAATGTCCAAAAGACTGTATAAAGAGAAGGCATAAGGCATATGTACTACTATCACCACCACTATCCTCTAAAGTTGTAGCATAGAGTAAAAGAACGTGTCAAGCTACTGTTCAGAGTATTTTTTCCATCTACTGGTGAAAAAAGTGAATACACTTGCAGATGGTATCTATTTAAAAAGGCTAATAAAAATATTATAATATGCTGTCATTACATTCACATCTTAAGTGGTTCAAATTAATTGGGTAGGATTATTTAAAAGGGTGTTCAAGTGCAATTTTAACTACAATGATCTCCATTCCCAACATTATGGTGCCAAAATATACTGTGAATTAGAAGAAATTGTTCCATTTGACAGGCCCTATACTCATGTACTGTATCAGATGTGTTCATTCATACATCTGTTCTCGATATCAATAATAGACTATAGTTGTGTTGTTGTCTATAGTGCTACACTGATCGATTAGAGCTGGATTACAGTGCCGTGACAGGTGAATAAACCATGATATAGTGAAGAGGGAGAAAGAGCTCTGTCAAGGGAGACTGACGGATGTGTCAACTACTACACTTTGTCAAAATGCTTCCTCTGCTCTGTGGGGATGTCTCTGTTGATAGCACAATGACCACTTTGGCTTATTGTCTTCTGAAGCATTGGGGAAAAATTGACATGTTTGTCTTTGGTCAATACAAAACAAAACGAAAAGGGAGACGGCAACAACACAATATCACTAATTTATAGATTAGTATAGTCTTGTTCAGAGGTATAAGTTATTGAATCGGGTATGGTAAGGTACACTTTATAGACCTCGAAATGTGTCCTCTGCATTTGATCAATGCTGCTGGGGCATCTTCTCATGGACCCATCTCCATGATCCCACTAGGCTTGGTCAGGAATACCTTATGGTTTTTACCTATGGTTCATGTTTTGGCTTAATTGGGGAAACCAGAGTGCTCAGAGGAAACCCACTTAGACACGGAGAGAAGATGCAAACCCACACAGAAAGGCTTGGGAAATCCGGGGATCAAACCCAGAATTTTCTTGCTGTGAAGTGTGAGTGCATTCAGCCACCCTAGTCTTTGAAATCAATCAATTTTTTAGGTGTGAATTTTATGGAAAATACTGTACATTAGGGCTGCACAGTTAATCATAATCTAACTGAAATTGCATTGGCACAATTGTCAAATTTCAAAGGCTGCAATTTTTAGAACAAGCAGTCCTCTACAAAGAACAAAATATCCTTTCTTGTATCCTGTCTTTTTGTACAAAAATCTTTTTGTACCAGACATTCTGAAATTCATGGGATTCTTGTAAAAGCTGAACAATTCTAATTTCTTTTTTTCTTCTTTTTTCAAATGTTAATGCCCCAGAGTTGTTAATGAAGTGCAGAATCATATTTCTTAAACATGAATTGCAAATCTAATTGCAATCACAGTACTTCCCAGTTCTATTCCCAGCATAGAACTGGGACTCGTACAAGTTCAGGGATAAATGTTTTTCTTATTGAGCAAAACAAAATGTACGGTTTCTCTCATAATTGCAATTTATACGCTGACTATTGCACATTAGTATTTCCTTTACTGCCCCCAGTTGTCTAAATTAGTATAAGGGGCCTATAGGTACTAAAAATCAAACCAAATATACACACAAATTGGACAAACAAAAAACATTATTGACTTGGCGATGTTGTGAAAAACATGGTGTAGCTTGTGTCGAGTGAAAGCATGAGTCCATTCATTGACCTTGACTGTGACTAATAGAGACTGATCCAAAATCAATGAAGTCTCTCTGCTCCTAAGGCTGTGCACACTTCCTGCTTGTTGGCCATATTTATATCCTATTTCAGGAGGGAAATTAAATAATTTGACCTTGATTTTGACAGTAGTGGTTTTAGAAAGCCCTCTGGGACATTTATTTGAATAATATTTCCCTTTGCTAACTTTGCTTTTAGCTTTGTACCCTGAATGATTAAACATATTTAGCCCTAATAGTTCTCCACAAAAGCTTTACTAAAGGCCTACTGAGTGCAGCTATAAATGATTAAAAACTGCAGATTTCCATTTTCTCCGAGTAGAAAGCCAGTGTCATTAAAGGACACAAAGAGAACCCACTTTTAAAACACAATTGTATTTTGTTTTTATTTGTTTTTATAGAGTTTTAAAAAAGTTTGGCCTTAAAATGCATTTGTGTGCTAATCAAACTAAAAGGATTTTTATGAATCAAAGTTTTAATTGCTGCACACTTAAGCTAAATGATTTATGGCATCAGTTCTGTGTATGGGCAAAGCTGCCCTTTTTACACAAGCTTCCCTTACTCTGGGATAATCAATCAATCATAATGATAATGACATTGACAGTTGTGTTCTACAGCAGCTGTTGACACTCTAAGTGGCTTAGTCATATTTGGATCATTGACAAAAACATAATGTATTTATTACAATTACATCAGCAAAACCAGAAACTTTGTTTGGCCTTTTTTTTTTTATTGAAACTGTCACCTTCAGTGGTCAGAAAATGTCTGTTTTCACTTACCATAGTGCTGCACTTGCCATTATTTTTACTCTGGGTGTAGGTTTCATTAATGTAATTGTGGAAGCCATTTTTCATGGTTCAAATAAAAACATAAAAATGAAAATCTGCTGCTTGTTACTGTGAAACCTCAGTTTGGAAAGTATTTATGCTGTTTTTGCTCAATATTGCAGTTAACAATGAACAAAATGTAATATAATGATCCACGTATGTCATAGTTAAACACTAAATACACAGAATAATATGTCTTCTTTAACTATACTTTGGATTACTGGTTGTCACTCATCTCATCTCCCGAAGAGATGCAGTTTTCTATAATCTCTGACCAATCAAGACAAAAAAATAAATTCCTTTTACATATTTCTCTTTGCCCATTTCCCCCTTCTCTCCCATGAAAACTGAAGATCAAATGTTCAAATATACCCGTATATGTAATTCCACTCACTTCCAGGTCCATCCCGTGTCAGGGCTCATAAAGTACTACCTGTTGGGTCTATATTTCCTGTACATCAGTGAAATAAATCTGGACATGTTCCCATTACCTTGTGAAGGATCTTGAGAGCCTTTAAGAGTGTAATTAAAGACCCTGGCTGTCAGTGAGGATGGAGCGTATATGGCTGTGCATGATAAGTGCTTTTGTCTCCCTCTAGTTTGTTTCCTCCTGTCTAAAGCAGTAATGCCAGGTGCCAGAGCCGATAACCCAGTTAACATGCTAATCATGAGATCAATGAGGGCTAAATGATCTAGTCAAACCACCATTTGAGAAATATTGTCCATGCATAATATGGGCTAAGATAAATCTCCTTATCTTGAGAATATAACATTGAAAATGTCTTAACATTTATTCAAATTTTCTCACTCTGACCATTCATTCATTCATTCATTCATCTTCTTCTGCTTTTTCCATTCTCTGGGTTGCGGGGGCAGCAGTCCAAGCAGTGTTCCACTGCCCAGCCACTCTGACCAGCTTTATGAAATTAAAGTTTTGGAATGAGAAAGCAGAGTTAGTGTGACATAAGCAGCCAAATTAAAAAGCACTTAACATATTTAACATATTGAATTCAAACCAGTAGCAGCTGGTAATATAATTTTGGGGGAGGCGCCTATGACAAAATTATAAATATATATGTATTATATATAGGCTACATAATATTCTAACGAATGCTGGAAACATTTTGATCACTAGTTGCTGAATTATATCTTGAATTAATATAATGAATTTGTTTTATATTTCATCAGTCATCTCTCCTACGCTTGCACCATGTTTGGCTTTCACAGCACAACACACAGCCAAAGGCAATATTTACACAGCAGCACAGCCTGATCCCCCGCTCAAAACCAGCCCCAACAACATCTGCAAAACTACAATAAGAGGCTACGGTCACAATACGCACACATGGCATCAGCACTGCCCCTACAGCACACGGCAGAACACTGGAGCAGCTCCGTCGTACCCACAAGCTCATTTACCTATTTACCCATTTGCCCAAAACTAATGAAAACCATCATCTTACCTCCTCCAGAGCACTGACGCAGAGAGTATCCTCTATCCACTGTCCTGTTGGTTCTGTTTCCAGAAGTGTATTATTGCTCAATATGAAGACATATTGCCCCAGGGCAGCTGTGGCTACAATAGTAGCCTACCACCACCAAGTGTGGAGTGAATGAACAATGAACTGTAAAGTGTTTTAGGTGTCTTGAAAGGCGCTACATAAATGCAATGATTAATTAATTAATTAATTAATGATTAATGAAACTGGTCCAAGTCTTGGTCCAGTCAGGTCCACGATGCTAGGCCCACAAGCAAAGTGCACGAGCTGGTCTTAATGTTTATCCTGCTTTCCACTTAAATCTGAAATTTAAGGCTAGTCCATATTATGACTAAGGCACCAGGTAGACTTAAGACCTTTGCGTGCTATGCCCAGCTGAAACTTTTCCACCCAGAAATGAGCAGGCAGAGGCTGATAGAGCAGCGAGCGAGTACCCTGCCCCCTGTGGTGGCAGCGTGTGTCCCGGGTCCCAGCAGCTGGCCATGGGGATGGGTCTGTGTCAATGTGTCCAGTGCTCTGGGTCTGATGAGCGGTTTCTCTCCTCACTCTCCTGTGTGGAGGTTTAGGGGAAAGTAAGTAGACGCTACTGGTCAGTGTGTGAATCATGTAATGACGTGAATTTTCAAATGTATGCAGATGACGCTGTAATTTATACTCAGGCAAGGAGCGTGAAAGAGGCAGCTTCCATTCTGACCTCATCTATGGAACAAGTAAATGACTGGCTTTTTAAATCATGTTTGCTTCTAAATTCCAAAAAAACGGTCTGTATGATGTTCTCAAAGCAATCAAAAGAGATAAAAAGCTCTGGAGTATTCTTGAGAGGAGAGGAATTACAATTGGTCACAGAATTCAAGTATCTTGGTGTGACACTTGATTCCACTTTGTCTTTCAAAAATCATATTAAAAAACTTGCCAATACTGTCAAATATAATCTTAAAAAATTTAAACAAATCAGGTCTTTTATAACACTTGGTGCTGCTAGAATGTTTTTTCATTCATTGATTTTATCCCATATTGAATATTGCATCACAAGTTGGTCTCTCTCCACTGTTACCAATTTGAAAATAATTGAATCACTGTTTAAAAAATCTCTTAAAGTTTTTGACCAAAAACCTAATTCATTTCATGTATGTAATATTTTTAAAAAGTACAATCTTTTACATTTTGAAAATTTTATACATTTTAAGTATGTATGCTTCATTTACAAAGCGCTACATGGACTAACCCCTCCCCCCATGTCTGTCTTTTTCAAACCTAAGACATCAAGTGATCAAGTGAAAACCAGGGCCTCCTCCAGAGGAGACTGTGAGGTCCCCCACAGAAGAACCACCTTTGGTCAGAACACTCTCTCTGTGAGGGCCAGTAACATCTGGAACAGTCTTCCTCTGCACATACAGGAGAGCCCTACACTGATCACTTTTAAAACACAACTGAAACTATGGCTGAAAACCAACAAGTCATGTGACCGCTAGACTTTTGTTTGTGCTGCTTGTATTGTATGTTTTATTTTTATGTATTTGCCTGCCTAGGGACTACGGATGAAAACTAGCTTTGTAGCTAAAATTCGGCATATTTACATTTGTTTTATACTTATGTTCATTAATGTGCATTGTCCCTATCAAATAAATAAATAAATAAATAAATAATAAGCCAGATGCACTCATTTCAACTTAATGCCTCTTTTTTTGCTTGGCAGAAGGGTCCCGCTGAAGAGAAGACATATTACTCCCTATAAACTGTTTCTCAGACGCACTTTGACTTGAATTTGACCTCGCCATAACTCATAAAGCACATAGCACTGTTGTCATCCATTCATGAGCCTATAGCAGTAACATGCTGCCAGTGGAGAGCTGTGGCTAGGCTGGAGAGAACGAGCAGCTGAATCACAGAAGGTCAGGTGTGTGGTCATGTTTATGAAGACCAATCACTTGATTTGAGTTCGCTCTGACCTGTGCCCCCAAGACGTATTTCGGGGCTGTAATGTAAAGTAATGGGCAGAAGCAACATACTGACATCAAATTTTCTCAAAACTTCAGCCTCTTCCATAGAACTCCATTAAGTCACTCCAACCCAGTGAACTCAAAGGGCATGAAACACATGAATCATGAATCAATCAATCAAATAAAGTGATATGAGCATATTTAACATGACATATATTAGACATATTATGTCTATGCAGATACATGTTCAATTTTAAGCTAAATATTAAACATATAGCCTAATACAAAATAAAGACTTTACAGTAATCCCTCGTTTATCGCGGGGGTTAGGTTCCAGAAATAACCCGCAATAAGAGAAATCCGCGAAGTAGGACAACTTTATATTTTACCATTATTCTACATGCTTTAAGGCTGTAAATGCCTCACCACACACATTATACGCTTTTCTCAGACTGGAATTAACATTTTCTCACAACTCTAGTTTAAACACTCAAACTTTCATAGATTTTCAACCAAAATGTATTAATAGTGACGCGTGGGTTTGAGTGTTTAAACTAGAGACAAATATGAGAAAATGCAGCGTGAGGCCGCACGTACACCGGGGCTGCGAGCACGAGATAGAACTGCGGCACCCGGACCGCGTGCTCTCAACCTGAGCCACAAACCGAACACGCACAAACGAACGCAAAAGCCGCACGGAGTGATTTAATCTTGGTTCAGACCTGGTCTAGTCCCGGTTTAGTCCAGGTCTAGATCTGGTCCAGTCCTGGTTTAGTCCAGGGCCAGTCTAGGTTTAGACCTAGTTTAGACCTGGTCTAGACCTGATTTAGTTCTGGTTTAGTCCAGGGCCAGTCCAGGTTTAGACTTGATTTAGACCTGGTCTAGACCTGGTTTAGTCCACGTTTAGTCCTGGTCTAGTCTCTTAGCCAATCATGACGCAGAACACATTGTTACACTATAAAAAAAAAAGTTACACTATTTTAAAAAAAGAAAAAAAATTTGAAAAAACAAATCTGCGAAACAGCGAGGCCGCGAACAGTGAACCGCGATAGAGCGAGGGTTCACTGTATACATTTTTTATTTATCTAGGTCAAGTTAGGGAGTGTGGTGGACTTGCACCCTCTATTGATCAGCTGCCATTGTTGAAAATTCTTAAAATTTACACATTTTTTCTTTATTATTTAAGGTCCTATACATACCTGGAGTTGTGTTGTGTCTAAAGCTCTAAATGCTCTGTTCCTTCTTGTGATTAACAGTGGTTAACAGCTATCATTCAAGCTTTAATTCAGTAGTAGAGACTGACTATTCCAGGTCTGAAATTATTAGCAGTTATTATTACTACCACATGACATCACTAGGTGGAATAGAGTGTTTTCTATTTGAGGGAAGAACTCAGCCTAAATATGCAGGGTTTGTGTGTTAAACATGTGTGAATGAAACAAAACACAACTCCAGGTATTTTTTGATGAGGAATTATAACAGAGATAAGAAAATAGTGTAATATGTGATTTTTCAAGATGCCCTTTTGGTGGCAGGTCCACTGAAATGCCACTGCTTTGCCTGAAAGACATTACACTATATTAATCTATTCAATTGCAAGTGTTTTGTTTTGTTTTTTTGTCTTAAAACATCTCAAAAAACATACTCTTATTATGAGTGGGGTTATCTTTCCACAGATCTGACCTGTGACTTTCCCTGGTAGTCACCTGCTTGTCTGCATAGAGGTGAGTTTAATGCCATGCTGTGGAACATTCTAATATTGGTAAAATAATGCAGTTGGTGGGCCCTCAACTTCTAGTTTACTGCACTTTTAAATAATGTATGAAATCTCAAGGTATGTTGTGATTTGGGCATTTTAGAGCACAATTACATAAAAATCCACTTTTTCAATCAACCCATTATGAATTTATATCTAAGATAACTTGACATAATGGTACACTGTAGGCCAGGGGTCTCAAACATGTGGCCCAGGGGCCGGATCTCGCCCTCCAAGACCTTTAATCTGGCCCTCGGCTGATTTTCTATTAAAATATTGGTAATTTTCTGTGCCACTTTTCTGTCCAGCTTAGCATAGCAGCGTCTCCAGCGTTTCTGTGTGTGGCTACCACCAGAGCAGCACACATGAAGACTAAAACATGACTAAATTCTGTGAAATGGATACAAGTTCATGTTAAAACATTGTGTTGAAATTGCATTTTGCATTGCTTAAAGTTTCAGGTTGTTCATAATATTATGATATTTATGATATTTTGTAAAATATCATCAAAAATTCATCAAATAAAAAAGACTTCTGTAATAGATTTGTGTTTCTCTATTTGGACTTATTGCTATTTTTGGGGTATATATGCCATGAGTTTTAAATAGGTTGGATACGGTCCCCGGACCAAAATGAGTTTGACACCCCTGCTGTAGGCCATAGGTACTGGTCTTCCAACAACTGTTTCTATGGTTTCTCAAATACAGTCAAGTCTGCCTAACCCAAGATCACACAACAAAAACTGCAGGGCGCTTTGTGCGTGAATTCAAAGTGCTCTGACACATGACACCAGCCCAATCCTCTACCCTCCCTGACACAGATCCTGCCAGAAGAGTCAGCAGAGAGGAAATAACATGGCAGCACAGTTGGACTATGTGGTACAGTCATACATCTACAGTGCCGTGAAAAAGTATTTGCCCCCTTCCTGATTTCTGTGTTTTTTGCATATTTATCACTCAAAACATTGTCAGATCATCAAACCAATTTTAATATCACACAGAAACAACCCAAGGAAAGACAAAATTCAGTTTTTGAATGATGATTCCATTTATTAGTGCACAAAAAAAATCTAAACCTATCTGGCCCTATGTGAAAAAGTAATTGCCCCCCCTTGTTAAATCACAAACTAACTGTGACTAACCACAGTTTTGAGAAAACTTAGTTCAGTTCTACATGCCACACCCACACCTGATTGTCACCACCTGTGTTGAATCAAGAAATCACTTAAATAGTTCCTGTCAAACAAAGTGAAGTTGGCTACAACATCTCAAGAACAAACACATCATGCCACGATCCAAAGAAATTCAAGAACAAATGAGAAAAAAAGTGATAGAAGTCTATAATTCAGGAAAAGGTTACAAAGCCATTCCCAAAGCTCTGGGGCTCCAGCGAACCACTGTCAGAGCCATTATTCAAAAATGGAGGAAACTGGGAACAGTTGCAACCCTTCCCAGGAGTGGTCGACCAACTAAGATTACTCCAAGAGTGCGACGACGGCTCATTCAGGAAGTCACAAAAGAACCTAGACGCACATCGAAAGAACTACAGGCCTCGTTGGCCTCAGTTAAGGTCAGTGTTCATGACTCCACCATTAGAAAAACACTGGCCAAAAATGGCATCCATGGAAGAGTTCCCAGGAGAAAACCACTGCTTTCACAAAAGAACACAAAGGCTCGTCTCACCTTTGCCAAAAAGCACCTTGATGACCCTCAAGACTTTTGGAGAAACATTTTGTGGACCGATGAGTCTAAAATTGAACTTTTTGGAAGGTCTGCAGCCCGTTTCATCTGGCGTAAAAATGGCACAGCATTTGATAAAAAGAACATGGTGCCCACAGTAAAGCATGGTGGTGGCAGTGTGATGGTCTGGGCCTGCTTTGCTGCCTCAGGACCAGGACAACTTGCTGTGATTGACGGAAAAATGAATTCTGCTGTTTACCAGAAGATCCTGAAGGAGAATGTCCGGCCATCAGTTCGTGCCCTCAAACTCAAGCGCTCTTGGATCATGCAACAGGACAATGATCCAAAACACACCAGCAAGTCCACCTCTGAATGGCTCAAAGAAAACAAAATTAAGGTTTTGGAGTGGCCAAGTCAAAGTCCGGATTTAAATCCGATTGAGATGCTGTGGTGTGACCTTAAACGGGCAGTTCATACAAGAAAACCCTCCAATATGGCAGAATTGAAACAATTCTGCATAGAAGAGTGGGCCAAAATCCCTCCCCAGCGGTGTGAAAGACTCATCACCAATTATCGCAAACGTTTGGTTACAGTTATTGCTGTCAAAGGAGGCTCAACTGGCTATTAGATTAAGGGGGCAATTACTTTTTCACATAGGGCCAGATAGGTTTAGATTTTTTTTGTGCACTAATAAATGGAATCATCATTCAAAAACTGAATTTTGTCTTTCCTTGGGTTGTTTCTGTGTGATATTAAAATTGGTTTGATGATCTGACAATGTTTTGAGTGATAAATATGCAAAAAACACAGAAATCAGGAAGGGGGCAAATACTTTTTCACGGCACTGTATATGACATCTTTGTCAACAAGGATGTTTTCAGAGGGAGACGTCAAGTCGAAAAGCAGTATGTTAACTGAAAGGTAAAAATAAGCCCACACTGGAAAAAACATGCCATCATCAGAGGTGGGTAGAGTAGCCACAAAGTGTACTCAATTAAGAGTAACGTTACTTCAAAATAATATTACTCAAGCAGAAGTACAGTAGTAGTCCAAGAACTTGCTCAAGTAAGAGTAAATGAGCTCAAGTAAAAGTAATGAGCTCTGCAATTTCCCCATTGTGGGACAAATAAAGGATTATCTTATCTTAAAAAAGTACTTGTCGAAAGAGTGACTGTAACGTTTGATTTATAATATGAAGTAGTTGTAATTGGAAGGACAAAATACTGACTAATGAGCAAAATCTAGTATTTCAGAGTATAGACACGTGAATGAGAAAAACTAAATAATAGCAAGAGCATGTTGAGTTTTGGGGATGTAGACAGCCCAATAATGCAGGATTACTCAAACATGTATGAGTGAAACAAAACACAACTCCATGTTTTTGATGAGACAACAACATGTATTAAAGCTCACCAGAGTTAATTATGGCTTTAATATGATTTTTACTATGTCAGCTTAACACGAGGCTCAACTGTTTGACAAGAATTAACTTCCAAAAACCCCATACATAAAACTTTGCTAGCCTCCACCCAGAGTCCATTCTGTGTGTGTGTGTGTGTGCTGCGTCTCTGGATTAATTTGAACACCATCAGTAATAGGCCTTGTGTGGGGGAGCAGACATATGGCTGTCAGTAGCCCGGACCAGCACTCTCATAAATCAGAGATGACAATGCATAATGAATGGAGGTCTGTGAGGGGACACGGGCTTCCCCCTCTTGCCCATCAGTGCTGCTATGAGCTAAACATTTACATCAGCGAAGAAGCTGCTGCAGCTAAAACACTCTGCAAGGACCTCTGTAGGGAATGTGTGATGTAGAGAAGGATCATTGTCCTGTGGTGACCTCAGTTATACCAACCTAACACGAGAAAATAAATCTAATGAAATAAATCTGTGTATTATATTTTGTATTGTATTAAGTATTATATATAGAGAGAGAGATTGGAGAAAAATGGATGTCAATCATTGTTTTGGAGATATGCAAAATTACAATATCAAGTATATATTTCAATTAAAAAACTATACTATATTTAAAACACAAAATGGGTTCTTGTGAACTTGTAGCCATGTTATAATGCTGTTACCTCATCAAAAACATACGCTTGGTTGTGTTTTGTTTCATTCACACATGTTTAGTTATGGAGTTTAAAAACACAGTTGGGCACTCCCTGTATTACCATATGATGAATGAATAAATGAAACAAAACACAACTCCAAGTATATTTTTAATGAAAACATTATAACATAACTCAGAAAATAGTGTAAAATAGGCCCTTTAAAATTCCTGCAAAAAGGAATAAATAAATACGCTTACAGCCTTTGCATGATATACTTATACTATAAGAAATGCCTTTCTTATAGCCTTAAGAAAGGCATTTATTTATAAATTGAATCAATATTCAGGACAGCAAAAAATGTATCAGATAAAAGCCAATGCTAGGATTGCCAGTGCCCTCGCTCCCACTGACTGTAGCCTCTTTTTCAGGACATCCAGTCTCATTTAAATGTTCAAATAACAAATAATAGCTAAAAATAGGCTAGAATTCCACATTATAAATCACTAGGATGCTGCTAACTAGCTATTTAATTAATTTAATTATACATTGTTTAGAAAAAAACAAAGATGGCTCTAATACCATATTATATAAACCAGTGTTTCCCAACCAGGGGTACAAGTACCCCTAGGGCAGTGCTTCTCAAATAGTGGGGCGGGCTTCCCTGGGGGGGCGCGGTGTGATGCCAGGGGGGGCGCCTGTGACCCTGGGAAACATGCTTTTCTGCCATACTGTACTAGAACGAAAGTGTAATTGCACATCAACAACAGTAGTTGGCAGTAGCGCTCTCGTTGTCGCTCTGGGGCAGGGTTCGGCGACCTTAAATACGCGATATACGCACAGAACAGACTTCCCATCAGCAGAACATCCTCTGTCACAGAAAAAACACGTTATATTCCACTGAGCTTTCAGTTTATGCAAATGGACCATGTGGTTTTTAAGTTTCGTTTCTGTAAAACGTAAACAAATGTGCACAAAGCTGCATTAAAAGCACAATATTTGAGTCCTCAGTGCAAAAAGAGTGCAGTATTTGTTGGAAGTTTCTTTCTTTTTTTGTTTTTAATGTTAATAAAAGGATACATTGTTATGCAGAGGTGTACTAATAATTTTCTAGACAAATAATACTATTAATAGTCGTGCACAGGGAGGGGGGCGTGAAATTTTTTCTTCTTCCTAGGGGGGGCGTCATAGAAAATAATTGAGAAGCACTGCCCTAGGGGTACGCGAGCACACTGCAGGGGGTACTTGGCAGTGTCGCTGCCAGGCACAGGGGGAGATTTTTTTGAATTTTTGAATTCTAATTTGAGTAAATTTGAGTTAAAGAAAAGAGAGAAAATGCCTGAAAAAGTAATTTTCAAATTAAGGAGATTAAATAAAATGATTTTCATTTAATAATCCGTTGTGTCACATTCTACTTTTGGAGAATTATCAACACGTATGAGTGAGGGGGTACTCGAGGAATGACAAAAAGGCTCAGGGGGTACACAAGACAAAAAAGGTTGGAAAACCTTTGCACCCCCTTAGCTCCTCATGGAGAAAGTATCTGAAGCCACCACTGGACTTCTTTAAGTAATTCAACTCAAGACACATAATTGGCTGGGAAACTGCATAAAATTATTGCAATAATGCATTTCTTCTATTTGTTCTCTAAAGTCCAAAATGTCTTTGAATTTAATGAATGTAGAAAAACTGCAGGTCTGGAAATCTTACTTAAAATGTCCAATGTTTTTTGGCAGATCCACCGTGTTTTTGTTTTTTTTTGCCTGGTAAATTATACTGAAAGTGATTGCTAAACCTCAAGGTATTAATCAGAGGCACATTAGACTTGCAAAGTTGACTTTAAAGCACATGTTGTCAGATGCGTTTAGAGACTTGATGAATGAAATAAATGCCACAAACAACAGAACCACTTGAGGATATGGGCTAATCTGTTATATCATCTGCTTCAAAGACTATTATTAAATGCATTTTGTAATTTTGGCTTCTCTCATAGACTGCAACGTGCAAACTAGTTTCATTCACTCCTAAATTACCTCCTCCAGGGGACTGCGGGGCTGCCAGGTTGATGGAAACACAGTGGGGGATTGTGGGTAATTTGATGTCACATTTCCAGCAGTCGGATGTCTCTTTAGACAGATAATAGCCTGCAGCAGACACACATGCAATACAGCAAGAGTCACAGTATGACGCATACACAAGTGAATCTCCACACCTACTGTCATTCATTCATTAATTCATTAATTCATCATATCTATTTGTAATTTATGGTCATTGAAGAAGAATTACTTTAGAGACTTTTTACACATTATTTAACTACGGGCTTTAGGCCTGGGATGTCATTTCATTGGCTTCTGAAGAGTTCGATGACAGCTCCAGTTTTAACAAAACTAGTGACATCCCCATCTTGTCTGCCACTTTCTGCCTCTGTTGGCTGTCAATGCTCATCTCGGGCTTGGGCCTGTGCAGCTTTTGAGGAAATCTCCCGTTTGAACAGAAGAACCAGGCAGAACACTCTCTCTCAATTCTCTCTCTCTTTCTCTGCTTTCTGTTTTTTCTGTCTCTGCCTGTTGTCTCCTGCTGCATGGTTTCTTCAGTTGAAGGTGTTTCAGTCAAGTTCAAAAGCTCAAACTGATCCACAGCTAAAAAGGTTTTTACCTCCTTTTGTCTGTGGTCTGGTCCTGTTCTGATTTGGTGAATGTTTTAGCCAGCTTCTTCATGAGGTCAATTTCCTCAGTGTAGAGGGCTTTGTTGTCTTTCGGAGAATACTCGTCCCAGTTTTTTGACATTTTTGTTTGCTGTGTTTGGTTTGATCGCTGCTTGTCTGTTCGAGTGCTGATCATACCAAGTAACACTATTTGACTTCCCCAGTGACACCAGGGACTGGTCTGACTCTAGTACCTACTCCAAAACAGAAGTGTAGCGACCTAACCCTCATCTAAATCATGCCCAACTCAGCAACTTCAAGAGGAGTGGGCCAGAGCATCTCCGATAACTCTCCAGTCTGCAATGATCTATTAGGCAGTCATCTTTTAACTGCCCCAAGAGACCAAACTAAATCTCACAGTGCAGCGTCGTTCAGGTTTTTACAGCGCCTGAAATCCTCTGCGTTCATATTTTGACAAGTAAACTCAAACCGTATCTTTTTAATTTAGCTTTTAATTTAAACTAATTTCAATTAAATTATTATTATTATTATTATTATTATTATTATTATTATTATTATTATTATTATTATTATTATCATTACATTATTTTAAATTAAATTATTATTTTACTTAGTCTTCATCTAACAGCTCCTGATGTGTTTCTGAACATGTTTGGCCATTTGCTACTGACCTCATCTGATCTCTGCTTGGACAAATAATGACGACTCACACCTCCATGTCATTCTTTCATTCTGCAGGTACCACCTGTCACCAAAGCAATTTTGATTTTTATCTCAAGGAAGACAGCAGGATAGTTTTGTGCATTTTATATAGATAAAACAAGCACACAGGTTTATAACGGTGTCAACAACATAAACAAAAATGTAAAACTGATCTGTGTAGAGGCCACCCAGCTCACAAAAAGAGTTAATGTTTTTCCATATATTTAATAACCTGGCTCATTGATATGTGTGTCACTCTGAACGGAGTTCTACAGATTAACAACCTGGAGCAAGAATCCATCTTGCTGTGCAAGGTTATATATTTAATGCAGTATTGTGGAAAATTACAGGCAAAGAAATATCATCTACATGGAGATAAGCAGATACCAAGCTCTACACCTGAAACATTTTGTAGTGCATTATCGGGTAGTGAAATTCATCCAATCAAGTCTTGTTTTGATTGGTAAGAAACATCACCAAATGATGCAGTCTTACTATGTTCATTCATGTTATTGAGTAGTAGTAAAAAGGCTACCAAATGTTTTTTTATTTTTTACAATCCATTGCCCTTCATTTTTTTCGTGATCCTTTGGAACTATACTTCATCCATGTGGTAACTATACCAAAAACCTGTCAACTGAATCTTAATCCACAGACTCCAGCATCCTGGGCCCATTTTAACCTTAACAGTGACCTGACGGCTCCATGCTGTTAGCCCCTTGAGCCTTACTAACAAGCCTCTCTGTTTTCCTGCTCGGTGGTGTACGGCTCCTCCTCCATTGTCAGGAGAAACAGACTGGCCATCTCCAAAGGTCACAGTACTGCAGCTTAACCTTTCACTGTGTCTGGATTCTATTTGTTTTTAATGGGTCTTTTTTCCCCTCTGTGGCAGATTTGGGGAGTTGTGAGGTGAGAAGATGAAGTAAACATTGGCTGCAGGGGTGTGCTCTGTTGTACCACCCCCCACGTGTCTTATTAACAGACTCCTCAAGGCTGCGCTTGATGTTTTAAACACTATTTATATTCCTGTTAATTATTTTGCCATAGGTTTATTATGGCAGCCAGGAGGTTTTCACAAGAATTTTAATACAGTGGTACCTCACCTTACGAAATTAATTTGTTCCAGAAGTGGTTTCGTAACGTGAAAAATTCGTAAGTTGAGTAGCTATTTCAATGGGAAAAGCCTGATTCGTTCCAAGGCCCCGATCCAAGTTTTTTTTTTTTATAGTGTAACTTTTTTTATAGTGTAACATTGTGTTCTGCGTGTTTCTCACATTTGTCTCTCGTTTAAACACTCAAACTTTCATAGATTTTCAACAAAATGTATTAACAGTGAAGTGTGGGGGGGAAGCGGGAGGGGGGAGAAGACTGCGCAGACACGTGTGATAGCGCAGCATGACCCGGCGCAGAGCTGACAGCAGGTCGTAAGACTGTAATTTCTGAGGACGTGGCGGGGGGACGCATGAATTGCGTCAGAAATGCCCTGTGAATTGCGTGTTGAGAGCCCTGTTTGTCTAAAGAGCAAACTTAAACTACAAAGCAACTAATGAGAGTTATATAAATGAAGTTATTACCTGATGGTTCTCTGTTTTATCATCACCGCACTTTGTCAGTGCGCGCTGAGAGGGGCGGGGAGGAGGGACCGGGGCGGAGGGGAGCGGGACATTTTTAACGGATTCATGTAAGAGTCTGGTTAATGCACCGGGCCCGCGTCTCACCGCGGCTCACCATGGGCAGTTCGGCTCTGGGCCGCGCGTATTCCACGCGTAAGCCGTCGAGGGGGACACGTTGCACAGACGGAGACACCGGGACCGGAGTCGGTGCGTCTCAGAGGAGACGTGGCACCGGGACTGAGGCTCAGGACGTGCCCGGGGGACGGCGGGTCTGCTCCGGCCTCCGCTCGGACCGTGCGCCCGGAGCAGGGGGAGTTTTTTTCGCTGAAAACGCGCGGAGCCTGCATAAACTGAGCCACACAGACCGATTTTCTGGGCACAAAAAAAAAAAAAAAGAAGAAGAAAGAAATCAGAGTGAGAAATGCCATGTGTGGCGTGTGAGCGTGTGAACACGTCGAATTGCGTGTGTCCCACTCTCAATGCGTGAGACTTGAGAGCCCTGTTTAGAGCCCATTTGAGGGAAGAGAATATGTCTGATGAGCATGAAGCTGATGTAACGTCATGAGATTACAATTATATCAAATTATAATCAAATTATAATGGGACCTTAATATGTCAAGTACAGTGAAGAAGATAAAATATACTTTCATACTGGCGGCTATTAAAATCACACTCAAGGGAAATGTCATTTTATGAAAGCAATGAATCAAATGAGATCAGTAGCCGGCCAATCAAACAAATGTATTTTAGAAAAATGAATGCCTTCACTGGAATATAAAGTTCCTACTTTTTCTTAAATAACTGGCACAGTATTTATTTGACAACTCACTAGAAAGCCAACACCCTTTGTAGGAACAAACCATAAAAAAATAATTAGTTTGTTTTAAGCAGTTTGCAGTGTTCCAGAGTTACAAGTCTCTTACAATAAAGTTTGTCTAAGTCTAAGTCTAAGATTAGTTTCTAAGCACTTTTCACAACTCTCAGAGGCTAGTTCGGTGTTTGTTTAGTTAGTTTTACACCAGATTTAGCTAAAGCTAGTTTCCATCTGCAGTCTGTTAACAATTAAAATAAATCCAAGTATCCATCCATTTACAATCAAACCATGCATCCTCACATTTTTTTTCATTCTGAAACATCACACTCCACATTCCCATATTTAAAAAGACTCAACTACTGTACAAGACAGGTATTACCATAAGATACCACAGCAATTACAAATGAGTGTTGACAGTGCTGACTCTCTAAAAGCACTTTTCTAACATTACAAGAGAAGTCCCTGAGGTCAGAGGAGAGTTTTAGCCTGTGTCTGGAGTTTGTTCCATTCTTTAACACCCTTGTATGAAAAAGCTGTCTGTGTAAAGCTTGAGCTACATCTGGGGGGATGTGCAGTCATTGCTACTTGTGGACCTGGATGTTCTGTTGGTCTAAACAGAGCAACCTTCATCCCCACCTCTATCAGACTGTATAACTCCACTATATAGTCCAAACACGCAATTTTTCTACATTTTCTTATTTACTTATTTTATTATTATTACTTATCTTGTCTGTATGCACTTTTTTGTTCCAATTTTCTTTTGCACTAAGCTGCCTGGAGCTAATGTGGCAAGAATTTCTCATGTGTGAGATCAATAAAGTCTTATCTTATCTTATCAATGATTTTAGATACCAACAGTACAAAACTGATTTATTTTGACCACAAGAGCTGCTTATATTATATATCTGTACTGGGGCAAGACACATTTTGCTCAAATACATAGGCTAGGAAACAAATCGATTACAGGATCTTTAAGGCATTTCAATGTATTTTCAGCTATTGACAAAATGTTTTTCATGCCCTAAGTTTAAATACCTTTATACAAATTTTCCTCAACTAGGAGCAGCATGCTAAACTATAACCGCCCCCTTGATGTCTTTTTTGAATGCGACCAAAAGTTCAATTCCAGTGAAACAACAACCTGTTTACCTTTTATTCCCTTTTGAATGGGAGCCCTGTTTGTATGTGAATACATCAGCTTTAATATTGGCTTGGTATTGGTCTGCTCGGTGGCAGACAAACTGAGACTGAGTGAGAGGGCCAGAGGATATTGAACGACCATATAGAAGCGGAAATGGTATCTTTTCCATTTGCCACATGTTTTCTGGATACACAATGCATGCACACAGATAGGGCTCCACTGGCAGGAGTGGGGAGAGGTGGACGCTGCAGGGGTGTATGTAGAGGTATAATACTGCACATACATCTTAGACAGAGCTCAGACTTGTAGCTACAGTATTATGTTAAAGGTGCACTGTGTAACTTTTCTGGTGGAGGGTCCGCCATCTGCTTGTTTCCATGGAAATGTTTTTGCTTTGCCTGACATTTTCTACAGCATGGCATTAAACATCAATTTCCAAAGAAGCACGCAAAAGTTGCCAAAGCCAAATTATAAGTCAGATCTGTGGAGAGGAGACTGCGTTTACAATGAACATTTTTAAAACTATTGACAATTTAAAGATCATTTTGAGAAATAAATATAAAATACTTAATATTAGTAGTAGAATGTCTTCTGGTATACTACAGAACATTCCAGGCACAGCACCAACATCTCCATGATTGGATGGCAGACCCTTTCCCTGAAACATTGCACAGTGCACCTTTAAACTGTACAAGAAATTCTATCCCAATTTCTACACAATAAATATACTATAGGAATTCTAGGTCCATACATATAGAATAGCAATTCATAGAAAAAATGTGTAAAGTTTGGTTAGGAAATATTTTTTCCCAAAGCGATACAGTTGGTTGTATTTGTGTTGGCTGAGGATACATTTTAAGTAATCTAAAATAAAATAAAATAAAAATCAATAAGCAAAATACACAAGTCAGAATTTCTTACAGCAAAACATAAATTGCAGGAAAAATCAATTCTGCCAAGGAAAAGACATGTTCTGGCAATACAGCTCTGGAAAAAAAGAGACCACTGCCTTTTTTTTCTGAAATCAGCATCTCTACATGTATTACAGCTATTCAATTCCAGCGTCTGTTGAATTCCAACACAAACACAAAGCTGAGCTACTTCTGTTCTTGCACCAGGAGTGGAATAAAGTCACCCAAGAACAATGTGAAAGACTTGTGGAGAGCATGCCAAGAAGCATGAAAGCTGTGATTAAAAATAAGGGTTATTGCACCAAATATTGATTTCTGAACTCTTCTTAAGTGTAAACATTAGTATTATGTTGTTTTAAAATGAATTTGATCTTGTTTCTTTGCATTGTTTGAGGTCTGAAAACATGTGTGTTTTTGTTATTTTGACCATTTGTCATTTTCTGTAAATAAATGCTCTAAACCAGACCTGGGCATTTCAAGGCCCGGGGGCCAAATAAGGCCCGCGAGTCGACTCGGCTTGGACTCTTGGAATTAAGAAAATAAAACCTACTTTCAACACTGTACATAATGCATTTGTACTGATGATCATCTGTCGGACGTGCTTCACATCTCCACCTCAAACATGAACCTGACTTTGATGCACTTGTTAAAGCTCAACAGAGGTTAGATTTCTCTCATTGATCAAGAAAAAAAAAACACTAAAACATGCTATCTTTTTTTTCTACACAGTTTGGCAGTTGGTCTTGTATTATATTTGGCAAACAAAGACATTGTAGTGTCTTAATACAAAGTTAAGAAAGATCAACTCAGAAAGCATTGTGGGGTTAATGTGACTGAAAAAGAGTTACAAATGTTTCACATTTACCATTGTTTTGAATTATTTTACTGAATAAATTCAGTTTTTGTAAAACCTCACTCTCTCATTAGGCCTACTTAATAATAACACAGAACTTACTAGCTTCTGTAAACAATGCCATTTACTGATTTCAACATAGAAATAAAATTAATAACCACAGTATACTTCAAACTTTTGGCCTGGCCCTCCACAATATTTTCTGCTTCTCATTTGGCCCCTGGGGAAAAATAATTGCCCACCCCTGCTCTAAACGATAATATTTTTATTTGGAATTTGGGGGAAATGTTGTCAGTAGTTTATAGACCCAAACAAAAATGTTCCTTTTACTCAAACACATACCTATAAGTAGTAAAATCAGAAAAAATTATAATTTTGCAGTGGTCTCTTATTTTTTTCCAGAGCTGTATTTGAGGTATTAGAATTTCTATTAAAGGACACAGGAAGAACTGCTAAGATTTACACTTTTATATATCAGTTCTATATGTGACCTACATTATGAATAAAACATAGAATAAAAACTGTGATACTTGTACCAATTCCTACAGTAACTCTTAACAGGCAATCCTGTGCAGCCAAATGTTTTCGACATTAATCATATAGTGGGTGTAACAAGTCATTGGATGTACATGGCATATGTTGATGTGTGAAGCAGGATTATACGTGTGTGAAATCAACACTGATAAATAAGGAAATAACTGGAGGAGGAGCATTCATTGGATTTATGTGTTTCAACTTTCACTATAAGGCTAGACTGACACAAATTGGAACTGAACCTAGATTAGACCATGAATTAACCAGGACTAGAACACGATCAAACTATTCAAACGCAGACCTCTTCTGCTTGTTGGGGCCAAGCACCGAAGGTGCTAGGCACCATAGTGTTTCTACTGATTCTTATTATTATTATTGGGGCCAAGCACCGGAGGTGCTAGGCACCATAGTGTTTTATTGTTTGTACTTCAAAGCGATCACACGTACATATGGTGCGCTCCGCTGGAGCGGTCCTTGTTTGGTGTTTTTTTTTTGCTTTTTTCTTTGAACTTTTTGGGTTATTTTGGCTCCTCTCCTCCTTTCGATTGCTGTTTCCCGGGCTAAACAGAAACCGTCTCCCCCCAGCCGGGACGCAGGGGGGAGACGGTTTCGGTTTCGGTTCCCGGGAGCTTAGCTCGCCCCCAGGAGGACAGCGCAAGTCGGCCCCCGCGGGGCCCCAAGCCGCGCCGGAGAAGCCGACTGAGAAGGCGGGTGGTAGAACGGAGGATACTACGAAGAAGAATGATGGCGACGTGAGGAAAAATAGGAATGTGGGATACCAAAAAGAGCTGGTGGTCTTTTTGGAGCAGGAGGGTGGAGTGGGTCTGTCCCCTATGGCCTTAATAAAGGCTACGCAGGAGGTGTGTGGGACTGTACTTGGCTGCCGCATGGTGACCAAGGATAAGTACGAGATAGCGGTGGGGTCTCAGGCGGCCAAGGAAAAGCTGCTGGATGGGTTCCGGATCGGCGAGACCAGGGTCCACGGCCGAGACATCAGCAGAGACGAGGTGGTGGTCTCTTTCATGGGCCTGCCGCTGTACGTCCAGGAGGAGGACATTTTGCAGAAGCTCCACACCTGGGGAGTCTCCGCTGTTTCCGAGGTGAGGTGGAGAGTGTGGCCGGGGACTGGCATCACTGACGGCACCAGGTTTGTCAGGGTGCGTTTCACTGCCGCTGTCAAGTCTCTGCCGTATTCTGCCAGGTTCAACACTACGGAAGGGCCCGCGTACTTTAGGGTCATACACGACGGGCAGATGAAGGTGTGCAGAGGGTGTCTCCAGCCGGGCCATGTGTTGCGTGAGTGCCCTGGCTTCCTGTGTTGGAAGTGCGTGAGTCAGGGGCATTACGCCCGGGAGTGCGCGGAGCCCAGGGCTGGGTGCTCGGGCCGCCGTGACTCTGGCTTGGAGGATCGGAGCGCAGGAGGGGGTGGTGGTGGCGGCCCTGTGGCTGGGCCCGCCCCCTCCGCCGCCGCCTCGAGTATGGACAGTGAGGCTGTCCAAGATGCTGTGATTCAGAGTGCACAGTCACTCGTGACGAAGGTGGGCGAGGGGCTGCTTTCTCGCGCCTCCTCTTCGCATGGGAGTGGGGCCGAGGGGGGCCTCCACCCTGAGGCTGTGGCGGCGGGGGCTGAGCCGGGGAGGGGGAAAGATGCTGCTACGGTCCAGCGTCTCGGCCCCGAGGTGGAGGGAGCGGCGCCGCCTGAGGTCCAGACCCCCAGGCCTTGCGGCTCCGGGACCGCCCGGAAGGCGGCCAGGAAGAAGCTCAAATCTCGGGCCGGGAGGGACGGGTCCCCTCGGGACGGGCGGACCACTCTGCTCCGGCCCCATGTGGTCCGGTCTCCGCGGGCCCCTCTGGGCCCACTACCACGGGTGCGGACGCGGTTGGAGTGCGGATGGACTTCAGCAGTGACGATATTGAGGCGGACCTTGATGAGGTTACAAGACGTGTTAAAAGGCTCCGGGAGCTCCCCGAGACTCCGAGTCGCGTTTCATAAGTCCCTTCCCCTCGTCTTTTCTTTATGACACTCTCCCTGGTGTGGTCTGAGGAGCAGAGTCCGGATGCAGGGTGTGATCCACGACACTACCTGGGCCGTACTGTGCATTCAGGAAACTGAATTTCCCACACATGACACTACCTCCATCTGGACTCACGTATATGATTGGTACACCTCACCACCAGGTTGCACGCAATACACCCTGACAGCTACGGCTGTGACTGTCTGGTACGTGGTAAGGCGCATGAAGACCTCCTCCATCTGGCCGCTCGGTGTCCTGTCGCGGTTCTGGACTCGAACACTGGACCTTCTTGCTCGGTGGCTGGCGTTGAGGCTCCCACTACTCCATACATCCTGTCCCCCCTGGACCCTGTCGTCTGGACCTTCCCTGGACACTGCATCGCCCTTGCTCTCCCCCAGGCCCCCTTCCTTCACCTGGGGCAATCACTTTGGTCCTCTACATCCCCCATGTTTCTCTTAGCCCTTGTGCCCAGTGGTGTTTGTTCCCGTGCTCACGTCCCCCGATGTGTCTTCTGAGTGCTCTGCGAATGTTATTGTGGTGTTAAAATATGTATTATTATGTACCTGAAGTGTGTATTATTGTGCACCTTGTAATAATAAAAGATTTTTTTTTAAAAAGTGTTTCTACTGCGTTGCCCAGCAACGTTGCCTAGCAACCTTTTGATCTTGTCTTTGATGTGTCTTGTCTACTGATTCTTATTATTGGGGCCAAGCACCGAAGGTGCTAGGCGCCATAGTGTTTGCGAATATATGTACCTTGTGGTAATAAAATTTCTGAAAGGACAAAAAAAAAAAAAATGTGTTTGCACTGCATCACCCTTGCTCTCCCCCAGGCCCCTTTCTTCACCTGGGGCAATCCCTTTGGTCCTCTACATTCCCCCTGTTTTTCTTAGCCCTTGTGCCCAGTGGTGTTTATTCCCGTACCCGCATCCCCCGATGTGTCTTCTGAGTGCTTTGTGAATGTTGTGGTGATGAAATATGTACTATTATGTACCTGAAGTGTGCATTATTGTGTACCTTGTAATATTAAAAGATAAAAAAAGTGTTTCTACTGCGTTGCCTAGCAACGTTGCCTAGCAACCTTTTGATCTTGTCTTTGATGTGTCTTGTCTACTGATTATTATTATTATTATAAAATATTCCTCTAAACATTCCAGCCAGTCTCCTCATTACCCACAGCGATTTATAGGCCCCCAGCCCCAACCGTCTAGTGCCACCAGCAGGTCAAAGTTGCAGGAATTTTCAGGAATTGCCTAGCAACGCACTTAGCAACCGATCTGTCTTTGATGTGTCTTTGATCTGTTAAACCTTGTTAGACCCTGTTAAACCCTGTTAGACCCTGTCAGACCCTGTTAGACCCTGTCAGACTCTGTTAGATCCTGTCAGACTCTGTTAGACCCTGTCAGACCCTGTTAGACCCTATCAGACCCTGTTAGACCCTGTTAGACCCTGTCAGACCCTGCATGCGGCCTACATGCTGAGGCCTACATGCACCTTCGGTGCTTGGCCCCACATTGCTGCTTGCAGCTATATTTATTATACATTATTCCTCTAAACATGGGAGTCTATGGCAACCCCTAGAACCATGTGGTAAAAAGTTGTGAAATTTTGCATGCACATTCCAGCCAGTCTCCTCATTACCCACAGCAATTTATAGGTCCCCAGCCCCAACCGTCTAGTGCCACCAGCAGGTCAAATTTGCAGAAATTTTCAGGAATTTTCTGCGTTGCTAGGCAATGTACCTAGCAACCTTTGATCTGTCTTTGATGTGTCTTTGATCTGTTAAACCTTGTTAGACCCTGTTAAACCCTGTTAGACCTTGTTAGACCCTGTCAGACCCTGTTAGACCCTGTCAGACCCTGTTAGACCCTGTCAAACCCTGTTAGACACTGTTAAACCCTGTTAGACCTTGTTAGACCCTGTCAGACATGCTGAAGCCTACATGCACCTTCGGTGCTTTGCCCCACATTGCTGCTTGCAGCTATATTTGTATTTCTGTTTTTATGCCTGATGCCCTTCCTCTAAAAAACGGTTGTAAAAGTTTTAATTCCCTTTCACAGTTCTCACATCTCAGGTACTTTTCCACATCCTGCAAAGAACAAACCACATTTAAATAAATATGCAAACTTCTTTTTGATGTTCATTTTGAGCAATTTACGAATCCCTCCTCAACTGCTCTTCTAATTATGTTTCTTCACAATAATGACACCCCTGCTAATAGTGGCAGTGCTGTATTCAGACAATATTACGTAACAGAAATATGCTAATGCAAGTGTTTAAAGAATTACATGAGTTTTAAGTATCAGATAAATGTGAAATTACTGTAAAATACATAAATATCACTGTATACCATTATTTGGAAGTTTACAACATATTTTTTCCATTTTCATTTCATCACCTGAAAGCCATCAGGTGTCCAATTGCACAACTAGGCCAAAATTCATTGTCCTTTTTCTACATTTCTGATGTATGTAGGCCTGTCACAATAATTATTATACAGCTCTGGAAAAAAATAAGAGACCACTGCAAAATGATCAGTTTTTCTGATTTTACTACTTATAGGTATGTGTTTGGGCAAAAGGAACATTTTTGTTTGAGTCTATAAACTACTGACAAGATTTCCCCCAAATTCCAAATAAAATATGAACGTTTAGAGCACTTATTTGCAGAAAATGACAAATGGTCAAAATAACAAAAAAGATACAGTGGTACCTCACCTTACGAATGACCCAACAAACAAAAATTTCAAGTTACGAAACGCCTTCACGTCAAATTTTGGTCTCTAGATACGAATGAAATTTCAAGTTACGAAACGCGAAATCTCCAATCCAATCCAACTTTATTTATAAAGCACTTTAGAAACAACAAATCTCAAAAATTAAATTAATGCGCGCTCAGATGCACGCCCCGAAACGAGGTGAGACACAACAACACATCATCAGTATGGTAAAACTCACCTGTCTCACGACGTTCTAGCTCACGTTCCGTTAGTGAGTGAACAATGCAACACTTGGTGAATTCTGCTTCACAGTGATAGGAAGAGCCGACATCGAAGGATCATGTCGACACGGCGCAAGGCCGCGCTACACCGGGGCTGCGGGATGCAGCCGTGCCTCCTCCTCGGGGGCCGAGCACGCGCGGGCCGAGCACAGGGTGATTTATTCCTGCTCCGGTCCTGGTTTAGACCTGGTTTAGTTCTGGTCTAGACCTGGAAGTCACATAGAACCAGCGCCCAACCCGAGCGAGACCCCGCGGTCTTGCCCGCTGTTATCCATTCCTGCTCTCATGTCCTAACCATGGTTGGGAGACACAGGGGAGATCGTCTTCTCCAGGGCCGGAGATAGCTTTCCCTCCGGGGTTAACTCCCTTGTGGACATCGCGAGCTTACAGTGGTGGAGAATGCAAGTAAAAAAAGGCAGTTTTGCTGCAGTGTGGGGCTTTATTGTCTTCTCTACTCCACGGAGACATTCATCCAGCACGCGCACACACTCGCAGACTCTCTCTTCTGCACTGAGCTATAGACACATCTCACAACACCGCCGATAAAGCACCTTCCTCGGCCTGTTAGCTCACAGTGTCAGCACCCCGGCTCTGGAGGTCAGATAGAAGCAGAGCCCGCCCCGCACCGCAAGGTGCGCGGAGACACGAGCACCGCGCTCCTCCAACGGCACTGCCATGTTATAATAATAACAGGTCCAATCCAGGTTTAGTTCTGGCCAGACCTGGTTTATTCCACGTTCTTTTAGTCCTGGTCTAGTCTCTTAGCCCGCCAGGACGCAGAACACAACGTTACACTATAAAAAAAAATGTTACACTATAAAAAAAACCTTGGAACGGATCAGGCTTTTTCCATTGAAATAGCTACTCAACTTACGAATTTTTCACGTTACGAAACCACTTCTGGAACGAATTAATTTTGGAAGGTGAGGTACCACTGTACATGTTTTCAGACCTCAAACAATGTAAAGAAACAAGATCAAATTCATTTTAAAACAACATAATACTAATGTTTACACTTAAGAAGAGTTCAGAAATCAATATTTGGTGCAATAACCCTAATTTTTAATCACAGCTTTCATGCGTCTTGGCATGATCTCCACAAGTCTTTCAACATTGTTCTTGGGTGACTTTATTCCACTCCTGGTGCAAGAACTGAAGTAGCTCAGCTTTGTGTTTGTGTTGGAATTCAACAGACGCTGGAATGGAATGGCTGTAATACATGTAGAGATGCTGATTAAAAATATATATATTATATATATATATATATATATATATACACATATACATACATATTTTTTTCCAGAACTGTATCGACCTATCGTTCAAAATATGGAAGCTGGACCAATATTTTGGGGGGTCAATATTTATCGTGTTTCCTTTGAACTTCTATGACTCATTGCAAACGTGCTTTTTTTTTACAACTGTGACAGGCCTAGACGTACCCCTGCCATAGCCCCACAAGCCCTCAGATGTTACAATGAAATAATGGGACTCATAAACAGTTTTCTCATGTTTTTACCTCTAGACTCAGTGATCAGAATACAGAAGGATTTGTGGTGGGTAAAATTACTAGAGGCAAAGACCAAGGCACGCCTTTACAACATAAATCAATTTTAGTTTCTCATATTGCACTGTAAATCTAATAAGCAGTCATTTCTAGCCACTCACAGTAATTACACACAGAAGTATTGATTCAGCAGCCCCGGGATTGTTTTTATGATCATTCTCGATGGTGTGGATTTTAATTAAAGGGCCCATATGACACTGTTTTCTGATCCGTTATAATGTTGTTTCCTCATCAAAAAACATATCTGGAATTGTGTTTTGTTTCATTTGCACATGTTTCACACACAAATCCTGCATATTTAGGCTGAGTTCTTCTCTCAAACTGGTCTCCACCTTGTGATGTCATGTGGTAATACAGGTGCTCCACTGTGTTTTTAAACTCCATACATCTTCACTAGAATCATTTGGATAATTTCAGCCCTAAGATTGCCAATCTCTATTAAACAAAAAGCAAAAGATGATCTTGCAAGGTGGAACAGAGCATTTTGAGCCTTGGACATGTGGACAGACTAAAAATAACATCTTACTGTAATCAAACATGTGTGAATGAAACAAAACACAACTCCGGGTATGTTTTTGAGATGGTAACAACATTATAACATGGCTTAAAGCTCACATATATTTTGCATAATATAAGGCCTTTAAGTGGTTCTTTTGTGGAATGAATGAATGAATGAATGAATGTTCCTTTAAACCTTTATGGCAATTTAAAGATGATCCTTTTACACATTTAGCATAATACGACATGTACAAGACGGATCCAAATCCAGTTTTTCCAGGTTTTATGTGTCCATGTCTCTCTCCATCGCATATGAGAATCTGTGAGCCTGTCCCCATGGCGATAGTGACCCTCGGTGACAGGACATGCACCAGCGCCCACCTCCGAGCTCAGATCCCTTTATTCCACATGGATCGTGCTCCCTTGACCTACTTGGGTTTCTCATTCAGCGCCTGTGATTTCCCCCTTAAGCTGAGAGCAGGCACCACTTTTCATCAGAACCCGTCCCACCTTTGAATAATTGCACAGGTCAGAACGCAGCATATATGCAGCAGTTTGAGAGTACTTGGACACACGGTTTTCCTGCTTTGTTAGAAACACTGCAAGCAATAGAGCTTAAAGGAAAAGCAGATGAACAAGATGGCTGTGTAGCTATTTTGAAAAATGAAAGAAAACAAAAAGTTTTAAATTCAACCTAGAAGCAGTCCTTGCAGCTTTTACAAAAGGATCCTCAACCAAGACTTGAACTTATTTTCAGTTCAGGGATAAATGCTGTATTCACCAAGCTACGCTCTCATTGTAAAAGAAGTGAAATTAAAGCCGCCTGTGTTGATAATGGCCTTCGCCCTGGTGCGCACAACCCTCCCATGCTATTGTCCCTTCCCGACAGCTGCCCAGGCCCACAGATCCTCCATCAGAAAAAATACACAATGCACCTTTGAAAAGTTTTTTTTTTTGAATATTGCATCCCTGTTGATCGACCATAAAAAATGCTCCATGTCCATAATACATTTGTTCAGCTTGTAGTTATTCACAGGATTTAATCCTCAAATGTCCAAAGTCCGATAACGTTGATGTTTCATGTCTATGCTAGGGGGTGCTACAGTGTACACTTAACACGTCATACGCTTTTTAGTAGTTTTATAGTATTAGTGATTCAAATTTCAGCATGATCGGACTAAGGATGTGCGTGTACATTTTTTAAATATATTTTTTGTGGAGTCTTTAGACTGAGGTCATATTGTTTGGATCTGGTAGCTCCCTCGTCCTTGAAAGATCATGTCCATCCCACAGTCACCAGCCTTAGCGTCACCCTAGACAGTGATTTTAAATTTGATAAGCAAATAAATCTATCTAAAGTCAAACCTTTTTTATCTTTTAATCTTTTTGAACAAGTCATGCATGCTTTTATTTGTCACGTCTGGACTACTACATCTCACTTTACACAGGCATCTCTCAAAACACATTTCCCTGCCTGTTAGTCCAGAATTCTGTGGCAAGACTTTTAAAAGGAACAGGAAAAACAAGAACATATCACACCAACCCTTGCGTATTTGCACTGGCTTCCTGTTCAATTTAGAACTGATTTTAATATTTTACTGGTTTTAAAGCTTTGAATGGACTGGCCCCACAATACATCTTGGACCTCATCTAGATTTACACCCCAGCACACTCTGAGGTCTGCTCTGAGGTCTGCTCTGAGGGCCAGCTCCGACTCATGGTGCCTAAGGTCCGGTACAACTCTACAGTACAGGAAAATGTGCAGCTACAGCAAGAGCTTGCAAACTCCAAAAAAGTCAGGAATAAGACGCTCTGATTTGGAGATACAAGAACTCAAAGGTTCTCTCCAGAAGAAAAACAAAGAGCTGGAGACCCAAATGAATGCATACAAGGAGATCCGATATCTGTATAACACTTCAGTGAGAGAAAGTGTCCAGCTCAAAAACGAGCTGTCCAGCACCAGTAAAGTCCTTAAAAAATGAAGGAACAACTCAAAGCACAGGACAATATAATCGCTGACATGAGAAACACAAACAGGTCAGATCCAGAGGCCTGCAGAGACTCTCAAAGCACTGGTTTTGGAGTTGGTGGAGATGTAACCCACAAAGACAATGATTAACTGTCCAAGAAGCTGCAGGAGCTGTCTTCTGAGCTCTTCTCAGCACGAGAGGAGATACGTCTCCTGAAGTCACAGACATCCAGCCGCCCAAAAGGAACAGCTGTAGTGAAGGAGCAGAGGAGGGTGCGCCAGCGCTACTATCAGCACCACTACCTGAGTTATGTTGTGGTAGTTATTCATGTTTATTGTTTCAGATGTCAACATTTTAATTCACATGCTAGCCACTATATAGTTATTGCTTTGTCTAGAATGTTTCACAGTGTTTATTAAACCTATCTGTCTCAAGGGAGACTATAGGACAGGGGTGGGCATTTACTTTTCCCCAGGGGCCAAATGAGAAGCAGAAAATATTGTGGAGGGTCGGGCCAAAAGTTTGAAGTCTACTCTGGTTAATAATTGTATTTCTATGTTGAAATCAGTAAATTACATTGTTTACAGAAGCTGGTAAGTTTTGTGTTATTATTAAGTAACGAGAGAGTGAGGTTTTACAAAAATTGAATTTATTCAGTAAAATAATTCACAACAATGATAAACGTGAAACATTTGTAACTCTTTTTCACATTAACCCCACAATGCTTTCTGAGTTTAACTTTCTTAACTTTCCATTAAGCCACCACAATGTCTTTGTTTGCCAAATAATATAATACAAGCTATGTCACAAAATTTTTTTGTCCAACTGCCAAACTGTGTAGGAAAAAGTCAAAGTTAGCATGTTTAGTGTTTTTTTTTCTTGATCAGTGATCTAGCCTCTGTTGAGCTTTAACAAGTGCATCAAAGTCAGGTTGCATGTTTGAGGTGGAGATGTGAAGCACGTCCGACAGATGATCATCAGTACAAATGTATTATGTACAATTTTGAAAGTAGGTTTTATTTTCTTAAAGATCCCATGACATGGTACTTCTTGATGCTTTTATATGGCTCCTTAATGGTTCCCTAATACTGTAAATGAATCCTTCTTCAAAATCAACACTCACTGCATGAGAAACAGAGATAAGATGAGAAAGAGTCATAAAAATCTCTCTCAAACTCTTTATTCTGGGCGTTGTTGCTTGAATGCAAATGAGGAGAAAACAGCTGGCCAATAGTAGAGGGTGGGGGCGTGGCCAAACGCTCCGCTCAGAGCTCAGAGCCCACAGCTGATCCATTTCCTTGTTTTTGCACGGAGGAGAGATTTGAAGCGTTCCATTGAAAAATAAACACATTTCCACATAAAATAAAATTAAACCACTGCTGTTCAAAGGTCCAGAGGCTCAGATAAAGGACTTCCGAGCCTAGAAACACTCGGACGTGCCTCCAGGCAAATAAAAAAATGCATTTCGCATTGCCTAGCGCATTCGCAGTCCAAACTCTCTGGGCGTGATTTACAGAGACGCTGAGTACAGACAGGTGGAACTGCATTTGCATTTCTTTTTTCGATCTGACGTCAATAAGGTGCCTTGTTCAAACTCGCCCGTTTGAGCTCCGAGTTTTTGTAACGCAGAAAAGGATCGCAAATGCTCAGTTTAGACATTTCACAACTTTTAACCATGGGGGGGGCTAAACAGGGTAAGGGGAGCTCACATTAACGTTCAAAAACCTCAGAAAGTGAAAATTTCATGCCATGGGACCTTTAATTCCAAGCAACCTTTCGCGGGCCGGTCAGAGTCAGCTCTGCCCGGCCCCCGGGCCTTGAAATGCCCGTGTCTGCTATAGGCTACATTACAAATCATATCTGTGGAGAGGCAACCCTATTCACAGAGAGAAATATTGTGTTTTTGAGCAGTAGAAACACCTGTAATAATTGCTAGATAGATGTGTTTAATGTCATACCATAGAACATTCCAGGAAAAGCAATAACATCTTCATGGAGATTAGCAGGTGACGGACCCTCCACCAGAAAAGTTGTGCAATACAATCTAATGCAACAATTATTTGTCAAATTCTGAAATTCTTACATCCCATGCATTCCATTCTAACTTCACAGCACTAAATAGATCAACTAAAAAGCTATTTAATGAGCTTTCCATTATTTATTTTTTATTTTTTTTTACTTTTTAAAACAAAACTTTTCATGGATTACCAACATTTGTCTCCAGGGCTGCATCCAAAACAGAGCCAGCACAGTGCAGCAGGACAAATTACTCACACTTTTACCAAGTCTGACCACAGAACCACACCACTGGTCATGTTTTTACAAAGCCGTCATCACACTGCTACATCCATCGTACCCCTGTTGTGATAATTGGACCTGCATGAGACATCAGCACAGACCATTTCACCTCAACTCATCGCCATCACACCGTTCAAGTCATCTGAAAGCATATAGCGTGGAGAAGTGCGTTTATTTATCATTATGTCCTCTACAGGGATGAAGTTGTGTTATGCGTTCAGTCCATTTGACTAGACAAGTTTCATTAACATCCAGTGCTTATTATGATAATGTGGCGTTTAGGTCCTGCTCGTTACTGTGGCGCTACACGGCCTAGTGCCCATTTGTCGGGAATTAACAAGTGGAGCTGTTCATTAAGGCAGGGTAAGCTTCGGAAAGGAGGCTAAAGGAGGCACCGAGGTTAGCATATTGACATCCTACAGCAGTGTCGCGGGGGCTAAGAGGTGCTCTGTTTGGCTGCAATAAACTACCTACGCGTTAATGGATTTAAGATGTGTAATTGGACAACAGGGGATTAAAACATGGCTGCTTTGAGATCTCTTGTTGTTGCCTCCTGTTCAAATATAAATATGTATGATGTGATACGGTAAATGTAAATTCTTTAGTGTCTCTGTGGTGAGTAAACAAGCGCTACTGCCAGTGGGTCCTATAAAAGATAGAAATTAAAACCGCAAGCAGCTATCACAGTCCCTCTTACAACAACAAGGATCTGCCCGTGTTCTAACTTCTTACTTTTCAACTATACGTGCCTCCCTCCAACATAGGCTACGTTCAGACTGCAGGGTTTAAAGCTCAATTTGGATTTTTTTTTTGTGAAATCAGATTTTTTTGCAAGGTTGTTCACATTTCTATTTAAATGCAACTTGTATGTGATCTCCAGTGTGAACTTTAAACGCCCCAAAAGTGTCCTGCATGCGCCTTGGAGGACACGACGACGTCACATGCAGCGAGAGTGCTCAGTGTTTACAGAAGTCACCTAAACATGGACACTAGCACTGAGCGTCTTGCGATTTTAAAGTTGCTGTCATACCGGAGCCAGAACATGTACAACTTATTTGTTTTAGGGAGAAGATTGAGAAGGTGAAGGACAAGGTTTTTGGCCTTGGCGTTTTGTGGGTTCCTCTTCAGTAACACAGCTATCCAGCAATTCTACTGGCTCAACTTTGGGCTTGTCTCCTAAAATACGGTCAAGTGCTGTTCAGTTTGGTCGTTCAGACTGAAGTCGCATGTCAAAAGATCGGATATGTATCGGTCTTAGGACCACATGTCCAAGTGGCCTGGGTCGCATTTTAAAAAATTGGATCATTAAAAGATCAGATACAGGTCGCATAGGGGCGAAAAAAATCTGATTTGGGTCACTTCAGGCTGCAGTCTGAACGTAGCCATAATCTACAATGCACTACTGATACTTTGCAGATCATTATCATCATGCTGTGGGTTCAAAAGTTCAAAAATCCATGCACAGTTTCCAGGTGCTGGTAACAGCAGGAACATTGAATAATTCCATAAAAAAAACAAGTTTACTGCACATTGTTGACCTTTATTAGGTGAGAGTGAACAACGCGTTTCGCTTCTACAGCATCATCAGGTTTGCCCGAGTAGTTCCAGGTGTGACTAAATACCATCCGGTCACATGTTCTTTCACTTAAAGTCATATTTTTTTAAATGCAATATTACATATATACAGTATCATGCTGGGGGTGTTCTACATGTATGTGCATGGCAGAATGTTACTGCGGTGACACAATGCACACATTAGCAAACTACTAAGAAGACTGAAAACAAAATGTACTTAAACAACACATTTTCAGGAGCCTGTTGATTTTTGTTGTTTCTTGCAAAAATGAAAAAACAAGCACAGAGGCACGGAAATCATTCTACAGTGACTTTAATGATGTTACAGCATGGATTCACAGCGTCAGGGTGACACAACGGGCAAAAAACATCAGAGAGTCTATAAGCATCTAGCCGAGGTTTCTGAAAGTCTACAAGCGTCTACCAAAGAGTTTCTGAGAGTCTGTGGATCTGAGAGTCTGACCAAAGCTTTTGTATTGTCCAATTATAAATGTTATTTTTAGCTGATAGTTTTACCCTGGGAACTTCCACAGCATCTACAGTTTGTATCATAAAACAGAGCAGCATTCACCATTGAAGGATACTGAACAGAACATTTTGGACTTTAAATGTATCAAGCATGAAATTAATATAATAAGATTACTGTTTACAAACCTGTGATCAATACAAGTGTATGGTCCTGTTTAGGGGGGTGATTTTTAACAAAAAAGATGAGCTTAACTTAAAACAGTTGGCTAATGCGAGCTAGCTTGTGACTGTAATGCTTTTTGTGATGGACTTGTTTAACAGCACAAATCATGTCCTGCTGTAGTTCCAGCTAAATAAAACTCTTTCTAGTCAGATTGGGTTCAATTAAAGCTCAGGTTAAAGTCTAATTTGAGTAACAGTGCTTCAGACAACGTAATGCTTACAGTTAGCATCACACCCCCAGGGAATGTTGTTAAAGGTCCCATGGCATGAAATTTTCACTTTATGAGGTTTTTGAACGTTAATGTGAGCTCCCCTACCCTGTTTAGCCCCCCCCCTCCATGGTTAAAAGTTGTGAAATGTCTAAACTGAGCATTTGCGATCCTTTTCTGCGTTACAAAAAATCGGAGCTCAAACGGGCGAGTTTGAACAAGGCACCTTATTGATGTCAGATCAAAAAAAGAAATGCAAATGCAGTTCCACCCCCGTCTGTCTGTACTCAGCGTCTCTGTAAATCACGCCCAGAGAGTTTGGACTGCGAATGCGCTAGGCAATGCGAAATGCGTTTTTTTATTTGCCTGGAAGCACGTCCGAGTGTTTCTAGGCTCGGAAGTCCTTTATCTGAGCCTCTGGACCTTTGAACAGCAGTGGTTTAATTTTATTTTATGTGGAAATGTGTTTATTTTTCAATGGAACGCTTCAAATCTCTCCCCCGTGCAAAAACAAGGAAATGGATCAGCTGTCGGCTCTGAGCTCTGAGCGGAGACTTTGGCCACGCCCCACCCTCTACTATTGGCCATCTGTTTTCTCCTCATTTGCATTCAAGCAACAACGCCCAGAATAAAGTGTTTGAGAGAGATATTTATGATGATGATTTCATCATCTCTGTTTCTCATGCACTGAGTGTTGATTTTGAAGAAGGATTCATTTACAGTATTAGGGAACCATTAAGGAGCCATATAAAAGCATCAAGAAGTACCATGTCATGGGATCTTTAAAGTAGTTAAACCAATGCAACCCAATAAGGCATTTTTACAGTAATCACCACAATGTACTTCTGTTTTGCTTAGTATGAGAGAGTGTGGTCAAATTTGTATGCCTCAGTGTAAAACAACATTTTAGGCCCCTTCAAAACTGAAGGAGGCACTGGAGAGTTATTACTTTACAAAAAACATCATTCAAATATAGCTGCAAGCAGCAATGTGGGGCAAAGCACCGAAGGTGCATGTAGGCCTCAGCATGTAGGCAGCATGCAGGGTCTGACAGGGTCTAACAGAGTCTGACAGGGTCTAACAGGATTTAACAGGGTCTAACAGGGTTTAACAGGGTCTAACAAGGTTTAACAGATCAAAGACAGATCAAAGGTAGATTTCTGCGTTGCCTAGCACCACAGAAAATTCCTGAAAATTTCTGCAAATTTGACCTGCTGGTGGCACTAGACGGTTGGGGGTGGGAGCCTATAAATTGCTGTGGGTAATGAGGAGACTGGCTGGAATGTGCATGCAAAATTTCACAACTTTTTACTAGGGGTGTGCAAAATAATCGTCATGACAATGCATCGCGATACTAACTTTCACAATATACTGCATCGATTCTTGATGCCAAAAATCGATTTTTATTAATTAATAATTTATTAATTAATAATTTATTAATTAATTATTAATAAATAAATCAATTATTAGTTTATTCTTTTTATAAATCCTATGCACTTTTTTCTTTGTGAAAGGGTATTGTTTGTTATGATGGTAGCTACCTCCAAAATGGCAAATGTTTGAACATCATTTTTTTGTTTTAGAAAAAAATCCTATGCATTTTTTGTTATTGGTTTGGTTTATTTGTTTTTGTTATTCAATAAATTCAGTTATGAATTGAGTTGCTCAGAGTTATGTATCAATTGAAGACACTACCCAGATGCACAGCCACTGATATTTAAGTTATTCGCTTTTTTTTTTTGGTACATTTTCACTGAAGTATGTCGAATATATTGCAATGCATCGCAATAATTCAAGTATCGTGATGCATTGTGATAGTATCGCATCGTGGCATATGAATCGTGATTCGAATTGAATTGTGACTTCTTTGCCAATACCCACCCCTACTTTTTACCAGACGGTTCTAGGGGTTGCCATAGACTCCCATGGTCAGAGGAATAATGTATAATAATAAGAATCAGTAGAAACACTTTTTTTTTTTTTTTATCTTTTAATATTACAAGGTACACAATAATACACACTTCAGGTACATAATAGTACATATTTCATCACCACAATAACATTCACAAAGCACTTAGAAGACACATCGGGGGATACGGGTACGGGAATAAACACCACTGGGCCCAAGGGCTAAGAGAAACAGGGGGAATGTAGAGGACCAAAGGGATGAAGAAAGGGCCTGGGGGAGAGCAAAGGTGATGCAGTGCAAACACATTTCTGTGTTTCCTCTGCCATCGGATGGCCAGTCTCTTTATCCGGGCTTTCGCCCCGTCCCACCAGTCTATCAGAGAATCATACACTTCAATTTCAGTATCGAAACAGTCGTATAACCTCTCCATTTTCCGAATGAAGCTGGGATCGTCCAGGGGACCCATCAGACGCGCCTCGGAGTCACGGAGCACTCAGAGGACCCCCGGAGCCTCTTAACGCTTTGTCTAACATCATCAAGGTCCGCTTCAACATCGCCACTGCAGAAGTCCATCTGCTCTCCCACTGCGCCCGCACACGTGGTAGCGGGCCCAGAGGGGCACGCGGAGGCCGGACCACACGGGCCCGGAGCGGAGATCTGATCACACGGGCCCGGAGCGGAGACCACATCACACGGGGCCGGAGCGGACGAGGGCCGGAGGGACTCGTCCCCCATGGTCTGAGATCTGAGCTTCGCCCTGTTCGTCTTCCGGGTGCAGCCAGACCCGGGGGCCCAGACCCCGGGCCGCGCCGCTCCCCCCGCTCCGGGGGTGAGGCGCTGGACCGCAGCAGCATTCGGCTCAGCTCCCGCCGCCACGGCTACAGGGCGGAGGCCCCCCTCTGCGGCACGTGGAGGTAGCCCCTCATCCCTCGCCATCACGAGTGCCTGTGCACTCTGAATCACAGCATCCTGGACAGGCTCACTGTCCCGACTGGAGGCGACGGAGGAGGGAGAAGAGGAGGCGCAAGGAGGCAGCCCCTCGCCCTCCGCCATCACGAGTGCCTGTGCACTCTGAATCACAGCATCCTGGACAGGCTCACTGTCCCGACACGAGGCGACGGAGGAGGGGGCGGGTCCAGCTCCAGCCGCAGGGCTGCCACCATCACCTCCCGCGCTCCGCTCCCCTTGGGCAGAGTCACGGCGGCCCGAGCACTCAGCCCTGGGCCCCGCGCACTCGCGGGCGTAATGCCCCTGACCCCCACACTTCCTACACAGGAAGCCAGGGCACTCACGCAACACATGGCCCGGCTGGAGACATCCTCTGCACAGCTTCACCTGATTGTCGTGTATGACTCTAAAGTACGCAGGCCCCTCCTCAGTGTCGAACCTGACAGAATACAGCAGAGACCTGACAGCGGCAGTGAAACGCACCCTCACAAACCTGGTGCCGTCCGCGATGCCAGTCCCCGGCCACACTTTCCTCCGTATCCCGGAAACAGCGGAGACTCCCCAGGAGTTGAGCTTCTGCACGATTTCCTCATCCCGGACGTACGCCGGCAGGCCCAAGAAGGAGACCACCATCTCGTCCCTGCCGATGGCTCGCCCATGGACCCTGGTGTCGCCGATCCGGAACCCATCCAGCAGCTTTTCCTTGGCTGCCTGGGACGCCACCGTCATCTCGTACTTATCCTTGGTCACCATGCGGCAGGCAAGCACAGACCCACAGATCTCCTGCGCGGTCTTCAGCAAGGCCATAGGGGACAGGCCCGCTCCACCCACCAGGTCCAGAAGGACCGTCAGATCTTTACGGTATTCTACATCCATATCCTCCCTCGCATCACCACCATTTTTCCTGGCACGATCCTCATTCTTACCACCTGCATCCTCAGGCGGCTTCGCCGCCGGGCCTTGGGGCCCTGCGGGGGTTGTCATTGCGCTGCCTGCCCGGGGGGGAGCAGAGCTCGCGGAACACGGTGAAACCGCCACCCCCGCAGCCGGGGCGCTGGGAGGAGGCGAGCCAACAACCGAAGGGAGCTGAGAAGCCAAAATTGTCCAAAAAGTTCAAAGAAGGAAACGACAAAAACACCAAACTAGGCCCGCTCCGGCGGAGCGCGCCGTATGTACGTGTGCTCGCTTTGAAGTCAGTAGAAACACTTTTTTTTTTTTTTTTATCTTTTAATATTACAAGGTATACAATAATACACATTTCAGGTACATAATAGTACATATTTCATCACCACAATAACATTCACAAAGCACTCAGAAGACACATCGGGGGATGCGGGTACGGGAATAAACACCACTGGGCACAAGGGCCAAGAGAAACAGGGGGAATGAAGAGGACCAAAGGGATGAAGAAAGGGGCCTGGGGGAGAGCAAAGGTGATGCAGTGCAAACACATTTTCGTGTTTCCTCTGCCATCGGATCGCCAGTCTCTTTATCCGGGCTGTCGCCCCGTCCCACCAGTCTATCAGAGAATCATACACTCCAATGTCAGTATCGAAACAGTCGCATAACCTCTCCATTTTCCAAATGAAGCTGGGATCGTCCAGGGGACCCATCAGACGCGCCTCGGAGTCACGGCGCACTCAGAGGACCTCCGGAGCCTCTTAACGCTTTGTCTAACCTCAAGGTCCGCTTCAACATCGCCACTGCAGAAGTCCATTTGTTCCCCCACTGCGCCCGCACACGTGGTAGCGGGCCCAGAGGGGCACGCGGCGGCCGGATCACACGGGTCCGGAGCGGAGATCTGATCACACGGGCCCGGAGCAGAGAGCACATCACACGGGCCCAGAGCGGAGACCACATCACACGGAGCCGGAGCGGACGAGGGCCGGAGGGACTCGTCCCCCACGGCCTGAGAACTGAGCTTCGTCCCGTTCGTCTTCCGGGTGCGGCGAGACCCGGGGGCCCGGACCTCGGGCCGCGCCGCTCCCCCCGCTCCGGGGGCGAGGCGCTGGACCGCAGCAGTATCCGTAGCAGCATTCGGCTCAGCCCCCGCCGCCACGGCTAAAGGAGCTGGGCCCAGAGGGGGCTCTGCGGCGCGTGGAGGCAGCCCCTCATCCCTCGCCATCACGAGTGCCCGTGCACTCTGAATCACAGCATCCTGGACAGGCTCACTGTCCCGACCCGAGGCGACGGAGGAGGGGGAAGAGGAGGCGCGTGGAGGCAGCCCCTCGCCCCCCACCATCACGAGTGCCTGTGCACACTGAATCGCAGCATTCTGGACAGGCTCACTGTCCTGACTCGAGGCGACGGAGGGGGGGGCGGGTCCAGCCCCAGCTGCAGGGCCGCCACCATCACCTCCCGCGCTCCGCTCCCCTTGGCCAGAGTCACGGCCGCCCGAGCACTCGGCCCTGGGCCCCGCGCACTCGCGGGCGTAATGCCCCTGACCCCCACACTTCCTACACAGGAAGCCAGGGCACTCACGCAACACATGGCCCGGCTGGAGACATCCCCTGCACAGCTTCACCTGATTGTCGTGTATGACTCTAAAGTACGCAGGCCCCTCCTCCGTGTCGAACTTGACAGAATACGGCAGAGACCTGACAGCAGCAGTGAAACGCACCCTCACAAACCTGGTGCCGTCCGCGATGCCAGTCCCAGGCCACACTTTCCTCCGTATCCCGGAAACAGCGGAGACTCCCCAGGAGCTGAGCTTCTGCACGATTTCCTCATCCCGGACGTACGCCGGCAGGCCCAAGAAGGAGACCACCATCTTGTTCCTGTCGATGGCTCGCCCATGGACCCTGGTGTCGCCGATCCGGAACCCATCCAGCAGCTTTTCCTTGGCTGCCTGGGACGCCACCGTTATCTCGTACTTATCCTTGGTCACCATGCGGCAGGCGAGCACAGTCCCACATATCTCCTGCGCGGTCTTCAGTAAGGCCATAGGGGACAGGCCGGCTCCACCCACCAGGTCCAGAAGGACCGTCAGATCTTTACGGTATTCTACATTCACATTCTCCTTCGCATCCCCACTATTCTTCCTGGTACGATCCTCATTCTTACCACCCGCGGGGCCTTGGGGCCCTGCGGGGGTTGTCATCGCGCTGCCCGCTCGGGGGGGAGCAGAGCTCGCGAAACACGGTGAAACTGCCACCCCCGCAGCCGGGGCGCTGGGAGGAGGTGAGCCAACAACCGAAAGGAGCTGAGAAGCCAAAATTGTCCAAAAAGTTCAAAGAAGGAAACGGAAAAAACACCAAACTGGGCCCGCTCCGGCGGAGCGCGCCGTATGTATGTGTGCTCGCTTTGAAGTCAGTAGAAACACTATGGTGCCTAGCACCTTCGGTGCTTGGCCCCAAATATTACAGGGCTCTCAAGGCTCACGCTTGAGAGTGTGACACACGCAATTCGACGTATTCACACGCTCACACGCCACACATGGCATTTCTCACGCTGATTTTTATTTTTTTTTATTTTTTTTTTGTGGCCAGAAAATCGGTCTGTGTGGCTTAGTTTATGCAGGCTCCGCGCGTTTTCAGTGCCGCCCCCTCCCCCTGCTCCCCCACGTCCTGAGCCTCAGTCCCGGTGCCACGTCTCCTCTGAGACGCACCGACTCCGGTCCCGGTGTCTCCGTCTGTGCGTAACGTGTCAACCCCCAACGGCTTACGCGCGGCCCAGAGCCGAACTGCCCATGGTGAGCCGCGGTGAGCCGCGGGCCCGTTAAAAATGTCCCGCTCCCCCCGCCCCGGTCCCTCCTCCCCGCCCCTCTCAGCGCGCACTGACAAAGTGCGATGATGATAAAACAAACTGAGAACCATCAGGTAATAACTTCATTTATATAACTCTCATTAGTTGCTTTGTAGTTTAAGTTTGCTCTTTAGACAAACAGGGCTCTCAACACGCAATTCGACGCTCACACGCTCACACGGCATTTCTCACGCAATTCAAGCCCAAAAAATTGTTCACTCGCACCCCCCCCCGGTCCTCGGAAATTACAGTCACACGCACAACCCTGCTCAAAACTTGAGAGCCCTGTATTAATATTAGAATAACATTGTTTTTTGAGGAGTAAGTAGTTGTAACTGCAGTCTGCTACTTTTTGGAAATAGTGATATTAAATAAACCTCTTCGTGTTTTTTTCTTTTCTTTTCTTTTTTTTTTTTACCTTTTGTTTACTTGATTTCAAATCACACATGGCTAGACCTGCTGTCAAACTCTTTTGCCAAACAATACAATATTTTCGGGCAAAGTGAAAACCCAGTTCTGGCAGCTAGACAGAAACTACGAGCTAGAGCTGTGTGAAAAAATCCTGCGTGCTTCATTGTGAACACAAACAGTTATTGACAGAAGAGTGAGAATGGACTGCAAAACAAGCCAACACATTCACACGTCCATTCAACCTGGCACAAAAGTAGACAAAGTCTACTGCAGTGACACAATAGAAAACTCCCTGGCTGCAAGTTTTTGGTGCAAAAAAAATAAAGAAATTTAAAATATTTAATTAATTTAAAAAAACGGCTTTGTTGGCTAAAAAAAGAAAAACAGGGGTACAATTTCTTTGCATTTGAATTATAATTACTTCTGTTAATGTGGCTGTTTTTTCAAAAATACATTTTCCCTTGCACAAATATATTGTAAAAGCAGCTCTTAAGGTTAAAATTACGTGTGCAAGTCTAGACGCTTTAAAACTGCTGCTAAGGACTACTGTAGCACATTTATGTTTACTTTATTTTCAGTGCACATTCTATTGCACATTTTACTAAATCTGTAAATAGGTATTTATTCTTTGCACTACTTTTTAGATTTTGTCTTAGATAGATTTTTGTATTGTCTTTATATTGTCTTTTTGCACTGCTTGGCCAGAGAGAAACTGAATTTCGATTCACTGTATGTCGAACACAGATGGCAGAATTGACAATAAAGTTGAATTTGCACTTTTGAACTTTTAAGTGTTTTTTATATCCACTGTAAACTAGCAAGTGCGCTTTTAGCATGATAGTTGCTGTTAGCTTTATTATGATGGCAAAGCTTTAGTTTGGGTTCTCAAAGATGTGGAAGGGATAATAAACTACGCACAGTGAACAATAATTGTTCACTAATTATTAAGGATGCTAGATTGCATTAGGAAAGTAAGGAAAAAATATGGACTCCTCCAAAGCGTAAACTAGTTCAGTTTTTCACATTTTTAAAAGCAGTAAAAATCAGGGACAGCACCTTTAAAGGTCCTATATTACACAATATTGAGTCTTGTAAGCTTTATGCCATGTTACAATGTTATTTTCTCAAAAAATATACCTGGAATTGTGTTTCATGTGTTAAAGAAACAAAACACAACCCCAGGTGTGTTTTTGATAAGGAAACAACATTATAACACAAATCAGACACAAACCTGGATAGAAAGTATACGCCAGATCAACGTGCAAATCAAAATGCACCAGGATGCAGAAGATTTGCTGTCCCCCTAGAGGAGCTGAATATCCAAAACATGATTGCTTGGAAAACTGCCCAATTTCGGAAATATTGGGTTTGCCGATGATGCACAAAATTGAAGCGAGTCCACCTGCCCTCTCCACTCCACGGGTGCGTATATTTATATTCATTATTCTAACCTGACATTTTGTGCGTTGGGCTCCAGATGTGACTGTGGCCATTGGTAGTTTTGTAGCAGAACTAGAACAGAGGAGACAAGGTTCAGCAAAACTCTAGCCACCCTGAACTAAATGACCTTTACAATAAAAAGAAAAGTATCGGATCAGCAGTTTTGTCAATAACTTCCAATGCAGCGTAACTTTTCTTCTCCTATTTCTCTGCAGGTAAACGTGAAGATGTTGACTGACGTGAACAAAACATAATGTGCTGAGTGCAGGAACGGTGTGTTTTGAACTGGTTCACAATGCTCCCAGGATCTGCCACGAGCGAGAAAAAGCGAGAAGGGAGATCTACTTATTTATCAGTTTTAGCAAAATGTGTTTACTTTATTTATGCCGTATTCTTTGGATTTGTTCAAGGCAAAAAGGGAGGAAAAAACAATGGAGAATTCTTCCAATATTTATTTTTTAATTTCAAAGTTCTCAAATCTGGAAAAAAAAAATATTAGCAAAGTTGTGCAAAGGTAGAAAAGTTGAACTACCACGAAGCCGAGAACAATAATATTTGAGTGAGCTTAATTAGAGTAGAACTTGATAACTACCTTATTATCCCAAAGTCATAAGAACTCAAATAGCATTGTAAGTATCTGATTTGTTTATTAAAATTGTGATATGAAAAGAGTCAAAGTACAGCTCTTTCACAAAAGAGAGCTACTCCAACTCTAGCTGTTTCATTTCCCATCTCTATGTCAGCAGTAAAAATGTCCAATTTCTACAGACATATTAATTTTAATCATCTGCAGCGGACATTCGTGTCTGCTCACTGGACATGGGGATTTGGATTATCAGGTATTAAATGAGGCCATCAGAAAAAAAAAAGTTGTTTGGCTGATACGCCGAAATATCAATATTTCTCGTAAATTGCTAAATCTGTATTTAGAAACACTTTCAGGGAAATGAAGCCAATGTCATGATTCTGCTTAGTCACTGCTCCATAAAACAGTCCACACAGGAAGTGGGGATAAGGAGAACATGAAACTGCACAGGAGGTTGTGTAGGAAAGACTGAGGCAACATTCTTAACATCAATACTGACTGCTTTGCTGACTCTATGCACTCTATATATGTCTGCGTGTTATGCTTTTACCCAAACGGGTCTTCTCGTCGTGTTGTCAGCAGATGCAGCATAAATATGGTTCAGCAACAAGCAGCAGTATCAAGGTGAGATGCAGAAGGATTATTAAAGCATACCTATTACGCAAAACTGACTTTTTAGATCGGGGTGTCAAACTCATTTTGGTCCAGGGGTCGTATCCAACCTATTTTGATATTTTGATATACCCCAAAAATAGCAATAAGTCCAAACATTCGGCATCCACTTTTCTCAGTTTTGACATTTTGCTGATGAGGGGGTCACGGTCAACAGTCAAAATGATGGTCCTTTAAGAGTGTTTGGAAAGAGGCAAGTCTTCATTTGTGCTGCTCTGGTGGGAGGGGCCACGCACAGAGGAGCTGGAGACGCTGCTATGCTAAACTGCGCAGAAAAGAGGCGCTGAAAATTACCAATATTTTAACAGAAAATTAAAATATAATCAAAATATTTTAATAGAAAATCAGCCAAGGGCCAGATTAAAGGTCTTGGAGGGCCGGATCTGTTCTGTTATGTTGTTTCCCCTCACTATTTACTCATCCAAAGCTGTATTTGAAGTGATTTGTGCATGTTTGAGCAATCTTTAATCCCTTATTTTCAAGACGCTATATTGCTGATTAACTCCTATTTTCACCACCATGTCCAATGCTGTGTACTTTGTTCTCCAGTTTAATTTTCTTAATCAGTGACACGCTTAGGATTTGGCAGTGTATGTAGTCATTTTGGTATTTAAAAAAATAAATGAATACTACTACCGTGATATGCAGCTATCCATTGGAAGTGTGGCTCTTTGTTGCTCTAACGTTTACAGCGCTGTCAGCTCTTATTGGGCACCACAGTTTTCTAATGCAAAAGACAATTTTTATTAAGTATTTGTAGATAAATATTGTGATTTAAAATGTGCAAATTATAACACGTGTGTCATAGATGATAACTATATAGCAGACACAGGCACAGTAGGTCTTCTAGTCAAGTACTTCATAGGGAATTGAAGGGATTTGACAAGCTATCGCAATAAAATCGAGATTGTGAACATAAGTGGAAAATTACCTTGTGAGATGTGTATCCATGCACTGGCGAGTCTCTTGAGAAGGTGCAATTTTAAAAAGCAGTGCTACAAAGTGTCATTGGGTCAAGTTGTAGCGGGGTCAAATGGTACGATCAAGATATGGGACACTTTATTGAATATGGCGTCTGGATGACTCTTCTGACTTATGCACTGCCCTTCAATATGATGCATAAAAGAGGATCTCATATGGAAGCACTGAGCATGAATAGACAATACTACTATGATGATTTGTTATACACTTCCTCTGCATAAGATGTCCTGACTGTCTCTTTTTGTCAATGTTCTACAACAAAAAGCAAAAATATAACAATTTAAAATCTCATCTTATCTTGTAGTTGTAGACCCAGTCTTGTGTCTTGTCCCATTCCAAACGATTATGATTCATAAGGTGAAAATGTGTACTTTATTTTGCAAAGTACATTTATTTGTATTTGTCTGCTTGAAATAACAAGACTTCTAAGGACACTGATCTCACTTGACTTTTAAAAAGCACAATATACTACTGTGATTTGTAAACAGCTCAAAATAAGCTGCCATGCTGAACTTTTATTTTTGATGATAAGTTACTTTGTGAAGTGCACAGGGGCTATTTTTGTAATTGCTGTTATCAGAGTTAATGTAATAGTTCTGAAGAAAAGAAGAAAAGGGCCATAATTCAAAAGGCTCTGTGTCCTGTCTGGCCTGCCTGCACTTATGACCAGACTGAGTAAGAAACCTGAAATAGGTTGCTTGAAAAGAAAATTGGATGATTTTTGCTCATCATATAAAACAGTAAAAAGGTACTGTAGCCCTGAAAACACCCCCAACAGATTGTTCATTAGGTGGAAGAGCTACAGGAACCTAAAAAAAAAAAGAGCCACACTCACCACCAAAATGTGGCAATGATGCATTTTGGCCCTTCTCCAGGATATAAATGGCTGTGTTAAAAGAAGCCAGAGCCGCAGGGCCCCTCTCTGTTCAACAGTGCTGCTACAAACCACCTCCCATGTTCAAGCCCAGAGACAATGGTGTATTTTTAATCATAGACTTCAAGCGACATGGTGTGACAAATAGTGACAGCCTCAACCCTACAGTGGCCATTAAGAATAAAGCCTATTTTTGACTTAATAATGCAGCTGTCTTTCTTATTAAAAAAAAAAACTTTTTGTATGTGTTTTAGAGCCTGTAGTCCAGACAACAATTACAATCATTAAAATACAATTATAATTATTTTTCATTGGCCACCAGACTGGTTACAGACTGCACCTTTAAGTCAGGCCTATTCGGGAATTACCATAAATGAAGATGCCAACAAGGCTCAGATCAGACTTTTCTTATATTCATAATAGCTTCATTAAATTCAGTTGGTTTTCTTTACATAGTGTTGAATGGAAATGCAATAGTGTTCACCCACATTCATACATTAGTTAACCCTGACACTAGGTACAGTGTCTTGCCCAAAGGCACGCTGGCAGAATGAGTTCAGCCACATGCAACATACTCATAAATTAATCACCTCCTCTACCAGGGATAGGGTACGACTGTTGCTAATGTGTGGGATGGTAGCTGCTGTGCGGTGTATGCACGGCCTGTTACTAAGGGAGTTTGGAGGCAGCTGTCTGGAGATGTAGATAAAGAATGTCACCTGGTCATAATCACACTTGCACAATGAAGAGGAGAGACACAATTTAAACCATGTCCACAGCACCGGAGCATGACAGCTCTGACAGGTAATCTGAGGAGAGCAAAGAAAGAGGTGCTGGATACGGATGTGCACATAATCCTACTAACCGTGTGTGTGTGTGTGTGTGTGTGTGTGTGTGCATGCGTGCATGCGTGTGTGTGCATGTGTGTGTGTAAATATGAGGATGAAATGGATTTGGTGAAAAAGCCACAGACCCGATCACATACAGATATTTGTGGTGTGACTTGCAACCCAAAACAGAGCAAATCACTGTAAAATGAATTTTGTGAAGGTGAGATAGACTTAGACGTAGGGCCCGTCCACACGACAATGTTTTTTTGGTGGAAACGGAGAAGTTTGGGGGGGGGGGGGCGCATTGTCGTGTGGATGAGCACAACGCAGCTTTTGGAAAACGATGATGTTGCAATGCCGTCATCATCTGCTTTGGCAGGAATCCCAGTCAACGTTCTGCTGATACTGACGTGTTTTGTGTAAAGAATCCCTCAGTCGTCCAAGTAGAATCCATGAAGAGAAATTCAATTTTAAATTTTATTTGGTCGAAAACGTTTCTCTTTAACTCCCCTCTTCAAACCAGAGAGAGAAGTTAAAGAGGCTATTTTTGTCAAAAATGAGAATACTTTTTTTAAACAGGAATGGGGGAGTCAGACATAATTTGTCTCCCATATATAATTCCATTCTCAAACCTAAATCAAAACAAACAAAGGAAACAATAGGGCTAGCCAGGTCAGGTCCAGAGGTGTGAAAACAGCCATTAGGGTTTGAATAGGTATGCTAAACAAACGCCAGAAAGAAACTGGAAAAACAAAAGACAGAAACTCAAAACAAAGAGGTGGGATAGTTTCAGAATAATTTCAGTGTAGTTAGCTCCTCCCTACAGCTAGATATAAGCAGTGTCCATCAGCACTCTAACCAGAACTGACGAAGCAACTCGGATGAGCTGCGAAACGTTTTCGGCCAAATAAACTTTGTCCAGTTGACAAATTGAATTTCTCCTTTTATCACTGACGTGTTTTGTAATCCAGTGTAACTCGTAGAAGTAACTCCACTTCGTCGTCGGTCTAAAGGAGAGAGTCGGTTTTGTACGTGTGTTCGCCATCATTATTATCTTCTTGTGTTTGTTTTTTTGCGGAAGAGAAAGGACTTTATGCGCATGCGCTCTTTGTAGTATTGTGTTTCCAGTGGCTCTGGCTGTTTTCTGTTCACAGCACCACATATCGGTGTGGCATATGTATTACATCATTTTCACTCAGCGCTCCGTTTTCGTCTGGACGCGAATATTTACTGATTTGACACATGTGTGGAAATTTTTTTCAACCCACATAAAAAACAATTCAGGAGCGTTGTCATGTGGACGTAGCCATAGACAGATACAGACTCATCAAAATGGTGATATTTATCAAAAAATTAAAGGAACCTTATAAATCTTAAGACTTGGAAGTCAATCTCCAAACAGGGAGTTCAGAGGGTAATACCACAGTTATTTATTTATGGGCACCATTTTGCCAAAAGTTAAAACTGTTTAATTTTTAACTGTACATTTCCAGGGGTACAGTCCTTGAAACCCCCCAAAAAATCTGATTTGAGCTTAATTTAGTTATCCGACAAATTACATTAGTGGATCTTTTAAACTCTTATAGAACAATTAAATGATTACACTTGAATTGTTAACGAGAAATAGCTTCAATCCCCCCATAATACATATTGCTAAAGCTAGGGGTTGTCACTTATAAATGTGGCAATCTTGAAATGCCATATATGCTGCGTACTGATTCACCCATTAGCATCCAAAACACCAGTGACTGTATTACAGTTCAAAAGAGTTTCCATCCAAAACAGTACACTATATCATTATCTTTCACACAAGCTGTTCACGCTGCATGATATATTCTGTGCAATATGCCCTCACTCTGGGCTCATATTCCACCACATCATTAAAGAAAGAAAATAAGGACTACAACAACAATGTAATGAATGTACATCTAGAGAAATTAAGGGGAAAGATTTTCAACTCCTGCAGCAGTCAGTAGTAGGAACATATCAAAAGTATCATTTTCTGTAGTCTTTTTAAATTATCAGAGCAAAATCCAATGTTATCTACTTAATAAAAAAGATGTAAACAATCAGACTAAAATATGGCCGAAAAATACAATACAGAGGAAAGCAGGCATCCACACCACACACTGAGCCTGAGGCATTGAGCCTCCCCCTTCACAACTTGGCTTGAAAACAGTGTGGCGCTCATACAGAGAAAAGCTGCAGCTCCTGGGACCCAGCAAGCCTCGGATTCACCTGTGTGCATGGACCAAAGAACAGCGGCTTATTTTTGGACTGAGTACTGAAAGGAATGTCTTCAAAAGATTTGAGTTAATGGAATGCATACCGTTTGTCCAAATTGAAAATCTCTTCTTTTAAGATTTGGTATCATTTTTGTGAACATGTTTCTTCTACTGCTTCTATCACGACTCAGCGAAGAGAGATGAAAGTGAACAGTATTTGAATCTAAAATGTTCTTAGTAATAATTGTGTTTGTGTAATTGTGTAATTATGTTTCTGTAAGAAATTTTGACACCAATATTATTAAAACTCACACTGCTAGTTATAGGAGTGAATTTGGAGCCAGGTCCATATTAGGAACAGGAATTTATCTACAGATAAAATAACAGTTACCTAAAACCCCCAGGATAATGTAGACGGGGTTAATATGAACATTTTAAGACCAAAATGATGAGGCCCACTGCAGTAGTTACAGAGAGAGGGGTGACAATTTTCCAATATAAAGTTAATTGGAGTTAATGGAGCCAAAATGCCCCCCTGAACATTTCCTATTCATAACGCAGTGGCTAGCGGGTTAGGTATGTCCATTTATACAGTCTATTGTGTGAGACAACACACAAGGCTTTTACAATTTCATAAAGTTTTCATCAATATTGACTTAATGCCAAATTATCCCCATCCCAGCAGGCAACAAAAAGATAAGAAAAAAGAAAAAAACAAAATGTGATTTTACCCAAAATGTGATTTTACCCAATAAAAGTACAATGAAAAAAGTAAATCAATAAATAATATGTAGGCTATGAACCAGCACACATAAGAGTACACTTAAGATGACAGAACTGACTATAGGCACTGCAGCAGCATGCAGATGACAAGCTATAGGTGCTGCAGTGCCTTTCGAAACTACTAATACACCTTGAACTTTTGCACATTTTTACATGTTTACAACCATAAATATGAAGATTTTGTTTTGTTTTTTTACTGAAAGTTCACACACAAGTAACAGACAACTATGAAGTGAAAGCAAAATGATACACAATATTTTAAAAATAGTAAAGTGAAAAGTGGGGGTGTGCTTTAGTATTCATACAACTTTTTCTGAGTGCATTAAATTGCCTTTAAAATATACCTAATGATGCTGAATGTTCATACCTTGTCCAAACCATTAAATAGGGGCCTCCTGTGTGTAATCACCTCTCAGTATAATTACAGCTGTTCTGTGAGGGCCTCAGAGCTATGGTTGGAGTGTATTGGTCACTCAACAACATCATGAAGGCCAAGGAGCACACCAGAGGGGTCAGGGATAAAGTTGTGGAGAAGTTTAAAGCAGCGTTAAGTTATACGAAGATTTCCCAAGATTTAAACATCTCACGGAGCACTGTTCAATCCATAATTCGGAAACGGAAAGAGTATGGCACCACTGCAAATTTACCGAGACAGCTGTCCACCTAAACTAACAGATTGAACAAAGGAGAGCACTGGTCAGAAATGCAACCAAGTGCCTTAAGATGACTCTGGAGGAGCTGCGAAGTACTGCTGCTGAGCTGGGGGAATCTGTACATGGGACAACTATCAGTCCTACTCTACACAAATCTGGCCTTTCTGGAAGAGTGGGAAGAAGAAAGCCATTATTGAAAGGAGGCCAGAAGAAATCCTGTTTGAAGTTCGCCAGAAGTCATATGGGGGACACAGCTACCATGTGGAAGAACGTACTTTGGTCGGATGAGACAAAAATTTAAATTTTTGGCCCAAATGAAAAACATTATGTATGGCGCAAACCTAACACTGCTCAATGTCCTGAGTGCACCATCCCCACTGTCAAATATCGTGGGGGAGCATCATGCTATGGGGCTGCTTTTCTTCAGCTGGGACTGAGAAGATTGTAAGAATAGTTGGGAAGATGGATGGAGCCAAATACAGGGACATTTTAGAGGAAAATCTGCTAGAGTCAGCAAGAGAATTGAGGCTGGGGCGAAGATTCACCTTCCAGCAGGACAATGACCGTAAACACAAAGCTAAATCTACAATGGAACGGTTTAAAACAAAACATATTCATGTGTTAGACAGGCCCAGTCAAAGTCCAGACCATTGAAAATCTGTGGAAAGACCTGATTACTGCTGTTCACAAACACTCTCCATCTAATTTGACAGAGCTTGAGTTGTTTTGTAAAGAGGAATGAGCTAAAATTTCAGTGCAAATCGTGTAGAGTCATACCCCAAAAGACTTGCTGCTGTTATTGCAGCAAAAGGGGATTCCACAAAGTATTAACTCATGCTGTATGAATACCTGTGCATGTCCGACTTTTCCGTTTTCTATTTTTTGGAAAATAACAAAATCATGTATCATTTTGCTTTCACTTCACAGTTGTCTGTTACTTGTGTGTTAACTTTCAGTAAAAAAAAATTCAAAATAAAATCTTCATGTTTATGGTTGTGAACATGTAAACCTGTGCAAAAGTTCAAGGTGTATTAGTACTTTCGAGAGGCATTGTATATTGAAGAGGAGGCCATAAAGAAAAACAACAATATACCAGCCTCTTATGAAACAAAAAACCTCTGTCTTTATTGTGCTGCCATTGTGACTGTGACCTTTACGTTCTGAGCTTGTTGTGTACGTCTAAACATCACACCAAATCAGAGGAGTGCTGTAGAAAGCAACGCTGATCATCACCTGTACAACACTGGTCACACTCTTGACTCTAACCTATGCTTTGGATCCCAGAATGCACTGGGGCGCTCTGTCGGTGGTGCAGGATTAGCACGGATCAGGCTCGCTGCAGCTGCGATTGGAGTCCACAGGGTTTCATGACGCTTTCTGTTGTCTTTATTGAAGAGTGGTTTGTCACACTGTCAGACATACATAATCCTGTACACTGGGGGGGATTAGAGTAAATCAATAAGGACCCCACGCAGAGCATATAAAAGCTCGCACCTTTTTCACTTACCAGGTTTAGCTTAGGTTTAGTTTAGAGATAAGTCTATATGTGCACAACAAATCAGGTCAGTCTGTATATGGAGCATCATACGTTTTAGACCCACAAATAGTGTTATCTGCTAGTTCCAGTGTGACTCCTCCTAACATGGTCTCTATAAGGGCTGTGCCAAAAATCAAAAGACTGATAGATCGCGGTCTCTACTTTGGTAGATCTCGATGATAAGGCATGTGCATTTTAATCAACAGGTCAACAGTCAACAGACTCTGTGTGTGTGTGTGTGTGTGTGTGTGTGTGTGTGTGTGTGTGTGCACTCTCCCTCTCTTTCTCTGATCCAGCTGCAGCTCTTCATCTTTTCTCCTCTTTCTCTGCGTCTCATTTTCAAAGTAGGAAAGTGGAAAGTAACTGGACTGTTTTCTCACGGTTTATGAGCGAAACTTATGTCCTAATTTAGCACACAGACATTGCACATAGCTGTAGCATGCGCGCGTGTTTCGGCCGCTAACAACAGCTTGTCTGTGCATTAGGTTTAATATTGAACAAACATTCCGAACTTTAAATGTGGATAACAACACAAAATAAAAACTATAGTGATCCTGACACCCCTCTTTATGCCTGAAAACTATGTTATGTTTTGAATAAGATTGAAGAAGATCAAATCTAAAATCAATATGGGGGAAAAAAATTGTGATTCTTTTTTTCCCTATATCGGCTCAGCCCTAGTCTCCATTATCATTCATTCATTCATCATCTTCCGCTTTTTCAATTTCTTTTTTCTGGGTCGCAGGGGCAGCAGTCCAGCAGTGTTCTGCTGCCCAGAACACAATGCACCAGCCCCCATGAATCCTCCCACTGGTGGTGGGTCCACAGGAGGATAGTCTCCATTAATTTGTGCAAATTTAATATACATTGAATTCATGATCTGAATTTTAGTAACATCTTAAGAGTGTATGTTGTGGAAGTGTTTACATTATTGCAGATTGTTTGCCAGTTTGGACCCAACCATTCTCTAAAAAAGATAATTTGCCAATGTCGTAAAGTCAGTTGGTTTTAGTGGTAATAGGGTATTGCATCTCAAATTAATGAACAAATACTTAGAACTAAGCTAACTAAAGGCTCTTTTAACTGAATTGCCATTATGTGTGTGGGCCATAGGGGAAATGGTGGTCTTCCTATTCTGAAGGAAAAACTGTCAGGTTTTGTGCACTAGTTCTATTGTATTATTTCTGAACAATTTACTTTAACTTAATCAAAAGCACATTTTCTATACATGAATATATAATCAAATGATGTATGAGCTCCACTGGTTTGCCTCAGTAATCATCGAGAATAAAAATGGAACATTTTGGGACATTTTTCAAAAGTTTGCACTGTTTCTGTCTAAATTATGTAAAGCTGTGTGTCCTAACAGCAGGGGAGTCAGAATAAATCCTTACAGACGAGTAAAGTTAAATGAAACATCAGGCAATTGAATGCAAGACGTGGGCCCAAAATAGTAGCGACAGTATGAGCACACAGGGGGCTTTGGGCATGTGAGGATCTGTATTCATTATATCAGGGCCTTAAACAATGTGTATCTTTCTCTCTCCATAATAATCAACAATTATCCATCCTTCGCAAAGCTTGTAAGATCGTACACTTACCATGTCCGTTAAGTTTTAATGTCCCACCGTTACCCAGAATGCACCTAGTCTGACCCTGCAGCAGTTGAACACGCGATTAGCCTTCATGGGCATTTAGCTATGAGTTTGCTTCATTACTTGATGAAATTTTAATTACAATGTTGAAATCACAGGGCAAAGAGGCTCCCCAGAAATCCAGAGCTAATCTTGGCGTAATCGCCTAAGGAGAAATTAAATCTGTTTAGAAACATTCACTTATCATGTTTCCAACAAGCACCACAACTTCGCTTCAGAATGAAGATGTAAGACTTTGTAACGAAGGGTTCAATCTCAGGTGAAGGTACTTTCTAGAAATAGAAGTGGGAGGATTTGGAGTCACTGTAAAACATGAAGCAACTTTGGTGAAAAATGTATTTTGGCTCAGTAAAAAATAGGTATCTTCATCATTCAGAAAGCTATAAAACCCCAGACAGTATACCCTGAGTCTGAAAAAACTGAAAAGTTATATCAGGAAAGGGCATTTGGTATAATTTTGCATCAAAATGCAAGTGAAAAAGATCTTGTGATTTGACATTCTCCTCTGCCTCTGTTCAAAATACCAAAAGTGGATACATACGCAGCATGTATGTTTTTATTATTTCTTTGCTCTGCGGTTTGGCAAATCACAAAGTCAGATGTTGTTTTGAATAATTTATGTGAAGATGAACAAACATTTCCCCATGATGAACTGGTGACCTGAATCTGTAAGATAGACTCCCACACTGTTCTCATATCACCATTTCTGGAAACTTTTTTACAGCCTTTAAATGTCCAAAGCCAGTTGATTTGAAAGGGTTTGCAGTGGTCAAAAGTTGTTTCTTAATACTTTCTATTTAATGAATGCAGTGAGTTTATAAGCACATTCACAATATTTAGCTGCCAGAGTTTTGCTGATATGATAAAACAACTAACATGCTGACAGCACACTTCCTGGTTCATGGACAAAAAAAACAAAAAAAACACAGACAGCACACATCAGCATCTCATTTCACCCTAAGAGCTACTTTTACAACAAATCTGTATTGGAACAGAGCAAAATTAACTGTGCACAGCCCCTTTAAATAAATAGAGAAATCACTGGGCTTGATCTGTTTGAGGATTTAGAAATAAACTCAGGTGTTGCGTGTTGCTCCATCCCAGTTTTCCAGAAAAGGCAACGGCTTTATCACAGGCGCGTGGCTAAATCTCACATCCGGACCGAAGCGGGGGAGAGAAGAGTAGCGGAGGAGAGGAGGGAGAGCGCCCTAATCCGGATTGCCTTAAGATCTGCTTAACCATATTTGTGGTAAAAGCGGAGAAAGTGGAGCAGCTCTTGTCACAACTGAATAATGGAACAGACATGGAAACAGGTTAAAGGACAAAATGTAGAAATTCAGATTAAATAAAAAGGTGTATTGATCTAATTTGATGGTGCCATTTTTTGCTCTCCTCTCTCTCTCTCTCGATGGGTTTTATTAGTGTAAGGATACAATTCAATTCAGGATTCTTTTTTTTTTTTTTAAGTGTAGTTTTAATCTGCTTACAGCTCTGGAAAAAAAATAAGAGACCACTGCAAAATTATCAGTTTTTCTGATTTTACTACTTATAGGTATGTGTTTGGGCAAAAGGAACATTTTTGTTTGAGTCTATAAACTACTGACAACATTTCTCCCAAATTCCAAATAAAAATATTATTGTTTAGAGCATTTATTTGCAGAAAATGACAAATGATCAAAATAACAAAAAAGACACGTTTTCAGACCTCAAACAATGCAAAGAAACAAGATCAAATTTATTTTAAAAAAAAACATAATACTAATGTTTACACTTAAGAAGAGTTCAGAAATCAATATTTGGTGCAATAAGCCTTATTTTTAATGACAGATTCCATGCGTCTTGGCTAGGGTTGCCAACCGTCCCTTGAAAAACTGAATCGTCCCATATTCAGAAACAAAATTACATGTCCCGTATTGAGCTAAAAAACACAATATTTAATTTCTTTCATCCTTAACTTCATAAACACCGTAACGTGATCACCATGAACTTGATCACCGATCACTATGAAAACTAAAATAAAGAAAGATAGAGAAAATAACAACTTTACATACAAGCAAACTCAAAATAAATATACAATACAAAACAATACATTACCGTGTTCGCCTATATGCCACCAGCGGTAACAAAAGGAACTTAACAACTTAACGTTTCGCCACTCATCCGAGAGGCTTCGTCAGCACCAGAGCTGACGAAGCCTCTCGGATGAGTGGTGAAACGTTTTCGACCAAACAAACTTTGTCCAGTTGACAAATTGAATTTCTCCTTTTATCATGGATTCTACCGGGACGACTGAGGGACTCTTCACGCATCTCTTGGGATATATTACTGCTACTCTGTTTGGTGTCTGCGAAATCTGACTCAAGAACCTTAATGATGGTTGAAGGGGTTACAGGGGGAACCTCTTTTACAGACACCCTGTGACATAAACCAGTTACACTGCTAGCGTTTACAAGCTGAGGTGCCCCTCCTACAATGCTCCAACCTAGATCTGTCCTAACGGCGTAGGGCTCACTGTCACCACCAATGATGACCTCTCTGGGGGCTAGGGCTCTGGAGCAATCGTACCCTATCAAAAGTCCAACAGCACAGTCCATTAAAGGGGGCATCTTTTGAGCTAGGTTAGCAAGGTGTTGCCATTTGTTTGCTGTTTGACGAGTAGGGATATGAGCATGCTCAAGCGGAATAAAGTCTCTGGTGTAAACTGGGGGTAACTCGATACTAGTATTTGAGTAAAACCCTCTAATCTTAAGTCCTTGCACTCTTTGGCTTTTCACAATAGAATCTCTTTTGACCATAGTAGCAAGCTTTAGTTTTAATGGCTCTGTAGCAACCTGCAGCTTTTCACACACGTCCTGATCAACAAAGGTGTGTGTACTTTGAGTGTCCAATAGAGCGTACACCAAAGTTTCACTATCAGGAACCTGAACTGATGAAATCCATACAGGCACAATTATTGACGTGCTTCCATTCTCACCTCCTCCCACAGAGCATGAGAGAGAGGTGGTAGTTTCACTTACTGTGCTTTCTGCAGTGGGCTTGTCGGCTGATGAGCGGTCCTCATGCAATGGAGTTGGATGGCTCTTTTTGCATATACTGTACCACACATTGCTCTGTTTTTACAGTCTTTGGAGCTGTGGCCCTTTCTCAAACAAGCAAAGCACAATTTGTTGTCTTGTATGTATTTTTTCTTGTTGTCTGTAGACATATCTGTGAACTTTTGTCACTTGTGTATCGAGTGGTCCTCTCCACAGCATGCAGATTTGCTTACATTTGAGTTTTGTGGTGTAAAGTCTCTTTTCTTTGCTTCTTTGGAATTTACATGCTCTGCATTGGACTTGGATACAAGGCTGGATGACTCTGAGGCTTTTACATTGGTGACAAACGTGTTTGCTTTTGTGCGCTTTGTTTCTCTTGTTGGAATATCTGCAGATGGTTTCAGAGCATGTAACGATGACACAGGGTTACAAGCAATGCGTGCCTCCTTAGAGATGAAGGAAGCAAACTCGTAGAAGCTTGGATAGTCCTTGCCTTTATCCAGCTGCTCGGTGGCATTACGATTCCACCTTGATGTGATCCAGTCTGGGAGTTTAGTCAGCATCTTCTGGTTCTCCTCACAGTCATTTAAAACTTGTAGACCTTTAATGTGAGGCATAGCATGACTGCATGTTTCAAGAAAATCACTAAACTCTCTCAGCCTAAAATATTCCTTGCCACCTATCTTTGGCCACTTATTAAGTTTCTCTCTAAAGGCTCTCTGTACTACAAATGAATGTCCATATCTAGCATTCAGCCTATCCCATGCCTCATCTTTTCTGTAAAAACTGCCTTCTAGAGTAGATTTAGCCTCTCCTGCTATGTACCTTTGCAGATAAAATAGTCTGTCCGCAGGATTTAAACATCGTCTTTCTATTAGCGTTTTAAAGCTTGTGCTCCACTCTATGAACTTAAGAGGGTCACCTGAAAATACAGTAGGCTCTGGAGCAGGAAGTAGTGAGAGCAACTGACTCATGTAAAGCCTGCATAAGTGCTTCATTCTGTGTGGCTGGCTGATATACATGTTCAGTGTGAGATGATAGAATAGCACTACCCTTGCTACGTGCCAAGCTATCTCTCTCCTCTTTCACTTTCATCTCTTCTTCAGTGTACACCCTCAACTTAGCCTGCATTCTTACTATCTCTTTCTGTTTTTCAAGCTTTCTCAGTTCTTGACGTTGTGCTTCTATGGCCTCTTCCATGTCATTTTCAGCTTGCTTTGCAGCTAACTCTGCAGCAATTTCTGCTCTGTTGTTTGAGATGCTGGACGACTCTGAGGGATGTTCAGAACGACAGTCACGTGCAGACACTCTGGTGGCTGTAGACCCGTATATAGATCTGGCATAGTCATTGTCAAGAAGTGCACGTAACTTTGCCTTCTCTGCCACAGCATCAAAGTCTCCTACTTCTTCAGTTACTCTAACTCTCATTAGGCGCAGCAACTCACATGTAAGAGCTGAGCATGCATCTATTTTCCTTCTGATTTCTTGACTTGGAGCTGTATTCCTTCTTATGCTATCATACAGCTCTTTCAGCTCAGTGTCAAGTTTTTCAGCTTCATCCATCATGTTATAAAGATCATTTTCTGAGCATGCTGCTTTTAATATTGTCCGAATCTCTCTTACTCTACATTTCCATTTTTCATACAGTGCAATGAACCTCTTTTCTTTTTGCGCAAGTTCTTGCTCCTTTAAATCTTGCATTTTTTGAGTAAGTCGTCTTTCACGAGAGGATTTTCTTGATTTTGTCTCATCTTTATCTAGTTCAGCATATTCTTTCTCTTTAACATTTACTTTATATTGAGTCTGAACATCCTCTTCACTATCAGATTTACTTTCTAGTGAGGTCATTTGCATTTATTTGATTTAGTTTTGCCGTGCCTTTCTTTATCTGTGTCCTTTAAATTTTTTTTTACTTACTTTCATCAGTGGTTGAGGCTAACGTTCGTAGTAGCATCTGACTTTAGGATTAGGAAACTTGCTCCCGCAGTCGATGTGCGCTGAAGAGTGCGCCTTGCCACAGAGTGAAGACAAATCACGTTCTCTGGCGCCGCCGTCTGGATGCATGGGGAAGCGCAGCCATCAACCACGTGCGATGAAACAGGTCACGTTTTCACTGTAGCTATCCTGGTTTTCTTCTCAAAAAGGACGTTACGCTCCGTACTGATGATCATGTGCGTCAATATTTATTTTCTTTCCTTAACTTCATAAACACCGTAACGTGATCACCATGAACTTGATCACCGATCACCATGAAAACTAAAATAAAGAAAGATAGAGAAAATAACAACTTCACATACAAGCAAACTCAAAATAAATATACAATACAAAACAATACATTACCGTGTTCGCCTATATGCCACCAGCGGTAACTAAAAGGAACTTTTAAGCTTGAAGTATTTTCTTCACTCTACTGCTTTCTCTCTATCGTCTTTCTCTCTTTCGCAGCTACTCTCCCTCTCTAACCACTTCCGGGGCAAGGTAAAGGTCACATGACATAAAGCAAACATTGCAGAAATAAAATATATAAAAAAACAACAGTGACATTCCCACACATCTCAACAGCAGAAAACAATAACTTTAGGACTCAATGCCATGAAAACATAAATACTGACATCATCGTCAGCTACATACAGTGTACCCAGTATACAGGAGCAGTGCCACATAGTGAATGTATTGAGTGTCAACAGGTGTTCAATCAGTGTTTCCCATTTAGTGACTTAGTTGCTAGATTTAGTAAGCCAAGATGCAAGGGACATGGGAATCACAAACTCCATATCTACTGATCCCCCAAGCCGGAAAATTGCACTTGTGGATGGGATGGTACTTGTGCAGAAGTTGACCAAGAAACCAGTGACTTTAGTGACAGTCAAGGATCTGAGTGGCTATTTCAATGACCGCCTGATGTCTCTAACGCAAGATTATGATGATTATGATCATTCTCGTGTTTGACACCTACAGAAAAGACTCTCTGAAAAGTGCTACCAGAGACAAACGAAGACAAGGCAAAGCTCCTGTCCAGTCAGAGATGACACCAACATCAAGCACATCCCAATGAGCAGGTTCCTCTCTCATGAGAAAACAAAGGCTGACTTGACCAGCTACCTTGCTGCCAAAATCCTAGAGTACAACATGGGATCCACCAAGCTGATCATCACATCTGCTTCTGGGCACACAAGGAGCAACAAAGACCTGCTCTTTGAGGACAACAACCACGAAGAAGCAGACACTGCTGATCCACCAGGCAGTGCTGGCATCACAGCGAAACCCACCTGATGCACAGCTGGTGTTCTTCTCACCAGACACAGATGTCTTGGTGCTGGTCACAGCAAACTATGATGTCCGGCTGAAGAACACTTCCATTTCTATGGCATCTGGTGTTGTGCAAATTGAACCACTGTGGAGAGCTCTAAGTCCAGAAAGAGCAAAGGCTTTGTCTGCCTTCCATGCTTTCACAGGGGCTGACAACACTGGGAGGTTCTCTCGCATAGGCAAGGCAACATGGTTCCAGGTGTACCTCAAAGCTGATGAGGATGTCATCAATGCTCTGCAGATGCTTCTGGAGGAAGCAGAAGTGACAGAGGGAATGCTTTCAACACTGGCTACCTTTGTATGTACAGCCTACACACCCAAGGGCATCAGCATCAAGACAATCCCTGACCTACGTTGGCATCTCTTCTGCAAGCACATGGCAGAAGTTGACAAGCTCCCCCCAACAATCGGAGCTCTGAAACAGCACATCTTGAGAGTCCATATCCAAACACGGGTGTGGGGACAGCAGCCATCACACTCAGCAGGATCCACAGTTGGATACCCTGGAAAATGGGTACTTAAAAGACTCAGATGGTCAGCTAAAACCTACCACCACAGAGGTCCTTCCAGCTCCAAAAGCCATTGTCGAGATGGTGAGATGTCAGGGCAAATCAGACTGTTCCTCTGCTAGGTGCTCTTGCAGAACAAAGAACTTAGCCTGTACAGATCTCTGTCAGTGTGGCAGCCACTGCCAGAATGATGAGGACTCTCAAGATATCACGTACGAAAGTGACGATGATGATGATGACGATGAGGCGTAGAGACTGTCAAAAGAGCATGATCCTTCCTATGTGTAGCCTAAACTCATATTAGATGTATCTGTTTGAAACTGCAAGCTGCTTTAATGGCATAAGGGCATTCAAGAATTCAAGTTAACGTTCCATTACACTAACCATGTGTGCATGTCTGTAAAACAATAAAAGAAAAATTCTGTATTAATATCCATTTTGTTAAAGGGATATGCCACCCCCAGGTCAAATTTGGGCATCTCCCCACAGTCCAGAGACTAAAATAAGTGGTGGAAAGCGTTTTCCTGCTCACCCAGCCATTGTCCGAGTCTGTCGCCACTGACCACCGCGGTATCTGCAGCTACTCCGCCTTAGACTGGAGTCTAACGTAGCCAGAGAAAGATTTCGGCCAAAAGGAATTAATTTGCTCGATGCGTTTCCCAATTACTTTATGTGTAGTGCGCATTCATATCGAGTGCAAATAAATGTGCAAATCAACACGGAGAGCTTGCCTTGGTCATTTTGGGTGGGAACTATTTTCCAGTGCGGAAGAATACAGTCGAATCACGCACCACGTTGTGCAACAGGGGAACTCCCTTCCCGGTGCGTAACTGGGATTCCCCTGGCAGCGTGCTGCGTGACTGCGTGACTTTCCACCACTTATTTTAGTCTCTGGACTGTGGGGAGATGCCCAAATTTGCCCTGGGGGTGGCATATCCCTTTAAGACCTATCCAATTTATTTTTGTGCCATTTGATTCCTTGTAGGTTTCGCAGTTAAAAATCAATGTTCTAGCTTATTCAGAAGCTGAGAAATTACAAAATTTAGGTTTTTCGGACGCCCTTTTGAAAAATCCAAGATGGCCGCCATGCAGACACCTGTGCAAATGGAAACATTGGTTTTCTGATTGCTTATACAGTCTACTTTTCAAAAATATATAGTTTTCCAACTCTCCAAAAAAATCCAGTGAAAATACATAAGGAACCTGACTACGTCCTCCTTTTCACACTCACTCTTCCCCTACTATAGCGTACACAGGCTCCTCCTCAATGCCTTTGATTAGAAGAGCAAGACGAAATGCAAAGCAAAAACTAATCTAAATTTATGTTACAGCGTCCGCACAGAGCAGGCCTACTGACATGTGGTTGAATTTTGCCTAATAAAAGTGCACAAATCTGTTTGTCACATGCATTTGGTAAATGTGCAGAGGCTGGTAAATACCACTACAAAACCAGTAAGAGAATGTGACTCCAGGTAGGAAGTTGAAAAAAACAGGTAAAAAAACCCAAAAAAACAAAACAAAGAAGGGGTCCTCAAACTGTGGGTGAGGGTCCAAAAACGGGGCACAGAGTGTTTAAGTGCAGTACAGCTTGCTTGGCTTATTTTAAGATTAAAATTAACATTCATCAGATAAAATGGAGATAGATTTATGAAAACTTATTTATGTGAGTCAGCCTTTTCCCACATGAAGATCTTTAAAGGTCCCATGACATGGTACTTATTGATGCTTTTATATGGCTCCTTAATGGTTCCCTAATACTGTAAATGAATCCTTCTTCAAAATCAAGACTCAGTGCAAGAGAAACAGAGATAAGATGAGAAAGAGTAATTTTTCTCTCTGAACAGTCCATTATGGGAGTTGTTGCTTGAATGCAAATGAGGACAGAGATGGCCTATAGTAGAGGGTGGGGGCGTGGCCAAACTCTCCGCTCTCAGCTCTCAGCTTTGCGCTCTGACCCATTTCCGCATTTTTGCGCGGAGGAAGAGATGAGAAGTGTTCCATTGAAAAATAAACACATTTCCACAGAAAATAAAATTAAACCACTGCTGTTCAAAGATCCAGAGGCTCAGATAAAGGACTTCCGAGCCTAGAAACACTCGGACGTGCCTCCAGGCAAATAAAAAAACGCATTTCGCATTACCTAGCGCATTCGCGGTCCAAACTCTCTGGGCGTGATTTACAGAGAGTAGACACAGACGGGGGTGGAACTGCATTTTTCGATCTGACGTCAATAAGGTGCCTTGTTCAGAATCGCCCGTTTCAGCTGTGTTTTTTTCTAACGCAGAAAAGGACCGCAAATGCTCAGTTTAGACATTTCGCAACTTTTAGCCATGGGGGGGGGGCCTAAACAGGGTAGGGGAGCTCACATTAACGTTCAAAAACCTCAGAAAGTGAAAATTTCATGCCATGGGACCTTTAAGTACTGTTCCACCATGACTGATGATCATTTAGAAGTCAGCTTGAGTCTGGCTATCAGCAGCTAGAGACCAGAAGAGCAGCGAGAAGGAGATTACTACAGGATTCCAAACTAGAAGAGAGAACCAAACTTTCACCTGACCAAATCTGCCAACTGCTGGAAATTTGTCTGAATACCACCTATTTCCAGTTCAGAGGGAACCTCTACAGGCAAATTCATGGCTGTGCGATGGGCTCACCGCACCCTATCATGGCTAATTTCCCCTATCATGGCTAATTTACACATGGAACAATTTGAACAGAGTGCCTTAGCTTCATATCCAGGCACTCCGCCCACACACTGGTATCGTTATGTGGATGATAATTTTTCAAAAATCAAAATTCAAGATTTGGAACCTTTTACTGCACATATCAATTCTGTAGATCCTAATATCAAATTCACCCGTGAAGATGCCAAGGATAACACCTTGGCGTTCTTAGATTGTGCAGTAACGATAGGAGGAGACCGGCGACTCCAAGTAGAAGTCTTCAGGAAGCCCACACACACAGACCAATACCTGCTTTTTGATTCACACCACCCACTGCAGCACAAACTGGGTGTTATTCGGACATTACAACACAGGGCCCAAGTGGTTCCCACAAGCACAGAGGGTAAGGAGAAAGAAGAACAACATGTGCAGGAAGCCCTCTCTGTTTGTGGATATCCTAAGTGGGCTGTCAACAAAACCAAGAGAGACAAGGGCAAAAAACAAGATAACAGAGAATCCGAACCCAGGAGGAAAGGGGTAGCAATTCCTTACCTGTCCGGCGTGTCGGAAAAACTACAGAGGATTTTCAGACAATATGAAATCCCAGTTTATTTCAAACCCACAAACACTTTAAGACAAAAACTCGTCCACCCAAAGGACAAAACACCGAGCCACAAACAAACAGTGTTGGGCAAGTTACTCAAAAACTGTAATGCACTACTTATTACTTGTTACTGTCATTTTAAAGTAATGCCTTACATTACAATATTACTCTAAATAAAAAGTAAGGCATTACAATTCTTTTGCATTACTTTAGTTACTCTTGCCAAAATGACTGGAAATAAGGATTTGACAATCTACAGTGCAAATCTCTCATGTGTCATGACTTTCACCTGCCATCCAGGAGGTTTTGGGAGCCTGCAGACTGAAAACCAACATGTTCAGTAATTGCTTCTTACCCGCTTACAATACCAAAAGATAAATCGTCCTTTCCCTTCTTGCCACACCTTACCATGCACTCCAGCACCTGTTCACTGCCATCCTCTTCAATTCTGTAGCAAATGGCATTTTCACATTTGGTATACACATCTGTGAATATAGCCCATATGTATAGCTATTAAGATAGTTCCAGCTGTATTGCCCTCTAGGAGCTAGCACTATCTGATTCTTCTGGTTCTCTCATCCTTTGTCAGTCTGCCAGTTCGAGACGAAGTAAAAGGAAATGGAATGGTCTGCATGGACTTTTATATCACTAGCTGATCTCGCGGAACTTTGTATGAAATGTAATGTTCTGCGCGGACTTATCAGATTCAGTAGCTGATCTTGCGGTGATCCGCAAACTTTGTATGAAGAAAATGCAAAACCCACAAAAACAAAGCAGGTTAAAAATGCATTGTAATGTGCATTACTGGCATTGTAACAAGTAATATATTACCGATTTTCTTCCCTGTAATGCGTTACATTACGGCGTTACACCAAAAAGTAATGCATTACAGTAATTAATTACTTTTGTAACGAGTTACTCCCAACACTGCAAACAAAGCAATGTGGTCTACTCCATTCAGTGTAGTGAAGACTGCAGTGAGCGCTACATTGGAGAAACAAAACAGCCACTTCACAAGAGGATGTACCAACACAGGCGGGCGTGCCAGAGTGGACCGTCATCTGCCGTACATCTTCACCTAGAAGCCACGGGCCATTCTTTTGAGGACAGTGAGGTTCAGATCTTGGCCAGGGAAAAGAATTGGTTTGAGAGGGGAGTTAAAGAGGCGATTTTTGTCAAAAAAGAGAATCCTTCTTTAAACAGAAATGGGAGTCAGACATTATTTGTCTCGAATCTATAATTCCATTCTTAAACCTAGATCTAACAAACAAAAGATACAATAGGGCTAGCCAGGTCAGGGCCAGAGGTGTGAAAAATAGTCGTGTAGGGATGAATAGGGATGCTAATCTAGACGCCAGAGAAACAAAAGACAGACACCAACAGGCGAGATAGTTTCGGAAAGTAGTTAGCTAGCTAGCTCCTCCCTGCAGCGAGATATAAGCGAGTGTCTTACCAGCACTCTAACCCGAACTGACGAAGCCTCTCGGATGAGCGGCGAAACGTTTTCGACCAAACAAACTTTGTCCAGTTGACAAATTGAATTTCTTCTTTTATCTTGGATTCTACCTGGACTGAGGGACTCTTCACATGAAGGGTGAAGGAAATCGGGCCGGCCGGTCCTGCTGATGAGGTGTCCCTTTTTTTTTTTTCAGGGAGTTGGCAACCCTAGTCTTGGCATGCTCTCCACAAGTCTTTCACATTGTTCTTGGGTGACTTTATTCCACTCCTGGTGCAAGAACTGAAGTAGCTCAGCTTTGTGTTTGTGTTGGAATTCAACAGACGCTGGAATGGAATGGCTGTAATACATGTAGAGATGCTGATTTCAGAAAAAAATGCAGTGGTCTCTTATTTTTTTCCAGAGCTGTATATAGCTCAGCGAGCCTATCTATCAAATTAGTTCCACTCACTTAAACGAGCCATACTGTGCAACTGGCAACTTCACATCTGATTTCTAGCTTCTTTTTTTTTTGCTGCCTGCTTTGGACTCAGAAGTGACATCACACTTAACAAAGTTCTCTATAGCTTTTTAACATGATAAAATGTTATAATATCGAGTAATACTTTGATTCATTCATGTGTGCCCCATCCACTGCTCTATATATTTTACATAAACTATATATATAATGGTTCAAATAGGCCGTGAGCATGGGCGTGCTTCCAGATCCAAGGACTGGCTCCAATTCACTTTATACCGAAAAACTCTCACCCCTCTCTCCGTAGCTGCTTCGATTAGACTGGTTGTTGATTAGTCATAAAATGTTCGAAGGAATCTGCTCTGCATGATCCTGATGGATTTATTTTGTTTTCCTTTCTGTAAATCAAGATACCAACATTAATAACACACAAATCAGGCGCCCTCTTCTGCTGAGGTTGCTCCCACTAGCAGTAGCAACAGGTTTGATTGACAGCGCTACTAAGGGAAGGGCTGTTACCTCGAACAACCTCGCTCCAGATTGGCTCTTTGGTTGCAGTCGGAAGTCCAAATATGGAACTCAGCTCTAAATTCATCCCTGTTAGGTCGCCATTTTATAATATAAAAACATGTAAATGAAAATCTGCTGCGTGCTATGTCACTCTGTGGAGGTGGGGCCAGCACTAGAGATTCAGTTCTACAGTTCAGAATAGGAGTCAGTGCACCCATTTCCATCAGGTCTATGGAGTTGTTTTAAATAATTATTGTGGTTTACAAGTAAAATCATGATCTACATACAGTATACCACCACTATATATCACAAAAACTTTCATGGTATCAGTCAAAAGTTCCTAAACTAGGTTATCTCACAAAAACATACTTCCTGGAGCATGATACACCACACCACATGTTTCCCCAAAAAATTGAAATTTTGCCATTTTGCTTCACACACTACATTCTATCTCCAGAAGGCAATAACTGTGGAAAGTTCCATCTGATATCAAACCTTATCATCAAAGTTATTTTGGTACACAGACATGAAGGCGTTGTGGAACAGATACATGAATTATGCAAATTGGCATAGCACGGATTAGGAGATTAAAAAGGGAAATATGATCACAAAAACATCGTAAAAGTATCAAGGAATAAAGTAAACTGAACAAACTAACTAAACTAGGAGAGCAGATGTGGATGTGACAATTAGAGAAAATGAGAAAACAACAATGCTGGTGATGGATGGATGCCCATTTCAGCAGCAGATAATTGAAAGCGTACTTTCCGTTATTATGCTCTGGTTATTTTGAGCCCACGCACTGAATAATATATGAATGTGAATCAATGCATGTCTGTATTCACAACAACGGCACCAATAAACGTCTACGATGACAAAAGTGACATCTCATATTCTTTCTCATAACTCATCACGTATTTAAAGGTCCCATATTATGCAGAACTGACTATTTTGAATTGGTAGCCATAGAATTCTGTTACGTCATCATAAACATACCTGAAGTTGTGTTTTGTTTTGTTCACAGGTGTTTGAGAAATTCTGGATTATATATTGTTATATCTCCAAAAATCACAATGCTCTGTTCCTCCTTGTGATGCCATGAACCGGTAGTTTTCATGTTCGCAACCACCTTTTACCTTTTGTTCTGCAGAGACTGGATTTTCCAGGGCTGAAATTATCCAAATGATGTTAGTGATGGGGTCTAAAAACATAGTGGAGCATGTCCTGTATTACCACATGACATCACAAGGTGGAACAGAGTGTTTTCTGGCTGAAAGAAGAACTCAGCGTAAATATGCAGGGTGAGTGTGTTAAAAATGTTTGAATGAAACAAAAAAACAACAAGGTATATTTTTGAGGAGGTAACATTATAACATAAATCAGAAAATAGCGTAATATGGGACTTTAAAGCTGATGGTGAGTGTTCATTTTTGTGCATTTGAACCATTCTTTTGTCTGTTCTATCTGATTGTTTTTGCTTGTTACTATACTACTGTATAGTTTTTCAGTGCAATAAACACAACCAAAATTTAAAAAAGGTTTTGCCTTAGTTGTTTTTTGTTTTTGATTTGTTTTTAAAGATCCCATGACATGGTGTTTCTTGAGGCTTTTTATATGGTGCCTTATTAGCCTTCTTCTCGAAATCAAACCTTAATTTTAATAATTGTAGCCCCTTGGAGACAGTCCCATGAAGAATAAGCCTTTTAAAAGGTTATACTCTGGCTTTAATATATCTGACATTTATGATTCCATCAATTTTAACAGGCTATAAAATGCAACTGGAAAACCATAGTTCAAGCCTAGCACAAAATAATAAAAGGAAAAATTCAATTTGTCAACTGGACAAAGTTTGTTTGGTCGAAAACGTTTCGCCGCTCATCCGAGAGGCTTCGTCAGTTCTGGTTCGAGTTGCTGGTTAGACACTGCTTATATCTAGCTGCAGGGAGGAGCTCACTACCCTGAATTCTTCTGAAACTATCTCAACTAATTTGTTTTGTTTTGGTTTGAGAGGGGAGTTAAAGAGGCAATTTTTGTCAAAAAAGATCATCCTTCTTTAAACAGAAATGGGGGAGTCAGACATAACTTGTCTCCCATTTATAATTCTATTCTCAAACCAAAGTCAAAACAGACAAAAGAAAAAATAGGGCAGACAGGTCAGGGCCAGAGGTGTGGGGGCGGTCGTTAGGGTTGAATAGGTATGCTAAACTAGACGCCAGAGAAATTCGAAAAACAAAAGAGAGAATCGCAAAACAAATTAGTTGAGATAGTTTCAGAAGAATTCAGGGTAGTGTTTATATCTAGCTGCAGGGAGGAGCCCTGCAGCTAGATATAAACAGTGTCTAACCAGCACTCGAACCAGAACTGACGAAGCCTCTCGGATGAGCGGCGAAACGTTTTCGACCAAACAAACTTTGTCCAGTTGACAAATTGAATTTCTCCTTTTATCTTGGATTCTACCTGGACGACTGAGGGATTCTTCGCGCAACCTAGCACAAAATGTATGTAAAAAAAACAAAAAAAAAACCATTACGACTATCTGTCGTAATGGTGTTGGAGGAGTGGCTTTTTGATATTGCTGCTTCTCCTATAGGCTATTTAAAATGCAGGTCTCATCCAGTGGCAGTTTAAAGCATTCATTAGGCAGTTTGACGCTAAACGAGCAGCACATCAAAGCGTGCGTGAGGACTCCTCCATTATTCACGCGTGTCTCTGGTGGAGAGTGCGCTCACCTGTTTCTGACACATGACAGCTCCGCTCCAGCCCGTCCTCCGTGCGCAGAGACGCGCTCCCTCTCCAAAGGCCTCTGGTTACGCACGGGCCGCGCGTCCTCTTGTTTTGATCATCTGCGCTCCATTTATGAAATGCACAAGTTCTGAGGAATTTATGAAAAGAAGAGGTTTTGTGATGACAATACATCGAAGAGGCATTCGTTTTTAAACTTACTTAATAAGCAGAACCCACAGGTGACGCACTTTGACGTGACCACAACCTCCTGTGCTGAATGCTACGGTGTCTTCCATGACAGATGGGAAATAGTTAGGGTAATTAAATAAACAGTGTAGGCAAAATAGGCAGCCTAATAATGTTAATGAAGTAGCCAATATTACTACTAAGGAACATTTAACTAATATTGGAGGGTGGAAAGACAAAGAAAGGAAAGTACATCCAGCTGGTTAGCTCAACTGGTAAGTCACTTGACTTTTACCCGGGCAATGAGCAAGTCAGTGTGGGTCCTTGGGCAAGACCCTTCACGGTACTGCACCCCGGGTGCCTGAAAAATGGGATGCCCACTGCATCGTGAAAGGATAATGCAGAAGTGAATTTTTCCTGTGTGTGAGATCAATAACGTCTAAAATCTTAATCTTAAAATCTTACAATAAGTAAAAATGATATAGTTTAAATAAAAATTTGGATGCAATGTCAGATTTGTGTCATAGATTAACCTAAAGTGACTTCATTCAGCTTCAATTTATTCTGATTATGAGAAATAACTCACAGGAATGATATGAAAAACTTTTAGCCGATTTAAATTCACAGTTTGCAAGCTACGTCACAAAATTACTAAACAATCAAATCCATTAAAATCTGAAAATTATTTCTAAAATTAATTCAATAAACAAGCCGTTGTCGGAAAAAGTTATTATATTTGACACCAGGCCATCAGGCAGCTAAATGAAAGTCTGTCACATGAAAATTAAAAGCAATGGAGCTAGTCAAATTAATAGAGCCTAAGTTGTCTCTGTCATTCGGCCTGGCAGCTGCACTTAATATTAGACCAGTGAACGGGGCTTTTCATCTCTCATCACTCATTTAAATATGGAGAATATGGAGGATCAGCACTTCCAAATCTAAGGTGGCATGCCCTTTGGTGGGTGAGGACTCCATATACAGCTCTGGAAAAAAATAAGAGACCACCGCATGTTTTCTGAAATCAGCATCTCTACATGTATTACAGCCATTCCATTCCAGCGCCTGTTGAATTCCAACACAAACACAAAGCTGAGCTACTTCAGTTCTTGCACTAGGAGTGGATTAAAGTCACCCAAGAACAATGTGAAAGACTTGTGGAGAGCATGCCAAGACACATGAAAGCTGTGATTAAAAATAAGGGTTATTGCACCAAATATTTATATATATTTTTGAACTCTTCTTAAGTGTAAACATTAGTTTTATGTTGTTTTAAAATGAATTTGATCTTGTTTCTTTGCATTGTTTGTGGTCTGAAAACATGTATCTTTTTCTTATTTTGACCATTTGTAATTTTCTGCAAATAAATGTTCTAAACGATAATATTTTTATTTGGAATTTGGGGGAAATGTTGTCAGTAGTTTATAGGCTCAAACAAAAATGTTCCTTTTGCTCAAACACATACCTATAAGTAGTAAAATCAGAAAAACTGATCATTTTGCAGTTAATTTTCCAGAGCTGTAAGAGGGAGGTAGTATAGGACCAGTGTTGTGAAGTAACTGAATACATGTACCGAGAATATGTATTCAGAATACTAATCCTGATTAACAGTATTTCAGTACAGTTACTTTTTCATTTGGTGGGATTCAGAAAACAGATACTTGATACACACTGCTCTTGTGTGTGCAGCTTTTATACTCAGTGATAAATAAATGCAGAACAAATGGTGAAACAAACATAAACCTGTTTTTAATCCTATTGTGTGTTTAAACTCTGCATCAAAGTATTCAAAGTTCAAAGTCAGCTTTATTGTCACATCTGCCATATGTGTTCAACATACAGTGAATCGACATTTTGTTTCTCTTAAGTAAGTAAGTAAGTAAATTTTATTTATATAGCACATTTAAAAACAGTGAGAACTGGCCAAAGTGCTGTACAAAAAAAAGACAGTATACAAAATACAATATAAGGACAATACAAAAACTAAGACAAAATCTAAAAGTAGTGCAAAGAATAAATAAATACCTATTTACAGATGTCCAAAATGTGCAGTGTGCATCAAAATGTGCAATGGAAGTGAAATGTGCAGTAATGTGCAATAGAAATAACGATAAAATAAATGTGCAACAGTAGTATTCTAAGTACTCAGAATACAGTACTCTGATCGGACATGTTACAGAATATGCTACAAAACACATTTAACACAGGTATTCTTAAAATTATTCTTCCCATCACTGTACAGGACTATGTGAGAGAATAAGGATGGAGAGAATAAGAATGGATGCAGAAGATTCACAAGATTAACGTAGAAGTGAAACCTGTCTTCACAGAGAAGCTTTCAGACTAGATGAATTCCAGAGTCTAATTAGAGTCTAATGAGAGTGTAGAGAATGAGCAGTGTGGAGACGGATCACAGGAGCTGCTGCCGTAAGCAATTTCACACACACGAAACACCCCAAACATTGTACTGTACTCTCAAAACGACATTGTTTTATGTTCATGAAAAACGCAGTCACATTTGCTGTCAAAAAAAAAAAAATTTGAAACGTTATCCTGCTGAAATAGTCTCTGTGTAAAAGTTTGTGTGTGTGTTACTTGGTGGGTAAAGGTTTGCCGCATGAACAAATGACCAAAAGTAAAGCTTTAATAATTCAGCGTGTTTGGCTCCCACAGTCTGAGCCTGTCTGTCACACAGGCCTGATGAATGGCAGGCTCCCCTCTGGCTAATGGTTGTTTGGTGTGAGAAAACTTTGGACATTTTCCAACAAAAATATCCCTTGAAAAACATGAAAGAATATTGCAATTAAACGAGCAGCACAAACCAATATGCATGTACTAGCAAACATTGTGTTCTTTCCAAGTTTCATGTTGTGTTGTTATTGTTTAGCGTTTATTTTCTGGTATCTTAATAAAGGCCTACTGTCAGTGGATTCGACCATTGCTGTGTGCACTAATTGCTTTCTCTTTAGTTTGCCTCATGTTAAATTTCATTAGTATGCAATTGTTTATAAAGCTGGCCTGTGTGAACCTCATTATTCAATGTACTATGATAGAAAGTTTAGATTTAAAGGAGATATAGTTCTCAAAAACAGCTTTTACCTGCTTTATGCCAGGCCTCATCATTGACTTGCCCAAAGTTTTATTTTGAATAATTCATGCATATTTGAGAAATCCTGTACTTCTCTGCATTCTGGGCTCATAAAGTTTTTGTTTTTACCCCTTATCCCCATCCACAACCCTTACTGCAGTTCATAGAGAATTCACTAGTTGTGCAATACTGTTATGAAATGTATGTGTTAGCGGTAAAGAATTGGTTCTGCAGTTTTGTTTTGTTTGAATACCAGAAAAATCATTACTTGAATACTTGTAGATTAAAAGAAGTATCATGATTTTTATTTCAAGATCGTTTGTACTTTTTCACTTTTTTTGTTGTGGATCCATAGTGTTCTCCAATCACCAATCAGCTCGTACTAAAATCTTGTCAGTGCCTTGTGTGTTCAGTGATGGCCTCCACAGTTCATTATAGCTCTGATCCACACACTGGTCAGTGACCGGCCTAATTCTAATGGTGTGTCTTGTAATTAAAAGTGGAAGTCACGCTCTGCGTGTCTCTCCCCCCTCTTCTCATTTCACACACACTGACTTTACACTGTCTCTGCCCATTAAGCACAGCCTTGGACCAGAGAGCGGCCCTGAGCTGTCCTCAAACTACAAATACTTAAATACTTACAGCGATCGGGACTCAAGGAGAAGTGTGAAACAGTCAACAATGTTACAATGTCTGAAAGTGATTTTTAGGTATAAACATGGAAACATGGAAGTGTCAGTTTCATAAAAATGGGTCAGAAGGAGGTCTGAAGGAAGGCATAGTCGAAATTGAGGTTATTCAGCATTTTAATGTCAAAATAGCAGAGTACAAACTAAATGGTGACATCAGGCATCTTCATCCATGTTATCAGCTTAGCAGAGAGACATGAAGAGGGACATAGTGGGGGCCCTCCCCTCACACACACACAAATGGCCACAAGGTGTCTTTAAATACAGTACAGACTGTTGACTATTTATGACCTCAGCAACAGCTAACCTACAGTATAGGAGAATAGCTTAGCTATGCAGACCATGTAAAGAACTCCCCAGCTTTAGCTAAGAAGACCAGTTTTCCCAATAGTCAGCCAAAATATTGATGGATAGGGAGCAGGTGATGTCAACACAGCCCAGGATAGTCTATGTGAGTCTTGAATTACACTTAGCTGTTCACAGAACACTGGGTTAAAACACAGAAGAACCAGTAGTAGGCAGAGATTACAGTTTTCATATGTAAGTACACATGTAAATCAAATATGAGATCCCACAAAAGTCACTCATGTTTATTGGTTGATATACAAGTCATAACTCTGATTTCTACTTTTTCATTTTCACTAGTGTCGACATTTGAAATTAAATATTACAAGGATAAGATGTTCTTTTATCCTCAATGTAATCTATGGGTATCTTCTAATATTGTCCATATATCTGCTGGTATCGAAGAAGAAGAAGTGACTTTATTGATCTCACACTGGAGAAATTCTTCTCTGCATTGTGACCTATATATATATACATATATTAGGAGCAGTGGGCAGCACACACACATTACTGCGCCCGGGGACCATCTCCATGATCTTCTTTGCTTCAGTTTGGTCAGGACCTAAGCTGGAGGTACCTATGGTGCATGTTTTGGGTTGATGGGGGAAACCGGAGTGCCCGGAGAAAACCCATCCAGACACGGGGAGAAACATGCAAACTCCACACAGAAAGGCCCAGGCGACCAGGCGACCCGGGGATCAAACCCAGACCATGCATGCAAACTCCACACAGAACACACACAGAAAGGTCTGGGCGACCCGGGGATCGAACCCGGAACCTTCTTGCTGTGAAGCAAGAGCGCTAACCACTCAGCTACCGTGCCACCACCGTATCCACATTCGTCATTCTGCAGCTCCACATTGTTTTCAGTCATATTTAATATTAAATTGCATGATACAATCTGCACACTCAGAATTAAGTTGAAAATATCTTTACCTGAGTTGTGGACTTGTTGAAGGTTGCCAGTGACATCATTGTATATACAGTATAATTCAACTCAAATACTCAAACAGACTTGTCAAAATTCAATTCAAGGTTTGATTTTTAGAAGGTAAAAGAGCATGGCATATACTGCGCACCCTTGGCTGTTAACATTTTCGAAGTAATTGTGAAGACTGAAAGTCACAGGGGTTAAATCAGAGTTCTTGTGGATGCTCAGCACTTTGTAAAGAGCACTAAGGGCAATCGAACTTTAGCAGATAAGAAGGAACAGTTCATTCAAATACACTGGGTTTGTGTGCGGTAACTGTGAGGGCCCTGTGTCAGCATAACACCATGTAATTATAAAAGTACAATGAGGCGATTCTTATTCAGAGTGGATTTTCAGTATTTCTCTGTCTCATGGGACACTGCTCCAGCTCACACATCTGTTCTTTGTCTCAAGCCAGGGGCCAGTGTCTTGTCCCGGCTCCGAAGCCTCATCAAAGAGGAGAGCAGTGGACAACAATAGCCAGCTCTGATGAAAAGTAAATAAGGATTACACAAACCAGCTGCTTTTGGCAGATGGAAAAAAGCAAAGGAAAAACATGACAAGGTATTTTTTAAAGTAACATCAAAGTTTTGCTCAAATATTTGCTCTAAAAGTAATCTGTGTATGTTGTATCTAACTATAAGTCTAAGTCTATCTACCTCCAAATATAACAATTTCACCCTTCATAATATTAATGCAGTATAAAGTATCCAGTGCTGACAACTTATATAAATAAGGTTAACAGATTTGCAGTGATATCAATAAACTGGCATGATTTGTAGCTCAGGATAGAGCGTCAAATAAAATGACCGTTACCATGGAAATCTGCAATGTTTTTTTGGCAGCAGTGCAAAATACCCATCCAGCCATCCATTTTCTTCTGCTTATCTGCTTATCTTCCTTCACCCCGGACACTTTCTCCAGCTCCTCCAGGGGGACCCCAAGGAGTTCCCAGGCCAGCCAGGAGACATAGTCCCTCCAGCATGTCCTGGGTCTTCCCCGGGGCCTCCTCCCAGTGGGACATGCCCAGAACACCTCCAAGGAAGTGTCCAGGAGGCATTCGGAATAGATGCCCGAGCCACCTCAGCTGTCTCCTCTTGACGTGGAGGAGCAGCGGCTCTACTCCGTGTGACTGAGCTCCTCGCCCTTGCAAAATACCCATAGAAATACATTAGCAAAAACAATGCAAAAAAGTTAACAAAGAGCCGTGTAAGTGAACGTAGAGCCAATAATCTGCTACTTCACTACTAGAAACTTAATTTCTCTCTATCTATAGTGTTTTTAATAAATGTAAAATGTAGTATTTATAATTAATTTCCATTGGTTTACCATTGGGCAGAGGTGGATGAAGTACACAGAGGCAAAAAAGTTTGTAAAAGTATCACATGAAAAAATCTAAATAAGCAAAAGTATTAAAGTACCCATTTAAAAATGCAGTTTTAAAGTAAAAAGTACAAATATCTCACTTAGATTTTGTCTATAATTTGTTAAAGTGTAGTGAATTGATTAAAAATGATACAAATTGTGTGTATTTATTTGTGTTAGCTTTAAGGCCGGTGCTTGAACTCAAAACCTTTAATCAGGATGTTACCGCAAACATAGAAAAAATAAACTTCATATGAAAAGTACTTTTTACTTTTCAGTCCAGGTAAAAATGTAGTGGAGTAGAAAATACAGACACCTGCTTTCAAATGTTGTGAAGTAGTAAAAAAAAAAAAAAAAAAAAAAAGTACCTGCTTTAAAAGTACAGATACCTAAAAATGTACTTGAACTTTGTTGCCTTCCACCACTAGCACTGGGTTATCTGAATATTATGACACTCTATTCATAGACAAGTTGTTTCTTTGACATTTGAACTCAAGATTACATTTCAATAGTCTTATGAGAGAGTGACTTCCTGGAATGGGTAGAAGAGGACTAGTTTCGACCATTAACACTCAGGTGTGGTTGGTCCAAACTGACGTAACTAAAATATTGACACAGCGATCCAGGCTGGACCTTCAATAATGTTTTAAGATTAATGACGACAGACCCAAAGTTGCACTGTCTGAGAAACTAGGAATTCTGTGGTTGAACAAAACTTTTCATAAATTTTTGCTGCTGAAAAAAGATCCAGTTCTTGCATTCAAGGAAATGCTCTTTGTATTCTGTGATATTCCTCTTTTGCCTGTAAGAGTAATATTGATTAGCACTGCATTAGACAATACTGTAGGTCATCTGAGGATTGGGACTTTTCTGTCTCTCTCTCTCTCTGAGCTATTAATTTGATCATACTGTTTCTGAAAGACTCATAAATGGAGTTGCAGCAGTTGTAGTGTTTTATTTTTTATTTTACAGCACAAATAAAATCACAGGCAGTACTTTTTTTTTTACAAGTTGCCATATATCTATCCACAATCTTTCCACAGTCTTTTTCTTATATGCTTTTAGGCAATAGAATATAATAGAATGCCTTTTATTGTCACTATTCATATGGACAATTTACATTATATATACTCACAATGAGATTGAAAGCATCTCACTTCAGTGCAGACATTTAAGTACGATATTTACAAAACAGCATATAAGAAAAAAAAATGCAAATGCAAAAAATTAGTGCAAAACGTCCTGTACTACGCATTAGTTACCAGGTTATTGCAAGTCTTGCTCATATATTGCGGTAGGGGTGACATATACAACCATATACACAGACTTGAGAGTCTCTACATTGCAGAGAGAGATCTTTCACAGAACTCAGTTTAGCATATTTTACTGTATTAAAGCCAACAAGCTATAGCACTGTGTTAAATATTGCACCACACTGTCATTAGACATTGCACAACAACAGGTGAATATGCTACAAAACCCAGTTCAAGATATTACACTGTAATAAATATTGCCCAGGTGGATATGCTACAAAACTGTATTATTACACTGTAATAAATATTGTCTAACAAGATATATTGCACCGTGTTAGGTAATTGCACAACGGGTGGATGGGAGGAGAGTGGGGGAATATGGGGTGAGTCAGTCCATGTGAGTGTTCAAGGTGGTTATGGCCCTTGGGAGGAAGCTGTTTTTGAGTCTGTTAGTCCTTGCTTTAATGCACCTGTAACGCCTTCCTGAGGGCAGCAAGTCAAAGAACTGAGAGCCAGGGTGGAAGCTGTCCTTGATGATGTTGTTGGCTCTGCTGAGGCATCGGGAGGTGTAGATGTCCGTCAGGGAGGGGAGAGGGCAGCCTATGATCTTCTCAAGAATGAAGACGCGCTGTTGATGATTCTGGAAGATTTTCCATTATGACGAAATAGTGTCTCATGGTACAAATATGTGTGTTTATGTATATTTATTCATTTTGACTTTTACCTGTACCACTTAGCAGGTATTACAAGTTTTCATACTATTGCGAATATGAAAACCTCCATCAAGCACTTAATAATAATTAAAGGCTTTTAGCAACATGTAGTGCCTCACCCTCACTGTCACTTTACAGAGCTGGATAATGTTAAAAGTATGTAATCATTTCCCTGTTTAGGTTACAGCTTACAGAAGTATCTCAACTGAATTAGTTTCATATAATGACAATTTCAGAAAATGGTATAAATGCATTATTTTATAAGATTGGTTTTGTATATTTAGAAACCAATTATTAAAGAGTCTGTACCTTCACTTCATCTAAATTAAAGCACTGTGTAACTTTTCTGATGAACTGTCCAACACCTGCTTGTTTACAGTTACAGGTCAGATCAGTGGAGAGGCGACCAAGCTCACAGTAAGAATGCATTTGTATATGTATTTGTTTAGAAATGTTCATATCATACAGTGCAATAACATCTCCATGGAGACAAGCAGTGAACATGTCAGTAGAAAAGTTACATAGTGATTTATTTGGATTTTTATATAACTTGTATTGAAATCCAGAGAAACCTAACCTTAAGAAATGTAACCATAAGAGAACCACCTACAATACTAATGTCGTACATGTTAGTTGCTATGTTCCACGCAAACTCTTTTGTCTTCACAGACATTGTGGTTTTGGTAGAATGTTATGTAAGAGGCCAATTAAAGTGTGCGAGAAGAGGAGGAGTAAAAATGGCCCTTAGCCTAATTATCCAGTGTTGTATCAGTGAAGTGTGAAAGAAAACCGAACAATTGTTGGAAGGGCTATACTTGATATAAAGTGTGTTAACGGAGAAGGACAATAGGAGAAGGGGAACTTGGTGAACATTGTGTTTTTGGCCCAGTTTAGCCCTGATAAAGATTTGGTTTGATCCAGTTCTAATTCTGGTTTAGTCCTAGTTTCCATGTAATGTGTGCAAGTGCAAATCCAGATGAGTAAGAAAATTTGTTCTAGCAAATAAGCGACTGCCACCCCCTATACGGTGGCATGTATCTGCTAATTAGTAGATGTTTAGAGTAGCTTTTGTATTTGGAAGACACATTTTAAAATAAGTATTTTGTGTGTTTATGTAAACCTAGCCAATATACCTGCTGGACTATTAAACTATGCGAGTACAGTACACCAATTACAGCTAGAGGTAAGCAAGTGAAAACAGGTTAAAAAAAAAGTCTGAACTCTGTAGAGGTAATCTGAGCTAATTAGCGTTTATGATTCATGTACAGTTGCCGTGGTAGCACCCCATGTTCAGGGGTAATGTATAAATGTGATGCGGCCCCTCACTGTGAGATCAATTCCTCTATAAACAAGGAGCAGGTCACATGTGAGGTGGCATACATTTCTTAGATTTCAAACACTTAATGCAAGAATCAGGAGGGTGAAGACTGCAGTACATTAAGGAGTGCATTTATCTTGTAGATTTTTATTTTCAATGGCAGCTCTTAATGGAAACTAAGAGAAAAGTCAATGAATTAAACCACTCACTGATTGGCAGTGTGGTGAAAGTGATACTAGAATTTTAAATTAAATTTTGATACTAAAGAAAAGGCTCATCACTCAGTGCTTATTTCTTTTATAAGAATAACAGAACACTACAAAAAACATTATCTAGGTAAGTTAAAATGACTTAAATTACAAAGAACATTTTACTTGATTTGTGTAGATTCAACGTGAAATAATCCAAGTGCTCCCGTGGACCCACCACCCACAGGAGGATTCATGGGGGCCGGTGCATTGTGTGATCTGGGCGGCAGACCTGTCTGGACTTTTGCCCCTGCGACCCAAACTACTGAAATGTGGAAGAAAATGGATGGATAATCTAAGTATGTTTTTCTTAATTTGAGCAACATTCAATTTTGTTTCTGATTTTGTTTTATTTTAAGAGTTATTGTTTTTCTTATCTTGTGTAGCATGATGTATTTTCATATTTTAAGAAAAAAAAGTCTTGTTCCACTGTAGATATTTTTTGTTCACATCATGATAAACCTTTCTTACCTTTTGGCTAGATTTTAGTTTTGTTTTTGTTTTTTTTTAAGTTTTTTAACTTCACAGGAAATAATAGTTTGTTCAAATTTTGCAGTATCGATACTTGCTCAATTGAGTTTCAAGTTTGTTTCTTTTTTGATAACCCAGTGTGGTGGTACAAACAAATCAGAAACAAATGCATTAATGTATCAATACTTCATGATTGTGGAGTAGCCAATGTAATAAAAGTAGTAAAAGTACTTGATATTTTGAATCAAGGATTTTTAGATTGATTCAAGTCATTCTTGGTCTCAATTACATCCTTACAGTGATTTAAAGGTAAGAGGGCCCACCACCTGCTTGTTTCTATGGATATGTCATTGCTCTGCCTGGAATGTTCCACAGTATGACATTAAACAGCTCTACCTTATATTTATTCAATTACATGTGTGTGTGGGTTTTATAGTTCAAAAATACCTAGAAAAGCAGGCATTCTGACTGTGAGTAGGGTTGACCCTCCGCAGATCTGACCTGTAACTTGCTCTGGTTTGGTCTCCTTGAAGATAAAAAGGTTTAATACCATCCATCCATTTTCTTCTGCTTATCCGGGGCTGTGTCGCGGGTGCAACAGACTAAGCAGGCACTCCCAGACCTCCTTCACCCCAAACATTTCCACCTCCCGAGGGAAGCGTCCAGGAGACATCCGGAACAGATGCCCGAGCCACCTCAGTTGGCTCTTCTCGATGTGGAGAAGCAGCGGCTCTACTCCGAGCCCCTCCTGTGTGACTGAGCTCCTCCCCCTCTCTAAGGGAGCGCCCAGCCACTCTGCGGAGGAAACTCATTTCGGCCGCTTGTATCCGCGATCTTGTCCTTTCGGTAGTAGTCTATAGAATGTACAGTTGAATTACCGAAGAAGCAATTCCACACATATTTCATTGTTATAAAAATTTATTCAGAATAAAACAACATCGCCATATTACATGTAGTGTGGTCAGACTATTTTACATACCTCAGGAGATGACACAGTTCTGCCTTGGTTACGCTCAGTTTATATTTCTCCAGTCTACAAAACTCAGAAGTAGTGTTGTGGTCCGTCTCACAAGTTTTACAGGATAGTAGCATTTAGCACGAAGACACAACGCAGTGAGGGACTGGTGAACCAAGGCCAGTGGTTAAAACAACTCAAACAGATGAGGCTAACGTCAGCAGGACCCACTGGAATACAACTAGGTACATCTTTAGCATGTCCTTGATGCTGCGTACAGATACTTAAGCTTAAAAACCATTATTCACATGGAGTCTATACCACTACAAACAAAACTGTGTCTACGTAGTCTGAGGTAGCAAGGCAATCATGGCTTTCCTCTGATTTCCAAACATATATTAAAACTAAATAATGATTGATCAGCTTTAATTAAATCTTTAATCTCCAAATCTCTTTTGTACACAGTTGAATCGTCCCATCTTCCACGTAGTATGGAGATTGTGTAGGCACAGAAGGGAAACATTTTACAAAACAAATTGACAAAGTTTTGGCGGTTCGTCGATGCGTTAAAGGGGGAGTTTTTGACATCAAGCATGCCACGAGATTTATTTTCAAAACCGAGCAGATGACAACCTCTCTCCGGAATGGTACCGTTCCCAAAAAACAGGAACACAGACTGTAGCTTCTAGTTTTGACAAATGATTGGAATCTCCGGATAGTACAAAGCAACGGAAAAACACGTAAAATGTAACAGTGGATTCCCAGAACATAAAAGGAGCACGATTCAAAAGCACAGATAACAGATAAAACAAAGATATTTTTTGGACTGTACAAACATACCCCCATATCTGAGTACTGCATTTCTAAAACAAAATCACAAATACCAAATGTGGAACTGTCCAGGAAAGGTACAGATTGCATAGTACGAGACAAAGTGTTGGTGCGGTCCTGGTCCTGGGAGGTCTTTGGGATTCAGAGTCTGGACTGGGGATGAGAATGATCTGAGCCGATTAGACAGTCACTAAACACAACAGCGCCCTCTAGCAATCACATCACCTGCAAGACAGAGGGACAATCGTCATTAAGTTGCTTCATAATTGTATCACTGACAAGTTAATAAATAAATAGTTAATATTATGGTATACAGAGATGGTCTACATATGTAATTAAATTGTTTTAACATAGCTAAATCATTACAATGTGATGTGTTATTTAGTTTTGTCAAAAGTCAAATTTAGGTTTTAATCAACCATGTGTTATCCACATTATGGTATTAAAATTATATCTCCATGGAGACAAGGACAGCTCTGGAAAAAAAATAAGAGACCACTGCAAAATGATCAGTTTTTCTGATTTTACTACTTATAGGTATGTGTTTGGGCAAAAGGAACATTTTTGTTTGAGTCTATAAACTACTGACAACATTTCCCCCAAATTCCAAGCAAAAATATGATCGTTTAGAGCATTTATTTGCAGAAAATGTCAAATGGTCAAAATAACAAAAAAGATACATGTTTTCAGACCTCAAACAATGCAAAGAAACAAGATCAAATTCATTTTAAAACAACATAATACTAATGTTTACACTTAAAAAGAGTTATTTTTAATCACAGCTTTCATGCGTCTTGGCATGCTCTCCACAAGTCTTTCACATTGTTCTTGGGTGACTTTATTCCACTCCTGGTGCAAGAACTGTAGTAGCTCAGCTTTGTGTTTGTGTTGGAATTCAACAGACACTGGAATGGAATAACTGTAATACATGTAGAGATGCTGATTTCAGAAAAACATTATTTTTTCCAGAGCTGTAGGTAACACCCCCAGGCCAAGTTACAGATTAGATCAATAGGGAGGCAAGCCCGCTTACAGCGAGAAAGCATTACTGAGCATGAAAAGCAACTGTAAACAAGTTAGTTAAATTTAATGCCATGCTGTAGAATATTCCAGGCAAACTAATGGTGGAGACAGGCAGATGGTACTAGCTTTAAGACAAAATTATGAGTGAGTATTTTAAAATTAATCTTTCCCAATTTAAATGACTTAATGACTACTTTTTGGACAAGTAGCATATTACCGTACTTAAAATGTGTTAATGAAATAATTTTGTACCTGACAAAAGCACTCTGTATTTGTGTATTTGGAAGACATTTGAAAACATTTTTGATTACACCCTTGTGTACTTGTAACTATCTCTGAGTGTGTCAGTGTCAGCCTAAAAGGGCCTAAATGGAGCGAATAAGATACTTATCATTTTGAGAACTTTGAAGGCTGGGTGAAAAGGGTTGAGTGGGGAATTTTGTAAAACATAATCAACACTAAACCGTTCATAAAAAAGAAATGATTCAGCATTGTGCGATGGCTGACAAAACACACTCTTCTTAATGATAAGTGGATAAAAGCTTGTGGCGACGTGGAGATCATGACACGCTGGAATAAATCGCTTTTTCAAATGTTTACTTCTAGAGAAAAATAAACAGACAGATATGGGCAAAGTGTGTGAAGTAAAGGTCACATGAACTCAAAAAAGAAGTAGCAGACAAGTAATTACGGTGCGGCTAACAGCTCCTACCCACAATGCACCTTGGCCCCAGAGGACAGGTAGCAGCTAATGGTCGTCTCAAGACACCCATAACTGTCTCTTTATGACACCCCAGAGAGTGACTGGAGCCAGTGAAGGGTGCATTAGTGGGTATTAGGCTGCAATTACTTCAAAATATAGCCGCGCACGCAAGAGGATAAACAATAAATTAAGAGTCAGGCAGAATGATTGGGAAAATAAACCACGTATAATTACCTATTCTGATGTAGGGTCACAAACTTGTCATTGCTTTGCCTGAAATGTTCCACAGTATGGCATTAAAGTGGTCTATCAAAAATCCCTAGCAAGCATCCTTACTAGTGAGAGTGGGCTTGCCTCTCCTCAGAGCTGACCTGTAACTCGGTTTGATGGCATCACCAGTTTGTCGCCATGGAGATGAGAGAGAGCACTCAAGCAAAGTTTATTGCCATACCGTGGAATATTCTAGGGCAAAGCAATAAGATGTGACCAATATTATTATTGATTCATTAGTGGGTATTACTTTTTTATAATCCAATTAAGTGCCACACTTTTTATGTAATACTTGTATATATATATATATATATATATATATATATATATACATATATATATATATGTGTGTATATATATATATATATATATATATATATATATATAAAAGTATTACATAAAAAGTTTTGGCGCTGTAATTGTTGACCTCCATTCCAAAGTACAGACAGTTGTGAGTCCACCAAAGTTAATTTAGGAAGTTCTTACCTGTGGTCGTGGAGAGAGACTGGGGGCTGTGGGGGGACATAAAGCACAGTTTAACACTTGCTCTACACACTTCATAACTGTATTAGAAAATACAGAACATGATCTGCCTCAGGGACAGTCCCACATATCACTAGCGCGGCCTCGGAGCTAGGCTGTTACCAAACGCTAATAACAACATCGTCTGCCAGATTGAAATGGATTTTTAACTAAAGCCCTCATAGGAACTCCCACTTAAAATCTGAACGCAATTTGAAGTCTGCTGTGCTCTAACTCACTGCACAAAATGGGTTTCATTCTTTTATTTGGTTAACATCCCCAGAGGTAGATATTCTTTCAAACTATGCTGTATAAGAAATCAGAAGGTTTAAGGTTTTCCTGATGGAATCTGGAAAACAAATTATGCCGTTAATAAAAATCCTTCAAGGCTATATGAAAAACGTTTAAAAAGGGCTTCAGATGAGGCCTCATAAAAAGTTTGCAGACTCCTGACACAAACTATGAAACTTTTTATGAGACTGTGGGCTTTTCATGTGTAAATCCATGTAGACGTAATTATTCTGACATTATAACTCATTTATGGAGAGAAGCAGTGGTGAGAAAGTGTAGCACGCATCAAGCACAATATTATTATCATCACTATTACGCTGCCACTGGTGACTAATGCAATGATCAAACCAGGGCGATACTAAGGTGCTCCATAAAGTTTTTGTTTTATTATGGTGGATCGTAATAAAGTACAAGTATTAATGCACTGCAGTTAGGTACAATTTTTAGGTAGAGTACATTTTAAAGTGATTTTTTTTTTTACTTTTACTTAACTACATTTGAGGGCAAGTATTTGTACTTTCCACTCCACTCCACTATAGGGCTGAAAAGTAAAAGTATTTTTTATTATTGTGAGAAAGGCTGAGAGGGTTATGTTTGCACGTTTGCTGTTGAACAAAATTCAGCTAAAATCAAAATCAATACATTTTAAACCTTTATTAGATCTGCACAAAATACTTTTACTTTTGACTCTTTAAGTACATTTTTAAATGTGTACTTTATTGTGTAGTTTTTTCTGTGATACTTTTACTTATATGATAAAAGGAGAAATTCAGTTTGTCAACTGGACAAAGTTTGTTTGGTCGAAAACGTTTCGCTGCTCATCCGAGAGGCTTCATCAGTTCTGGTTCGAGTGCTGGTTAGACACTGTTTATATCTAGCTGCAGGGAGGAGCTCACTACACTGAAATTATTCTGAAACTATCTCAACTAATTTGTTTTTGAGATTCTCTCTTTTGTTTTTTGAATTTCTCTGGCGTCTAGTTTAGCATACCTATTCAACCCTAACGACCGTCTCCACACCTCTGGCCCTGCCCTGTCTGCCCTATTGTTTCTTTTGTCTGTTTTGACTTTGGTTTGAGAATGGAATTATAAATGGGAGACAAGTTATGTCTGACTCCCCCATTTAACATACACATAACTTGTGTTTGAGTGTTTAAATGAGAGACAAATGTGAGAAAAGTTTAAATTCAGTCTGAGAAAAGCGTATAATGTGTGTGGCTGAGCGCGCATTATTTGAATTTTTGAGATTTCGCGTTTCGTAACTTGAATTTTCTTTCGTATCTAGAGACCAAAATTTAACGTGAAGGCGTTTCGTAACTTGAAATTTTCGTTTGTTGGGTCTTTTGTAAGGTGAGGTACCACTGTACTTGAGCATTTTTGCTCCAGTATCTCTTTAAGTACAGTAACAAGTAGTGAGTAACAAGTAACAACACTGAGTACTTCCACCACTGATTATCAGTTAGCCCTGTTTTAGATCTGGTTTAGTCCTGATTCCATCCTTTCACCACTGAGGTCCAAACCTTGAAGACATCTATTTGTGTATATGTGTACAGCCATGAACTGGGTCTATAAATGAATTTATAGACTCATGACGATAAAATATGTATCTCAGCAACTATTCGCCATAGACAAGGACGGCTGACAATGGAATAGGTGAAAACTGGTAGTATATTTTGGTTATAGGGAGGGAGAATTCACTGTCGAAGTACCCCCAAGGTCCTATATTATTCAAAATTTACTTTTGTGAGCTTTATGTTAGAATGTTGTTTTCTCATCAAAAACGTACCTGGAGTTGTGTTTTGTTGCATTCACACATACTTGACTAATCCTCATTTGTCTACATTTCCAAAGCTCAAAATGATGAAATTATACAAATGATTGTAGTGAAGGTGTATAGAGTTTAAAAACCACAATGGAGCAATTCCTGTATTACCACATGACATCATAAAGTGTTTTCAGTTTGAGAGAAGAACTCAGCCTAAATGTAGGATTTGTGTGTTAAACATGTGTGAATGAAACAAAACTCAACTCTGGGTATGTTTTTGATGAGGAAACAACATTATAACACATCAGTAGTGTAATATGTGCCCTTTAATTATAGTTAATTAGAAGAACCACTTTTATTTAATTCATAACAAAGCATTTAATAATTCATTAATAGATTTCTTTTATAATCTCAATGACAACAAAGTCGGATAGATTTCATTCTTGAGTTTAAATTAAACATTGTTCAGTGGTTGTTTTATTTATATTTATCACTATCCCGCTCACTCCTTGACTGTAATATACTTTATTATACTATTTATCAAGAGGCTATTAGCTCTGGCTGCTCTTTGCTTTTAGCTATAAGGTCACAGTGGTCACTGGAGATGGCGGATCTATAGTTCAAAATCTCATTCACATTCAGGCAAGATTTCATCCTGATCCCTGGACATTTCTCAAAGTGCACTTGAGGCATTGGAAGGAGTGCAGTGTCCACTTGTAACTGGACCGTGTAAAAGGCGTATTAAGAGCTGGGAGCCAGAGGACACGTGAGGACAGGGGGAGGAGAGTCCAATAGGAATGAATAGAAGTGGAACATTTTATCAGCCCAACCAAAATCTCAAGGTGTTTGATCGTGAAAATAAAGAGCCACAGATTCTCCCCTTGTAAGTTCAGATCACTATCACTGGACAGTCGATATATCTTTGAAGTAAATATTTGCTGAAATACTATGATTCTCTAGCAATAACCAGGGCTTCATAATAGAGTAGAGTCCAATGAGAGTGCATCTTTATGCTATGGATTGACCTAGATCTGATCTAGACTGAAACCACGGCTGCGTCCCATTTCTCTGTCTTACCCCTTCATCTTACCCTTCCCCTTGGTTTTGCGCGTTCATGTGAGGGCAAGGGATGTCCCGATTATAATTTTGATCAAGGGCTAAGGCCACGACCGAGGGCTACATACCCCTTGAAACGAAGTAAACTCTCATCCAGACTTGAAACGAAGGGGTACGCCTACAAGCTCAGGCAGGTTTTGGGATCAGGATGGCAGGGTCACATCGACCAGCCAAGAAGTCTCATAAATTTATTTTCAGCAGTTGTAATTATCGATTAACAGTTTAGCACGGTTTACAATTATGACACTTATATTCTACGTTACTTTTAGTTGTGGTTTTAATTGTAGTGATGTCTGTTTAGCCGACATTATCATTTTCATCGAACTTTCATGTATCAACAAGCTAGTTTTTTTGTCGAGCTGAGGTACCCGATAATCCTTGACATTTGTTTCCATTTGTTTGCGTCAATTGTTGTCAGACGTAGCAGCCAGGTAGAGGCAAGGGATAATGACTGAAACGTTAATCGAGTGGCGTCCCATTTCTTAGGGGAACATTCATACCTCTAGCCCTCTCAGCTCATTATCGAGGGGCAAGACAAAGACGTAGATAAAGGGGAAGGGGTAAGACAGAATAAATGGACGCAGCCTATAATCTAGTTTGAGGGTAAAAACATTTTCAATTCAGATAAAAAATCACTATACCGCCACATAATAATAAAATACTCACTAAAACAAGTGATCAAAACCCTGAATTGGAAAAAAGTAGCATTGTTTTTGTAATTATTTTAAAGGTTCACCATTTAACCTGGTCTCCATAATGATACTACTGCATACATAGAATGTTCCATAGTACGACATTACACTTTTCTATCTACATGGAAACAAGCGGGTGATGCCATCAGGGCAGTCTACCAGTAAAACCTGTGGACTGGTGAAAATGATCATAGCAGAATGCATATTTTTAAGGTGATCTTTTAGCAACAAAAACACTTGTAACTGAATAAATGCTACACTGTGGGACATTCCAAAGAAAGAAAGCAATAACATCTGCACAGAGACAAGAAGGTGGCAGAACCAGTTTTTATTATCAAAACTTTGGTGTGATCAAACTTTTGGAACCATGACTTTTGGTTGCAAACTTCAACTTTACATAAACTAGCTGTGGTGTTTAGTGCTGACCCGTAAAACATCCTCAAATCATCTTAGTAAATCTGGGGAGGCACAGTGGGAGAGAGGCAGGAGGAGGAAAACTTACGAGTGCATGCAGGGAAGGAGTTGTTAATCTGCTCCATTACATCTGCCAGGTCAGAGCTGCTGTTGGGGGAGTCCAGCAGCTCATCTGGACACACACATACACACACAGAAGAGGGAGGAGAGAGGAGGGATTTAAGATTATCTGGCAACCCACCAAAGCCCTGAGTGCAACAGGTTTGGAGATACTTATCCACCAGCATGCAGTGAAAATACTTCAATACAACTATTCTGGAAAACTGGGTTTAAAAGGCCATTATTCATAAACTCACAACCTAAATATATTGGTATAGAAAAATAGCAGCAATATCCAGTACTAAATCTTCACACAATAAATTAATAATGCCAGATTAGTAGTATTTAAAAGCGTATTAACTTGAAAATGTGCTACCACTTCTCCTGTTAAGATTTTCTCCCAGCTTCGACTGCTAATTTTCTTTTAAGGATTAAATAAAATCAACTTTTATGAGCTTTTAATCCTCTCATTAGCTCACTCTGAGTTCTATTTGGATGACTGAGTAAACCTGTATTGTCCTGCATTCAAGGCTTGAGTGATCAGAAAATTCTTGTTTTCACCTACTCTTTATTTACCTGGCCAGCCAAATGATATCTCTCTGTATTTCCTATACACCGCGATACCATTTGGACACTCTCCATCCACCCTCGCTCCTCCGGTTCCAAACGGACTTCGCGATTCTGATTCGTTCAAAGATGGTGACGTCAGTGCCCCCGCCTTTGCCCGCAAAGTCACTCTTAGGCAGCGGAAGTTCCGCCTCAGTTTTGAATCAAGATGGCGCAATCTCTGATTGGTTCACTTAGCTGTCTGTCTACGCGCAACCGCAGTGCATTCTGTGGATCAAGCGTTACCAGACTCACTCGCTGGTACAGCGATGAGTCATGGATTCTTCCAGGCAAACTCTTTATCTCTACCTAACTTTAATTAACTGCAATTATTAGAAAAAAAGGCACTTCTAAACAATAAAAACACTTTGAACAGTTTCACTTATAAGCAGTTTATATGTTTTAATATTTATTTTATGATGATTATTTATGTTTTAATTTGTTTGTATTGTGATTTTAGTGTCTTTCTTATTCTGTAAAGCAATTTGAATTACTTTGTGTACAAATTGTGCCATACAAATAAACTTGCCTTGCCATCTACTTATGTTATAGTTTAATAATACAGACCAGAAAATGCATACATCTTCTTTAAATGCAATAAATGTATAGTATTTTTATTTTTATTTATTTTACAGTGTCCCAGTTTTCCAGATTTTGTATTGAAGAATGACAACAGATTCCACAGGACAGATAAATCACCAGAGTACGTAGTAATACTACTAGTAGTAGCAGTAGTAATAATAGCAACTCTGCCAGCTCAGTTCTCACCTGAATTGTCGTTAAGTGCTCCTTGCGCCATGGGGGACGATGACACCCCGTTCACCCTCAGGTCTGCATCCGGCTGAGAAAGAAAGGAAGGAGAAAGAGAGAAAGGAAACGCACTTCAAGTTAATTATTCCAGATTAGCTAGACTGGTGACAGGTCCAAAATTAGCCATGGCATATTAAAAGTCTGCACAATGAGACTGTCAGGTGCAGAAAACACACCTGACAAACTGGGTATTATACAGGGCCCAGGATGACTCCGGTGTCCTGTCATTCATCCTCAGACTGCAGAGGATGAGAGGGAGTGGGGTCTTGGCACAAGTCCATTGTTGATTATTATTACAGCACCAAAAGTAATGAGAGGTTAGAGCAAGTGGAGAGGAGCCATTTCAGAATCTTGAGTGCTCTGAAGTTAAATAATGAGCCAATAAAGCAGGTTTGAATTGCATTTCTGGATATTTAGAAACTACTCAGTACAAACTTTTGCTGACTTCTTCCTCTAAGCGTTTTCCTTCAGTGGTAGCATCAATAAATTGTCTCGCATGTCATTTCTTGCCAGATGATGATTGATCCAGGACTGGGAAAGGCAACGACTACACTACAACATCTGAAAATGTCAAAATAATGGCATGATAATCGTGTCTAAATGTACCAATGCAAAATCTTTAAAGTGCACTGTGGAACCTTTCTGATGTCATTGCTTTGTGAGGAATGTTCCATGGTATGGCAATAAACGGACCACTAAACCAAGTTACAGGTCAGATCTATGGAAAATGGACCAGCTCACTGAAAGAATGAATGTTTTTAAACATGAATATTATTTAAATGCAAGCTAGATAAGCTTAACGCAAGACTGTGGAACATTCAAGGCAAAGCAATAACAGTAATTATACAGCTCCATGGAGACAAGCAGGTGGCAAACCCTCCATCAGAAAAGTTACACAGCGCACCTTTAAACACAGTAACCAGTAAGCAGTAACCATGCATTTTGTTTCTGAGTAGGTACTGCCTCTCCAACATTTTCCACTGTCCATAAGGAAACTCTTCAAATATCTGTAGTGGCATTTGTGGCATAAGCAGTGATGCAGAATACTTTAAAAAGTACTTAGTTACAGAATACTACATTAAATACCTACATTAAAATATATTTTGTAACATATTTCATGACATGGTCCAATCAGAGTACTGTATTCTGAATACTTTTACGCAGAGCAATTATAATGTAAAGTGTAAAGACAATATAAGAGCAATGCTTTCTACTTTTCTCACCAATATCATGCAGTTTGAAGCTTAAATTGTGTGATCAAGTAAATGTCTTCTGAATACCACCAAATGAAAAAGTAATACAGTTACTCAAAGTTAGTATTCTGAATATATTCTCAGTAGCATTCAGCTACTTCCCAACACTGGGCATAATGCAGCACACATTTTAACAAAGAACCATAGTAGCACTGCAGCCCAATTCATTTCTACTTTTTCTGCTGCCTATAGCTGTAGTGAGATCTAACACCCAGCAGCTGTAAAGGCTGGATTGAGAATAGTGGGGTCGGGGTTCGGTCAGATTTCAGCAGTGGACTTGATATGGGCTATTGAGCTGCTGTGCTATTCTGCTGCTGGTCGGCTCTGGGGCTGAGGTGCTTTGACATATGGGCAGGACTCCAGAGACCTTCAGTCAGGAAATCCGGTTCTTATTTAGCCTTATGTTGTCAGTGTGAGTACAGGTGATTTTATGTCAAATACTAAACACAATATGACATTATATATATTTCGTTATAGTGGGGAGGGTTAGTACGGGCCTGAGATACTGTAGGTTTGTCAAAATTACTTTAAAATTATGCCATGATTTAATTGGGGGAATTTGCCAAAAATCCAAATCATGAACACTAGCAATAGATTGTCAGAAAACATTAGTTTGGGGCCAGCATGTTTTGCAATGAGATAGAGCCATTACTGTCATTTGCAATACAACAAAACAAATACTACTCTTTATTAACCACAAACAAATTAATTTTATGGTAGCACATGGCTTAAACTATGTAATATTTCCTGGTTTTATAATGCCAACCCAGTTTCAAATGGCCATCTATAAATTACCAAGATAATAATAACAACGTATAAACATTTTTCCATCCTGTTACGATGATAGAACTGTGCTGTTTAGTACAGCCATAGACAGTATAAAGAAGTGGACTAAGGGAATGTGGCATCACCCATAGAGTTCGGTTCCAGTCAAATGAAGTTCACAAGGCTGGCAGTTAAAGAATTTAGGAGAGTTTAGTTTAGCAGAGTTTCATATTAGGAATAGAAATTGATTTATGAATAAAATAGTGAAATAAAAACACCAAGACCACGTAGAGTGGGTAAATACGAACATTTTAAGACCAAAATGAGGAGCCTGACAGCAGCAGTTACAGAAAGAGGGGTGACGATTTTTCAATACAAAGTGAATTGGAGTCAATGAAGCCTCACTTCCTATTTGGAACACGGTGGCTAGCGGGTTACCTGTGTTCATTTATAAAACCCGCTACATGTCAGGATTCGTGAAAATGAGAAAATCGCATTTGAAAAATTTGTGATTTTTGTTTTTTTGCAGAATGTGCTACTTGATGAAGAATAGATCATAGATCATGAAGAAGCCATGTTTCAGATAACAGCCATGTTTGAGATAACAGCATTGGCTGCTTAAAAAGCATACATTTTGTTTTTGAAATTGCCTTGTTTTTCTTAAAGAAACGGGGCATATGTAAATTACCATAATAACCCACACTGGCGCTCCTGGCCAATCACGTGGCGATTAGTGCTGTTTTGTTTTCACCTGTTCGCCTATCAGCTGTGAGCAGCTCGTGAATATTTACGCTGCATTTCAAGAGAATAAGCACAGTGAAAATGGACTGTAAATACTAAATACATGTCCGGGACACGTTCGGGATATGTCCGTTTCTCCGGAGCTCATATACAGAATGAGGTTGGATACTTTAGCTGCCGAAAGACCGTGGATGCGCGAATTACTGGATAACGTGGCAAATGGAGGTGACCGCGTTCTCTTTCTTATGGGGTGAGTCACATTATCATATTTCTGCAAGATATTAGGTGAAAGCAGGGGCCTTGTGTCAGCATTAGCGTGTGTGTACAGGACTAAACCAGGACTAAACCAGGACTAGACCAGGACTAAAACAGGACTAAACCAGGACTAAACAAGGACTAAAACAGGGCTTAACATGACTCAGTCTATGTGTACAACCCATTTTGTTTAGCTGTTAGCTTGTTTAGCTTGCTCTTATTGGTGCACCATATTAGGGGTCGACGCTTTCTTACTGTGGGTGGCTTGTCTCACAGTTGCTTGTCTCCACAGATATAGGTAAGTTTAAAGCCATATAACATCTCCATGGTGACAGGTAAATGGCGAACTCTCCATCAGAAAGCTACACGGTGCACCTTTAAATGAACGGCAAAGAGCATTCCAAACTGTATAGGCTGGTGCACCTTCACAAATTGCAAGTTATCTGCCTCCTCACGTCAGTTGATGCTCTGACAGCCCGTTTCCTGGGGCACGACCAGTTCTCTCAGTGCCATGGAGCCAATACCTGTCTAAGTGTTAACTCAGGCTGATTCACCGAGATGGCTGTTTCTCAAAGCAGCTCCAGACATGTGCACTTCTCTCTTGGCATCACTTTACCCCCTGGCTCAGTGCTCCAATTAGACCAAGCATAAACAAATGTGGAGGCTATTGACAGGGCTGAACACAAACACTGGACCCCTGCACTAAAAGGCTATGACAGGATTAGTATTCATGTTCATGTTCAAATTAAAAAATGTTTAAACCAACCACAAAACGGTTCATTTGAGCATGTTGGTTGCTCTGCAGTAAATGGCCAAATGATTTTGCATATTTAAGAAACGTTTACTTTAAATTATTCTTGGATTTGTTTACTAAAAAACATTTCTTATTATTTTGCCCATGTTTTTACGGTATTGAAAGCAGACCAGCTGGTGTGTGTGAGTGAAGTGTGTGAAGTGCTATCAGCGCCCTGCTGTTGCTCCAAAACAAACCTAATGAACTAAAAGAACAGACTGGGGAAAAAAATCAGCTTTGAGCTATGAGAAAATTAAAAAAGCATTTTAAAAAATGACACCAAAACACCAGAAGAGTGTAAATCGATGGATTACAAGAACAGAAATGTCAGCTGTTTGGATGACTTGGTTTTGAATCTTGCTGTGTGTATTGTTAATATTAGACACTTCCACCCTTTAGCCTGACTACATTTGTTTTTGATGATTGTATATTATGAGGCTGTAAGCAATAAGCACAGAATAGTCATTAAGTCTCCAGTGTGCCAGTTTGGAGGGCATAAATAATAAAGGCACAATCTAAAACAAACTAAATATTATTTTTTATCAACTTTAATACTGTTTTGTTTACTCCTCAAGTCTAATCAAGATACTCAAATTATAATTTTAAGTGAGGTTTTTAAGGCAATTATGTTATCAGTGAAGCTCACAAAGCGAAAACACCGTCCACAGTCACAGTTTTAGCTTTCTTTGAGGTGGAGGTGCATGAATATGATGAGATGTGCTGTGTGTAATGCTGTGGAGTGATACCTGGTGCAGGAGCTGTCTGAGCCTCTGTAGTTGTGACTCCAGCTGTTTGTTGTGCTCCTCCAGGATGTGCATGCGCGCCTCCAGACGGCCCTTGTGCTGACGCAGTAGTTTGGCCTCAGCGAGCAGGTCTGCCTCGTCCGGGAGAGAGGAGGGGCCCTCGGGTGCCCCCCTCTGACCGTGCTGCTCCTTCAGCTGCTCGTACTCCCTCTGCAGAGTTCTGGGAGCAACAGGTATCCAAGTTATTATATTATGGACAGTTGGAGTGTTAATAGTTAACTATTGCCATTTTTATTACATTTTACTAGTATTTCTCTTGCTCGCAGATTTCACTGGATGAGACAGCATTTGTGTAAAGAGTGAAGAGAGACATTCAGTAAACTCTCTGCAAACTGGGAACAACTGTACAACTCACTCATTTTTGCACTGTTTTCCTTATGTCCTCTTGTATATAGCTGAGATATATTTTTATTACTACGATATATTTCTATATTTTATTTTACTTGTACATATACAGTACATTAATATAATTATGCCCTATTTGACACCAGTCTCTTGCTATATTGCTACTTCTTTAAAATGTATTATGCCATGCAGCTTCTCTTTATTATAATGTGATGTGTGAGCTACTGTGTCCAAATAATTTCCCTTGTGGATTAATAAAGTTTGTCTAAAGGCCACTACACACTACAGGATTTTTCAGTCTTTTTTTCAGATTTTTAAACGTACGACAAAAAAGCGCATGCCACACACATGAGGAGAATCTTATGAGACTTAAAATGGCTGCATACCACAGGTTTTTTATGTATAATATATTTCCTGTCTACAGTAAAACCACTTGATTTTTAAAGCATAAAAGATTGGCGATAAAGTACACAGGAAGTAGAGTCACTATCGGTAATCTGCAGCTTCACCTCGATCCGTGCGCTTTGTGGATGTAAACAGACACATACAAGGAACTTCTCTTGCCTTTTTACTTTTCAAACTGGATAAATAGTGCGGTTTTGTGGACTGGATGTCATTATTTGCGGAGGACAATTCCTGTGGATAGTGTGGATGAGATGCTGCACTTTAAATTTACCGCTTTACGAGAGGTGAGTAATAAAGTCTTCTCATTATTTTCACTATATCTCGAGTTTTTATCTTGCGCCTCTGTGTCCATCACTCCTCTTCCCCTGACGTTTTATTGGCCGTTACTGTGGTTTGGTGGTTACTCTGCCAGAGCAGCTCAGAGTCACACTGACACCACAGACGAGGAGCGCAGAGGCTTCAAAATTGCACACGAAGATAGTCGGATCACGCCTCCTCAAACTCAGGAAGAAGCAAACTGCAGCCAAAATCGGGCAAATTCTCCTGTAGTGTGTGGCGGCCTTAAAATCTTGAGGCCAGGCTACAATTTCCAGATATGAGTCGAGACTGAGTCCATGAGAACAAGACCATATTTTAACATAATATAAAATAAATAAATTGAGCAATTCAGGTCTTCGTCAATTTTTAATTTTATATATTTTTCACTGTGATTGTAATAGCACTTCATTTTTGGAACTACACCTTCTCAAGAGCAGATATAGCCTGTGCGAGATCAATAAAGGTCAATCTTCTAATCCTTAACCACTGTAAGGCGCTTTGTGCTACACTTTTGTATGAAAAGGGCTTTATAAATATTGTTTGATTGATTGAGCCTTTGTAAACACACTTTTTTCCCCATGTGTGCCCAATCTTGTGTCAATTTAAAGCTGTAAGATTTTGTGGCACAAGACCTTGTCCCATCCATTCTGGTGGCTATCAAGTAGCAAGCAATATGGATTTTTATACTAACTTACACACTATTCTTTGCCCAAAGCCTTTTTGTAGAAACTGAAATCAATTTACACCCCAAAACAAAAGATTTATGTGAGTCTATTGTGCTTAAGTGAATAATGGTAATACATAGCAGCTTTAAAAAAGCTCTTTCCTGCAGCTGTACCGTATAATGCCATATAATACCCACTCATGTTTACCTCTACTTTTAGACTGGAATCCTATTTGAAAAGGATATAATATATAATATCCTTTTCAAATAGGAAGGGTCCTTTTATGCTTTTTATATTATAAAAAGCATAAAAGGACCCTTCTCCAAATCTCTCCTTCCTCCTCGACACTCGGCTCCACTCTCAGCTGCAGTGCTTTACTTAAGTTGACATTTATGAGTTTGGCACCAGCCCTGGACTAGCCCAAGTATGTGCGATGTGCAGTCATTTCTGTGGCCATAAGCTGAACGTGACAATAGACTGCACTGGGAATGTATCACTATATACTTCATATTGTGACAGGAGAACTATGAGGGTGTACTATTTTTACAGTATTGAGAAAAAGATAGGGGGAGGTGTGAAAAATTTGGGTGACAATTTTTTTTTTTTAGGAAAGTCTATAATAAACAATTCTGCTGCATCTTGGATCCAGGAGCATAAACACCAAAAGTAACTGTAACATTTTCCCCAAATTAGAATATACAGTAATTTAATCAGTAATAATGAAGTCATAAAATTGCGGAAGCCGAGAGAGGCCATATTTATAAGCAATATTTTTTCTTCCTTGTTATCCCGAGATAACGAGATAATTAATTCGAGATCTCGAGAAAACACACAGTTATTCTGTTATCTCGAGAAAACAAAAAATTATTCCGTTATTACGAGAAAACAAAACTGTTATCTCGAGATCTCGAAATAGCAGTTGAGATGTCGGCTTCCGTAATGCAGAAGCCGACAGAGGCCACGCCCCCTTGTAGGCCAGACAACGAAGGCGGAAGACTGTATCTCCATCGGTAAAGACGAAGCCGGGCCTTCTGTGGAGGTGCCGCGGACTAATCTTGAAATTATCCCAAATTAAAAGTTGTAATGCAATCTCCCCCTGTGTCAAAGCTAGTTCCCTCACCTGTAATGACTTCGGGGCCAATTCTCATTCTGAATAGAGGCGTTTTTGGTCATTAGAATGTCTGCAATAATAATCGATCAGCTGATAAGGCAATATTTTGATCAGGGGTTGACTTCCGTATAAAACGGCATCCAAGCTAACATATAAATTTACCTTTGTTCTTCCTCAAGACGTGCAATGATGCGTTCCAGGTCCCCGCGCTCCTCCCTCTCCACAGCCAGTAGGATCTGTGCAGGACTCTGGGGCTGACTGCAGGGGGAACTATCTCCTCCTCCCAGCGTCTGACAGTACTGAAGAATAAGCGCATGCTCGTCATCCCTGGAAAAAATGCACAATTGACTTTGATTACACAGTTGGAACATTTTATCATTTTGCTGAAAATTCAACTTGTGTATTTGTGAAGTGCTCTGGGGACAAAGTAAGAGCAATATATGTCGAAAAGTGGGTGGTTATAACTGTTTAAAATTAATTGTTTTTCATGTTTTGAAGGCAGGTGCATGTAAATCAGGTAAACATTTTTATGAAGTACTCATTTCTTATGGACCATAAGAAATCAATCGTTTTAAACATAAAGATTTGGCCCTGTACAGTCCAAGGAGAGGGATGCCGGTGAGTTGTGATAAGAGTCATTAGACAGAGGTGAAAACAAGCCCTTATGCTTGGTTCATTGTGAAAGCTCAGAGGGTCTAGAGCAGGTTCAGCTCAGGTCCACCTGTCACTTCCACCTGTCAGCTCCACTCACCCTGACGCACACAAACACCATCACAGTTGGAAGGCTGTTTTTTTAAAACTCTCAGGAAACTATGCAGCAAGGTGAAAGTTTGAAAATGGTTTTAAAGACTTTTTGGGTGATCTGCTATAACTTCTCATGTAAATCTTTTTCAAATCTACTGTAATGTGGGGACAGTGAGGACATGCAATTATTTAGAACTGTTAGAACTAATAAACATTTGTTAACCATTCTTTCTAATCAGCCTGTTAAATTATTTCTTTTTTAAATGCTACAGCTGTCACAGCCTCACTGCATAAAGGCCAGGTTGTTCTTTAGGTTCAAAGTAAGACCCAGCAGATTGGAGAAGTGGACAAATGATAAGTAACAAGCACATTTTCACAATGGCATCATCTCCGGGTGCATAATAAAGAGGCTGAAGCAGGAAGCCATTTTTGTCACATTGACAGTAATTACAGCATATCTGCCACTGGCGCTGGGCACAGCACTGATAGAGCTCTCACCTTTTCACAATAAGTTGTTTCCAGGTCTTTGGAAATAATATGTTTTATTACTCACTCAGTGTCCTGTGATGTGGGGCCGAAGGGCCAGACACACAAAAGGAATGAGCACTCAACTTTGTCATTTAGTATTGCATGGCTAAAAATAAAATTCCAATAAACACATTTTGGCCATTTGAAGAGTTATCTGAATTTCAAAAATTACAAAGGACCTTTCCTGAATAGTTAGTTTTAGTTTTAAGTCTCTAATATAAAATCACATGTTCATGGTATGGTCAATTGCATTTAAAAAATACTTCTGTTTCAGAAGATGCAAATGTTTCTGATCAGTGTTTCACTAGAATCAAAATGCATTTTTTAGAAACTTGATTTTGATTGAATTTTTTATTTTATTTCTACTCCTATGCCAAGGTCGACCAGATGTCATTTGTTATAAATTCAGATACAGGACAATACTTTTCATGAGCCTAAAACTGCACTAATAATAATGCAGATTTCTTTTTTTTTTTTTTAATTAATGCTCAAGTTGTTAAAGTTACAGTCATAGACTGAAAAATATCCAACAAACACTGAAAATTATTTAAAACAATAATTTATGTAGATATAGCTTGAGCCATCCTCTCCTCTCTTTCATTTTCATCAATCAATCACCCATCTCAAACTTTATTAACCACTGTTACGATCCAAATTGAGTGACGCTGCGCTGAAACGGTGGAAATTCTTATCTCACTGACTCATGCAGCGCAGGCAAATGCAGGAAATGCCATTCTACATCAAACCTGCCTCCTCACTGTGGGAGATAGAGATGTCAGAGAGCACGTCAAAACCCCCGGGGAACAGCACTGGACTCAAAAACACAGCGAATGTGCACAAATAGAGTCACCAATTAAAGCTGGGCCTGGCAGGACGACCCAGAGCTGGTCAGAGAGCATCATTATGGACCGTGGGTAGAACGGGATAACAAACATCTGCCCTGGGAAGCGAGGAGACAGGAAATGGGCTGACAGGACTGAGTGGAAATTAATGAAGGGCTAGAGCCAATATACTGTATATAGAGAGGAATCAAAGATAGAAAGAGAGGAAGGGAGAGAGAGGTGATTAAATAAGGACTGCTGGCTGTCATTCGTCGCACTGCTTTGTGGGGGTTGTGTAGATTGCTGATTCGAAAAATTTACACAGAAAAGTTATATATTTGAGAAAATGTTCTTTTTGAGTAAGATTTCAAAGAAGAAAATCTAGACATTTACCCAGCACAAGGAGGTGTCTGAGAATGCCATTATAACGAGGACTGTATAATGAGCTGACAGCAGTACACCTCGGCTCTGAGAAAGCACTGGAAGGAGGGACTACACACTCATTAATGAATTCTATGGACTAATTAGGTTGTTGTGTATTATCCGTCCTTTTTTCCTTTTAATTACGGACCAAATCATCACTTATTTTAATACTAACACCTGAAATTGAATTGAACAGAGCGCATATTTAGGCTGTGTTCTTCTCTCAAAAAGAACACTGTAACACCTTGTGATGGATGAAAGGTAGCTGTTAACTTGAAAACTACCACTTCATGACATTATAAGGTACAGAACATTTTGAACTTTGGAGATGTAGACAGACTAAAGACAAAGGGTTACTCAAACAACTCTAGGAATATATATCCATGGAGTCAAGCAGGTGGCAAAAAGTTACACAGTACACCCTTAATTACCTGCCACTCTGACCACCACCCACACTGGCCCAACACCATTTGGAGCAGGGATTGGCCTGTCAACTTTCGGATTACCTCTACCACTTGGGCCACTGACACCCCATTTCTAATCCTACTTCAACCCAAAAATTAGCTACTGCTACAACAAACTATATGTCTACTTCAATAACAAAAAAGTCCAATAATAGAGCTATTGCTAGACACACTCTGGGATATTATAAAGATAAGAGTTTGTCTCAGTACAATGACAGTACAGTGTATTGTTTAGTTTAGACAATATCGAACAAAAATGCTCTTTGTATCTCTCACAATGAGGTTTGATTGACTTTATTGATCTCACACAGGAGAAATTGTCCTCTGCATTTGACCCATCCTGTTATTAGGAGCAGTGGGCAGCACATGACTGTGCCCTGGAACCATGATCTTGTTGCATAGGCTTGGTCAGGACCTAAGCTGGAGGATTTTACCTGGATGTTGATGGGGAAAACCGGAGTGCCCGGAGGAAACCCACCCAGACACGGGGATGCAAACTCCACACAGAAAGGCCTGCATACTTGTCCTTTGAAAACCAAGGACAAGTATGCGTTGTTTTATGATGTGTATTTTAAACTCACTTGACTTCCCAAAAAGTTTGAAGAAAAAAAAAAAAAAAAGAAAGGCATTTGGCTAAGATATATGAGAGCCGAGTTTAAAAGACAATTCAAGGGGGAAAGATGAGAATATCAATGGGAAGACCAGCACAAAGCATGTTATTTTTTCATTCAAGTCTTCAAAGTGACTAATTTCAAAGTTTACTGAGTGCTTTGTGCAAAACTGCAAGGGCCCAGAGGTGGAGCATGATTAAAATGAAGTGGGGACAAAGAAACCTAGCAAAGAATTAGTAAAACACTGATGATAAAAGGGCTGCCTTAAAACCCAATTTTCTTGTCAATAAAAGAAAACTTTCAAGGCTCCACGTAGCTGAGCACATTTTGTCTTGCCCCAGTGCAGATATATGGTGTAAGCAGCTCCTGAGGTCAAAATAACTGTATACTATCTGCATCTAATTATAAACCATTTATTTTCCGACAAGCAGAAAGTGTGCGGTTGGTGTGCTAGTTGTTGTTAGCTTTACCGTGAAGCTAAACCTGCACTCTCACCTCTGAAAGTTGTGAAAGGCTGTTATAAACTCATCGTTGTGAATGATTAGGATGCTTGGAGTGTATAAGGTATGTGAGGAATAACTTTGGACCACTGCAAATAGTTTTTAAGATGGTAAAAATCAGGTACAGCACCTTAAACAGACTTAACAAAGACTAAAACATGATATTAGGACTATATAAATTTAATTATGACTAAAATCTTTTACATTACTTATTGTGATGTATTTAGTTTCCAGCAATATGCAGATTTCATGGTAGCTAGGCAAGATCTCAATAACTACAGCTCTGGAAAAAAATAAGAGACGACTGAAAAATGATCAGTTTTTCTGATTTTACTAAAAGGAAAGGGCAAAAGGAACATTTTATCTATAAACTACTGACAATATTTCCCCCAAATTCCAAATAAAAATATTATCGTTTAGAGCATTTATTTGCAGAAAATTACAAATGGTCAAAATAACAAAAAAGATACATGTTTTCAGACCTCAAACGATGCAAAGAAACAAGATCAAATTCATTTTAAAACAACATAATACTAATGTTTACACTTAAGAAGAGTTCAGAAATCAATATTTGGTGCAATAACCCTTATTTTTTTTAATCACAGCTTTCATGCGTCTTGGCATGCTCTCCACAAGTCTTTCACATTGTTCTTGGGTGACTTTATTCCACTCCTGGTGCAAGAACTGAAGTAGCTCAGCTTTGTGTTTGTGTTGGAATTCAGCAGACGCTGGAATGGAATGGCTGTAATACATGTAGAGATGCTGATTTCAGAAAAAAATGCAGTGGTCTCTTTTTTTCTTTTTCTTTTTTACTTTTTCCAGAGCTGTATAATTTTGTGCTATGCTGCCCTATGCTTTTGCAACAGGTCAGATACACAGATATGCCAATAATAATAATGAAGTGTTTTATTTTGAGAAACAGCACTTTATCAACATGCACAAATAGTAAATATGGATATCACTGCACAGCTGGCAGAGATGCAGAATCACTCTTTGCGGCACAAAACAAGCCAGAAGGCAAACACGGATGGAATTGGCAAACCCAGTCACTCATGTCCAGCCTGGATGTTTTCATAAACCAACGCATTCTGGGTTGTGCTGATCTGTGAGGCATGTGGGTTCTATATAAGCAACTGTGGGTAAGATCTCAAAATGCAAAAGAGAAACAATGAACCACTGCGGAGAGATGCCAAGAAAACGATCTTAAGAAAACAGATGGGAGAGGAACTGAGAGAAAGAGTGACAGATAAATCTATGTAATTTACACACAGGTCTGAAAGTAATATTTGGGGGTTATTGCAAAAGGATACTTTGTCAAATAAATGCTGTGGAAAATTGCCTTTGTGACTTTAAAGCAGACAGTTTGAAGCATCATTGCGCACCAAGTTTATTAAAAAGAAAACAATGAATATCTTAAAATAAATGGAAAGATATATGCATTTATTCCACTGTGCAACCAAAATGACATCCACTCTATAACTCTACTAGAGTTATTAATGCTTTTAGGAGTGACGAGACACAATTTCCACAAGATGAGTCACGAGAGTTTTATTTCATAGATTACAATTAATTTATTTTAATATTTCTTATATGTAATATTTTAGTAGTCATTATTGCACTACTTTTTGGAACTAATTAAAAAGTAGTGCAATCCAATCCAATTTGATAAAGATCTTTATTTGTTTGTTTGTTTGTTTTGTTTTTTCATGTGTACACCATATTTTGGCAAGTTTATGTCACAAGATCTGGGGGCATGAGATAATGTCCCATCCCAAGTTGCTTCTAAACATACATCATAGTAAATGTATAAATATGTTATTTAGTAAATGTATATGTTTTAATCTCAAGTCCCAAAATAAAATGCATTGTAAAACGTTTGATTGGATACTGCCTATTGATGACCAAACTGCATATTTTAAAATTGGTTAACTGTGTAATTTCATATGTCCCGTTTTACAAAGGTGAGATTAAGTAATAATATTATGTGTGATCAGTGTATATTTCAACTGTCTCTATTCATTCTTAATTCCAAACACACTTAAGATTACGTACTCAAAATCATTCAAATAATTATTCATCCCAAACACTTCGAACCAAAGACTAGCTGGGTTATTTTCATTTCCTCCTCACTTAGTGAGACAATTAAGGCTGCAAAAAAATGTAAATTCACACAGTGCTTTATGATTAATTATGATTCATTTTATGGAAATAGCTAATCAAGTCTTCAGCATCATAAAATAGGCATTACTATATAAAGGACCTGTCAGACCAGAGACAGGTGCCACTTTGTGCTTCAAGCTACGTCTGTACTCTAGTAGAAGTACTACAATTATTACAGAATTATTACACAAAAAAGTGAACACGTGAAGTAGTTCCTTTGAAAAGTACTTGAGATACCATTAACTATGCCACTGCTGCTGGTACTACCACTACTACTACTACTACTACTACTACTACTACTACTACTACTACTACAACTGCTGGTACTACTACTGCAACAGCTGATACTGTTAACACTACAACTGCTGGTACCACTACAACAATAACTTCTAGTACTACTACTAGACCTACAACTACTACTGCTACCACTGTTACTGTTACTATTACATAGCCAACACTTCCTCTTGTTATTGTATAAACACAGTAAATGTAACGTCCTTCAGTAGCCCAGGCTTCTCTTGCTCATTAGTGTGCAAAGCCTTTCTAACTATAATGTGCCTGCTCTTCTTAGGCCATAAAAACAAAACAGTGAGGATAATGTGTTTATCCCACATCACAAAGAGAGGAGAGGAAACAGTCCCTCCACTGAACTGCACCTCCATATCACAAGTCCTCACCAAAACCATTTTAGCCTGTCTTTGCTTTATTCTCCTCCTGTCTTATTGTTCACACTAAAAGCCATACAAATAAAAAGGATTGCCTTTGGGGGTCTTTGGGGGGAAATTTCATGAGGTCAGCAGAGACAATAAGTTTGTACTGCTGCCAACTTTCATCCACAGACTTCAAAGCTCTGCACTTTTTCTCTTTTGATTTTGTTTTTCCACAATGAATCCTTGACCATTTTGACACTTTTTGGAGAAGGCTAAAATTCAAAATGGTCAAATTTTTCAATTTGGAACAAACTGGGTTTCTGAGTTTAATATAATTGTAAGCATTATAACGACACCTGAACTGAGCTATCAAACCAAAAACTAGATCATATAGAATAGGGCAGGTTAGAAATTACATAAACTAATGCAAAATTTGAAGTAAACCAATATGCTATCCATAGAGATGTTATTGTTTTGCCCAGAGTATGGCATCAAACATGTCTGCTTAATGAGGACAAGCAGGTAACACAATCAGGCCCAGTTAGCAGGTCTAATTGGTGGAAAGGCAACTCGCAGTAAGCATTTCAAGATTTTTTGAGCGATAAAAACACCTTGAATTGAGTGACATTAAGATAGATAAGTGGACTGCCATTCCACACTGCACCTTTAACATAGTAGATATTAGCTACACCATATTTTAAGTATGAGTCTATACTACTGCCAGTAATGTGTCCACTTCACTTCACATGCGCCAAGTTTATGAATGGATCTAGTAGAAATATAAATCTTTAGAAATACAAGTATCTTATCAAACTATGCTGACGGGAGGAAAGGCAATTCTCCTCAAAGTGCAGAGGGAGAGTGAAAGGCCGTCCAAGCTCATTCCAACGATTAGGATCTGTGAGGAAGTAGACCCATGTGTCCTTCAAGCCCTGGAGATACGCACGCACACACACACACACACACACACACACGCACACACACACACACACGCACACACACACACACAGACACACGCACACACACACACGCACGCACACACAGTCGTACAAATGTCATCACAGGTCATCCTCTTTTACCTCTCTTTGTAATTTCTGCTTCTTCATCCAGGCCTTGATCACAGATAACGGGTTGCTATTACACATCTAAAAACCCATCAGTTTCATCTGTTGTCACTATAATCTATTACGGAGCTTTGGACGTGTCCCCCTGCTGAGGTATTCACTGGCATTGTTTCACTCTGGCTGTCATCTCGACCGCAATGAAAGTGACAGGAATTTGGATTCATAACATAAAAAAGAGGGAAGATGTTGGATTTTAAATGGATCATTGTTTTGTGCCTGTGATAAATGGAGGAACTCAGAAATACTTTTGAACTTTTAAGGTGAATAAGGTGCATTAAAGGTTTAAGGTGCATTAAAGTTCTTCTGTCTTCTCTCAACTATGTCAATTTACTTTTTATATCTTAATTTTGTATGTTAACCGAGTATTGGCATAGTAGTTTATTCCAAATTCATTCTTTGCATCAACAAAAACAATTACAGGAAAAATAATACTTAGTTAACTAATACTTAAAGCCCCAGTGCGTAGGATTCGTGGCGCATAGGTGGATGGTGCTATTGCACTTTCTGTTTTAGCTATGGCAGACCTCGAGGGTCACCCGGGCGCGCGCACAAGCCGCGTTTTTTTTTTTTCTTTTCTCATGAAAACACACATTCCCGATCATGTACCATGACACTCTACACATCAAATGAAACCTTACAGTCTCCTCTTTTTGACTATGCAATTCATTACCCTGCACAACAAACACTCCCCGAGCACATGGGGCTTTTATACGGAAAAGCACAAAACGAGGTTAGCTTACCTTAGAATGCTTTGCACAGCTCAAACTCTGTATTTCACCATAAACTTGCTCTCAATTTGTCCGTAAGGATCCAGCGAATAAAATCCAGTAAAACAATTTAGTCCAAAACACGTGTTAGATCCATTACGAGTCTGATCTGGCAGCATGCTTGTGTTGTTTACCCAAAACCACGAGCCTTGCCGAAGGCGAAGGCGGAGCCCAAATGTCCTTCTGTGGCTCTCGTATTCAAAATGGCTGCCTCTGCATGGGGAAGATCCCCCTTTTATGTGACTATATCTAAGTTCAAAAGAATACTTTGATTTCATGATGGAAGTGAAAAGGCTTGGAAAACAATGTATTTTTGAATGGGTATCTTCAATTTCAGTAATTAACAGGTAAAAATCTTACACACTGTCCCTTTAAAGGTGCACAATATAAATTTTCTGGTAGTGTGTGGGAGCGTGTGCCATCTACATTTTTCCATGGAAGCAGAGCTAAGTTACAAGTCAGATCTGCGGCTAGGCTAACAATAAGAATGAAAGTTCTTTTTAGGTTTGTAATTGAATGAATGCAGGATAGAAATGCGTAATGCCATTCCGTGAAACATTTCAAGCAAAGCAATAAACATCGCCTTGGAAACAAACAGGTGGCAGACGCTTCACAAGAAAACTTAGAGTGGTTCGTTAAAGTCTACTTTTTTTTTTTTACTTTTTCGAGTTACTATCTTTTCATTTGAATGAGACACTTACATGCTTCCTGTGGCGGAACTACTATCAGTGGGCAGGGATCCGTTTGATCGCTCCATCTGGGCTAACCTACAAGAGAAAACCAAAAAAATACCATAAAACAGTAGAAAAATGTCTCTGGAAATAAAAAAATCTTCCCTAAACAACCATACTGCTTGATTCAGTACATTCCAGTTTGACTAATATGCAGTGAATGACCAACTGTCCCCACACGGTTTTGTGTTTGTAATCCTACACTAATGAGCCTGCGTTGTGATCAAAGTCTATATTTCGCCCACTCCAGAGTCCAGTTACAATACAGCATCTGCACACACAATTTTATATTGAACAATAATCAAATGCAGGCATGAGGTAGCATATTAAATTTACAATATAGTGAGTTTCATCATCTAATTGCATGCCTTCTGCAAATGTAATTCCATAAGGGGCTTTATAATGAGCAGAATTTGCCTCTTATCTATACAGTGGTTGTATTTTAGAACGTGTGTGCGGGTGCTGATAAAACCCAATGACACCGAGCAGAGGTTAATGGTGTGTGACCAATAGGGTTACAGGGCACCCCGAGCAGCTCTGCATCAAAAGTCTAGTAATAAGAGCTTACTATATAAAGGGGAGTACAGCTTTGACATTGATAACCTTCATGCGCTCTGAGCCAAAACAGGACATTACTACAAGTGCAGTCTGTGTGGAGGTTGGAATTTGGGACACTGGAGATAGAAGACAGGGATCCTATTCGGAGTACGGAGGGCGTCATTAGTAAGGTCTGATTAGCAATGCGCATGTGTGTGTGCGCAGAGGAACAAGGGAGAGTGGAAGTGTGTAATAGGGTAATGGTGGATTTGTAATCGCTCTGATGTGTACACGTTTTGTCACTAGGGTGTGCAGTTGGTAGCCATGTCTCATCCAACCTCCGCAAAAAGTAAACAAATTAAAAAAAAACTTGTATTGTGTATTAGTTGAATAAACATGTATTGAACTGACTAAATATAATCATACTTTAGAATGAAAGAAAAAAAAAGGAAAATGCGATGTGTTGTGCAGAATAATCTCTCGCAATGATCCCCAGTGGTGCACCTCAGCTCATTACAACTATGATGTAATTCCTTATTACAAATAAATTACATGCAACTTTTCACAAAGATATACAGACCACTGCAAAATTATCAGTTCTTCTGATTTTACTACTTATAGGTATGTGTTTGGGCAAAAGGAACATTTTTGTTGGAGTCTATAAACTACTGACAGCATTTCCCCCAAATTCCATATTAAAATATTACTGTTTAGAGGATGTATTTGCAGAAAATGACAAATGGTCAAAATAACAAAAAGATACATGATTTCAGACCTCAAACAATGCAAAGAAACAAGATCAAATTAAATAAATAAAAAAAAACATAATACTAATGTTTACACTTAAGAAGAGTTCAGAAATCAATATTTGGTGCAATAACCCTTATTTTTAATCACAGCTTTCATGTGTCTTGGCATGCTCTCCACAAGTCTTTCACGTTGTTCTTGGGTGACTTTATTCCACTCCTGGTGCAAGAACTGAAGTAGCTCAGCTTTGTGTTTGTGTTGGAATTCAACAGACGCTGGAATGGAATGGCTGTAATACATGTAGAGATGCTGATTGGAGAAAAAAAATGCAGTGGTCTCTTATTTTTTTCTAAAGCTGTAGTTTCTGCAGTATTCACTTTTTACTTTTACTCACTGAATAAAAATGCTATATTTACACACCACATTGGTCAAATCACCCATTCATTACAAACATCTGAGTAGCAGGAGATGATAACACTGATGAGATATGGTCCCGTGGGTGGCTGGGTGAGTAGGTGGGTGCGTACCTGCTGGCGAACTGCTCTATCCTGGAATGGGTGTCATCATGAGAGAGCTGGGGTGACTGGGACAGCCTGCAAATGGATGAGGTAATGGAGATGAATGAGATTTGGCTCTTCCCATCATAGAGACATTAGCTAAGCCTTATTCACATGCAAACAATCGTGGCTGCTATCTCCCATCATAACATCATCTAAAAACAAACGTGGCGGATGATCTACTGCTGAAAAGATGGACAGGTCGGGGATGCATGTTTTGGCCAACAGCCAGGGGAGCAGCAGGCAACATGCTTTGAGTTAGAGAAGTTAGTCGTGGAAAACTACATTATGTTAATAGTGAATGCGGATATCTGCAGCATTCCTGTGACAGTTCAAGACATACTCACTCGTACTGCTCCGGACACATGCTGATCAGGGTAACGGGACTGTAGTGAGAGGACGAGAGGAGGAGAGAAGGAGAGGAGGGGAGGAGAGGGTTAAAACCATAGAGTAACAGCAGATGGAGGGAAAAAATTGCGAAGGAAAATCTCATAATATTGTCTGAATATTCGCCACCTGTGGTTTCGTCTTTGTGCACTGGAACAACTTTGAAATTGTGTCAAGGTAATTGTGTCAAGGTAACTTGGAAAAAGTTGTCAAGGTAATATTTCAAAATTGTTAAGTGTTAAAAAATCTATTATAATTTCTTGCTATATACAAAGATAAGCCTTAAAGGAAAATTAACGTTTTTTTACAATCTGAGCCTTCTTTCGGCAATAAAACAAGTAGTTTTACTCACCCATAGCAGTTTGCTGTCAATTGGAGCAGTATCGCAGAACTTATGTTGAGCCGTTTTGTTCTACTAATGATCCCGTATCCGTTAACATGGTGCTCGTATCATATGCTCAGGGCATTACTTTGCGGTGTCCAAATAACACAAACTTTAGCACTTTTCAAATCACAGAAGATCGCTGTGCCAGGGTAGACTTTGAGTGGATTCCAAAATGGCCTGAAACCAGATATCCAGCTATAGTTTCATTTGATGACGTCATCAGAGAGGACAGTGCGCATGCGTGAACTCAGCTGTTTTGTAAACACAGCTAGTCCGAAAGAGGCTAACACCGCTCTGAACTGTTGCGATATCGGGTTTCAGGCCGTTTTGGAATCCACTGAAAGTCTACCCTGGCACAGCGATCATCTGTGATTTGAAAAGTGCTAAAGTTTGTGTTATTTGGACACCGCAAATCAGTGCCCCGAGCACTCATGCTAACAGATACGGGATCAGTGGTAGAACAGAACGGCTCAACATAAGTTCTGCGATACTGCTCCAATTGACAGCAAACTGCTATGGGTGCGTAAAACTACTTGTTTTATTGCCGAAAGAAGGCTCAGATTGCAAAAAAACGTTAATTTGCCTTTAATAATCACTACTACTACTAGTATACTGTAATTGAACACTGCAACAACAGAGCTTAAAAAAAAATGTTATGCAAGAGTAAAATAATTTAGTAGCTAATTTTGCACATTTAGAGGTGCACTGTGTAATGTTTCTGGTAGAGGGTCCGCCACCTGCTTGTCTCCGTGGAGATGTTATTTTGTCTTTTTGTCTGGAATGTCCCAGTGTGGCATTAAACATCCATCTTGCATTTACTCAATAACATGCATTTTTATTGACCTAAAAACTTGCATTCTTAGGTTGCGTCCCATTTCTCTGGCTTACCCCTTCGCCCCACCCCTTGGTTTTGCACGTTCATGTGAGGGCATGGGGTGTCCTGATTCTAATTTTGATCAAGGGCTAGGGCCACGATCAAGGGCTACTTACCCCTTGAAACGAAGTAAGCTCTCGACCAGACTTGAAACAAAGGCGTACGCCTACAAGCTCAGGCAGGTTTTGGGATCAGGATGGCAGCGTCACATCGACCAGCCAAGGAGTCTCATAAATGTATTTTCAGCAGTTGTAATTATCGATTAACAGTTTAGCATGGTTTACAATTATGACGCTTATGTTCTACGTTACTTTTAGTGAACTGTTGTTGCGGTTTTAATTGTAGTGATGCCTGTTTAACCGACGTTATTGTTTTCATCGAACTTTCATGTATAAACAAGCTAGTTTTTTTGTCGAGTTGAGGTATCCGATAATCCTTGACATTTATTTACGTTTGTTTGCGTTAATTGTTGTCGCCTCTGTAGACGTAGCAGCCAGGTATAGGCAAGGGATGATGACGCAAACGGTAATCGAATGGCGTCCCATTTCTTAGGGGAACATTCGTACCCCGAGCCCTCTCAGCTCATTATCGAGGGGCAAGAGAAAGACGTAGATAAAGGGGTAGGGAAAGGGCAAGGGATAAGACAGAGTAATGGGACGCAGCCTTACTATGAGTGGGCTTGCCTCTCCACAGATTTGACATGTGAGGTGGCTCTGTGATGTCACCCTGTCTCCGTGGAGATAAATAAGTGGAATGCCATACTGTGAAACAGTCCAGGCATTATCTCCATGAAGAGAAGCAGATGAAAAACTACATAATGCACCGTTAAATACATCTTTAAACCCCTTCCAGCAAAATTCAACTTCAACTGATCCATAATGTAGCCTGTATTATCCTCATTAATAGTAATACTCTGTGATACTTGACAATCCTGCTAGACTTTAAGAGCGATTTTCCAGGTTTTGGTACAGGCCCTTTTTCATGGTTCTTTTGCTGCAATGTTCACGCAGATAAAAGCTACAGAATGCTTGTATAGCTCACAGCAGGACGGCCCATTCTCCAGCACATCTATAGCTCAGAGGAAAATGTGAAATGTGTCACACAATTCAGAGGGGAACAAGTACTCAGTGTTCAAGAGCCCCCAAGGGTGTCGCTGTCACCCTGTTTGTGTCATCGCTAATCACAGCAGCCTAGAGAGCTAGACTTTTAACAACAACTAACACCTCAGAAAATATAGAGACATTATTGACTAAAATGAATAAAAGGTCATTTCACAGTTGTCTTAAAGCATAGGGCCATCATTGTAAATTAATTAGCTTTAAATTGTCTGTAACAGGTAGCTAAAGTTATTGTTTCTTCTGAGACGTCACACTTCACTGTGATTGGTTAAACGTACCTGTCACAAACTCAAAACATGACAGACAGACCAATAAGAAGAGAGGGAGGGGAAAAGTAGATGGGATTTATCTATAATTGATTACTAGAAAATAATAATTACATTCATTTCAATCCAGTCTATCTAAAGGTACAGTGCTGTTTTAATTGGCTGTATGTTTTTTATAATTTTATTTCATAAAGCTGGTCATATGAGGAATTATGAGCAAATGCAACAAGTGAATGAAATAAAATTAAAGATTCTAATCATGTTCAGTGATTGCTAAATTTAAATTTGTGATTTTTTTCTCAAAATAATAACATGTGACAAACTTATTTCGTGCACAGAGCTGCTAAAAACTGAAACCGCTAAACAGAAAAGCATTTAACTACTATATTTTGATGCTATCTCCAGATGAAAGATTGTTACAAGGTCAGATTACAATTTGATTATATCGCCCCAATCTCTATAAATAACATTTGTGGTTAATTCCAACTCATTTTAGAACTATGTATATGAAGTTACCTATTAAAGCAGATAATCTAGTTTTCAGAGTTTGAAAACGACTAACTCAATAAAATGGAAATACTCAAAGGACTATACAAAACAACAGTGAAGGATGATACTGACACACACAAAAGGGAGGGCAGTGTAATGGCATTGGGAATATTGTGCCTTGACAAAAATGGCCGCTCTACTAAACCGTATTTGAATGGACGACCTCCTCTGTCTGCTGGAAAAAAGCAATAAAAGTGTTCACTTGTGCTCCTGAGCTGCAGTTAAAATAAATGGCTGCGCCAAAACTAAAATAGATTGTTTCTATGACGATGGTGACAAGTTATTGTTCTGGCTATTGATTTGTTTAAGAATTTTATTTTGAAAAAGAAAAGGCTATTCGTTTCCATGACAAGTGCAGTTTGACTTTTTATAATGATTTGAATAGAGTATGGGTCAGACATAGATTTAAAGTTAAGGAAATGCAAATGTACAGCTCTGGAAAAAAATAAGAGACCACTGCAAAATTATCAGTTTTTCTGATTTTACTACTTATAGATATGTGTTTGGGCAAAAGGGGAAAAAATTGTTTGAGTCTATAAACTACTGACAACATGTCCCCCAAATTCCAAATAAAAATATTATCGTTTAGAGCATTTATTTGCAGAAAATGACAAATGGTCAAAATAACAAAAAAGATACATGTTTTCAGACCTCAAACAATGCAAAGAAACAAGATCAAATTCATTCATAATACTAATGTTTACACTTAAGAAAAGTTCAGAAATCAATATTTGGTGCAATAACCCTTATTTTTAATCACAGCTTTCCTGCGTCTTGGCATGCTCTCCACAAGTCTTTCACATTGTTCTTGGGTGACTTTATTCCACTCCTGGTGCAAGAACTGAAGTAGCTCAGCTTTGTGTTTGTGTTGGAATTCAACAGACGCTGGAATGGAATGGCTGTAATACATGTAGAGATGCTGATTTCAGAAAAAAATGCAGTGGTCTCTTATTTTTTTCCAGAGCTGTATGTTTTATTTTAGCCTAATAGTTTGCACACAATACTATTATGTTCATAGACTGTATAAATGGACATGGCTAACCTGCTTCCGGCTCCATCAACTCTGGCTTCAACTGACTTTACACTGAAAAATTGTCACCCCTCTCTCTTTAACTGTTGTAAAAAAAAAACAAAAAAAACATAGAAATAATTGTTCTTCTTCTTTGCGCTTTGCTGAATGCGCTTAGCCACTGAGGGCATATTATGAATGGCATAATGGACATAATGAAAAATCTTGCTCGCTCTAAGCATATTTGTTCCAGACTGACAGTGTGAACACCCTTTTATTTTTCAGTACATCAGTTACAAACTAGCGCATGCAATGAATGACAATCTGTGATATGATAAAGAATGAGACAATAAATAAAAACATAAAAAGTAATTACAGGCTATACCATATATTACCCAATGTTATAAACGCTTTTCAGATACGAGACAGAGTAGGGTGAGTTGGAGATAAATGTTGTCTGTGGGATAATGTCCACTCATTACTGACCAGCTGTTAGAAGTGCTCTGATTTTATGCACTCATTAGGCTGAAGGCATCAACATATCTTAATAGCATTATCATTTAGCATACAACACAAGGCTTGGTTCACTGACTGTTTATTAGCATTTAGCAATTTGTATTGTAAGGTACTGGACGGTCTGTAGGTGTATTTCAACATGAAAGATCAACTACAATCACCCACTCATTTCCTGATCATATGTGGTGGGCATTTTATTACAGATGCACAGTGCAGATGTAGATAGCATCTTTAAATTCTCCTGAAACCTTATAATAAAAAATACCCCTGAATTGGGAAAAGGGGGCCCATACTTTTACAATGATAAGGAGACTTGGGGATGGCATCTGACATAAAAAATATAGAATCAATATATGCAATATGCAATTAAAAACCAAAGATATGATATAATATACCTATATATACAGCTCTGGAAAAAAATAAGAGACCACTGCATTTTTTTCTGAAATCAGCATCTCTACATGTATTACAGCCATTCCATTCCAGCGTCTGTTGAATTCCAACACAAACACAAAGCTGAGCTACTTCAGTTCTTGCACCAGGAGTGGAATAAAGTCACTATCTTTTTTTGTTATTTTGACAATTTGTCATTTTCATTTTCAAATAAATGCTCTAAATGATAATATTTTTATTTGGAATTTGGGGGAAATGTTGTCAGTAGTTTATAGACTCAAACAAAAATGTTCCTTTTGCCCAAACACATACCTATAAGTAGTAAAATCAGAAAAACTGATAATTTTGCAGTGGTCTCTTATTTTTTTCCCCCAGAGGTGTGTATATATATATATACTATACAGTGGTCCCTCGTTTATTGCGGGGGTTAGGTTCCAGAAATAACCCGCAATAAGTGAAATCCGCGAAGTTCGCGGAAGTAGTTCCGCCTCACCACACACATTATACACTTTTCTCAGACTGGAATTAACATTTTCTCACATTTCTCTCTTGTTTAAACACTCAAACTTTCGTAGATTTTCAACAAAATGTATTAATAGTGAAGCGTGGGGATGGTGTGCGCGCGGACACGTGCACCAATGGTCACGAAACAAGGCAAAGAGCCGCATGCCGTGGTTTAATCCTGGTTTAGACCTGGTCTAGTCCTGGTTTAGTCCAGGTTTAGACCTGATTTAGACCTGGTTTAGTCCTGGTTTAGTCCATGTTTAGTCCTTGTTTAGTCCTGGTCTAGTCCTGGTCTGGTCCCGGTCTGGTCCCGGTCTGGTCCTCATGTCTTAGTCCCGGTCTGAACTTCCTACAGATCCAGTAACTCATGTCTCCGCTCCTTGTGCATCCAGCGGGACTCCCGGAGCCACCACCCCCCGGGTCCCCCCTCTATAACATCTATATAAATCTGGCAAACTGAACACATTCTGTACTGTACAGGAGACACGGCATGGAGGAGAAGCCAATCAGGACGCAGAACACAATGTTGATACACTATTTAAAAAAAATTGAAATAAAAAATAAAATAAAATAAATAAATAAAAATCCGCGAAACAGCGAGGCTGCGAAAAGTGAACCACGATAGAGCGAGGGACCACTGTATATCAATAAAGCCCTCCATTTTACTCACCAACCCATTAACCTGTACGCGTTACTTAATGTAGTGGTTATATAGGCCGAGAACCTAAAAAAACAGCAGCGAGTGTGACCCATTACACCCGTTCTTTCACATTATCGAATATCGCTGTGAGAAATCCCAAATCTTGTCTGCCGTGAAACCAGGCAGAGACAGAAGTGGGAGGTGAGACGGGAAGCAGATCAAGGCCATTGAAGTGCGTAGAGGGTGGAAAATAAAAGGGAGAAATTATGATACACAGTGAAAGAGAAGAGTTGGCGCATCGCAGATACCAATTATACAGCACACATCTCATTTTCTGTCTGAGTTACTCTTTGGATGACCAATAGAGCCCAAAGCGGATCGTAAAGTTTGAGACATTTTGAAATGTAAATATGGTGAATGTTGTATGGTGCAAGAAGAAGCCCTTGGGATGGTGAGAGGAGGTAACCTTATCTGAATAATCCATGACTTTCCAAGACCTTTATCCCAAACTGCAAAATGTATTTCAATTAAGGATTTATTATGTAAATCTATGATAGTAATAGATAATAGATACTCAAGTGCCTATATATATCTGTATAAAATATGAATTATGTTATGGTTGATAAGTAATCAGAAGTTATTTGGAATACTTAAAATGTAGTTACTGTTGTCTTAATATTTAGTTTTTTAATGACTTAAAAGATAAAGGTTAAAAATGTGGAAGGAATTTTCTGCAGATTATATTCACAATTCCTTTTTTTTTTTTTTTTTTAAACAATGAATAATGTTTCCATCTTATTTTTAAATTATACCTGCATTTGCCAACTTTACATTTGGACATTTTAGACTCTTAGGATGGTGTCTGTCAGCTAGGCTCTGTAAAATTCATTCTTTGGAGTGCAGGACTGGAACAGGGTGGGAGGTGAGGGGGAGGTAGGTGCCAAATGATGGGACGAGTGAATGATCTGGATTCATCCATCTGAGAGGTGACAGTGTGCAACTGTGTGGGGCTAACTCTGCCAATGAGTCATCTCCAGAGCGCTGTGAGTACGGACCACTTCTGGTGCCAGCTTGAATAGAAGAAAAGTGTAACCTTAACCCTGAAAAAGTTTTGAAATGTAGAAATATTTAAAATATTATGCCAGAAAGTCTTAAATATTACATTCCAGTTTGAAGGAGGAGGCAACTTCCCCAACTTTTTACATAAAGCTCTCCATTGAAATGCTCACTCCTCAGGGATTTACAGCTGCCAAAAGCATCATAACTAACAAGTATGGGCTGAGTGTGCTGCCATGACTACAAGATGACTACAACTAAGACACAAGGTAAGAAGACAGGAAAATAAACATATACTGAGTGGAAATTAACACACCGTGAAAGTTCGAAAGACCAGAGTCAAAATAAGGGCACGCTAATGATCTGATGATTACCGGATTTACTGTAGCAGACATAAGCAGATTTTAATGGGGCTAAGCTGTAAGGATTAAAGGGATTTTGACATTTTGGGTAGGACATTAAAGGAATGGTAGGCTTTGTAAGATTTTTACTTGAAATTCCATAACTAAACATATACATCCCCATATACAGGATAGCCATGTTCAAATCGAATTCGACTATAGCTTTTACAAAAAACATCTGACATGATAGCCAAGTTGTTTATGTGATAATTTGGTGCTTTGCCAAAAATGATAACAGTCAGAAAAGTAGAATGAGTCTCACATTAGTCTCTCATTTGGGTTGCCAGTTTGGGTCATCCAGTTGGTTTAAACCTAAAAGGTCGCTCTCTGATCTGAATCCTCACTAAACCCCAGCACCTACAGCCCATCAAAATCCAATTCTAGTGCAGCCTCTACAGCTCAAAGAGTGAACTCTAGAGGTTCTGAGCCATGGCCTGTTCATATACTGAGAATGAGAACAATTTGTATGGGTTCTAAATGCAGATTAAGGCACTGTCAACACAGGTTTAGTTGTGAATGTAATATATTTTTAAGCCAATAAGAGCACAAGCTAAATACAGTTCCGTTAACTAAAACACTATCACCCACAATAAAATGTAGTTAAAGTGTATATTTGTATCCTTACGTTTCCAGGTTGTCTCCCTCCAGCACAGTCTGCACAGGCAGGTATCCCAGTCGAGGATGCTTGGCGAAGTACTTCTTGGATCTGAACTTGTTTTTGAGCACTTTAGTGAAATCACGCATGTCCTCGCCTGAAGTTGTCTAAAGAAGAGAGGGGGGAGTGGAAAAGGCTTGTTAGTAATGAAAGGCTAAATTATGGATTATGGAATAGTGTTAAATGGCAATTCCAATAGGGATGTCAACAATTAATCGACTTACGATTAATTGTCGATCAAGACGTTGGTCGAACAAAATGCATTAATTGTAATTAATCGCTAATCGCGGACACGCGCACCTGCGTGGTCACGAAACAAGGCAACCGTGCACCGCGCTCACTCAACGGCACTGCCCGGTGTGCCTCGCGCGTACACCGGGGCTGCTGAGCACGAGATCGAACCGCAGCGTCCGGAATGCGTAGTCTCAGCCCTAGCCACAAACCAGCCGCACGAAACAAGCAGCGGCACGTGGTGGTTTAGTCCAGGTCTAGACCTGGTCCAGTCCTGGTTTAGTCCAGGCCCAGTCCAGGTTTAGACCTGGTCTAAATGCGCGAACCGCGATAGAGCGAGGGATTACTGTATTTTGTTATTCAGCATCAATACATTTGTGTGCTTTTTACTAAGGAATAATTAATTGAGGAATATACAATATAATAATACTATGATATATTTTTGACTCAGTGTTATGTTACTATAGCTTATATTCTTAAAGACCCTATTGAAAGACTAAAATTCAGGTGAAAAACGCCGCTCAGTTAATCGTTAATCGATCGATAAGGTCAATCAACTATAGATTAATAAATTAATCGATAATTTGCATCCCTAAATTCCAAAACTTACAACTACAAAAAATGTATTATTAAAAATGTATCCCTATATCCACCTCAAGTGTGCCACTTTTAACCAAAGGAGCCAAATATAATAAAATGCAGGTTCTAGTTGCTTTTATGAAACTCAAAACAAATAAAAGTATGGATTTCAACCAGCCAAAAATAAAATAATATTCCACAATGGTGTGTGTTACAAGAGCACAGTACACAAATCAAATATGCAACTAAAATATAGTAATGGTACTTTCAAAATAATGCCGGAGCTGAATTGGATTGTTTAACAAGTGGCCTGTAGGCTTTAAAAGTACTTTTCTTTCAGTTATGTTTTCTATTAGGCTATTAGATGGTGTTAAATAACACCGAGTAATGAATCATCTGAAATAATAACAGAAGGACTCTAAAAGAAAAAAACTGAATTCACATCACTGTTATCAGTAGTGCCCAGCAGCAGTCCCCAACTTCTGCAATCTCACTGATGGAACCCACTGGAACTATGAAAACACCACTTCAATAAAATCCAAACCCAATAAAATGACAATATTGTGGCTATAAAGTACACCATGTGGCAAAAATGAGAAGGGGAATCTTATTAAAGAGTCACACTGTGATACAAAAGAGCCTATCAGGCCTTAATTCAACATGAAATGTGTGTTTTTATATGAGTGGACTCATTATTCCAATCCAGGCTGATACCACCAACACAATCACAAAGGAATTATTCTGTTTTAATAACAAAGATAAAATCATAATATATTATTTAGGAGGAAATGTAACCTTCAGTTCAGGGGTGGTCTAAGGCCAGTCCACTCAAAGCTTTAAAAACAAACCACAAAATCTTACAATCCTAAAACAAGACAGCACAAGACACACTAAAATCTGGGTAATGTTCTCTTGTTTATTGTGTTCCATATAAAAGATACACTGTAGAATTATGGACCAACTCTAAGTGGAAAGTGTGTGGTGCTGATGCCAGAAAAAGTGCATTACAGAATGTATAAGAAATCTGTATTTGTTTTGCAAAACAATAACTTAATTCACTTTATTGTAATCTTATTTAGTATTATTATACTCTACTTGGATCATATTTTAATATATTTAGCATTCTTATGTTATTCAACGTTTTTTTAGTCTTTAGTCTTTTCTGATGGAACTTACACTTGATTACACAGTCCTCCCAGACTTTAATTCCTTTATATTATGTGTCTTTATATGTAGTTTTTAAGCTCATTTTGTTTTAACCATGTCACACAAGTATCTTATTTCAGTGAAGTCAGTGAAGTGATAGCAGTACCCAACACACACTCCTCCAAACTCAATACCTGTCCCATTTGCAAAATAGAAAACTCAAAAGACAGAATTGAGAAACATCTTCACTCTAGTCACTTTCAGTTCTGTGTTCAGTGTTGGACAAAATTGAAACGCACTGGCATGTGTGCAATCCTCGATGAGAAAGTCAACTTCACCTCCCTTTGGTTTACTCTGTACAGAAATGAAATATTACTCTGTGCTAGAAAAGAGACCTCAAAGGGCTCGGACTGTTTTATCAGTGGTTCATGTGAAATTAAATACAGGCTCTGTGAAGATGTTGGTGTATTCAACTACAAAGAGAGTATATAGTAGAAGGGGACAAAGGTAACTTTCAGGGGCAGAAACACTAACAAACATTGTACCTAAAAGCTGAATAAAACTACTGCTATTTCAAAACAATAATAAACAAGTAAAATATAAAGAAAAAGAAAAACTTAAAGGTTCACACTAAATCTTTTATGGTGGAAGGTATACTTGGTATACTTGGTATTGCTCTTCCTGGAATGTTCCATAGTACAGTATGGCATTAAACTTAATTTATTTTATTACTGAGAAAAACATTAAAAAAACACCCATTCTAAGTGTGAGGGGGGTCGTCTCTCCACAGATCTGACCCTGTAACTTAGTCGGTTATTTTTATATATTATTTACCATTTAGATAAAAATTAATTTAGATACATTTTATGGTACACTGTGGGACAATTTGGACCAAGCAATACCATCTTCATCCATAGAGGCAACAGACCCATCACCAGAGAAGTTATATAGTACACCAAAAAATCTAATTCATAAGTTTTAAACATTGCCCTTTTTATATCTTTGTTATTCAACTGCATGGGAGAAATATGCATTTGCTTCCAGCATGAACAAAAGATTACTAAAACATAAATATCTAATTTTAAATACTTAATGGGCTCAAGCTGTTACTGTTCTGTGTGTACATTTTATATGTTTCAGTTAAAATGTAATAATCAAGACAACACTTTGAGAAGTTACTGTTGTCTGAAAAATGGCAAGTGAAAAAGAAAAAGAGAAACTGTAGAAAGTTTGACCTAAATCTATCAAGCACCGCCCTGAGTTTGAAGCAGTCAGACTTGTGGCCTCTGTGTGAGTCTGAGAAAGAGCTAAGAGCAGCTGCAGGACAATCACCCTCGTCTTTGTGCCCTCAAATCAAGACTTATCGCCAGCTCAATCAAGAATTATAGCACAGAACTTTTGGATCACCTACTCAAGTCCATAACATAGTGGAGCGTGGGATTAGTTCTGAGCGGGAGAGATCATGCAGAGGTAATGGCAGTCTGCCTGCAAAATAACATACTAATCACACTGCCAAAAGCTGAGACAATTTCAGAGGTTCTTATTACAAAAGTTAGGCGATTTAAACAACAAAATCATCAACAAAACATCTTATAAAACATCTTACAAAAATAAACCTCTTTTAATAGTTTCCTGGTGGATTATGGGTATTTTAAGGCACAACAATTTCAAAATGAGTCTTGATGGAAATTTGTCATTTTTTGCCATCCATAAAAAGTAAACAAATTGTTCCACTGATGTTAAAAATAGCAGGCAGCGTTAGTTTGATGGTAGTAGAACACTGTGCAGCTACTCTTGGACCACTTTATACTCCTCATTTCACTTCATTTATCTATACTTGGCACCATATACATCCTAAAGTCTGCATTTGCTCTCGTAGTTGTTGCACAGTGGGTGATGGACTAGCTCTTCTATATTAAAATGATTAATGTTTTTCCCCTATGGAGACATTATAACTTCAGTTTCCTCATAAGGTGACTGTCTTTGCTCCATATGGAGTGACTCTGCATACAGAATAGTGAGCAATAGACATAATAAAATAATCACATTTGGTCAAAAAATAGCCTGCATCCAGCCAAACTGCTTTGAAAACAGTTAAAAAGCTGAATAAAAACTTTATTTTCTCTTCCATTTTGGCTAGCCTGTGTTAAATTGTGTCTTACCGGTGTGCAGTACTCCACCATGGGGTAATTGAGCTTATGTCCTTTAGCTGTTCGTCCAGAGAAGAAGCAGCTCTGGCAGACATCATAGTTGAAATGCTTCAGACTGCGATACCTGGAAACAGAAGGAAAGAGGGACAGAGAGAGACAGACGGCAAGAACAATTTGAGGATCACTTATGATATACCTAGATAGGAGAGTCAGATAGTAGTCTGTAGAATTTGATTTCAGTTGAGTCTGTGCAGAGGCAAACTGAATAGATCCACTAAAATATCATATTCGTCAAGTGCACCTTTCATACTTTTGACAAATTCTACATTAATTTCAATCTGGGCTATTCTGACTAGAAGCAATTACAAGACCAAGGCACAAGCACTAAACCAAGCAATATGGTTCACAAAAATGTATTCAAATTTAATTAACATCTAGTTCAGGGATTGTGTTGTAATGTGTTTAAGCAAAAACAACACACATTTCATTTTCATATTGAAAAGACTCTGTCCATTGTATGGCTATAGGGCTAAACATAACCTGCCCTGCATATACTATATATTTGTTCACCTGCAGGCTACAATCTCTCATTTGAAATAGACTGTGGTGGTAACAGAGGTAAAAAGAGGATATCTGTGAAATGGACATAGCATGGTCAAATACAGAAGGCAAATTTCCCTGTGGGGACAATAAAGTGAAACCTTAAACATGAAGAAAAATGAAATTATAGTTTAGTGTAGCAGTAGAATTTCAGCCATACTTGCAGGTTTCAATGAAGGCATCCGAATTTAAAAAAAATAATAAAAAAAATCATGGATTAGAGTTGTTTTCATTGTATGGACGGCCGACATTTTGAGGACCATTCTAAAGACTGATGTTTTGTAATTGTTTATTATCATGGCAATCTTCCTAATTTCTCCTGAAACCCATGGACCAGCTCCTCTAGGGCCATGTTCTCCTCCATCTGAGGCCATGTTCTGGATGCTTCCTGAACGCCTCTCTGGGGAGATGTTCTGGGCATGTCCCACTGGGCGGAGACCCCGAGGAAGACCTAGGACACACTGGCTCGACTTTGTCTCTTAGCTGGATTGGGAACGCCTTGGGGTCCCCATGGAGGAGCTAGAGGAAGTGTCTGGGGTAAGGGAAGAGTTCCTGCTGCCCCTGTGACCTGCCCCAGATAACCTGAATGGATGGAATCCATGGATATGTTTTGATCTGTACCTCAAAATGATGCCGTATCCTTTCAGCTACTCAGCACCCCACTAAAACTTTTGCACAGAACTATATATACTGACAATATGACAGACATCTGGATTCCCACCAAAACACAACATCACAGGGACGAGAGGTAGAAGATCATTTAACAACTAAATAGAGACAGGCGCCATTCTCACATAATGGTCCAGGCCTTTCATCTTTCTCGCTTCTCGCCTCCTCCAAGGTGAACTGACTGATGAGATTCCAGAAAGCACCATATATCAAAGGGATGCAACAGCGTACACAACACCACTCAAGTGAAATGCACCATTACACACCAGTATGTAGCATATTACCAGGAGGAGCAGGATTTCATTCACCTTCACAGAGAGGTCCTTGCATGACCCGCAATTAAAGGGTTTTAAAATCTGAGTGGGGCATTGTAAGTAAGGTCATTGTGTTCAGGGTTGTAAAAAAAAATCCCAGATACTCTTTTGAAAAAGTATTGATACTGAATAAATAGGCAGACATTTTCACTTTCCAAAGCAGATTTAGAGTTGCCTTGATCTAACAAAACGAGTATAAAACCACATGGAAATGGTAATTATTTTGTGTTGTTAAAACGTGTTTTATGGTATCAAATCAATTAAGGAATTTTGAGATCCAACATTTGTAGATTTTCACAAAACCATATGATCTATCAAGGGATAACTGGCTCTTGAGGACATCACAACATTCAGTAATTTTTATTTGAACAGAATTTTGAACAATAAAAATGTAGAACTGAAAGACACTGGGACAATATGGAATTAATTCGGTTATCAGCATATCTCAGCATATAATTATTGCTATAGTTTGTTTTCCTTGGTCTATAACAAATGTAATAATAATAATTAGTTTAAAGCTTTTTTTTTATATTTAAAGAAAATCTCAAAGTGGTATAAAGAAAATAACTGCCAGAGAGAAAGTGATCAGCTACAATCTTGCCTTGCCTATATCAGCAACATAAGGAGCATTGTAGTAACAAGCTGTCAAAATGTCTTCAGACCAAACAAAATACACGCTACTTTTCCTTTTCTCCTTTTTGCGGCCGTACCCTCACTCACTACTCTCTCATCGATCACTGACACAACTTAGTCGGCACATGCTTCATCAAATGTCTCTCTATGTTTTGCTTTCCGCTGGCAAAGCAACACATCGGAGGGGGACAATATTGCCATCCTGGTTTATATAGCTAGCTGTGTAATGAGAAATGCAATACTTTTCAGATGAAATCAAAAGTACCATCTCAAAATCAGATGCGGTTGCCATTTGTGGATTGGGAAATGTGGCTAATGTCTGTGTAAATATGCTGCGAGTATGTTCAGCGCAAACCTCTGGATGGTATTTAGTCAGTGCTGGATCAGTTGCTGACATTTAGATAAATACCTCCCCTCTGGAGCACATTTGGCCTTTACTGCCAGCGCCATGGAAACAATTGTGGCACATTTGGATCATGTATAATCGTCTGCTCACTGTGTTAAATGATCCGTATGCCTTTTTTGGGAGAATTCTGGATAATGCACAGTCATCAGGGCTTTTATTTATTTAAAACTTGGTGGATACCTGATTTTTAAAAAGTGACTGTATATGTATATGGAGGTTTATTCAATCTATACTACTTATTTCTGGCCCTCACAAACCCTTTGGCATGTCTGTAAATCTGTAAATGCACATGTAACACTAGTGGAGTGAAGTAGCTTCAATTGACTTTCTATTAAATTGTCACCCCTCTCTTTGTAACTGCTGCAGTGAGACTCGTCATTCTGGTCTTAAAATGTTCGGATTAACCTGCTCTACATGATCCTGGGGTTTTTATTTTGCTAGCTTGTCTCTAAATAAATTCCTATTCATAATATGGAACTTGGCTCTAACTTTGTTCCTATAACTGCGAGCATTATGAGCTAACATTTGGGAGCCGAACACTATGGGTGATGTCACACTCCCTTAGTCCACTTCTTTATACAGTCTATGGCCTCACCACAAACCGTCATATAGTGATACACATTTGTCATTTTCTGCAAATAAATGCTCTAAATGATACTTTATTGGGAATATGGGGGAAATGTTGTCACTAGTTTATAGACTCAAACAAAAATGTTCCTTTTGCCCAAACTCATACCTATAAGTATTAAAATCAGAAAAACTGACAATTTTGCAGTGGTCTCCAGAGCTTTTTTCCAGAGCTGTATGTGTCTTACACTCAACTAGTAAAACAACACTTATCTACTGATATTGTACCCTCTCGATCAGAATAATGATGACTGAAGAATGATGGGAATTCATGCCATTCAAGATAAATGGTAGGGATGGGACAAGTCCTCACAATCTCGCAAGACAAAATTGTCTAAGACTATGTACGCATGCTGAAAATGATCTTGGGAGATTTTTTCCCCATGTTTTTATGCTTGAATTGGATTAAAAAAATGGAGTACTGCTGAGTTATTTTATTGTTGTTTTGAGAAGCTGTAGTCCTAAAAAGCAGTGCTATAATGACAGCAGAAATATTAAATTGTGAGGCTAAAATTGGAAACTAGATTGCACAGTTATTATTTATTACAAATAATGTCAAAACCCCATCTTGTCTGGTTCCCATGGATCCAATCTCCTGTCTCGTCTTGTATCTCACCCCATCCCTAATACTACAAAACTTTTTCATAGATTACCTGAAGCCCACAATGGGACACTCTTTGCAGATGTTACACTTGGCCTGGTGCTTGGCTGTCTCTGCTGCAGCGACTCTGTGCAGTACAGGCAGCCACACCATAGACTGTGGCTCCAATCTCATCCAGTCCACAAACTGCCTGGGCTCCACCTCCACTTTATACGTCACCTGTACCAAAAGACACATACGCAAACGAAAGCAAGGTCAATATTTAATTAAACAAAAGATAAAGGTGAAGTTTACAATTTCATTAAACAAGAAAGGCTGTTGATTATCTATAAAACGGTTCCCTGGACATGTTTTGGCATGATATTAATGGACACTGTATGTTTTTATATCATGTTTTGGCATGATATAAAAACATACAGTGTCCATTAATATCGGGTTGTAACTCCCAGAGGCCAATAAAGATGCAGATAATTTTAAGATGACCATACATTTTGAAGTGACATGTTCCCAAGCCTCATTATTGCTCTGAGTTGTGAGTTGGCACTTAATAACTTTTACAAGCTTATGATTTATCTTTATTGGTGGAAAAAATTCAGCAATAAAAAGCATCTGCATTTAACATGACCATGGTCCAGCTGTATGCTAAAAAAACAAGATTATACTTTTTAAGAAGCTATGAATAATTTCTCAAAAGTCTAAAATATAGGACCATTTCAGTATGCAAGACATTACAAGAGGCAAATAGCGTAACTTATAAATGTTTATGAATGGAGGTGAAAAGAGGAAAAATATTGCCATTTTAAAGATCCCATGACATGGTACTTCTTGATGCTTTTATATGGCGCCTTAGTGGTTCCCTAATACTGTAAATGAATCCTTCTCCAAAATCAAGCTTCAGTGCATGAGAAAGCCTCCTGAAGACAGTCAGTCATAAATATGTCTCTGAAACACTTTATTCTGGGCGTTGTTGCTTGAATGCAAATGAGGAGGACAGAGACAGGCCAGTGGAGCGGGTGGGGGTGTGGCCAAATACGCCACTGTTTCCTGGATTAGCGGTGCGCTGTCCCCACTTCCACGTTTTAAGCGCAACGGAAGATATGAGACGTGTCTCGTGAAATAAACAAATTTCCACAGAAAATAAAATTAAACCACTGCTGTTTCAGAGGTTCGGAGGCTCGGATAAAGGACATCTAAGACTGGAGAGACTCACGTGTCTCCAGGCAACAAAAAAAAACGCATCTCGCATTTCGTAGCTCATTTGCGGCCCAAATTCTCTGGGCGTGATTTCCAGAGACGGTGGGTGGACATCCAGACGGTGGGTGGAAACCTTTCCCCGAGTGTGACGTCAGAAAGTTCCCTTGTTCAGAATCCCCCGTTTGGTCTGTCTTTTTTTCAAACGCGGAAAAGGATCGCAATTGCTCAGTTTACACATTTCGCAACTTTTAGCTGTGGGGAAGGGGGGGCTAAACAGGGTAGGGAAGCTCACATTAACATTCAAAAACCTCAGAAAGTGAACATTTCATGCCCTGGGACCTTTAAAAGCAAAATACTGAATTGGGGCACAGCATTATCAGTATGCTTCTAGTGGTATATGTCAAAACATTCTACAAAATATATTACTTAAAAATATGAAATATTTGAAAGAAAAAAGCAGTATATAAAAACATGTAGCCATATCGCTACTGCTAGAACAGTTAAAATTACTTTAAGTCTAAAAGTTTGAGTTATTTAAAAAGGGAAAATACTGTAATCACATTTATCGCAAATTAAAAATTCTACAAATACTTCATTATGTTAATGTATGTGTAGCTTTTGTTCAAGAAGAGGTAAAAGTAAAAAGAAAATAATTGTTTGTCATTTTGCTTACTTTAAAGGTGCACTACGTAAGTAACTTTTCTGGTTTGCTTCTATGGAGACGTTATTGCTTAGCCTGAATGTTCCACAGTATGGCATTTAACCATCATACAATACAAGCAGGTGACACCACCAGATCAAGTTATACGTCAGACCCGTGGAGAGGGAGGTCAGCTTACTGTAACTGAATAAGTGCAAGATAGATAAGTTAAACGCCATAGCGTGGAACAAAAGCAATAACATCTCCATTGAGACAAGAAGATGTTGCATACAGCACCTTTAAAAAACTACGGGTTTGATTTACCCCACCATTACTCCTAGATAGCCCTGGGATTCAATCTCTTACATTTGAAAAGAAAAAAATATCAAATTTATCAATAAGAACTGGAGAAATACAAATTCAGTCAAAAATATTCCAACATAATACAAATATTCAATCATAATTCAATATCCAAACATAATAAGGATGTACTAGGTGTTCCTATAGTCTAGAGCTGTTCCACCTCTTTTCGACCTTCCCTCATTAGAATTTCCTCTCGTGCACTTAACCATTCATTAGGTTCCTCTCGTCCTTCCTGCCATCTTCAGCCGTACTTGCAATGAATAATTGTTTAGGAGAAGGACCTGAAGGGATCGCTGAGAAACCAGTGGATGTGGGACTGAAGGACGGTGACAATAGAAGAGTGAAATAGAGATTTTTGGCAGAGCCTTGCATTCATCATGGTCCCATTAAACCAGTGGAGTGGAGCCGTGCTGTGGTAGTGCTAGGGCGGACTGACACACACATCTTATTACAAAAAAACTCAGACTGCAGAGGATGGCCATCAAGAGGACAGCTAAAGGCTATAGGTATGAGGTGAAATATGAGGGGTTTGAAACTGTGTGGGTGTAGTTTCCTCAAGAAATATAACAATATACAGCTCTGGAAAAAAATAAGAGAACACTGCATTTTTTTTTCTGAAATCAGCATCTCTACATGTATTACAGCCATTCCATTCCAGCGTCTATTGAATTCCAACACAAACACAAAGCTGAACTACTTCCGTTCTTGCACCAGGAGTGGAATAAAGTCACCCAAGAACAATGTGAAAGACTTATGGAGAGCATGCCAAGACGCATGAAAGCTGTGACTAAAAGTAAGTTATTGCACCAAATATTGATTTCTGAACTCTTCTTAAAGATCCCATGACATGGTACTTCTTGATGCTTTTATATGGCTCCTTAATGGTTCCCTAATACTGTAAATGAATCCTTCTTCAAAATCAACACTTAGTGCATGGGAAAGACACATGTACAGAGTCAGAGTCAAAAAATAACTCTCTGAACGACTCATTCTGCGCCTTGTTGCTTGAATGCAAATGAGAAGAACACAGATTGGTAAGAGAAGGGGGGGGGCAAATGCGCCGCTGGTTCCTTGTGTTAGCGCTGCGCTGTGTGCTGGCCCCACTTCCGCGTGTGTAAGCGCGAAGGAGGAGAGGAGAGCCTTTTCAATGAAAAAAAACACATTTGTACAGAAAATAAAATTAAACCACTGCTGTTTCAGAGGTCCAGAGGGTTGGGTAAAGGACTTCCAAGCCTAGAAACACTCGCACGTGCCTCCAGGCAAATAAAAAAACGCATTTCGCATTGCGTAGCTCCTCCGCGTTCCAAACTCTCTGGGTGTGATTTCCAGAGACAGGGGGTGGAGATCCAGACGATGGTGGAACTGCATTTGCATTTCTTTTTTCGATCTGACGTCAATAAGGTGCCTTGTCCAGAATCGCCCATTTGAGCTGTGTTTTTTTCAAACGCAGAAAAGGATCGCAAATGCTCAGTTTAGACATTACGCAACTTTTAGCCATTGGGGGGGCTAAACAGGGTAGGGGAGCTCACATTAACGTTCAAAAACCTCAGAAAGTGAAAATTTCATGCCATGGGACCTTTAAGTGTAAACATTAGTACTATGTTGTTTTAAGATGAATTTGATCTTGTTTCTTTGCATTGTTTGAGGTCTAAAAACATGTATCTTTTTTGTTATTTTGACAATTTGTCATTTTCTGCAAATAAATGCTCTAAATGTTAATATTTTAATGGAATTTGGGGAAAATTTTGTCAGTAGTTTATAGACTCAAACAAAAATTTTCCTTTTGTCCAAACACATACCTATAAGTAGTAAAATCAGAAAAACTGATAAGTTTGCAGTGGTCTCTTATTTTTTTCCAGGGCTGTGTATTTGCCCTGTGAAGAAGTCTAGTTCAGCATCATATACAAAAACAAATATTTAATTCTTTCCATTATTAAACTTAAAGATACAGTAGATAACTTTCTGAAGGTGGAAGAAAGTTAAAACCATACTTCAAAACATTTTCCATACAGATACAGTTTGTGCTGTGCTGTGGAATATTACAGCCAAAGCAATAACATTTCCATGGAAACAAGCAGGACAGGTGAGATGCAAGCCACCTCTGAGTGAGGATGCGTGTTTTTCTAGGTTTTTCTAAGCAATAAACAATCAGATTAATAAAAGGTTACAAACTGTGACTTTAAGCAGCTAATGTGGATTTAGTATTTTTCGTTTTTTCCTTAGGTAATACAGAAGCCTACTTTTTAGTATTGGGTTTTATTATTTTTACAGAAACAAAATTACAATATCCATTAACTACTTTTGAACCTTCCACTCCTGAATGAATGCGGGATTACATAAACAGATATTCAACATTAACCCAAACTGGTGCATGTCCAAACGTCCATTTCATTATAAGACTGCAATATTACACATTACATGACCAATTAGATTAAGTACAAGTTCCAGTCAGACGTTCATTTATGACTCTAATTTTAGAATCAATTGCCCGTGCTCTTGCCCTCTACCATAAAGAAAATTAGAAAAAGTTTAAGGTAATATCCAAATTGTGCATGGTGCTATTCTGGGAGACCTATACTGCAGGAATTGGGTGAAATTTATAGCCTTCTAAATTTAACGTTTGGCTCGTTTGAGTGGAGCTACACAAGCCAAGGCAGGAGGAGGAATCTCTGGAGGATGAAGACATCATTAAATGCTGCTAACATCCGGAGATAAAACCAGGAAAACGGTGAGCTGGCCGCTGTAAAACTAGAGGACAGCCAGCAGAGGAGCGGGGCCATTCGAGGCGTCATGGTTGGTCGGCTAAGACTAAATACTCCAGCAATTTGAAAACGTCCATGCAGGCATCTGTTCAGGGAGCTGGGGAGGGAGGAAGGGCTAATGTTGCCTGTGTTTGGGGAATAGATACAAGTGAAGAATGCTACTGTAATGCACTGCCCTGTTTTTGGTTTTAGACAGTGTGATAAATGGTATAGTAATGTACCATAGACCTTTTTAGTGTTTGTCTGTAATTAAAGTGCATCATGAAGATTAATAGTGGTATGATGGAGTTAGTATCAGCCATAAACTGTGTGTATGTGTGTGTATATATGTGTGTATATGTGTGTGTGTGTGTGTGTGTGTGTGTGTGTGTGTGTGTGTGTGTATATATATATATATATATATATATATATATATAAAATGGACACTGCTAACCTGCTAGCTGGCGTTCATTGGGGAAGTGCCAATTGGATACTGCTACAGTGAGCCACGTCATTTTGGTTTTAAAGTGATCATATTAACCAACTATACATGATCCTGGTATTTTTATTTTGCTATTTTGTCCATAAATAAATTCCTATTCCTATAACGGCTAGCATCATGAGCTTCCTTCTTGTTGGAAGAGTATATGTTTATTTATTGTTGATGCCTGTGTACGCTTCATGTCCATGAGTGTAACTGTGTGTGTGCGTGTGTGTTTTTAGTTTAAATTGCACATTCGGTGTCTGGTGAAACGCAATTTCAGTCCTCTGTGTAATGTCTGTTACATAGTGAATTGACAATAAAGTACACTTTAACTTTAACTTTGACTTAATTTGACTGGAGGCTATTTTATACAGTCTATGGTATCAACCAACAACAAGAATGCAAATTAAGAATAAAAATTATAGTTTAGTAACAGACACTCAACTGTAGGGCTGAACAACTTAAGGGAAAATTAAACTGTATTGTGATTCAATTAATTTAAAATGACATCAACCTCTTCAGTAACTGGAATGTCCAGCGCATTGCCTTCATTTTATATTTAATGCACTGCTTTGTACTTATGTGATTTTTGTTAAAACCACACACAAAAATAAGTTAGTAGTGGTATTCGGGTTTCTTTAAAACTTCAGTATGAATAGTGTTTGTTTGTTTTTTCCTGTGTACATACATGTTGGAAGCAGCTGCGCACACTGGGCTCAATGTTGGACCCTCCAAACGCTGCCACCTCTCCCAGCTGTCGGGGGATCTGGATGGCCTCGTGCAGCAGCAGACCCAGCTGCCTCTGGTCACATGTGTCACCAGAAGACGCCACCTGACTGAAGAGGTCTGAGCAGAGGGCAAATGAGAGGCAGGGGTTAACCACGCAACAAGTACTACCGTGGGAATTATTCAGTTAATAGACAATGATGATTATTCAGGTGATATTATTATATTATATTATTCAGGTGATATAGAACAAATAATCATAATAACCCATGACAGTTGAAGCAAATTGATAGCAAAATCATTTCAAAAAGTAAGCCTAAAAGTGTAAGCCTAAAGTGTTTTTTGTTTTTTTTTTCCTGGCAGTGTATGTCAGATAAACTTTACTTTAACGTTTGATTTCATAACACTCACCACATCCTAAACCAAATCAATAGATTTGCAAAAAAGTAAAACCAGACTGTTTAATTTAATTTAGCTCAAATTGATGAAAAATATTAATAGTAGTACAAAATATTTTATCTTTATCTGAAAATGTCGCCTATAACAGAAAGCTAAAACCCATGAATAGCTTTAGATAGCTATAGCAGCCTTAAGATTTGTCCACCTGCGTCACATTTTGAAGAGCCATGTCAGTTTCTATGTCCCGCAGCATGTTAGTAGCAGTGACAGCTCGTGTGTAGGCTCAGGAGGAGACGGGCAGAACATTCATGGTGGCATTTAGAGTAAAAGCAATGTAAAAATAGACGCTGAATTGGCGTCATGGAATTGCACTGTGACATCTATGCCAGTATGAGCGTGTAGTATATGTTACATTAAAAACCAGGAGAAAATGTTTGAGTCAGACATCTTTCCTGCCACATCCATTTGGCTTTAATCCCTCTTCCTTCTCTGGTCCCCCAAAGACTGGCAGGGACAGAGAGATTGGGAATGGACCAGGCCGGGTGACAAGCGAAGGTGATGTATTTTCAATGAAGTTACGAAACATGTGACAAAGAGCAGTGAGGTTAAGCTGAGGGCAGAGAGAGAGGAGAGAAGAAGAGAGGAGAGAGGTTGAAGAAAGAGGAGACGAAGAGAGAGAGCATAGGGAAGAGAGAGAAGAGAGGGGGAATGGGGGGGAGAGAGATGGGACAAGGAGAAAAGAGAGAAAGAGGAGGGGGGAGATGAGAAAGAAGAGAGATAGGGGAAAGTGTGGGGAGAAAGAAGAGAGGCAAGAAAGAAGAAGAGAGGAGAGAGATGGAAGAAAGAGGAAGGGAGGAGAGAGAGAGGAGAGGGAATAGAAAGAGAAGAGAGAGCAAGACAGGGAGGAGAGGGAAGAGAGAGGAAGAGTGCAGAGAGGGAGGGGAATGAGCGGGAGAGAGATGGGACAAGGAGAAAAGAGAAAGATGAGAGAAAACAGAGATAGGGGAAAGTGGGGGGAGAAAGAGGAGAGGGAAGAGAGAATAAGAGAGAGAAAAGGAGAGTGAGAGGGGAAAGAGTAGAGATGAGAGAGAGGACATTGACAGGTCTGTGGGCATTGGACTTTGACTTTGATCTCTGTGTGAGGCCAAACCCACACGATCCAACAGATGGGGGGTATGAACTGGGCACTGCTGCTATAAACACATGCAGTAATATCTGAATTTATACTGACAGCACTGAACTACTTTCACTTGCAATAAATGGCAACAAACTAAGGCTGCGTCCCATTACTCTGTCTTACCCCTTCCCTTTCCCCTACCCCTTTTGTCTTTGTCTTGCCCCTCGATAACAAGCTGAGAGGGCTCGGGGTACGAATATTCCCCTAAGACAGTGCTTCTCAATTATTTTCTGTGACGAAAAAATTTCACGCCCCCCTCCCTGCGCGCGACTATAAATAGTATTATTTGTCTAGAAAATTGTTATTAGTACACCTCTGCATAACATTGTATCCTTTTATTAACATTAAAAACAAAAAAAGAAAGAAAGAAACTTCCAACAAAGACTGCACTCTGCACTGTCTTTTTGCACTGAGGACTCAAATATTAATGTGTTTTTAATGCAGCTTTGCGCACATGTTTACGTTTTACAGAAACAAAACTTAAAACTACATTGCATAAACTAAAAGCACTGAAAAAAAACGCTCTGTCCTTGTGCCGCTGATGCGTCAGTTTCTGTCAGACTAAAGGACACGACTCAGTGGAATATACGTGTTTTTTCTGTGACAGAGGATGTTCTGCTGATGGTGAGTCTGTTCTGTATATGGTGTATTTAAGGTTGCCGACCCCTGCCCCAGAGCAACAATGAGAGCGCCACTGCCCACTACCGTTGTTGATGTGCAAATACACTTAGTTCTAGTATGGCAAAAATCATGTTTCCCAGGGTCACACGCGCCCCCCCTGGCATCACACAGCACCCCCTCAGGGACGCCCGCTCCACTATTTGAGAAGCACTGCCCTAAGAAATTGGATGCCACTCAATTACCATCATCATCCCTTGCCTCTACCTGGCTGCTACGTCTACAGAGGTGACAACAATTGACGCAAACAAACGTAAACAAATGTCAAGGATTATCGGGTGCCTCAGCTCGATAAAAATCTAGCTTGTTTATGCATGAAAGTTTGATGAAAATGACGGCTAAAAAGACATCACTACAATTAAAACTGCAACAACAGTTCACTAAAAGTAACGTTGAACATAAGCGTCATAATTGTAAACCATGCTAAACTGTCAATAATTACAACTACTGAAAATACATTTATGAGACTCCTTGGCTGGTCGATGTGACACTGCCATCCTGATCCCAAAACCTGCCTGAGCTTGTAGGCGTACCCCTTCGTTCCAAGTCTGGTCGAGAGCTTACTTCATTTCAAGGGGTATGTAGCCCGAGGTCGTGGCCCTAGCCCTTGATCAAAATTAGTCGAGATACCCCTTGCCCTCACATGAACGCGCAAAACCAAGGGTTAGGGGTAAGACGAAGGGGTAAGACAGAGAAATGGGACGCAGCCTAATGTATCAATGAAAAAATATACATAAACTTTTGAATATAAATTTGAGATGAGGTTTTGACACTATTCCACAATCTATAAATTCACAAATCTGAACTGACTCAGAATTACAAAAACGTCTGATTGTTCTGAAGTTTTTTTTTAGCAGATAATGTTTACAGAAAATATTTACAAATAAAAAATATTAAAATCAATATAGCATATGCTTCTTGTGCCCATTTTATTTAACAGCCACATACAGTAATTAATAGTTTCTATATCTGATTAGTCACCGTGTTGTAGCCCTATTTCAATTAATGCAATTTCCACGCCTAGCTGAAACATTTCCACAAAACTGTATTGCTTTTATATGGCACTGTGCACATGTGTGTCAGTGAAAGCGTTACTTTGAGGCTACTGGCAAAGAACTACCGGCCAATGAGGGTCTCCGAGCGGAGGCAGGGCGCGCAATCAGGCGTGCTTGATAGCCTTCTCAGCCTAATAGAAATTGCCAGTGGAACGAATAAGCTCACAGACACTGCTTGTGCCAGGGCAGGGGAATCAGAGGAAAACGAGAAGAACAGAAACACCAAGAAGAAGAAAGAGGAGAGGAGATGCGTGTTGGAAGTTAGCAGAAAGCAAAAAGACAAAGTGGCAATGTTAGATGGATGAAGAGTGCGGGGAGTGGTGACAGTGGAGGAAGATTGACAGGCGAGCCCAAACAAAGGCAGCCAGTGCAAAATGATCCGTCGTCCCTGTGCAGCAGCCCTACATTTACACTGTCTAATCCTCCAAAATAAATCAGAATAAAAAATTGAATAAATAGCAGGGGGATGCGGAGGAGGTCTCTCATCCAATTAGACCGCATTTCCCAAGCGCATCACCAGCTTTCTTGTCTCTGCAAGTTTGATTAATACAACTGGGAGTACAGTGGTGAAGGAAGTAGTAGTAGTATTTGTTTTCCAATCTGGCTATACTGTATACAAAAGATATTACAAGGAGCACTACAAGGACGCTTACATTTGTATTTCTCTTCCAGGTGTCCCTTAGAGAGAGACAGCAGGCCGATCTTCATAGACAGGACCCGGATCTTCCCACTGCGTCCGCTGCAAAGACAAGGGCAATAAATTAGGTCACTTAAGTGTACAGGTCACAAAATGGGAGAGATGGGGCAGAGAATAGGTTCTGAATTGACAAGAGTGACAGAAAATCATTGAGTGACTGGAGAGATGGATTCACATAATTTAAAGGGAATTATTAAACTTTTTTTTCCCTCCATGTATATGTTATTGCTTTGCCTAGAATGCTCTACAGTATGGCATTAAACATATGTGTATATCTTGCATTCTGTTTTTATCACTCAAAAATTGCAAACTAGCAAAATCCAGTTTTTCTGTATTATCTCATTTTGAAAATAAAATTATAGACTGTTAATTGCTCTAGCGCCAATAGTAAAAACAGCATGCATTGTTCACAGATAAATCTAATATCTCTTTTAGTTTTAGATACTCCAAAGCAGCAGATATGTTGTGTACATACGTGTCGTAAACATTGAGGAGCCAGTTGAGGCACATGTCCACACACAGAGGCACATTGACCAGGTCCTTGTGCTCCTGCTCCAGCCCGTCGTAGATGGACGTCAGACAGTTGATCACATCTGGCACCGTCATCAGCTGGTTGTTGTTCAACAGTTTGTGTTGCGCAAAGGTGTTCTGAGCCACGTGCAGGTCCAACAGGTCCACTGGAGGGAGAGAGAGACAGAGGGGGTGATCAGGGGAAGTGATGGGGCCGAACGATTTGGGAGAAATAGTGTGATTTTTCTGAGAATCAATGCAATTGCAGTCAGATGTTTTTAACATGTCCAGAAGAATTGACAAAACCCTGAAATATTAACTGACACTGACAAAATTCACATTTTAGACCATGTCTGTACCAGTGTTGTATATTAACGAAGTAATAATACCTCACTACTGTACTTAAGTGCATTTTGGAAGACTTTGTATTTTACTTGAGTTTTGAAAAAAAATATTACTTTTACTTTTACTTCACTACATTTCTGAATTTAATTGCATACTTTTACTCCGATACATTTTCAATGTGTCGTTTAGTTAAAAACCCTCTACTGTCTGCAAGGAAGTCAGGACGTGCCTGGGCTTGTTCGCTACTTGCGCATGACAATCAGCCTACACCTGTTGGTTTCATGCAGCTAGTTTAATGAATCAACATCCCTGAAGGAAGAGGAGACAGCATCCACTTCGACTACAAATGAAGGGGGACCTGACGATGAATACAATTTTTGTCAGTCCGAATGAATGAATGAATGGATGGCAGCCACTCCAGTCAGGTGCCAGTTGATGACGTCAGGAGCACCTGCCTTCACCAGACTTGCAAAAATTGTATTCCCCACACAACCCAGATGTTTTAAAACAAGAACATTTACTACACGTCATTAGTGCTACCGTACCATAATTATTAAATTACAAATAACGTATTTTGTGCCTGCATTTACTTGCTCATAGGACGGCGTTTCATGGATATCACCAAACCCAATATCTTCGACAGTGCTCCATATGACACAATGGAGGGGGGGGGGCATTAAAAAACATTACTTGAGTACATTTATTTTTACTTTACAAGTAACATTTCAATTTCAGTCAGTGACTTCGACTTTTACCAAAGTAATTTTTGGGAGGGGTACCTATACTTTTACTTGAGTTTGATTTTCCAGTACTTTATACAACAATGGTCTGTACAGATCTTAAGGACAGGGTTAACAGTTTTTATTGAATATGTTCTTGTCTGTGGAGAAAATTATGGTATGGTGGTAATTTTGTTTAAATTGTGAATAACCTTGTAGTCCTAGGAATTAACAATAAGAACTACAGTATATGGGGCAGCTAAGTTGACTCCACCAATCTCATGACAGCTCTACTGGTTTCCCATCAAATACCTTATTCACAAAAAAAAAAAAAAAATACAGTCCCACATTCTAGGTCCAAATCCACAACCTTGCCCCTCCATATTTCTCTGTCAAGCTGTCAGCCCCCCTGGCCTCCTCAGTTCTGCACCTTTCTGTTTCCAAAATCTGGACCACCCTCAACAAATCAACAAACTCAAAACACGTCTGTTTAGATAGACCTCACTCTGATGACAACTTCCCTGTACCTTTACTAGTAAGTTTTTATTATGTTATAACATTGTAAGTATCTTTAGAATTGTATTAGCAATTTACTGTTGTAGGGTTAGAGTACAGAAACATGTGAGTTGAGAAAGAAATGCTGCCAACATCAATGATTTCAAGTCAGTCCTGGACTAAACCTTGGTCCACTGGCAATAGCAAGGGATAACATAGAAAGCAACAAATAAGAAATAGTATGCATGACTGCACAGAAATAACTAAGGCAGATGGGGTCAATCTTTCTTTCAACATTATTTCAGACTATAAACGTGCAACACAGAAAACCATCCTTAAATGGTTATTCTGTCTTTATTAGCTACTAGCCTATATTCAACATGGCAAAGTTACAAGGTAATACTTCCTAAATTTAATCAAATTCAGATCAGGCTGTACAGATGAGATGTAATTACAGAATTTGCACATTACACTCATTAAAAACCAAGGTAGGAAAGAACTTTTAATTATGCTGTGTCAAGGTCCCGTGGAAATGTTACTTCTAATTCAGTTTTCCATTTCATTACTTCAGCACATTTTTCTAGAAATGTACAGCACAATCAATTTGCTGAAAGATCATGTCGATTTTGCCATTATGCAGAAAACTTTTACTTTAGGTCTGGTAAGAGCCACCTTAGCAGTTTCTATTGTATTGTATTGTATGTACACCTACCTGTCCTCCTTATCCTCTGTTACTCCGGCCCATATGCCAGCATGTCTTGTTACTGACTTGTTTCTCCAGACTACCCTAATTACCATGGTGTAGATACATGGAGTGAGCTCAGCGGGGAGGCAGCCCAGTCTGAAAAGTCTTTTTTTTACTATAGATGTTAAACAGGCTATTAGTGGAATGCTGTACGAGCTCCAGCCCCAAGTGGATACTTAATTTTACACTTATTATCCCTAACATGTCAGGATGGGCTATAATAGGTTATGTCAAATTTGCTCTTCTAATGACAAAAAATTGTGGAGTGGTACTTTGTCTGGTTTAGGATATACTGTCAATTATTAGTTACTGGAAACTTTCTCTATAAATGTCTTATATTACGCAAAAATGACTCTTGTGAGTTTTATGCCAAGTTATAATGTTGTTATCTCCTCAGAAACATTCCTGGAGTTGTGTTTTGTTTAATTCACATATGTCTGAGTAACCATTTATTATTAGTCTGTCTACATCTCCAAAGCTCAAACTGCTCTGTTCCACCTTGTGATGTCATAAAGCGGTAGTTTTCAAGTGAACAGCAGATAGTTCAGTAAAGATTGGAAATTCCAGGGCTGAAATGATCCAAATGAGTCTAGTGAAGGTGTATGGAGTTTAAAAACACAGTGGAGTATTAGCACATGATATCACAAGGTGGAAAAGAACAAAGTGGAACAGAGTGTTTTCTGTTCGAGAGAAGAACTCCAGGGTTTGTGTGTTAAACATATAAATGAAACAAAACACAACTCCAGGTATGTTTGTGATGAGGAAACAACAATATAACATAGATCATAAAATGCCATAATATTGGGCGTTTAATACTGTGATCATTTTAGGCCATAACGATGTGCCCTACAAGGCGGTGTATGCTCTAATTTAGCTTCAATTTGATCAAATAACTATAATTCAAAGGTGAAAAGTAATTTATTATGAAGTAATTCTGAAAACATATAAATAGGAGGGACATAGGAGTCGTAGTAGTAGTGGTTACAATAGTAGCAACATTGAGAGTAGTAGTATCAGTTGGTGAGGTAGTTGTAGTAATAGTAGCAGCAGTAGAAGTAAACCATGCACTTATGCTTAGACATTTTGAGCACTTCCATCAATACTTAAACAATGTAGTGAATGAAATAAGTAATCATTCAGCCTTAATGCATTTCTGTCACAAACAAACAATCAGCGAAACCACTAATACGAAGCCTCCTCAATCATTCAAAGTAAAGAACAACCCACGAATACAAAAACATACTTTGATCCAGAGAGGGGTCAGCGAAATGAGATGACCCGATACTGCTGCGTAGGACTTTCCTTTGTTTGATTTGTTATTCTATTTGAATAAAGTAGTAGTGGTTGAATACATTAAAATGAAGATTAAGCTTTATTTTAGGATCTGAAAAAGACAGTATTGTTGTTTAATAAATCTATAAAAGAAATAACCTGTAAGTACCATAAATGATTTTTATTGCTGTAGCACATTGCAGAAAACAATGTTGTTAACAAAAATTACTATGCGGGGAAGTATCAAATATAATAGTTTTTTTTACAATTACAATGTAACAAATCTCTATACAATAAACCACAACATTTAATTAAGTTACTATTTACTAATGTCTTGGGATTATACATAAATACAATATTTTTTTCCCTCTAAGAGGTGTGTGCTGGCCAATGATGAAGTCAACACCTGTGTAACTGGCACATCTGTCACTATTATCACACTGTACTCTGCTCTGCTGGCTCAGCCCGAGTCCTCCTGGAGAGAGTGAATATGTGAGAGACACCTGAAACAGCAGGTAATAGCAGCCATTATCAAAGTGTCCATTATGTATCAAAAACACGTGGGATGGATCTGGGGAAAAAATCCCATCATAATCCCACCTGAAAAATGCTACACTCAACAGGCTAAACCACAGTTGTGCACTGTGTTGTTTGTTTTTCAAGCTAAAAATTCTCCCTTCCGCATGAGCTGCTCTGGAGTGAAATCTGTGTGTCCAGGCCTCCCTCTGCTGCAGCTACATCTGAAGTGAAGTGACTATCGGTGCTGTCGTGAAGGCTGTGTGAAGGTGACTTACAGCACAGGGCCTTCTGGAGACGGCGGATCTTCATGGCTGTGCGGTATGCCGAGAATCTCACATTGTTCAGATCAGCTGTGCAATGACAACAGAAAAGAAGGAAAAGAGTCAGAAAACAAAATCAGTTACAGCATGCTTTGGCATTTAAGAACAGGGTACATAAATATATAACACATATTGTGAAAACTATCATCCATCATCGTCGTCGTCGTCGTCGTCGCCGTCGTCGCCGTCGTCATTGTTGTTATTATTATATTTAAGTACTGGTAATGCACTTTAATTCCCTTTGTATGAAACTTCTGGTCACTTCTAAAAGATTTTAAAGTTGAATTTGGATTCAAGTAGGCAAATTTTTCAACAAAATTAGAAAGTGCAATTGTGTTCAAAATATGAAATGGAAAATGCTTCACCAGGAAGGATTACAACCCACTACACGCAAATGTTGACATGTGCATTTGGATAAATTGGCACCATCTCAGTAAGAGAGCTTCATGTGGGCACCACCAAGTAAAACTGTGATGCTTGTTTTCATAATAATTAATAGTGTAATAGTGTAAATCTCATTTCACATGATTCAATACTAATAGAGAGGTTAATCATTGCATATGTGAACACTAGAGGCAGTAGGAATAGCTGAACAAGAGTTTAATGTTGTGGATAGACTGCAAAATAACTTATTGTAGGTGGACTATGTAGGTGCAAAACTCAAAAAATATTCTGACAATAGCCTCCAGCTCTGTGATTTTAAAAAGCAGTATGAATTACATATCTGTGTGTCTCTCTTACCTAGAGACTGGTACAGCTCTGTCATCTTTGGATGGTCCCAGCATGTGGTCTGCGCCTGGTGGCTGGAAAGCACAATAACACAAGAACTATTGAGAAAAGACGTCTCCTAGTATCAAAACACTTGAAAAACATGGTACATATAAAGGCAGTGGTCATAATGCCGGCATTGAAGACAAAATTGTGATATCCGCAGTGTTGACAATAACATTCAGGCTTGCCAAGAGCGACCGGTTTCTGACACAAATACTAAAACTGCAAGCAGAAGCCCAGATAGGAACAATCTAAACTCAAATAAACATTTTGTGAGTCCCTTCTCATCACAGCATCTTCCAACAGGCTGAGACATATACAGTAGAGCAGGGCATAGTTTACACATCCAACAGAGGATTTATGACCATACACAAAGCAAAAATAAATACATTATGTGAAAGGAATAAATAAAATAAACACGCTGAGTCAGATAAATGTCACTCAGTCCACCTGAACAACTCAAGCTGTTCAAAATGTGGTATCTCAATGTTTTATTTCTGAACCCACTGTCATATCAGATTTTTTTCAAGAGTTTAAAAAAGTTTTTGAAGTGATTTTTGCAATGATGTTAAATGACGTTAAAGCCACACAATGTAATCTCTCTCTCTCTTTCTGTCTGCAAAATACAACTCTAAGAATAAGAAATAAGGATTTAGCTGTAAATAAATTACATTATATACATTTATTACATTATCATTATCATTGGAGGACCACATGTAAAGTCAATTTCATACTTTAAAGCTGCAATGTGTAACTTTTCTGGAGAGGGTCCGCAACCAGTTTGTCTCCATGGAGATGTATTATGTTGATTTAAATTGTCCACAGTATGGCATTAAGCTAATTTGTCTTGCATTTATTCAATTACAGATCTTTCTTGATATTCATTCTTACTGTGAGTGAGGTGGCCTCTCCACAAATCTAATCTTGTAATTGGGCTTGCAAGTCTCCACGGATATTAAGTTTATTGCCATACTGTGGAACATTCTGAGCACATCTCCATGGAGCCAAGCAGATGACTTTCCCTCCGTTGTACAAGTTACACAGTGCACTTTTAAAAAAAAACTATATTGTAAAAATTTCAATGCAAAAATGTCCCAAATGGTCACTGCTTTCCCATCCCTCGCAGTAAACAGCAGCCTTGTGCAGACAGCGAGCAAATGTTGTATAAATCAACTAAAGATTTTCAAAAGACCTAGTCCAGGGATTTGCTGATATTTGCTGCATTCAAATACACAGCTAAGCAGAGAAGTACAGACTATCCAACTGGCCTGCGGCCCTAACCACAAAAGTGTTCAACTGTTTAAAGCTTAGGCTATATGTCAGCAGCTGCTCCGTCAATAACAATACATAACAGATTTTTGTGCCAGCGGAAAAGGAGGTTGGATTTAGAATGGGATTAAACAGCTTGTGTGTAATTCTCCTCAGCATATAAAATCCATAATGACAATGACTAAATTGCCAGATTCAGCTGTTCTCATTGCGTTTGTTTTGTTATGCCAGAGCAACCTTTGGGTCTTTCACGGGCGGGACCAGCCAAGCGATAACACTGTTACACCTAAACACTGCAATTAAAAAAGGAACTTTAAATCAAACTTTGGAGAAAAGAAACTGCAATTTATACAAGAACAGTCTGATTCATTACTTTTTGCTTTGGGATTTAAGCTAAATCCCATTACTCTGTCTTACCCCTTCCCCTTCCCCTAACCCTTTATCTAAGATCTTGCCCCTTGTTACCGAGCTGAGAGAGCTAATGTTCCCCTAAGAAATGGGATGCCACTCGATTACAGTTTGCGTCATCATCCCTTGTCTCTACCTGGCTGCTACGTCTACAGAGGCGACAACAATTAATGCAAACAAACGTACACAAATGTCAAGGATTATGGGGTACCTCAGCTCAACAAAAAACTAGCTTGTTTATACATGAAAGTTCGATGAAAACGGTAAGGTCGGCTAAACAGACATCACTACAATTAAAACCGCAACAACAGTTCACTAAAAGTAACGTAGAACATAAGCGTCATAATTGTAAACCATGCTAAACTGTTAATCGATAATTACAACTGCTGAAAATACATTTATGAGACTCCTTGGCTGGTCGATGTGACGCTGCCATCCTGATCCCAAAACCTGCCTTTGTTCCAAGTCTGGTCGAGAGCTTATTTCGTTTCAAGGGGTATGTAGCCCTCAATTGTGGCTCTAGACCTTAATCAAAATTAGAACCGGGACACCCCTTGCCCTCACATGAACGAGCAAAACCAAGGGGTAGGGGTAAGATGAAAGGGTAAGACAGAGAAATGGGACGCAGCCTAAGGCTACACCGGTAACTATGCATGACAGATAAAGCTACATGGCTTGCACTGGCTAGTAAGCTGGCATATCTCATCTAATATTTATGATTAATTAAAATACTTAGAGAAATTACTCCCATACCAGTACTTGGGTAGCCACGTCAGCTTATTAATGTCTGAAGTTAGTAATTGTCCTTAAAGGGTCTGTGCTCAATTGTAAGCAAAATGTCTTGTGGCTATACAGATTTATTGAGGTCAAAGAATCAGGAACTGCATGCTTAGCATGTTAGTTGTTGTTAGCATTACTATGATGGCAACTTCAGCTCTGGCCTCTGAAAACGAGACGAGACAAAGAAAAATTAGGTACAGTGAATTTAAATGGTCCATATTGCGCTATTTTCTGATCCATTTTATAATGTTTCCTCGTTACAAACATGCCCAGAGTTGTGTTTTGCTTCACTCACACATGTTTAACACACAAACCTGCATATTTAGGCTGAGTTCTCTCAAATGGAAAACCCTCTATTACACCTTGTGATGTTTTGTGGTAATACTGGAAGTGTTTCACTGTGTTTTTAAACTCCATACACATTCACTAGATGCATTTGGAAAATTTCAGCCCCCTCTCTACTGAACAAAAGGTAAAAGGTAGCTGTTAACTTAAAACTACCCCTTCATGACATCACAAGGTGGAACAGAGCATTTCGAGCTGATTGAAATGTAGACAGACACAGATACAGACACAGGATTACTCAAACGTGTGAATGAAACACAACTCCAGGTTTGTTTTTGCTAAATAATAAATAATGGTATGAAATGGATATCAGTGTTAAAAACTTGGATCTTATGAATGAGGACCAAGCAAAAGATTTCTATACATAACACAGTTCACTGGCCTCTACAAGCTGCTTTCTGTCTGAGCAAGCAAAAGCGCACAGTGAATGGGCCTCAGAGACAAACAACACATCCACAATTAGCTTATCATTTAATAGTTGCTATTCTTTGGAGTCTGAGAGCAGCAGAGGCACGTAAACATGATTTGCTAATTGTCTTCTTCGTCCTTTTCCCTCTGCTCCATTATCACCTAGAACAGAACTTTGATTTTGCATGCACATAATAAGGCACATTGCCCTCTGCCATCAAAAGCTCAGAGTTCAAAAGCGTATAAAATGTTAATGGGGAAAAGTTGGTGGTAGTTCCACACAAGGCCAGAAGTAATGCGTTCTCTCTGGCTCCAGACCAGACGGGAGATCTCTCTGTAGCTGGAGTTTTATCTCTGCCACGCTGGACAGTCATGAATATGCTTGAGTCTGAGAACAAATAACTGACTACTGACTAACTAACTAATTACTGACTAGTAATGAGAGCACAGAAGAGGTTTTTAGGGGGGTTTGAGAATCATGGTAACTAAGGAAGCTGTATTTTTTTTATATGGCTCTGGAAAAAAATAAGAGACCACTGCAAAACGATCAGTTTTTCTGATTTTACTACTTATAGGTATGTGTTTGGGCAAAAGGAACATTTTTGTTTGAGTCTATAAACTACTGACAATATTTCCCCCAAATTCCAAATAAAAATATGATCTTTTAGAGCATTTAATTGCAGAAAATGACAAATGGTCAAAATAACAAAAAAGATACATGTTTTCAGACCTCAAACAATGCAAAGAAACAAGATCAAATTAATTTTAAAACAACATAATACTAATGTTTACACTTAAGAAGAGTTCAGAAATCAATATTTAGTGCAATAACCCTTATTTTTAATCACAACTTTCATGCGTCTTGGCATGCTCTCCACAAGTCTTTCACATTGTTCTTGGGTTCTCCTGGTGCAAGAACTGAAGTAGCTCAGATTTGTGTTTGTGTTGGAATTCAACAGACGCTGGAATGGAATGGCTGTAATACATGTAGAGATGCTGATTTCAGAAAAAAAATGCAGTGGTCTCTGTATTTTTTTCCAGAGCTGTACTAGTGGTTTTTAGATTTGTTTTTTATTTGTTAATGTCATTCTCTCAGATGATGGCGGAGACGGTTTACTCTGTTGGTTATGTTGTATAAGAAATATGTGAAAGGTAAGTTCACAAAGGTTGAGCAGTAAAAAAACAAGGACTATGTCAAAAATCCAGTCAGAGTTTAAAGATGCATTGTGCAACTTTTATGGTGGATATGTTATTGCTCTGTCTGGAATGTTCCATATTATGGTATTAAACCTTTCTATCTTCATGAAGACCAAACCAGACCAAGTTACAGGTCAGACCTATGGAGAGGCAACCCCACTTACAGTCAGTATGCCTGTTTTTCTAGGTATTTTTGAGCTATAAAACCATCTGTTATTTAATAAAGTAGAGCTGTTTAATGTCATACTGTGGAACATTCCAGGCAGAGCAGTGGCATATCCATAGAAACAAGCAGGTGATGGACTCCCAACCAAAAAAGTTACATAATGCATCTTTAAAACCAAAGCGTTATCAACAATCTACTCTATATATTTTTTACTTTAGTATCTCAAAAAATACAGAATGGAGGATAGCAATTTTAGCAGCAATTTGCAATTTCACAAACAAAAACTTTTTATGTATAAGTCACACGAGACAAATGCTACTAAATTGCTATGCACGGCCAAGATAAGTAGCATGGAGGATTATTGTTTTTATGGGATTTTGTATGCACCACTTGAGTGTTTGCACTTTGGTGACATTTATTTCGCAGATAAATGGCTCTTTCTATTAAAATGCAATCAATTTTAGGGCTCATTGTCATTCAGACCTGCAGCATACCCCCTTTTGAATAGTAAATATCTCACAGAGTCCCGTGGCAGCCTTTTTCACTGTTCTAATGGTAACTAAGTTTGACACCTTGGTTCCTGGTCTAAATTTAGCCAAAACAAGAAAAAAGTGGAGAAAAGGAAAGATGTGTAGTGGTAAGCAGAGTTTTCTATAGTTCAGGAAGTGTCACTGCTCAAAGTTGGAATGGGGCTCATTATCCAAAAATCATGCAACCCTGTGTCAAAAACTGCTGACTGTATCCTCGCTATGGACAAATTGTTAGCACAATCTTTGGATTCTCATCAAATGAAAACCAGAAACACAGTTATACAGAAGAACAAAATAGGTATGTGTTGTTAATGTGCTTGAAATCATATTCAACTGTAATTATGTTTGACATTGTGATTGAAGGATCCATATTACACAATTTTTTATGTTGTATTGTTGTTTCCTCATCACAAACATACCTGGAGTTGTGTATTCTTTCATTCACACATGTTAAACTCACAAAACAAAACTTAGGTTGAGTTCTTCTCTCACTCAGTTGGCCAATGTCCAAAAGCTTTTTATTTTCAAATAACGTTTCGACAAAAAGTCAGGTAATTTTTCCTGCAAGAAAAATGATCTGACATCATCTGAGTGTGCTATGTATTTTTATCACTTTTAAATTGCTGTTCCTTGCATTTGCACCTCTACAAGAACTTGGTGTGTGCTTTCTCTTTCATTTGAGTTCTTCTCTCAAACAGAAAACACTCCGCTGTGTTTTCTTGACTAGAATCATCGGGATAATTTCAGCCCTAGAATTGTCACCTCTACGGACCTAAAGGCAAAATGTAGCTGTTAACTTAAAAACTACAGCTTCATGATATCACAAGGTCAAACAGATCATTTGAGCTCTGGAGATGTAGACAATGTGAATGAAATGAGACATAACTCCAGATATATCTTGAGGAGGTAACAGCATTATGACTAAGGCTACGTTTATACGGCGACGATCAAAACAGAAGACGCAAAAGTGGCGTCTCGTCTTCAATTTTTTATCCGCGTTTATACGAAGACGCAAAAGTGGACGCAAAAGCCAGCGAAGGGAGGCGCTGGACTGAAAAAAACAAAACAAAAAAAACCCCATCACAACAGCGTCAAGTTACATTTCTAACCACGACTGTACCGGCTGTGGGGTCTCCCCTTACACAAGTGTGGAAGTCTGAAAAATTGAACTCTGGTAATATCCACCACTTTTGAACAGGCTGGAGTCCTGGTTCTCCGGTGGCCGGTGACAGAGCCTCATGAGCGGGGAGAAGCCGTGGGGTTTCCCCTTACACAAGTGTGGAAGTCTAACGCATGACATTAGCGGACTATGTAGCCCGCTTAAAGAGCTCGAACGATGGGCATACGTGACCCGCCATCTCAGGGCCCCTGTCTGGTTCTACCCACGTCAGACGGCTCCTGGGCACTGCGGGTCCGAGTGCTCGTAGCTCGGTGCGGCGCGGGCCGCTCGCGCTCGACCCCTCGGAGGTGAGACCGAAACGAACCGTATCCTTCCCAGTGGCCTTATCACGGAGCCCCTCCGCGGGGGTACGGCAGGCGACCGTACCCCCTAATCCCACGGACCGAGCGGGGGCCGGCTATCGTCAGACACTATTTCTCAAAGCTGCCCGTAAGAGACTTCCCCCGCCCCGGGGTCTCGAACCAAGTATACCGGAGCCGGGGCAACTTCCCCGTCCGGTCTGTGCGCGAGGCGCGGCGGCACGCAACTACCGGTGCTCACGACCCGCTGGAGCCGGTAGTGGTGGTCCACCGGTGCTCAGGACCCGCTGGAGCCGGGTAAGGGGCCGGTGGTCCTCCTCCGCTAATACCACCACCGGTGCTCAGGACCCGCTGGAGCCGGGATAAGGGGCCGGCCCCTCCCCCTTATCCCGGCTCCTTCGGCTCCAGGACCCGCTGGAGCCGGCCCCTTATCCCGGCTCCAGCGGGTCCTGAGCACCGGTGGAGCCGCTGGAGCCGGCCCCTTATCCCGGCTCCAGCGGCTCCACCGGTGCTCAGGACCGGTGGAGCCACCGGTGCGCTGGAGCCGGGATAAGGGCCCGGTGGTGGTCCTCCTCATTGTATTGCCGCATCTATGTGACGTAAACGTGTACTGACGTGAGCAGATCTGACCAGTTTTGCGTCTTGGGCACTTTACACGGAGACGCTACAGCGGAGCGTATTTAACTTTTCCACTCTGGAGGGTGGTTTCAGATTTTTGCGTTTTTAGGCCCCAAAAACGCCGTCACCGTCTAAACGAAAGGCACTTCCGATAAAATATTTTGTCGTTTTTACCCGTAAGCGTCCTCGTGTAAACGGGCCCTAAGGCTAAGACTAAGGCTTTAAGCTCACAAGAGTAAATTTTCCATAATACAAAACCTTTTATAGAAATTAAAGTCCACTATACTCCAATAACTACATTGAGTCAACCGCAAACTGGACAGTGACTGGCACAGCTCATAACTACAGTCGCTCTCACAGCATCTACATATTGAACATACAAAGATATAGAAATCAGAATCACTTTTTCATCATGAACCCATACAAGCATCCATCTCAAATAATGGACAATGTTTCACACCCAGACAGCCTGCTCCTGCCGGGAATACAGGGTACAGACTATACAAGCCAACTGGAACCTCATAAAAAAACTCATTGTGTGAACACTAGCCATATGTTTAGTGCCTCAAGGTTGGTTGGACTACATTTCTTTTTCTTTTACACCTCAGACAGCACCATCAAAACTTATGGTACACAAAAGCAGATCCATGTTTAGTAGTAGGGATGTCAAAATAATATGGTTAACTAATAATCATGTAATATAATAAATGTGACTATTTTAGAAGTAAAAAAAAAAGCACTATATACTACACTCAACAACAATAAACGCAACACTTTTGTTTTTGCTCCCATTTTTCATGAGATGGACATGAAGATCTAAAATTCATTCCAGATACACAATATTACCATTTCTCTCAAACATTGTTCACAAATCTGTCTAAATGTGTGATAGTGAGCACTTCTGCTGCTGAGACAATCCATCCCACCTCACAGGTGTGCCACATCAAGATGCTGATCTGACATCATGATTAGTGCACAGGTGTGCCTTAGACTGCCCACAATAAAAGGCCACCCTGAAATGTGCATTTTTTTTTTTTTTGCTTTATTGGGGGTCTGGGAACTCAGAACCAGTCAGTATCTGGTGTGACTACCATTTGCCTCATGCAGTGCAACACATCTTCTTCGCATAGAGTTTATCAGATTGTCAATTGTGGCCTGTGGAATGTTGGTCCACTCCTCTTCAATGGCTGTGCGAAGTTGCTGGATATTAGTGGGAGCTGGTACACGCTGTCGTATACGCCGGTCAAGCACATCCCAAACATGCTCAATGGGTGACATGTCCGGTGAGTATGCTGGCCATGCAAGAACTGGGACATTTTCAGCTTCCAAGAATTGTGTACAGATTCTTGCAACATGGGGCCGTGCATTATCTTGCTGAAACATGAGGTGATGTTCACGGATGTATGGCACAACAATGGGCCTCAGGATCTCATCACGGTATCTCTGTGCATTCAAAATGCCATCAATAAAATGCACCTGTGTTCTTCGTCCATAACAGATGCCTGCCCATACTATAACCCCACCACCACCATGGGCCACTCGATCCACAACACTGACATCAGCAAAGCGCTCACCCACACGACGCCACACACGCTGTCTGCCATCTGCCGTGAACAATGTAAACCGAGATTCATCCGTGAAGAGAACACCTCTCCAACGTGCCAGACGCCATCGAATGTGAGCATTTGCCCACTCAAGTCTGTTACGGCGACGATCTGGAGTCAGGTTAAGACCCCGATGAGGACGACGAGCATGCAGTTGAGCTTCCCTGAGATGGTTTCTGACAGTTTGTGCAGAAATTGTTTGGTTATGCAAACCAATTGTGTCAGCAGCTGTCCAAGTGGCTGGTCTCAGACGATCTTGGAGGTGAACCTGCTGGATGTGGAGGTCCTGGGATGGTGTGGTTACACGTAGTCTGCGGTTGTGAGGCCGGTTGGATGTACCATATATGTGCCATATTCTCTGAAACGCCTTTGGAGACGGCTTATGGTGGAGAAATGAACATTCAATGCACGAGCAACAGATCTGGTTGACATTCCTGCTGTCAGCATGCCAATTGCACGCTCCCTCAATGCTTGTGACATCTGTGGCAGACAAAACTGCACATTTCAGAGTGGCCTTTTATTGTGGGCAGTATAAGGTACACCTGTGCACTAATCATGATGTCAGATCAGCATCTTGATGTGGCACACCTGTGAGGTGGGATGGATTATCTCAGCAAAGCAGAAGTGCTCACTATCACACATTTAGACATTTATAAACAATGTTTGAGAGAAATGGTAATATTGTGTATCTGGAATGAATTTTAGATCTTTAAGTCCATCTCATGAAAAATGGGAGCAAAAACAAAAGACAAAAAATATTTTTGTTGAGTGTATTTTAAAGGTCCCATGGCATGAAATTTTCACTTTCTGAGGTTTTTGAACGTTAATGTGAGCTCCCCTACCCTGTTTAGCCCCCCCCCAGGGCTAAAAGTTGCGAAATGTCTAAACTGAGCATTTGCGGTCCTTTTCTGCGTTAGAAAAAAACACAGCTCAAATGGGCGATTTTGAACAAGGCACCTTATTGACGTCAGCTCGAAAAATGCAGCTCCACCCCCGTCTGTGTCTCTACTCAGCGTCTCTGTATATCACGCCCATAGAGTTTGAACTGCAGAGGAGCTACGCAATGCGAAATGCGTTTTTTTATTTGCCTGGAGGCATGTGCGAGTGTTTCTAGACTCGGAAGTCCTTTACCCGACCTTCTGGACCTCTGAAACAGCAGTGGTTTAATTTTATTTTCTGTGGAAATGTGTTTATTTTTCAATGGAACGCTTCTCATCTCCTCCTCCGCGCAAAAACGCGGAAGCGGGGCCAGCCAGAGCGCACAGCTGAAGAGGAGAGAGTGGAGAGCTTGGCCACGCCCCCACCCGCTACTATAGGCCATCTCTGTCCTCCTCATTTGCATTCAAGCAACAATGCCCATAATGGAGTGTTCCAGAGAGAGATGTATGACTCTTTCTCATCTTATCTCTCTTTCTCATGCACTGATTCTTGATTTTGGAGAAGGATTCATGTACAGTATTAGGGAACCATTAAGGAGCCATATAAAAGCATCAAGAAGTACCATGTCATGGGATCTTTAAGAGGGGCAGCAGTAGCTCAGTTGGTAGTTGGTTTGTCCACTGGCGATTCAAATCCCATTCTCGACATACATTGTTGGTCGAGATCCACTGGCCCACGGGTTGGTGGCACGGTTCCAGCTCCCACGGAGGGTGCGTTGGGTCATTCGGCAAGACACTTAACCCACCTCGCCCCAGTGTCTGCGGACACTGGTAGAGACCCTCCATGACAAGAAATACATCAAGGCTGGTTCCCCAAAGGAGCGATGTGGGGCCCTCCTCCCGTGGACCCACCACCCACAGGAGGATCCATGGGCGCTGGTGCATTATGATTTGGGCGGCAGATCTGTTTGGACTGTTGCCCCTGCAACCCGTACCACGGATTAAGCAGAAGAAAACGAAAAACTATTTTAAGTGCTTTTTTATCTGGCTGTTTAAAATAGTCATGGTAAATGGTCACATTTTTTATATTTATATTTTAAGGCACTCAAAGCACTTTACATCAAGGAACCACTCACATGATGACATTTATCCGTGGGAGCTGGAATTGCACCACCAACCGGGATCTGATCAGTGGATCTGACTGCTCAACAAGATCAGTGGACAAACACTGTTGCCTTTTCATTCAGAAAATTTGATTTCATAAAGCTGGTCGCATACTAGAGGAAAGGCCATCAATTAGACATTTTCACTGTTTGGTTATAGTGTCCATAATTGTGAATAACTGTAAAATCAAGATGCTACTTGTTAAACTAATGTAGAATTTCATCATCCCTTTTTGGTTTCGGTTTAGTTTTTATATAATCATGGTTATGTTCTGTCTTAGGTTTGGATTTAGCCTCTGCTTCTCTTTTGAGGGCTAAATAGTGCAACATGGTGTGAAAAGTTTGAAATCCACTGCATTACATGACTAAATGAAGCTGTGTGCTTGTGCGCTCCTCCTCATTTCCCTCACTCCAAACCCATCTGCTGTGCTAATCACACGTCCTTCTGAATACACCGTCATTACATGGACATCCACGTTCCTTTTGTAACACATTAATTCTCCCCCAAAAAACATCGTCCTCTCATCGTTGCCCGCTTTCATTCACGCTGACAAAAGGCCGCTACCAACCATAGAGAGGGAACTGGCCCACATATTGGGAATCATCAAATAGCTCCACACAAGTTCCGTGCTCACGATTCACACCTACTATCTCCCACTCGCCTCCTATTCCACAGTTTGCAGCAGAGAGAAAATTGAAAGAAGATTGCCTCCCTTACATGGAATAAAGCACTTTCCACCAAATGCTTTTCTGATTGAGCTCGGAGTTCATATCAGGAAGTATTTCTGGCACTAAGACTTAAAATAAACAGACAGTATACTTATCTTATGATTATTATGTTGGGTTTAAAACAGTTTTGGAGCAGCTAGTCTGAAACTTGGCAAGAGAGAGATAGTTTCTGAAGTGTCAACAGGAGACAGTGAGGGCAGAGCCAGAGAGACAGAAGATGTCAGCCACTTATCAATTGTCATAGATGCAAAATTAATGCAGTGCCAGGCTGCTGTCGCCAGAAACGTAAAAGTTGCATGAACTTGCTGAGGGCTTATTCAAGATACCGAGTAGTTTTTTGTTTAGGTATTCTGAGCGAATGTCTGGGTGCTATCTCTTCATTATTGTGAGATAGGAACAGCACCCTGAAAGAGCAGTGTTAATTTCAATTCAAATTTTATTTCGTTAAGTAAGATTTTGTTTAGTTTGAGCCAACTAAATGCCATGTAAATTTTTGTTGATCAAATCAGTAATACATGCTTTATGAATTTATGATAACATTAGCCAACTTAAGTCAAATAATTTTGTTTATGAGAAAATATCTGTTCATTTATTCATAGTTTCAGTCCTCATTAATCATATTTTAATTTAGTTTGAACCTAAAACAAAATACTAACAAAGGCTACAACGTATGTATATTTTTCACCCAAAAAAACTATTCTTATGTGCAATGCATGTCAGAATTATGCAAATGGCTCCATGAACTTCAAAGGTACAAATAAGTGTAATCTATGCAAAAGCACAAAGATAGTCATCATTTCTTGGTACTTACTTGATGTAATATGGAACCTTATTCTGAGAAACAGCACGTTGCCACGGGAGCTGCACTGATGCTGCAGAGACAGATACAGAGAAGACGTGAAAATCGAAAAAGTGTTTTAATAAACACAACACAATAATCCTTTTAACCCATGGAGCTTGACTTGAAATAAATGCAACATCAAAACACTTCCATTACAATATAGTAGATATGGGTTTAAGATATTTTAAGTGTGCGTGAAATGAGAAAAATAAATACTTTCTTTAGTAAAGAAAAAATTATACAGCAGAAGAAATGAATGTGTAACTACTTTTTTATGTTTCATGACTTTGTGACTATATTCATGAGTATAAAAACCACACATACTAACAACTTGACACCTACTAAATTAAAAACATTAGTACTACAGGTATGATTGTTACATACCCCTCCCCACTCCCGATCTTGAAATTGTTTTGTACTTCCACAGAGAGCTGAACAAATTAACAGTATATTCTCAGTAGATACATCCCAACATTAATTCTAATTCTACTGATCTTGTACTACTGATCTTATCATCATGACAATGTGACGATAAGAGTAAAGAGAAAAACATGCTTGGTGCACTGTGTTATCTAAGCTCCCACATAAATCCACTTACAGCTCTGGAAAAAAATAAGAGACCACTGCATTTTTTTCTGAAATCAGCATCTCTACATGTATTACAGCCATTCCATTCCAGCGTCTGTTGAATTCTAACACAAACACAAAGCTGAGCTACTTCAGTTCTTGCACCAGGAGTGGAATAAAGTCACCCAAGACCAATGTGAAAGACTTGTGTAGAGCATGCCAAGACGCATGAAAGCTGTGATTAAAAATAAGGGTTATTGCACCAAATATTGATTTCTGAACTCTTTTTAAGTGTAAACATTAGTATTATGTTGTTTTAAAATTAATTTGATCTAGTTTCTTTGCATTGTTTGTCTAAAAACATGTATATTTTTGTTATTTTGACCATTTTCTGCAAATAAATGCTCTAAACCAGGGGTCTTCAACTTTTTTCAGGCCAGGGACCCCCAAACAGATGGCAAACTGGGCCAGGGACCCCCTACTATATATACAGCATAGAATTGTCTTTTATATTAAATTGAGCTTAGTGTCATGTATAAACATTGCTACTCTGTTATGGTACATCCAATACAAGGAAATAATACACAGGTTAATACTGTATTTTCATGTTTTTTTTATTTTAAATATGGGCCAGATGGGATGTGCTACTGCAATTTTTAAACACAACTTGCATATAACACAAGCCTATTAAGATCGTTCACTGATTCAACCAAAAAACAAGTGCAAGGGAGAGAGTAGCTGTGCTTCTGCCATTTACACATACATCTTACTCAAATACAGAGCTATTCAAATAATGAACAATTAACACAAATCAAGTTAAGCTTTGATCATAACACATCAAGTTAAACTGTGAACATACATGAACATACAGGGGACAGTGAACCCCCAAGCCATCTGTGAATTCCCACTTCAGTGAGATGTCTGACCCTGATGAGTTGCACATAACATATCTATCCTGGGGTGGATGGAGGCCGCCATGTACGCATGAATGTGCATTTTAAGACATCAAAGAGGGTGGAGGGACAAGGGAGAAATTGATTGGGGAAAAATGAAAAAATATATTGTTTTAAAAAATATTAAAATATAAAATTATATTATTTTAAAGTGAAATCAAAAGATTTCGCGACCCCCCTGCAGTACCTCCCATGTTGAAGACCTCTGCTCTAAACGATAATATTTTTATTTGGAATTTGGGCAAAATGTTGTCAGTAGTTTATAGACTCAAACAAAAATGTTCCTTTTGCCCAAACATATACCTATAAGTAGTAAAATCAGAAAAACTGATAATTTTGCAGTGGTCTCTTATTTTTTTCCAGAGCTGTACATTGGTCAATCACTATGTGGCTACCTTGATTCATTGAACTGCCATTTTGAGTCTGTGTCTGACAGAAGTGAAACCCAATCAGGTGAAACTGGCAGTCAGTTAATAGCGTAGTGTTATCGAAAATGACCATGTCTTTTGTTTAAGACTCCCTGTCTTCTTCAGTTCATCTATCATGCCTAATGAGGACTGTAATTAGGAATTATGTTATTGAAAAGGAAAGCAGTTAGTCTGTGAAAGCCCTTGAAATGTCTGGTTTTGTAGAGTGTCTGGTGCTCACTGGAGAGAAAATGTTGAGATGAGGGTCCAAAGTCTCGGTGGGCTTCTTGAAGAAGTTTTAGTCTGTCCTCCACCGCAACCTGCACACAAAAAGCAGATCAGATACACCAACAGGAGGTGGTTAAGGTCACTTATACCCTAGTACTGCACAGTATGAACATGCATTATCTGGATCTTGAGTCAAACAGCACAACGCAAAATAAAACATAGTTGGCACTCGTGTTTTTAAGAGATTTTAAGAGATTTAATAAAAAAAGATGAATGATGCTATAGAGTTTTATCTGCCAAATTAAAAATAAATAAATACAAATAATTTAAAGGGACACTGTAACTTTCTGATGGAAAGGTCCATCATCTTTGCCTGGTACGCCATCTGATTTCCTCATTGTATTCCATAAGGAGGAACATTTTCTTATATTTAACACATACAACAAATAAATAATATGGTTGGCCAGGCAACCACCATCTACAGTATGCTCCAAAGGTTACATATCTTAATGGAGATAAGTAGGCAGCAGATCCAGTATCTTAAAAATCACACTGTGGACCTTTAAACAGGGGTAATAGCAATGGGAGTAGCTGCAATAATTTTACAAAACTAATTTAAATATGCCAAATATACTTTCAGCTCATATTCATCTTTAGATTTTTCTAGATAACCCATGAAAATTCTGCAAGTTATTTCTAATTTATTGCAGTTATGATGAGCTGTAAAATCATAGACAGGTCCGTCAGCAGAATGATGTGAAAACATTTAATTGGATGGAGTTATTGCTGGCACTCATTCTGTAATACACTTGAGTGGAAGTTAAGAAAGAAACTGAGAAAAATACACCAATCCTACATCTGATCCACAGTCTGCTGTCACAAGGTAAGGTGAAAGGGTCTGATCACAGCTGTCTACAAGGAACTGTGAGCTAAAAGGTCAATAGCACTTTTACTATCACTCTGCTAATGGCTATTACTGTCCTGATCCCGCAGTGCAGACAATGAGTGGTCTGCATATGAAAATCAAGTCATCAAACTCGACAGTGAGAAGGCTCATCAGTGGAAATGGTACTGTTGAGAGAAATAAAACTGGCCATGCAGTGCAGTGAAACTTCTCTTGACTGACATATGGATAATGTTTGAAGTTTAAAGACTTTTGGCCCTGGATAAATTCTGGTCTAGTTCAGATTTGTTTAGGATTTAATCCCAATTTCAGTACGGCGGACGGGTATTTATCACAATCTTTAAACTCACATGATGGGAACCTACATCTCTTATGGGGACAAAAATCAGGACCCCATGACTTACAGCTCTGGAAAAAATAAGAGACCACTGCATTTTTTTCTGAAATCAGCATCTCTACATGTATTACAGCCATTCCATTCCAGCATCTGTTGAATTCCAACACAAACACAAAGCTGAGCTACTTCAGTTCTTGCACCAGGAGTGGAATAAAGTCACCCAAGAACAATGTGAAAGACTTGTGGAGAGCATGCCAAGACGCATGAAAGCTGTGATTAAAAATAAGGGTTACTGCACCAAATATTGATTTCTGAACTCTTCTTAAGTGTAAACATTAGTATTATGTTGTTTTAAAATGAATTTGATCTTGTTTCTTTGCATTGTTTGAGCGCTGAAAACATGTATCTCTTTTGTTATTTTGACCATTTGTCATTTTCTGCAAATAAATGCTCTAAACGATAATATTTTTATTTGCAATTTGGGGGAAATGTTGTCAGTAGTTTATAGACAAGTAGTCAGTAGTGTCAGTGTCAGTAGTTTGTAGTTTATAAACAAAAATGTTCGTTTTGCCCAAACACATAAATAGTAAAATCAGAAAAACTTATAATTTTGCAGTGGTCTCTTATTTTTTTCCAGAGCTGTATATCCTTTATTAATAGATCAACAAGAAATATGCTTTAAAGGTGCACTGTGTAACTTTTCTCATTGAGGGTCCACTATTTGCACTGCTTCTCTGCTTCGACAGAATGAGATTCATAACCAAGTATGTGATATCACCAGGCCAAGTTACAGGTCAGATCCGTGGAAAGGCAACCCAACTCAAAATTCAAATGCTTGCTATTATTTTATGGCTTTTCTGAGCCATAAAAATCATTGATATTTAAATCAGTGCAAGATAGATGGCTTTAATGCCATACAGCGGAACATTCTGGGCAAAGCAATGGCAATAGGTGATGGACTTTAGACCAGAAAAGTTACGCATTGCATCTTTAAAGTTTAAATATGAGTTAAAATAGGTTAATATTAGAATTTAACTTGGGGAAGTAGTGGCTAGAATCAGACTCCAGGAAATCAGTAGTTATAATTTTAACATGCATTTTTCAACATTTCCTACAGGCTTAGACTTATTATAGAAGTCTAGAACAAAATTAAGGGCCCAGCAAGTGTAGTTTATCATTTATTCATAGTAGTTGAATTATAAATCACTGTACCAAGTTAGTAAAGTCCTATAATAGTATTTTCACAGCGGGAAAACCATTGTAAGCTTACAACTCTACTGGCATGAATTTAAGTCATAATATTACTGAGACTGACAGAATCGTGTTTCTTTCAAAAGACAAAGTTGCATCACTATTCCACGACTTTCCTTCTGGGACTCATATGAATGCTACACTATGAAATAGTAACTCTGAGGATCAGACTGAGACACAGGAGTTACAGACAAATGCAGTGCTCAGAGAAGTGCCCATTGATGTGTTTTGTAATTTCAGAATTTAAGATGTGCTCCAGTGAGGGGCAAATGTTTTAGGTTCCAGAGGAGTTTGACTGAAAGTGGAATCTGAAATATGAGAGAAACCAAAGAAAAAAGCTAAATCTTATGCAGGATGATGAAAATGTGCTACACAAAATCCAGAGGTAATTTAGTAGTTTTAAAACTCTGGGCTTAGTTCTTAGTCATTATAAGTTGTTGTGTCCTTGGGCATGACCCTACATCCAACTTGTCTGTATGAATGAGGCGTTTGAGTGATTAGTTGGTGTTTTTTGTTTTGTTTTTTTTTCTTGGTTTTTTTTGAAAGACTGTTGGTGCAGATAGGCAGCCAAAGAATTATCTTACCATGACAGAGTGAGGATAGGATGAGTAATGAAATGCTCACAATAAATTCAACGCAGTAGTTTGAGGAAGGATGAAGCAGACTTGTAAAAGTCTCACGTTACAAAATCATACCTCTGTGCACTGTCTGCTTCAAATAATTACACATTTTATGAATTGCAATCTCAGAACAAAGCCATAAGCAGTGCTAGGATTGACTGAGCATTGACAATGTACCCCTGATTCACCTTGTTTGAAAAATCTGTTCTAAACCTGTGCACCAATTCATGCATATTCACATTATGCTAAAGAGTTTGTGAGAGCTTGGATCTAGTTATGTAAATTTAAATACTACTTCTTCCATTCTCAGTTTGAAATTGGCTAATGCATCTTTAAAGGTCCCATGGCATGAAATTTTCCCTTTCTGAGGTTTTTGAACGTTAATGTGAGCTCACCTACCCTGTTTAGGCCCCCCCAATTGCTAAAAGTTGCGAAATGTCTAAACTGAGCATTTGCGATCCTTTTCTGCGTTTGAAAAAAACACAGCTCAAATGGGCGATTCTGGACAAGGCACCTTATTGACGTCAGATCGAAAAAAGAAATGCAAATTCAGTTCCACCACCGTCTGGATCTCCACCTCTTGTCTCTGGAAATCACGCCCAGAGAATTTGGACTGCGGAGGAGCTACGCAATGCGAAATGCGTTTTTTTATTTGCCTGGAGGTACATGCGAGTGTTTCTAGACTCGGAAGTCCTTTACCCAACCCTCTGGACATCTGAAACAGCAGTGGTTTAATTTTATTTTCTGTGAAAATGTGTTTTTTTCATTGAAAAGGCTCTCCTTTCCTCCTTCGCGCTTACACACGCGGAAGTGGGGCCAGGCACAGCGCACCGCTAAAACAAGGAACCAGCGGCGCATTTGCCACCCCCCCCCCCCCCCCCCCCCCCCCCCACCCACTCCTCTAACCAATCTGTGTCCTTCTCATTTGCATTCAAGCAACAAGGCCCAGAATGAGTTGTTCAGACAGAGAGATTATGACTCTGACTCTGTACATGTGTCTTTCTCATGCACTAAGTGTTGATTTTGAAGAAGGATTCATTTACAGTATTAGGGAACCATTAAGGAGCCATATAAAAGCATCAAGAAGTACCATGTCATGGGATCTTTAAACAATGTAATTATCTGATGACAATACTTGTTGGGAGTAAAGAGGCACCCCAGGGGGCTGTTTTTACCTGCAGTAGTTTCCACCTCATGTTGAGCTGGTCCAGTTGTCTGGAGGCAGTAGAGGACAGCTGGATGTCTAGAGGGGTCAGCTCCGAGGACAACTCATTCACAACCTTCACGTCCTGACGCAGCGGTGCAATCTCCTTATTGAACGCCTGCACAGAATTTAAGTGCAAATCTCTCATTCAATACCTTAGCACTTCATTATTCACAAATGCATGCCTCAGTGGACTATAAGACCTTGTTACGAGAAGTGTTAGCAGACTTGAATTTTGTTTTCACTTCTGTTTATCTTTGTCTGGTTTGTGGCGGTGACCTCATCATCTCTAATTGGAAATAAATTACGCTTCGAAATTAGGGTGTATTGTTCTGGAATTCTAATTAAAGCTCTCCCAGGCCATCTATATACAATTTGATTTAATACCTTTAACACTTGGGGCGCATTGGAGACTGTAATCTCTTTATAGCGACTCTACTCAAGTGCTTCCTGCATGGCCCTGTTTGTAAGGGTTTAATTGGGTGTATATCTGCGCACTGCCACACAGCGTGGAGGTAGAGCCATATCGTGGGTGATGTAATTGAAAGCTAAACAAATGCAAGAACCAGAATTTTACCTGATGTAACGTGGGACTCTGACATTACGTGTTTTTAAAGCAAGCGTGACTTCATTTCAGAAACAGTAATTTATCTGCCTGTTTATTAAATGGGTTTCGCTTCCGGAAAAAATAATCAACTCAACTGATTGCAATTTGAAAATGTCAGAATCATTATCTGAGAGAGTATATCAAAATAGCTTAGAAATATTAACAAATGTAATAAATGCATGCAGATTTAATTGGTAAAATTTTAACCGGGAGCAACTATTATTAGAAGTCTCCACTGTTTTCTTATCTCATTTGTAGTCTAGCAAAAGCACAACAGCGCAACAATAATGTGCACTGTCTGTAATAATGACAGAAAAGAAGATTTCTTTTTTTTACTATACTAATGACAGTATTAAAAGACTATTATGGCAATCCATCAAAAATGTGCCAAAATATGTTTGTGATTGCTGAGGTTCAAAAACTGTACAAAAATGAATGAAAAACAAAAGGGTTATACCCTTATGTGAAAGATTATACTGCTTATTATTTTTCATTAGTTCTCTTCACAACAATTACATTATTATACATTTTTCCATATGCATGAATCACTTATAATTGGAAATAAAACCTCCATCTTTACTGAGAATTTAGACCTACTTTTAATCTTATTCAGCCCTTTTGGTCAATAGTCTTATTGTCCCCTTAGAATTATAATCTTCTATCTCTGTTAAGGTAGTTATGAGATATTGAGGTTTAAAGTTCTGACCACTCATAAAGCACAATGGAATGGGGAAATAGGTTACAGCTTACCAAACCCCTCAAAAGCTCAATAAAAGTTTATATAATGTATTCAGTATTCAGTATTCAGTGTCTGCGTACACTGGTGTATGAATGTGTGTGAATGGATGAGTGATTACTTGATGTAAAGTGCTTTGAGTGCCTTGAAGGGGGAAAAGAGCGATATAAAAATGTGACCATTTACCATTTATGAAGAATAACATAGTTTCAAGAAAACACCAGAAAGAAATCAATAGCTCTAAGGGGACATTATACTTTAACCCATCTCACCGTGGTCTTTTCGATGTGGTCCTGCAGGGAGTCTATGAGCAGGTCTCCAACTGGCTGCCACCCGGCCTTGGCCTCCTCTGCCTGGGTGAGCCGCAGGTCCAGCTGGTCCATGGAGCTCTGGAGCTCCTGCAGCCTCTCCAAAGCCCTCTCCACCTGACTGTGCCATCCACCCACGTGGCCTTTGAGCCTTTCCCAGCGCTCCCTGACATCACTTGTCTGTTTACGGATGGCTCTGGCTAGTCCCCTGGCCTTCTCCTCCGGCGTCAGGTCTGCAACAACAACAGCACATGTACATTCATTTTTAATAGGGAAAAAGAAAAAAAAAGAACCATGTTTTGTTTTTCTTTTTTTTACAAATCAATATGTCTTAACACGTTCAAGAACATAAACAAGATAGACTTTCAATAAAACGCCGCTTGAAAAAGTACATCCAGATACAATATAACACACAAACTGGATTACCTTGCTTCTTGAAGACATTAAGATCAATTTCATACAATACTGGCCCTAATAATCACTACTTGCCTAACCCAAGCATAAATTCTAACCTAAATTAACCAATATCTGAAATTTAAACCATTAATGTAGTAATAAAGACCATGTTGAGTGTGTATACACATTTTAGTCCTGACAATGTGACAACTACTTACCCACACACGAAATATCTTCTTTGTGTAAACTAAACTTCAAACATATGTTAACAAAAAAGAAAAGATGAATATGATTAATTTAAAAAATAACATTAATAAAATAAAACTGCCAAAAAATGGCATCTGCTCTGTTCTATTTTATTGATTGCACATGCCCATTTTTTAAATATCCTGAAGTCTGACTCTCTATAAGTCTGACTCTCTCTCTATATGAAAATGTGAAAAGGATTTAAAAGATGCAAAGTTCAGCATTGACTATGAAAGTCTCTGAAACCCATTAACACTCAGACTTTTGTTGTTATATCATAGATGTTATTTTACTCCCTAAAAAGCACAAGAAGTTTTTAAGGTGAACCAGGTGAAGAATACATTAAGGGAGAGGCAGAAGAGAGTTCAAAAGGCAAGAAAACACAGAAAGGAAGGAGGGTTACTATTGGAAAAAGGTGTGGAGGGAGGAATATGGGATGAGAAAGCAGTTGGAGCAAGTCTGAGGATGAAACCAAAGGAAATTACTATAAGAGGTATTCAGATTTAAGGAATGAGCCATACAGGAGAGGTGAGAGGATGAGATAATTATGGCAGATCCCAGAAATCAGAAGAAACAAAGCAGTCAAAAGCTGCTCTGGAAGAACCGTCTTTTACAATAAAGAAATGTGTGCTTTGATGGGCTCAAGGGTCTCGTCTCCAGGCACAGGCTCCATTACCATTCTCACCTGTTACAGCGAGACTATTTCAATTTCTCAGCCAGTAGGAAGCTCACACTGTGTAAGCTGCAGCATATGGTTTTTCTGTGGTGAAACAAGCTGGGCCGTAACATTATGTGTAGGCAAAATAGAATAGAATTACAAATCGGGGCATAATAAAAGCTGCTATTCGTAAGCTACACTGAATACCATACATTTTAAAGGGCCTATTTTCTGATCTGTTGTAATGTTGTTACCTCCTCAAAAACATACCTGGATGTGTGCTTTGTTTCATTTAGGCTCTTCTCTCAAATTAAAAACACTTTCCATACACTTTGACTAGACTCATTTGGATCAGCTCAACCCTGGAATTGCCAATCTTTTCTGCATTAAAAGTAAACAGTAGCTGTTAACTTGAAAACGATGGCTTGATGATGTCACAAGGTGGAACAGAGCATATTAATAATAATAATAATAATAATAATACAGCGCCTTATAAATAATACTCAAAAAATAAGACACTAAGAATTGGCTACTACCTATGAACATGCCATAGCAAATATATTAATATCAAACTGTTATATCAAATGGAGAAATGTGTAAACTAAGCATTAACTAAAAGCCAAAAAGGAATAAGTTCAGTCATATCAGGCTTTCACAGGCGCGTTTATGTTCCATCTTGTAACTGTAATAAATTTAATGGACTAATCAAATACAATGTTGTAATAACTCTGTGTTTAAGGTATACTTTATTTAGTAAAGAAATGAGTACTCTGTATTTGACCCTTTCTCTGATGCCACTGGGACAGCCTATCAGGAGCAGTAGCTATTATCAATTATTAGTTTAGTTTTTTTTTTCCATTTCTCTTTATAGGCTAGAGAGGTTCTAAAGGAAAAACAGTGCAAAATGATGCTCAGTTGAGTCCATTAAAACACATTTCTGGACTAATACTTTTGCCATTCCCTTGGTAATGTAATGTTAACAAAACACAACTTTCAAAATGTGGGAAAAAAAAGAATATGTTTTAGCTAAGGAAAATAACAAAATTTTTACTGATGAAAAAAGCAGCGTTGGATCTTTTATTTTGTATCAATCAATATACAGTGGGGCCAAGGTGATTTATGGGACAACACGGCCTGCACTCTGAAGTCATGCCACACCCCTGTACTGCCCCTCAGAGCCGTTTCAATTATTTACACAGTAGGATTTGGGTTTGAAAGGAAATGTGCTGACATAACCAAGACTTCCGCACGGCATCCAAGAGAGACAGAGAAGGAATGCTGAATGAGGCAGGCCCATCTCTAATTCATGCCCTGGATCTATTGATAGTACCCTCGGTTTGGATATGAGAACAGGGAGGCCATTTAACTTGAAGATTGGATCAAATACGGCTCCCCTATGGGCCAAAAAGTGAGCCTGAATGTTTTTATTGCTTTGGATAATCATTTGGCAAGTAAATTGTGGTTAAAAATGAATTTTAACTTGTTCTGGTGTAGAATCAAGCAATAAATCACCAAGATAATGCCTTTTTTAATTAAAAAAAGAAGAATTAAAGCCAATGTAGAATGACAGAAAACTAAAACTACTGCTCCAATATTATTAGCTCTTTTCAGCTACATATGCACAGTGCTTCACAAGTGTTTTTCACATCACGACTATAAGGGCTGTGCAATTAATCCAAATTTTGTCAAAATTGAGATTCAGTAATTGCTAACTGTCAATGATCAGATTGGGTCTTTTTAATGGAGAGTTCAGACTTTCAGGAAGAAATGTGACTTTTTGAGGGGTAAATCAGTTGATAATAAGTTTGTTATGTCATTAATTGAAGGAAATTATTTTGAAATCTATTTTTATATGTTTTTAATAAGACAAAATACAATTTTTTGACAATGATTTTTTTCTCCTATTCTAGTAAAAATATCTCTCATTTATTGGTAAAGCCACACGTAGAAACAATATATATCATGTGTATAGGTAGCAGTGTAATAAGTAGTGTATACAGACCTATCTTTTGCTGTGAAGTCTTGCGAGGCTCCCCTGGTCCCTCTATGGGCTGGTCCGCGAGGAAAGTCCTGGCTTGGTCCAAAGTGCTCATCACCAGAGGCTCTCGCTCCTTTAGTTCTGTCTGCAGCGCCTGCAAGTCAAACATATGGGAAGAACTATTTAATTAACATCCGCAAAGATACTCAGTCAGCATATGAGGCTAAGAAATCTTGTATTAAGTTAATGAGCCATAAGATCATTTCAATATTAAAGAGAATGGATTTCTTTTGACTTTTGGCATTTGGGGAAGGGTAATGAATGTATTTCCCAGCAGGTATGAACTGTGCATGAACTATCTGTGAACCTAAAGCATTCTGAAGGCCGTGCAAATCTCAGATTCAACTTAAATATGGCTCATTAATCTCACAATGCATTCACTTATTGTTAATTTACAGCAACCCTTGCATCAATATACACATTGACAGATTTAAGAATAAGAACAGATGTTTATGACGGGCTTATAGGCAAGATAAACTACACTCTGGGAGACTAATTAGGTGATTGCTGCATAACAAAACCTGTCAAAGTCTATTATGAAGAAAAGTAAAAACACAGGAGATAGAAGAGAGAGGAGGATTAGCAAGTAAAGCACATAAGGCTAAGTACACAATGAAAAACGGAATGGGGTCAGGCCGGGCAGCTCCTTTGGGTTGGATGTCGAAATGAGCTAAATGATTTGCTGAATAAAAGGCAGATGCTAACGCTAACAGCCCCACGTGAATTACTGTTACTGAGACAAAAGTACATATGGTCTCCTGCACTGGAGAGCAATAAAGACATTTGATGATTATATTAGCTACAATGGGAAATAATTGGGTAAACAGTGGCAGGATGTAAATGTAACAATATTGCTTATGAAAAGTTTATCTCAGGGGACTTGGCTGCAATAAAATCATATAACATATTTAGATCATGTTACCTTTTATTATTTTTACTATATTCACAGAAAACAATATATTAACATGTTCTACAAGTTTTGTTTTTGATGCAGTGGTACCCCGCTAAACTAATGCACATCGCATCTCGTTTGTCAAGTTGTTGTTACATTTTTGCATCACGCTAATGTATTCATGAAGAATCGCCGCATGGGAGCATGAAAGACATAGACTTGCGGGCTAACCATATTAAATAACAGAAACATGCATGACATCTTCAGACATTGTAGTAAGCTAAAATGTTTTGCACTATACTGCCTTTTAAATGCATAAAATTAAAGATGTTTTGATAGCACAGACATAGTGATCAAACCTATCAAAATAATAAAAAAAAATCTGATATTCAATTTTTCAGTCATGCAAAATGTCAGAGGCAGACTAAGTAGTGGAAGATACATGATAGATACATTTGATTTATCTATACACACAGATGGGGCCAAAAAGATCCATCAATCTACACCAGAGGTCTTCAACAGGGGGGTCGCGACCCCTAGGGGGGTAAATACAACCCACAACAGTATGGTTTTAGGCGGAACTATTCAACCGAATCTGCCATCTGCTCACTTCTGGAGAATATCGTTCACCCACTTGATAAGGGTAATATGGTGGGTGCAGTGTTTCTGGACTTAAAAAAAGCCTTTGATACAGTAAACCATAATCTTCTTCTTTCAAAACTGTCTTCTTTTAATTTTTCAAAGCAAGCACTTACATGGTTTGAATCTTATTTGCACGGTCGAGAACAATGTGTGGTCATTGACAATGTAAAGTCTGCCTCATTTGAAATTAATTTGTCTTTATGTGAATGACCTGCCTGAAGTGTGTCCTGAGTTGGGCCTTCAGATGTACGCCGATGACACAGTGGTTTATGTGTCCGGCAAAACCCCGGCTGTCATCGGTGCTAAATTAACCCAGTCTGTAGTCTGGAGAAAGTCTGGAGAAAGTGTCAGATTGGCAAAAAAAATCGTGTCTGACACTAAACACAAAGAAAACTAAATCTATATGCTTCTCTATAAAAAGGACACAATCAGAAAACAAACTAAACATCACTATGAACAATGAACTCATAGAACAGGTAGAGCAAGAGAAATACCTCGGTGTGACACTAGACGCTCAATTAAATTTTAAAAAGCATGTCAAAAATATATCATCAAAAATGAAAGTAAGCATTAACTGCTTCAAAATTATTAGAGACTGTTTGTCTTTTGAAAGCGCCTGTGTCTTTGTAAAATCAGCTGTCGTACTGCACTACTGTTTGGTCTCAAACCAACCCGACCACTCTAAAGCCTCTCGAACGACTTTATAACCGTGTTTATAAAATTTTAGACAAAAAGCCAATCAGATTTCATCACTGTCTAATTTTATCCAAATATAAGTTATTAAATTTTACACATTTTTGCAATTTTAGCTATGTAAAGCTTGTTTTTAAATGTTTGAATAGACTTGCACCTGAACCTCTCAGCAGATGTGTAAACAGACTCTCCACAAGGTCCACAAGAGCCACCACACATGGGGACTGCACAGTTCCCTTTTGCAAGACCTCATTTGCACAGACTGTATTTTCAGTGAAAGGAGCAAACCTTTGGAACTTTTTACCTGGTCATATAAAAACTATAACCAGACTCTCCACTTTTAAGAAACAGACTAAGGCTACGTTTATACGGCGACGATCAAAACAGAAGACGCAAAAGTGGCGTCTCGTCTTCAATTTTTTATCCGCGTTTATACGAAGACGCAAAAGTGGACGCAAAAGCCAGCGAAGGGAGGCGCTGGACTGAAAAAAAAAAAAAAAAACATCACAACAGCGTCAAGTTACATTTCTAACCACGACTGTACCGGCTGTGGGGTCTCCCCTTACACAAGTGTGGAAGTCTAACGCATGACATTAGCGGACTATGTAGCCCGCTTAAAGAGCTCGAACGATGGGCATACGTGACCCGCCATCTCAGGGCCCCTGTCTGGTTCTACCCACGTCAGACGGCTCCTGGGCACTGCGGGTCCGAGTGCTGGTAGCTCGGTGCGGCGCGGGCCGCTCGCGCTCGACCCCTCGGAGGTGAGACCGAGACGAACCGTATCCTTCCCAGTGGCCTTATCACGGAGCCCCTCCGCGGGGGTATGGCAGGCGACCGTACCCCCTAATCCCACGGACCGAGCGGGGGCCGGCTATCGTCAGACACTATTTCTCAAAGCTGCCCGTAAGAGACTTCCCCCGCCCCGGGGTCTCGAACCAAATATACCGGAGTCGGGGCAACTTCCCCGTCCGGTCCGTGCGCGAGGCGCGGCGGCACGCAACTACCGGTGCTCACGACCCGCTGGAGCCGGTAGTGGTGGTCCACCGGTGCTCAGGACCCGCTGGAGCCGGGTAAGGGGCCGGTGGTCCTCCTCCGCTAATACCACCACCGGTGCTCAGGACCCGCTGGAGCCGGGATAAGGGGCCGGCTCCAGCGGGTCCTGAGCACCGGTGGAGCCGGGATAAGGGGCCGGCTCCAGCGGCTCCACCGGTGCTCAGGACAGGTGGAGCCACCGGTGCTCAGGACCGGTGGAGCCACCGGTGCGCTGGAGCCGGGATAAGGGGCCGGTGGTGGTCCTCCTCATTGTATTGCCGCATCTATGTGACGTAAACGTGTACTGACGTGAGCAGATCTGACCAGTTTTGCGTCTTGGGCACTTTACACGGAGACGCTACAGCGGAGCGTATTTAACTTTTCCACTCTGGAGGGTGGTTTCAGATTTTTGCGTTTTTAGGCCCCAAAAACGCCGTCACCGTCTAAACGAAAGGCACTTCCGATAAAATATTTTGTCGTTTTTACCCGTAAGCGTCCTCGTGTAAACGGGCCCTAAGTCCTGGTTTATTCACCAGCAGCAGTGTGATCATGTGTAACTGCATGTATGTTTGTGTGTGTTTGTGAGGGGAATGACAGTGTGTTTTATGTGCCTATGTTTAGTGTGATATTGTTGTTTTAGCTTATCTTATCATTATCTTATCATTATTTTAACTTATTGTTGTTTTAGATTATCCATCTCTTTTATTCTCCATTATCAATACATTTTAACTTTTTTACTTACTGATATCTGTTTAAAAGCCCTCCTAGGGACTGGTGTTGCGAATTAGCCATTGGCTAAAACACTGTGGTACCTGCATCAGATGTTAATCTATGTTATGTTGTATCAAATAAACAATAAAATAAAGTAAAATAGGGGGGTCGCGAAATCTTTTGATTAAATTAAAATAATATAATTTTATATTTTATAGTATAAAATGCAGTATTAACCTGTGTATTATTTCCTTGTATTGGATGTACCATAACAGAGTAGCAATGTTTATACATGACACTAAGCTCAATTTAATAAAAAACACAATTCTATGCCATATATATAGTAGGGGGTCCCTGGCCCAGTTCGCCATCTGTTTGGGGGTCCCTGGCCTGAAAAACGTTGAAGACCCCTGATCTACACTATGACATAACATCTATCAACTCTATCAACAACTATCATAACTGAAGATACTGCAAGTACACGTTATCAAAAAAAGTTATAAAAAGTAATATAATATAGTGGACCAAAGTTTTTAAATGCTTCACAGAACAGAAAGGAGTTTGATGCAAGTTTATTTGACAAAATGGCCGCTTTTGGGGTCATCTTATGCCGAGCACACATTTTGCTAAAATGAGATGCCAAAAATTCTATCTGGCAACACAACATGTGCATACATTGACCGTGCAAGTAGAAGTAATAAAGCTCAGACGTGGATGCCAGCTTGTGATGATTAAATTGTGACGTACAGTGATTGAAGTGAAAGGGACAGAGCTCGTCTCCAAAGTAATATGCCTCTATCAAATTGAAGTTGCACTTTTACACTGCGTAACTCCAGAGTGGGACACAGAAAGCCTCCTGCGGACACAAATTAGATCTTCCCGTCCTAATATATGGTGCGCTCCGTTCCAATGATTTCCTCACAGCTCGCATGGAGAAACCGTAATGGGCAGGTAGGCCAGGGAGGGACCTTGAGAGATAGAAACTAAATGAGATGTGATGGGGGAAATGGTTGTGCTAGCTTTGAGTGAGGACGGCTTCTAAAAACACAAGCAACTTCAGGCTTTCCCAGCTTTAGTTTTGCAGTCATCCCGATTTGTTACTGGCTTATAGTGGATTAAGAAAGAATAAAGTGCCAAGAGGTTGTTTGTGGAATATGTTTACCGCTCTGCTAAGAATAATAATATGAGATTTGGGTAAACAAACATTCAATACAGAAATACATTGGTTGACTTTTAAAATAAAAGGGGGCTTAGCAACATTTCTGGCAAATGGTAAACTTAAAAAAAATAAAATAAAAAATACTCGCAATTGCATGAGAAACTTGCATTATAATTACCATAACAGCTTATATGCTCCTACTACATAATGTGTAACGACAACTTTGAGTAAATGCTACAACAATACATGGACACTTATATAACTGTAAGTGACGCATTTTCCACCAAGAAAAAAATGCTTAAAGACACTCTGTAATTTTCTAGAGGTGGCAAGTCACATACATGACTCCATAGAAATAGAAAGTTCAAACCATACTTCGTTATATTGTCCATGGAGATAATTTTTTATGCCATAGTGTGGAAAATTATAACAAAAGAAACAACATTTCCATGGAAACAAGCAGGGAGAGGCCAAAAAAGGGTCAGTTTTAGGGATATGGAAACCTTCATAAAGTAAGGATGCATGTTTTTTTAGTTCAATAAAAGCAACCAAAAAACATGTTACTTACTGTGGCTTTAACTAGAATTTAGCAAAGATATAAGAAAATAGCTAAAACAGTTTCAAGAAATCTTACTTCACAATAATAGATTGCGGCATGCCAAGGTTTATGGTAGATAATGCCATCTTTCACACCAAATACCCATCATGAGGAACACAAGGGCTTATTACATTTCTATACAGTGTGTCATCAAGTGGTTGATTCAGAGTTCAGTCAGGGATCAAAGTGCATGTTCAGATTTGTACAAGTGAGAGAGAGGACAATATCAAAGGAGGCTGAGCGTTCACGTTAAAAGAACATTTTCTTTCCAAAATCCCAGCTGGCCCTGAGCGATAAGAGTGAACAGTCTGTAGAAGACAAAAAAGTGAATCTTTACTTTGTCTTTTGTAATAGTTTCCCTCTTTATGTGTTTTGTCTGAATTTTATAGAGACAGGAGAGCAGAGCATGAAAGAGCTCTTGAGTGACATTGACCTTAGGTTTTGAGTAGACATGTCTGTGCCTCTCCTTATCTAGGGGCCCACTGCTGTGGATGGACTGAGATAACATCATGACACGGCTACTTTTAGACACCCTTTTCTCTGCGCTCAAAAAACTGCTATCTAACTGTTTGCAGATCCTCACACCAGCCACTTTCCAAAAGAAAAAAGCAACAAAATGTATAGCCTTTTCATATCCGAATGTAGAAATGATAGATTCAAACAGGAGTGCATGAACTGGGCTGAGAAAGTTAGAAAGGGACATGATGTGTCATTGGACTGAATAAAAAAGTGCATTTGCACTATAACAGTTTTCTGATGGGTAGTCTGCCACCTGCTTTGTCTCGGTGGAGGTTATTGATTTGCCTGCAATTTTACACAATACAGCACTAAACTTAAATCTTGCACTGAATTACAAAACATGGATTTTTACTGTGAACTGCCTCACCTCTGCACAGACCTAACCTTGCTTGTTTCCATAGAGCAGATTAATGCCATACCGTGAAACATTCCAGGCTAAAAGTTAACATATCAATGTATACAAACTGATATTTCTACACTCTCTTATTTACTTCTTTTTATTATTATTACTTATCTTGTGTGCATGCACTTTTTTGTTCTAACTTTCTTTTGCACTAAGCTGCCTGGAGCTAATGTGGCAAGTGAATTTCTCCTGTGTGAAATCAATAAATCTTCAATTATCTTATCTTATCTTATCTTATATTTGGCCTTCTAAAAAAAATTACACAGTGCGTCTTTACATTATACAACAAAAATTCATTTTATGATTTGTAGATTTAAATTTTTACATAGGGAAATTTCTGCCACATCTTTGCCACCCGTAGCGTAGCACGTTTTACTTCAATTTAATTACAACAGAAAGAGTCAAAAAGTGCTGGCAGAACGCAAAACCACCACCAACAAAACAATTAAAAGTTCCTAACAGATTGACACTTGGGAAGACACTCGCTGTGGGGGCGTTGAAAGAATTTCTTCTGTATGACCTGTCCACTGCAGAACAAATGATACCAATCCATCATCCAGGCATAATGATTAAGATGCTGTTATCATTACACCTGCCCAGACGGGGCTATAGTGTGGCTATTTTAGCATATGGAAGTGCTGAGAAAACCAACTCATTTAAATGGGGACCACCTTGGGCCTATTCGTCTTGTCTAATACTTCGGCCAAAGACAAAACGCAGTGTGCACTCTGAAGATAAGCGCGGTTGTAATGACTGTAAGCCCCTGATCCAAAAGGGTCTATTCACTGAGCTGGGTTTAATTAGCAGGACTATAACAAAGCGCTTCAGATCCATAATTAAAATGTTCAATATTTTAGATACAGATGCAATAAAAACTGAAAAATGGTGACCTAATAATAATAGGTCGTAATAAGGAGGAAAGAGGGCTTGTAAATCTTAAAAGTTTATTTAGGAAATGTAATTGGCATAGAAAATATATACAAAAAGGAATCAAAGAGTGTTACATGTATGGAGCATATAAAAGGTACCGTAATTGGGGTGGATTAAAAAACTTATTCGAGCCCAACTAGAAAACAGTCATACATTCACATTTGATTTAACCATTGCTGCTTTGATTTAGCATGCCAAACACAAGATATGATAGACTTGATAATCATTTTTTATAAGTATTTGATCATAAAACCTAATAGATCACAGTATAAAAACACTTCCAAACACTATCTGAGTGAATGAAGTTACAGTGAAGCAGTTTAAGCTGACTTAATTGGTGTGATATCCATTTGGAGTTTGTAATTTATGAACCAGAACCTAGTTCTAATATTATATCTCACAATCCCAAATTTTCAAACTTAAAGGGATATGCCACCCCCAGGTCAAATTTGGGCATCTCCCCACAGTCCAGAGACTAAAATAAGTGGTGGAAAGCGTTTTCCTGGTCACCCAGCCATTGTCCGAGTCTGTCAGCACTGACCGTCGCGGTATCTGCTGCTCCTCCGCCTTAGACTGGAGTCTAACGTCGCCAGAGAAAGATTTCGGCCAAAACGAATTAATTTGCTCGATGCGTTTCCCAATTACTTTCTGTGCAGTGCGCATTCATATCGAGTGCAAATAAATGTACAAATCAACACGGAGAGCTTGCCTTGGTCATTTTGGGTGGGAACTATTTTTCAGTGCGGAAAAACATAGCCGAAGCACGCACCACGCTGCGCAACAGGGGAACTCCCTTCCTGGTGCGTAACAGGGATTCCCCTGGCAGCGTGCTGCGTGATTCGGCTATGTTTTTCCGCACTGAAAAATAGTTCCCACCCAAAATGACCAAGGCAAGCTCTCCGTGTTGATTTGTACATTTATTTGCACTCAATATGAATGCGCACTACACAGAAAGTAATTGGGAAACGCATCGAGCAAATTAATTCCTTTTGGCCGAAATCTTTCTCTGGCGCCGTTAGACTCCAGTCCAACGCGGAGGAGCAGCAGATACCGCGGCGGTCAGAGCTGACAGACTCGGACAATGGCTGGGTAACCAAGAAAACGCTTTCCACCACTTATTTTAGTCTCTGGACTGTGGGGAGATGCCCAAATTTGACCTGGGGGTGGCATATCCCTTTAAATTGAATACTAAGAAAAACTTCATTTTCTGACCTATGTTATAATTTCCTCATCAAAAAGATACAAGGAGTAGTGTTTGGTTTCATTCACATGATTAACACACAAATCCTATATATTTAGGCTGCGTGCTTCTCTCAAATGGAAAACACTCTGTTCCACCTTGTGATGTCATGTGGTAATACAGGAAGTGCTACACTGCAAACTCCATACAACTTCACTAGAATGCCAATCTCTAACTGAACAAAAGGTAAAAGGTAGCGGTTAACTTGAAAGCTACCACTTCATGACATCAACATGGAGAAGAGCATTACAGTGGTCCCTCGTTCTAACGCGGTTCACTTTTCGCGGCCTCGCTGTTTTGCGGATTTTTATTTTTTATTTTTTTAATTTCAATTTTTTTTAATAGTATATCAACATTGTGTTCTGCGGGACGCAGCAGTGCGCACTGTGCTCATCCAATGGCACTGCCACGTCTTGGGACGCGCAGGTTCTGAACTGTAGTGAGAACGCTTCCGTGCGCTCTCAGGACTGGTTCCGCCGCCTGGACCCCAGGTTCCACCAGTTTGTTCTGAGGAAACAGACCGTGTTTGTTCTCGGGACCGTGGCCTTGGTCTCGTATTCGCAGGTGAGGCGCACGGATTTGACCATGATGAGCAGGTGCACGTGCCAGCGCGTGCACGTGTCAGCGCGTACACTTCTCCGGGTGGTCAGTGCGGGAAGTAGTGGCAGTGTTTCTGCAGAACGAACTGGTGGAACCTGGAGTCCAGGCGGCGGAACCAGTCCTAAGAGCGCACGGAAGAGTTCTCACTACAGTTCAGAGCCTACGCGTCCCAAAATGTGGCAGTGCTGTGGGATGAGCGCGGTGCGCCCTGCTCATCCCTCTGTGCTCACACTGTGTTTGAATGAGAAGCAGTCCGAGCCGCACCGGGCTCCGGGGCTGGATGCACGAGTAGCGGAGTCACTGGATCCGTAGGAAGTCCAGACGGGGACTAAGACATGAGGACCAGACTGGGACCAGACCGGGACCAGACCGGGACTAGACCGGAACTAGACCAGGACTAAACCAGGACTAAACCAGGTCTAAACCAGGTCTAAACCAGGTCTAAACCTGGACTAAACCTGGACTAAACCAGGACTAGACCAGGTCTAAACCAGGATTAACCCCCCCCCCCCCCCTTCACTATTAATACATTTTCTTGAAATTTTTCATTTTCATTTTTCTTGAAAACCTATGAAAGCTTGAGTGTTTAAACAAGAGAGAAATGTGAGAAAATGTTAATACCAGTCTGAGAAAAGTGTATAATGTGTGTGGTGAGGCGTTTACAGCCTTAAAACATGTATAATAATTGTAAAATATAAAGTTGTCCTACTTCGTGGATTTCACTTATTACGGGTTATTTATGGAACCTAACCCCCGCGATAAACGAGGGACCGCTGTATACTCATTTGAATAAAGGATTATTAAAGGATTACGTGTGAATGGAACAAAACATGATTCCAGGTATGTTTTTGATGAGGTAAATGTCTTAAGCTCACAAGAGTCAATTTTGTGTAATATAGGAGCTTTAATTCATAATATTGATTTTTATACCATGAATGATAATAAACCATGTGGTCTTATACTTGTTCTAATGCAGATCCAAATTATCCTTAAATTATTCAGAGAAGGTCCAATATTGTTCTAGTTTTTGAATATGGGTATAATTTTTCACAGCTCACAACCACTTCATTTATTAAGTAATATCCAGTATCGTCCAATGTTGTAAGTGGCACGAGCTTTCCAATTTTATCTCCACTAGCCCCCTATAACAGACAGGTATTTCCACTTAACCATCTAAGTCCTTCCTGCCTCACTGACTCCCCTGTAGTGACTATGACAGGTGCTGCTGTTGAATAATGGTATGACTAAGTGCATGTGTTGAAATAGAGAAGACAAGGGTGTAGTGGCAGCTATTTTCAAAGTTCAAGTCTTTTTCAGGGTCACTAAAGCGATATCCATTAGAATAGACAAAAGTGAGCCAAAATGGTATGTACTTTTAAATATGTTTTGTTTTCAAGGACAATAAATGCCCTCCATATTTTTCTGAAGATGGGGTGATGAAGAGTTGATGGTGCAAATCCCTATGAAGTCAAGGCCAAATCTGAATGGAAAATATTAGAACTTAGTAACATAAGGCATTTTTTTTACAGTTCACAGGTTCACAGTGTTAATAATGCCATCAATTTGCAGATTGAGAAATGTATGGCATCTGAATCTTGTTTTAGAATAACTGTTTAGATCAATTAGTTATCAAAAGTTTGTAAATTACAGTTTAGTATAAGCTTTCAACTGTTACCTCACAGTGCACTATAGGAGTTTGGACAGCAGCAACTGGTCATATGCTCCTTGATTTCAATCCATGTCCAGGATGATTCAAAAAAGTCTCCCAATTGCTAAGGCTACCACAACTTCATCAACTTATTATGTTTGTTCATATATTTGGTTATATAGTAAATATAGTAGTTTACATTGGTCAGTGGAAATTGAATTGAGTAAAAAAATGCACATGAATGTAGGTTTAGGTTAATTATGTATTTTCAAAAATATATGTATTTGGGAAATATCAAATTATATTTCACTTTACAGTACATTACACATTTGAATCATGCCCACAAGTATTATCCCTAAAAAGCCCACTGTATTTATATGGCACCATTTGACCTACTGAAATTAACTGCAGTTGTAATTATATTCATATTTGTTGAGAAACGTCAGAACATGACAACAATATACACTCTACACACTTATATTTGACAGCTGGAGTGTGTTTTTTTTTTTTTTTTTGTCACAAGAGGCTGCGATTCCACATTTAGAAAATGACTGAAAACTCTCTGACCATTTTGTGACTGAAATAACAGTGCAGTGAATGGGCAACAGAAACACATTACAATGTCAAGAGCTGAGAGCAGTGTGGAGGCCAATGGACAGAGTAAACACTAGCCACAGGGTGAGTCATCTCTCACAGCAATTACATACAAAACAACCACAGCTTACAATAAATAATGCAGCAGAAATACTGTGACCAAGGGTGCAATAGTAGGCAGTAATAGCAGTCATTTTCCCATGCCCTGGATCCAAAGTGGTACATTGTGATAGATACTATGTTACAGTGAAATGCAGTACAGCTCTACATATTGTCTGCTAGACCAAGTTTATTGTATAAATATGTTGCTGAATGATTAATACTTTTAGAAGTTAACCACTGGCCTCTCTATAAAATAATGTCCAATAAGGCTGCAATTTAGAGAAATCAGGTCAAACATCACTTAATGGTTACATAACAATGTAGAGAAGCCATTCCCAAAGTCTGTAGAGCCGAAGATTGTACAGCCCCCCCAATAACAAAACATACTTAATTCAAATAATGCCTTTGGGCTTAATACTGATTTAAAGTAGTAAATGAAGTTAAAAAAAAAAAAAAGTAAAAAAGCAGATGTGAGCAGATAACATCCAAACTGCATTGCGCCCTAACTTACCGTGCAGTGGTTTTGTTGCTGTAGTAAAGTGGGCACATCTCCTCCGATGGGCATTTGTTTGGCCAGATCTTCGTCCTTGGAGCAGATCCACCTCCAAAGCTCCTCTAGGATCCCCAGCAGCCGGGACCATCGCTCAGCACTGGCCTCCAGGTGAGCCCTGCACAAACACAGTCACCCAGTCTAACTATAATCTGGTCACCATAATGACAGTATTAAGGCAATAGTACATTAAAGGTGCACAATGCAAATTTTCTAGTGTGTCTGCCACTTGCTTGTCTCTGGGAAGATGTTATGGCTTTTCCTGGAATTTTCAACAGTATGGCATCATTGCATTATTCTTGCATTTATTTTTAGCGCTTAAAATACCTTTAAAATACCTTAACCGTGGGACAGACAAAGATCTCCAGGGAGACAAACACATGCTGATCCTTCCATCAGAGACTAAGACTAAGACTAAGCCTTTATTGGTCTCACACACAATGACACACAGTGCCCCATTAACTAAATGAGTTTAGGTCTATTGCATGTAAATATTGATTTAAATTTTTCTCCTACACATTATGTCTGAAAAATAAGGTGTTCATAAAGCATGCTACTTGTAAAACCTTGGTAGATCTTTTAAACTTGACCCCTCTAGAAATGATGTCTCCCTCAGTAATTGTGTGAATGACAGTGCAAACGTAAGATGTGTTAATGGCACTTGTGCTCACCATGTCCATAATGTCCCTGAACAGTGTATAGACACCTGCTCTTGGTGCTGACAGAGGAAGCCTTAATTACACATGTACAGCGATTAGGGCTAATGGGATGTTCGCAATGATTACCGCATACCTCTCTCCTCCCACACATCAACTTTGTTTCTTTGTTTCGCCTTAAATATGATTATATATTATTATGTTTATTATTATATAATGTTATATATTATTATGTTTTTATACACACACACACACACACACATACACACACACATTTCAACTCAGAAAACATTTTGAGATTAAATTATGTATGCATTTTTTTCTTATAGCCCTTTACTTGTATACTTACTTGCAGTGTCAGCTCCACGCTCACCTGTTCCTTCTTCAGGCTCTTTGTCCCAGTATATTACCAGTCCTGTTTATGCCTAATGGTGGAAGACGTTGAACAGTGTCTTCAGAAGTTAAGAGCAATGTACCTCTGGGCTCCTTTCAAGTCTATTTGAATTTCACGACAAATACATTACTTTGTTCTTGTAGTTCTTACTTGACAAAATGCTACATGGTATGTACAAGTTGCTTATTTATACTTTGTGAAAATGGAATGTACCTTTCTATTTAGTTGAATGTATGTATGGAAGAGAAAAATATGAGGCTATGAAAGATTTTGTATACACAAATATACAACATTTTTACCACAGGAGTTATATCATACTTTAGCTAGGTTTAAAAAATCTTTTCAAATTGACTGTGTTGACTGAGAAACATACATACTGGCATCAAGGTCAACAACTGTGCGAAGAAAAAGGTTGAAACGCTTAATTAAAAAAACACTCTATGAACTGGACATATGAAAACCCTCACAATGACTTTAACTGAATGTACAAAATAAAGTTACACAATACAGTCAAGCTCAAAGGGGAGATCTACAAGCTGCTGAGGGTAAGGAACGCTGCCTTCAGAGCTGGAGATGAGGTGGGCCTAAGGACAACAAGGGCAAACCTGTCACGTGGCATCAGAGAGGCTAAGAGACAATACTCTAGGAAGATAGCACAGCACTTCCGGTCTAATCGCTCGACCGACGATGCAATCTCAACAGCCCTCCACAGCCCTTACACACTTGGACACCAAAGACTCATGTTAGAATGCTGTTCATTGACTTCAGTTCAGCATTCAACACAATCGTCCCCCAGCAACTCATACTCAAACTAGATAAGCTGGGGATCAACACCTCAATGTGCAACTGGCTGCTGGATTTCCTGACAGGAAGACCACAGGCAGTACAGGTCAGCAGCAACACCTCCAGCACCATCACACTGAACACGAGGGCTCCCCAAGGATGTGTGCTGAGCCCCCTCCTCTTCACTCTGCTGACCCACGTCTGCACACCGTCACACAGCTCCAAACTCTTCATCATCGTTGTGTTCTTAGGCAAGAAAGACACTTCACCCACATTGCCTAGTATGAAAGTGATGTGTGTGTGAGGGTGCAGATTGGCAGCATCACTTCCTTCACTCTGCCCCAGGGCAGCTGTGGCTACAAAAGTAGCTTACCACCAACAAGTGTGGAGTGAATGAACAATGAACTGTAAAGCGCTTTGGGTGTCATGAAAGGCACTATATAAATGCAATTAATTAATCAATCAAGTTTGCAGATCACATCAGCAACGACGATGAGACACACTATAGGAGCGAGGTGAGCCTGCTGTGGAGAGAGTAAGCAGCACCAAGTTCCTGGGTGTGCATATCTTCGAGGACCTCTCCTGGTCAAAGAATACTGCATCACTGGCCAGTAAAGCCCAACAGTGACTCTACTTCCTCCGCAAGCTGAAGAGAGCCAGAGCCCCTGCTCCCATCATAAGCACCTTCTACAGAGGCACCATAGAGAGCATCCTCACCAGCTGCATCACTGTGTGGTGTGACACCTGCCGTGTCCTGCCGGAAAAAGCTACATTGAGTAGTGAGAGCAGCTGAGATAATCGTGGGTGTCTCTCTCCCCTCCCTGCAGGACATCTACCGCACCCGCCTCACCCGCAAAGCCCTCTGCATTGCGGGTGATCCCAGCCACCCATCCAACTGCCTCTTCAGTCTGCTGCCATCAGGAAGGAGACTGAGGAGCCTCAGGGCCAAGACCAGCAGACTGAAAGACAGCTTCTTCTACCAAGCTGTCAGGAGGCTGAACTCTCTCCCTGCCCTGCCCTCCCTCCCTCAATGACACTGCTGCTTAAATGATACTTAAATGACACAGACACTGCTGCTTAAATTACACCATTTGAACTTTATTACGCCACACATGGTGTGTTTTACTTTAATTACTCATTTGTATTATATACAAGTCTACTGTTACGGGTATATATGATGTTTTAGTCATTATGATAAAAGGAGAAGTTCAATTTGACAGACGGGAAAAAAAACATTAGGGCAGACGAGTCAGGGACAGAAGGGTGGAGACAGTCTGTAGTCTGAATAGAGATGCTAAATATTCGAATAACAAAAGGAACAAATGAGGGGATAGTTTCAGAGCTATTTCAGAGCAGTGAGCTCCTCATAGGGCTAAATAGAGATGCTAAACGAGATGCCAGGCAAACAAAAGATACAAATTAGTTGAGATAGTTTCAGAATGATTCCAGGGTAGTGAGCTCCTCCCTGCAGCTAGATATAAACAGGGACTAACCAGCACTAGAACCAGAACTGAAGAAGTCTCTCGGATGAGCGGCGAAACGTCTTCAACCAAACAAACTTTGTCCAGTTGACAAATTGAACTTCTCCTTTTATCATGGATTCTACCTGGACGACTGAGGGACTTTTCACGCATTTTAGTCATTATGTTTATTGTCTTGTTTATCAGATGTTTGATGTGCACTGTGGGCCTAGGGAGTGCTGCAATTTAAAATCCTGTGTGTGCAACCTGTACATATGGTTTGTGACAATAAAGCTGACTTTGAACTTTGAACAGTATTTTTTTTAACTCAAAGACAGGTTTAGAAGATGTTTAGAGGTGCATAATCATGTATCACTATTTTGGTAGACGGTGTACAGCCAACTTGTCTTCATGAAGATGTTATTGCTTTGCCTTAAGTGTTCAAAGAATAATGGCATTGCACTTTTTTCAATCAATCTTTCTCAACTGTAGCTCAAAACGCCTTAGATTGAGACAATGCATGTGAATAGAGGGAAAAAATTACATTTAGAGATATCTATTTGAAACTTCTGTTGTAGTTAACTCACAAAAATGCAAAAAATTAAGTACTGACTGGAAATTTTATTGATGCTACTTTAAAGGGATATGCCACCCCCAGGTCAAATTTGGGCATCTCCCCACAGTCCAGAGACTAAAATAAGTGGTGGAAAGCATTTTCCTGCTCACCCAGCCATTGTCCGAGTCTGTCGCCACTGACCGCCGCGGTATCTGGTGCTCCTCCGCCTTAGACTGGAGTTTAACGTCGCCAGAGAAAGATTTCGGCCAAAAGGAATTAATTTGCTCGATGCGTTTCCCAATTACTTTATGTGTAGTGCGCATTCATATTCCAGTGCGTAAGAATACAGCCGTATCACGCACCACGTTGTGCAACAGGGGAACTCCCTTCCCGGTGCGTAACTGGGATTCCCCTGGCAGCGTACTGCGTGATACGGCTGTATTCTTACGCACTGGAAAATAGTTCCCACCCAAAATGACCAAGGCAAGCTCTCCGTGTTGATTTGCACATTTATTTGCACTCGATATGAATGCGCACTACACACAAAGTAATTGGGAAACGCATCGAGCAAATTAATTCCTTTTGGCCGAAATCTTTCTCTGGCGACGTTAGACTCCAGTCTAAGGCGGAGGAGCACCAGATACCGCGGCGGTCAGTGGCGACAGACTCGGACAATGGCTGGGTGAGCAGGAAAACGCTTTCCACCACTTATTTTAGTCTCTGGACTGTGGGGAGATGCCCAAATTTGACCTGGGGGTGGCATATCCCTTTAAAGGGCGATCCTTATGTTTCTAAGAGGGGAAAATGCATTTTGAGAAAACAACCTTTGAAGTTCAGATGTCTCATATAACACTATGGATGCTAGTTGTGAATACTGTGACCTGACACCTCTCCACAGATATGACTTTACTTGGTAGTGCCATCTGCTAGTCTCCATGGAGATATTGAGTTTAAAATCATAGTGTGGAAAATTCCAGGAATGACATTGACAGAAAACTTACATACTGCTCCTTTACAACTTTTCAAATAATAGTATTTTTAAACAATTTATGTATTTTGTTTAAAGGTCCCACGGCATGAAATTTTCACTTTCTGAGGTTTTTGAACGTTAATGTGAGCTCCCCTACCCTGTTTAGGGCCCCCCCCCCATGGTTAAAAGTTGCGAAATGTCTAAACTGAGCATTTGCGATCCTTTTCTGCGTTAGAAAAAATCAGAGCTCAAACGGGCGATTTTGAACAAGGAAACTTATTGACGTCATCTCGAAAAAAGAAATGCAAATGCAGTTCCACCCCCCGTCTGTCTGTACTCAGCGTCTCCGTAAATCACGCCCAGAGAGTTTGGACTGCGGAGGAGCTACGCAATGCGAAATACGTTTTTTTATTTGCCTGGAGGAACTTGCGAGTGTTTCTAGGCTCGGAAGTCCTTTATCTGAGCCTGTGGATATCTGAAACAGCAGTGGTTTAATTTTATTTTCTGTGGAAATGTGTTTGTTTTTCCAATGGAAGGCTTCTCATCTCTCCCCCCGTGCAAAAACACGGAAGTGGGTCACAGAGCGGAGCGGAGAGCTTGGCCACGCCCCCACCCCCTACTATAGGCCATCTCTGTCCTCCTCATTTGCATTCAAGCAACAACGCCCATAATGGAATGTTCCAGAGTGACATTTATGACTCTTTCTCATCTTATCTCTCTTTCTCATGCACTGAGTGTTGATTTTGAAGAAGGATTCATTTACAGTATTAGGGAACCATTAAGGAGCCATATAAAAGCATCAAGAAGTACCATGTCATGGGATCTTTAAACTTGTTGTCATACACAACTGAGCTAAAATAATTACAATTCCTGAAATAGTGACTGATTGTTTGACTGACCGTATATTAGCAGACTTGGTCTTGAGATCGCTCCAGCGCTGGTTCATGTCATCCAGTCTCTGCTGCAGAAACACAGCTTCCTCAGAGCTCCCCAGAGCTTTGACCATCTTGGTCTTGTTCCCCTCCACGTTCTTGTAGATGTCATTGTGGGCATCGATCTCAGCCTGGATGTCCTACAAACACACGCACAAAAGGTTAGCATTTCGTCATATCAGACTTGACCGCAGGCAGAGGCAAAATAATCGTACATTTTCACCAACAAATTCGCAATTCGAACTGGACAGGTTTTTGGCTGGAATTTTATGGGTCAAAAATGTGTTGTTGCATTTTTGACACTGGTCTATTGGGATTTTGCTGAATGTTGATCTTGTCCAGAGGACAGCCAATGTAATACTTTCAGAACAAACGATGATGACTGATCGAAAGAGTTACAAAAAGACACTTAATCGAAACTAGAAATACAAGGAGGAAAAAAAATCAAACAGTAGTGATGATGCATGCAGTGGAAACAATTGTGTCCATGATACCCAATACAAAAAAAAAGTAAAATGTGTACTTTCCAGCAAAATACTGTATTATCCTTAATATAAATTTTCTCATAAAGAAAGAAGGCTACACTACACCGATAGTCTAATTATCTTTCCTATAGTCCCAATTGGACAATTAATATCATACATGCATGTAAATAAATAACTATATATTTACCAAAACATTTACTCCAAGAAATATTAAGATGAAAAAATAAAAACAGAAGATAATTTAGGTGTTTTGTTACTTTACCGTTGTAAAACTATATAACCAAAGAATGCTTCAAGGTATTTTTGGCATCTAAAATAAAATACATTTAAGCTTTTTATGGCTAGAGGCTTGCCCAAAACAGAAGCAACTACCACAGAGACTTCACATTAGGCATTAGGTAATAGCATTTACTTTATTCTGCCTCAATGAGCAGGCAGTAATGCATTTCTTGCTGTGGCAAAAGGTTATTTCTTTACACCCGAAACACGACCAGTATTACAACTGTACAAGGTTTTGAATGTGAGAGTTGGTGGACCACAAGAGGGGTGGGGGTGACGCAAACAGAAGATGCTGTCAAATGTATTTTTAGAAGTGTGAAACTGCTCTATTTTCTCCTTTCTCCCCTATCTTTCTCCCTCCCTCTGTTGCGCTCTCTTCCCCACTTTCTCTCTGTTGGGACTACCCTCCGTTCAGCCAATTTCACCCATGGATAAAGGACTGGGCTCTGACGCCATATGGAAATGTGCAAACCCGCCGGAAGCTAACAGACACAGCTAAAAAATGGGGTAAAATTAGCAGTGATAAGCAAATGTAATGAGACCTATTTCCTTCTAGAGCCAAGTAATAAAGGGTAATATCAGTCACTGGCCGTGAAATGGGCCATCTTGAGAGCCTGGAGTTGTTTATTTGTATTCATCTTTGGGCTGTTTGAGTCTGAGTGGATGCCAGTAACAAGTTTCATTCATATCATACTGTATAAAGGGCCCATATTACATAGTTTTCTGATTGAAGTTATAATGTTGTTTCCTCATCAAAAACTTACCTGGAGTTGGGTTTTGTTTCATTCACACATGTATAACACAAAGACCCTGCATATTTAGGCTGAGTTCTTTTCTCAAACTGAAAAAATCCACCATGTGATGTCATAGCAATACAAGAAGTGTTTTTAAACTCCATACACCTTCACTAGAATCCCCTGAATGATTTCAGCCTTGGAACTGGCAAACTAAAGTTAAAAGATAGCTGTTACCTTAAGCTTTTTGAGCTTTGGGGATGCAGACAGACTCAAATGAAACAAAACAACTCCAGGCAGGGACGTGCACGGGGGGTTGCTCAGGTTGCCCGGGCAACTGCCCCTGTGCCCTTCTGGACTGACGTTGCCCTTCTGAGTCGAAAAAAAAATAAAAAATAAAAAATAAATAATAATAAATTGTTCAATCGATACAGAATTTCATGTAGGTCTAGGCCTAGATTTGAAAATGAAAACAAAAAATCACCACTAAAAACATTTTTCTTAAAATAAAAGCAGCCTCATTCACTCGCGAGCCGGACCTCTTTGTTAGCGGCAGTCACCGGAGCTCCGTGAGCCCGTCCGAGGACCCCGCGTCCCCGCGTCCCCGCTTCATCCGACTATGACCTCAGATCAGACGAGACTACCTGCTGAATTTAAGCATATTACTAAGTGGAGGAAAAGAAGCTAACCAGGATTCCCTCAGTAGCGGTGAGCGAAGAGGGAAGAGCCCAGCGCCGAATCCCAGTCTGACGGCTGGGCACGGGAAATGTGGCGTACGGAAGTCCGCTTGCCCGGTGTCGATCGGGCGCCTGAGTCCTTCTGATAGAGGCTCAGCCAGTGGACGGTGTGAGGCCGGTAAAGGCCCCCTTCGCGCCGGGGTCCTTTTCGGAGTTGGGTTCTTTGGGAATGCAGCCCAAAGCAGATGGTAAACTCCGTCCAAGGCTAAATACCGACACAAGACCGATAGTTGACAAGTACCGTAAAGGGAAAGTTGAAAAGAACTTTGAAGAGAGAGTTCAAGAGGACGTGAAATTGTTTAGAGGTAAACGGGTGGGGTCCATGTGGTCCGCCCAGGGGATTCGGTGGGCAAGGGACAGCCTCCCGTTGCGGGAGGATCCCCTCGTGGGACCTCTCCCTGGGTGTCGGAGTCGGTTGCAGCACACTACCACTCGGCGAGGGCCGGCGTGCCGCAACCGACTCTGGGTTGGCTCGAGGTGAAGGTGGCACGCCGTCCCGACTGCGTGCTTCACAGCGCCTCCCGCCCGGACTTCGCCTCTTCGCCGCTTCCCAGGGCCGTGGGATCAGTGCCCACTGCTAATACACATGACTGGCACCTGACCCGAGCCTGCATGTGGAAAGAGATTGCAGCGGTTGTCGTAAAAGGTGAGATTGAGATGTATAACAAATGACTAAGCTACATGTCTGCAGTTTCTAACATTTCATTTTAGCCAGCAGAATGAATGATGGAAGTAATGCATCACATGAATTTGTTCATTCAAAATGGTTAAATTACTAAATCTTATCATTATTTTGGGTAATATGTGTTATGTTAAGTGATGCCCACGGAAAAGAGGCGGTTGCAGGAGAGAGAGAACCCTCAGGGAGGCAGCAAAGGGGAGCACATCACTGCAGGGTTGGCTAAGAAAAAGCCAACCAGCAGGTCAGACAGAAATGTTGCATTGTGATAAAGATGTGTGTAGGCTAATTGATTAATTAATCAGACTCATATTTTAGCCTACTACTGGCAATTTTTCATAATTACATTACATTTAAGATGAGGAGCAGCCACAAGCCTCCTCCAGACGCTTTATATAGCCTGTGATTTTTTTTCCCCCAGCGTGGGGGGGTTGGGTTGCCCTTTCTTCAGGTCAGAGCAACTGCCCCTCAAAATTCCTGTGCACGTCCCTGACTCCAGGTATGTTTCTGATTAGATAACAGCATTATAACATGGCTAGAAGATCACTAAAATCAATTTTGCGTAATATAGAACCTAGCCAAGTATAGCCAAGTGAAATTCCAATGCTACACATGTGAGCTGCTGTCATGTGCTACATTTAACTGAACATGTGACCTGGTTAAGTATAGCTGTTGCCTTGGAGATAATGATGCTGATGTCTTGGGGACTTATCAATAATGCTTTAGAATAAGAAGTTCCACATGAGTTATAGGTTTTTAAGCATTTACAGGTCATTAATATTTGTAGGTGAATTGTAAATACCTTATAACCATTAAAAATTAACAGAAATTCACAAAATACGAATGCTTATAAATGCTTTGTAGCTTGCTAATGTCACTTATATGAAAGCAATAACGACATGATTTTCTACACTATCAGGTACCACAGTCATAGATAGGCTACACGCATCAGTCTAGTCAGTAAAGGAAAGGTTAATTTGGCACATTTGTTTACCTTTCAGATATTTCATTGCAAAGTACAGCGTAATCAATAGACAAATCTGGCTCTTGCCTCTTATCTGGGAATGTGACATCACATTCTAATCCAAAAAAACAAAGAAACAAACAAAACAAAACAAAAAAATCTGCCATTTTGAGGACTTCTGACCTTTCTAAAGATATAACATTTTTGTTTTAAACTGTTAATTACAATGGCAACAGCCCTAATATTTCATCGTCTGCAATAGAATCACCCAGCAGCTCCTGACATAAATCAAATAAAATATCATACAGAGAGAGTGAAGATATGCACATGGAGACAGCCAGAGAACAATGTGCTTGAGGCGTCTGCATGTCCAGCTGGCTGTGTTTCAACTCATTACCCAAGTGCTTTCTTTATTTTCTTTTAGCACTTTCACTTCCACTGAACTACCTGAGCACACACCCCTGAAGGAGCGGGCAGTGGGCAGACAGACCCTCATATACATTTTCAAAAGGACCCTGTAAATGTCATTTGACTCACTGAAAGACTACTTTGAGCAGGTCGATACGAATCCAGAGGTAGTACTTAAGGACCTGTGCGGTACACTTCAGGCAGCGCACTACAAAAGCCCTCTGTCTGTGGTCAGCCATGTTTTATTTATGGCTCTTGTTGGATTGAGTCAATATGGCCCTTGTACTTTTAGATTGGGCTCTTTAGCTCCCATAGAAACAGGCACATGCTTAAACACACAAGTATGACAGAGTGCTTCACACTAGAATCAACAATCCATGTGTTTCAGAATGATGACAAATTAGGATTGTTGTCATAGCAATTAACAATTCAAAACTAAATATCATATGTTTTGGATCTTTGTTCATCAGAATGCTGCAACAGAAAGCTGAAATCCTTGAACACAGGCTACAAGAAAAAGAATTTGCACTTACAGTTGTGTGGGTGAGTAGGTTGCATTCATGTGATTTTAATCAGTTTAATCTTTAATATTTGAGCTGGAGAGTGAGAATTCCATGATAGAATTTCTTAATGTTTTGATCTGTTTTATTGTTAATATCTGAGTAATTCCTGGGCTTATCCACATGAGTCAAAAACTGACATTAAGTTTATTGGGTTCTTTACCAGTATATTTACATTGCATCACCATCATCCATCTCTTTCACATTACTTAATCATTACTTAATCATCAAGTTTTATACTACTCTGAAAATAAAACTAGCATTTACACGTCCTACTAAAATGTCGCCAAAATGAAAATCCTAATAAACAATGACTGCTGGACTGAGTAATGCCTGTTATGAGCTGGTGAGAACACATTCACAGGAAGAGTTAATTCGGACAAATTACCCCCAAGAACCTAGTCTCATTCTCCACTGTATTGGCTCTGCATGGTAGCACTCGCTAATAACACGGAAAGCAGGCCACAACCAATTATTCCATTGTAATGAGGCTAATAATAACTACTTGGACCTCATAAAACAGAAAGTATTAGGGCCACCAGTGAGAAGATGTGAAACAAATGACGACAGTGTAATAGTTCACAAAGTCCAGGGCATAAACTTTCATTGCTTTACCTGTTCAAAATTCCGCAGCAACTCTTGTAAACTGAAGTTGAATCCGATCATTTTGCGATATCACACTTGCTTACATCCTTTCAGCTTTGCGTATTTTTTAAACTTGGGGTAGAAGTCCTCCAGTGGTTATGATTAAAGTGCATCCAACAGGTTTTCATGTTTTTCGAATTATTGCTTGGTTTGGAATAGTACCAGTGGTAAATATTTCTCATAGTTTTACATCAATTAAGTGGCAGTTGGTGGGGGAAAAAATTGAGAAGAAAAGGAAAAAAAAATACAGGTGGTAGTAGCGTTGAGACGGAATCCCCACTACATATGTCATCAATACACAAAATTCAAGGAAGTTTCAGTCAGTTTAAACCTTCATTTAACAAAATAGAGGTGATGTAATTTATTTATTATTACTCTATTACTTTGGCCCTTGTTAACATTATGGTTTCTAGTTTACAGTTATAAAATTACCTCTACGCATGTCATATCTGTCCATCCAGGAAGATGATTTTTTTACTAAAATCTTAAATATACTGCTGTTACCTATGTTTTAGTGAAATGAGTTGTCTAACTTGTCATATGCACTTTTGATTAATAATAAATTCTGAGCAAACAATGAACGCAAACTTTTGGGAAGAAGACAGTCAAATCCTGGTTTCCAAATTCTCCAGAGCGGTGATTCTTGTGCAAAGAGTGCTGATGAATGGATGCCCAGGTCCCTACACATGTTCGGCATCCAGAAGGAGAGCGAGAGCTGGTGACAGCCAGCCCGCGGTCATGCTTCAGAACTGGATTAAAGAGGACGATTGGTGCCACTGGAGGTTTCACAAAGTCGAGGCTGCACGAGTGCGAAATCCGACAAATCTTGAGTGGAAGTCTGTAGTCTAAAGATAACCAAGTGTGACTTGAAGGAGGATTTGTTGCTTTCCAAGTATAGGTTTGGAAGTATTCTAAGACACTGTCTTTGTTCTCCCCACAGTATTTTCACATTGAGAGTAAGAGGATGTTTTTTTTTTCAGTTACTCCAATAAAAAGCACTTCAATTTGCCATGTGCACTTGAAGGATGGTTTGAGATACAGAGTTGAATGAAGTTTTCATTTCCTCTGAGAAACGTAAAGCTTTTTCTCCAGCACTGCTCTGGCTCCATCACACCCTTCTAATCACTGCCATGACTGGGCTACTTAGTCAAAGAATGTGCCCTTCTTTTCTGGAGCTTGGGCCACGTGTTTGAAGAAAATCTCAAAACATTAAAAAGAAGCTGTCACCAATCACTACAAAACTAATTCCAACAAAAAGTACAAGATCCATCTTCAATTCCTTCGGGGTGATCTGAGTTGCCATCTCAACTCCTGCTGCCCGTGGTCACTGGTTCTACTTGTTCACAAAGCTGTTTATTATTTTAATCGGTGTTCCTCCCTTATCCCCTCCTCTGCTCACCTCACCCTCACTCTTCACACACCCACTTCCTGTGCTGCACCGGGACAGCCCACCAGCACCAACACTGCCCTCTTACACGGAAGGCAAAGGTTTATAATGGGACCACTGATAAAGCCAAGAGAGGGGAGATCAAATCAAATCCAGAGGCTATGTCAAAAATGAACACTGAAAAACATGAAAGAAGTTAACCAAAAGTGTATTATAACACATATTTTAGAGAATTTACTTGGGGGTTGTGATTTAAATTTAGTATCTTAATTTTTACAATTAGTTTCACAGAATTCTAAATCTATTTCTGTAGCATCTCCAGCAGCAAAAACTGATGTCACCCACTTTGAAGTCATGAGAAAACAGGCTATATTAGGTTTAGGCTTATGCTAACTAGTGGTTGCTCATTTCATAATTCATTATCGCATATATTGAACCTGGTAGGTGAGTGAGAGAACAGAAGGCCAGACATGTGGTGAGCATCAAAGCCACAGACAGATGGCTGTCAAGAGATAGAAGAAATACTGTGATACAATGCGCTACTGCATATTCATGAGAGGAGCAGAGACTTTGAAGTGTTCTTAGCCAATTAAAAATACTGATACACCCCAGGCACTTGCATTTTGATTTTATGGTGACAAAATGCATGCACTTTTAGGATTGTGTTAGGAAGGAGTTTTACAGTAGGGCTGCAGGACTATTTGGAATCAAAACAAAGTTACAATTTGAATAGTCATAATTAACAAAAGCTGCAATTTTTGAAGCAACAAAATATAACTTTACATTTAAATATAACTGTAAATATCACAATATACATATTATTTTATAACTTTATCAGTTTATGACATTTTTCACTCTTTTTGTCAATACACCTGGACACATTCTCCTGACTCGAACAGTATCTTATTTTTAAAAACAAAAACAGACTCAACTTGAATAATTAAAGGTTGACCAGCTTGTCGTGGCAGTAAATATATAAAGTAATATGTAAGTTCAGACAGACTTAATAATAATAATAATAATAATAATAATAATAATAATAATAATAATAATAATAATAATACATAAGATTTATATTGCGCTTTTCAAAACAACTCAAAGACGCTTTAGACTTCAGAATTGTACTTTTGGGAATAGTTTGAGCAGTGAACACATCAAATAAATTAAGTTAGACATATGTATCAAGAAGAAGTGACTTTATTGATCTCACACTGGAGAAATTCTTCTCTGCATTTTAACCCATCCTATATATATATATATACATATATTAGGAGCAGTGGGCAGCACACACATTAGGGCGCCCGGGGACCATCTCCATGATCTTCTTGCTTCGGTTTGGTCAGGACCTAAGCTGGAGGTACCTATGGTGCATGTTTTGGGTTGATGGGGGAAACCGGAGTGCCCGGAGAAAACCCATCCAGACACGGGGAGAAACATGCAAACTCCACACAGAAAGGCCCAGGCGACCCGGGGATCGAACCCAGACCATGCATGCAAACTCCACACAGAACACACACAGAAAGGCCTGGGCGACCCGGGGATCGAACCCGGAACCTTCTTGCTGTGAAGCAAGAGCGCTAACCACTCAGCTACCGTGCCGCATCGCACAACAAAGTGAACAAATGAAACTAACAGAGACCTGAACGCATCAGAACCGCAGATCTCAAGGCACTATTCCCTATTCCCATTATCAAAGACTTAGCCAACCCTGCCTCAGTGCCTCCTCTTTGTACACAGAAATCTGAACTTGTATATAGTATAAGATAAATGGAAAATTACAACTATTTGATGAGATTTGGGAGCCCTTCTTTAATCAGACTGAATAACCTTGTACCGTATTTTCCGCACTATAAGACGCACCTAAAAGCCTTCAATTTTCTCAAAAGCCGACAGTGCACCTTATAATCCGATGCGCCTTATATATCAATATTGGTTAATCATGGCTACCGTAGTCAGCCACTACTGTAGCTTCTATTCTGTGCGCCTTATAATGCAGTGCGCCTTATATATGAAAAGAGTTTTAAAGGTCCCATGGCATGAAATTTTCACTTTCTGAGGTTTTTGAACGTTAATGTGAGCTCCCCTACCCTGTTTAGCCCCCCCCCCCCCCCATGGCTAAAAGTTGCGAAATGTCTAAACTGAGCATTTGCGATCCTTTTCTGCGTTACACAAAACCAGTGTTCAAACGGGCGAGTTCGGACAAGGCACCTTATTGACGTCAGATCGGCAAATGCAGCTCCAGCCCCTCCCTCTGTCTCCGCTCAGCGTCCCTGTATATCCCGCCCATAGAGTTTGGACTGTGAATGCGCTGCGCAATGTGAAATGCGTTTTTTTATTTGCCTGGAGGCACGTCCGAGTGTTTCTAGGCTCGGAAGTCCTTTATCTGAGCCTCTGGACCTTTGAACAGCAGTGGCTTAATTTTATTTTATGTGGAAATGTGTTTATTTTTCAATGGAACTCTTCAACTCTCTCCCCCCGTGCAAAAACAAGGAAATGGATCAGAGAGCGCTCAGAACAGACAGCGGAGCGTTTAGCCACGCCCCCACCTTCTACTATTGGCCAGCTTTGTTCTCCTCATTTGCATTCAAGCAACAACGCCCATTATAGAGTGTTCTGAGTGAGAAAAATTACTCTTTCTCAGCTTATCTCTGTTTCTCATGCACTCATGAGTGTTGATTTTGAAGAAGGATTCATTTACAGTATTAGGGAACCATTAAGGAGGCATATAAAAGCATCAAGAAGTACCATGTCATGGGATCTTTAAAATAGGCCATTCATTGAGGGTGTGCCTTATAATCCGATGCGCCTTATAGTGCGGAAAATACGGTATATTATATCTAGAGGTAACTAAAGTATTGGCTGGCTGGGGGTGGGGTGGGAGGGGATAATAGGTGCACATGGGGTAAAAAAAAAAAATCTAAAACAAATTTGGAGTTATTTTCAGTTTATTTTTGTTTGTTATATTCCATGTGTGTCTTTCGATGTTCTGATGTGATTATATAATGCAACGAGAATGTACAGTGTAAAAAAATCATGGAAATAAAAAGAAATCTGAACTTGTGGCTGAACTTTCCCACTACAAATCCCAGCTGTTAAAATAAACTGTAAAGGGTTGCTTCCTGTGGTTCTTGGTTATCACTGTGAGTCTACTTCCTGTTATGAGGGCAGCACCCATCAGGGACAAGTCAGGCCCTAAAGAGTGGATATCTTTGTATTAGGAAGCTTGTCAAAATGAGTCACAGTACCATTGGGTACATAGTTTTTATGATTTGGAATTTACATATTCCAAGTGTACTCTCTTGAACCATTCAGCTTCATTGCCTTTGTTCAGCTTCAATGCATTTGAAGGTTACATAGAAATCCTTTGCGCAAATTATAATAATAGCTTTTATTTTCCATTCAATCTTATAATCAGAATAAAACTCACAATTTCGTTAGCACAAGGATACAGAAGAAAGCACAGCCCAGAAACAGGTTATGTTATCTTAGAATTTCTGGCACTAGAACCAGCTCATCTACAACCAATTTTTTTTTTGCCTATCTGACCTGTTTAATGTGTATACCAAACTCCTCCATTGTATACGTGGAATAATGTATGGCTTACATTATGTCAATCAGGAGTTTCACATTTTAAAGATTTTAAAGAGTCTTTCTGGTGGAGGGTCTGCTACCTACTTGCCTCAATAGAGATCGAACTTTCCAAATAATGGCAAACTGTCTAGACTTAGCATTTGTTTTTTGTTAGCATTGTTTTTTGCGAACAGAAAAAAGCATTCTTCTGTGAGATAAGCAGCTGTCGTATACTCCACCAGAAAAGCTACATACTTTGACATTAAGATCAAGCAAAATCCCTAGAGGCAAAAGACAAACTATACTTCTGCATAATCTGCATTGTTCCTCCCCAGGCAAACTTTCTCAAATGGATCCTAAAACTCTGGAGAGGATTATTGAACCAGGACAGAAGTCACAGGATCAAAGTCAAAGTGATCAAGCATGTCCCTTCTGATCAGTTAATGTGGACATTACAAAGCTCCTGTCCAACACTTCATCGACAACTGACCTCTGCTAATGTGTGCCAGCTGCCACCGCTCATGACAAGTGAGGCCAAAGGTTCCAGAGATTACCAATAATTTATTCCAGAGCTCGACAGACAATAGCCAGCCACATCCTGGTGGTCATAACAAAGAAAAGGACACCCCAGCTTTCATATGTAAGCCTTTAAACAAGTGAAATTGGAATTGATCAGGAGGGCCGCTAGCTGCTGTCTGATAATCACCTATTGATCTTGTAGCTCTTTGTGTTTTTCGCGTCGAATAGGCACTCCCGAGATGACCTTATGATTGCAGTGTTTCTTACAGGCTAATCCGCCTGTTTGAGATTGGTCCAGAAGTGCTTTAATGTTAGGGTTAGCAGTAATCTCCAGTCTTCTTAATATAATCTCAAAGTGTCAGAAGCCAATGTGCTTAAATTGTGCTAATAATAAACCTGGTCAAAAAGGTGTTTTAAAGTTCTTCTACATTATGCATTTTCAGGTTTTTCAAGCTACTTTGGTCACCATCATACTGTATTTCTTATCCAACTTCAAATAATGCCTCGAAGCAATTTGCAAGTTTACCAAAAAGTGAAAGAGAAGAAAAACAAAGTAATGAATACAAAACACAACATCAAGTGTGTTTTTCTTAAGGATACAACATCATTTATAACACAATTAAAAGCTAAAAAAAAAAAAGTCTTGAGCATAATGTTGTCCCTTTAACTCTATCTGTACCAAAACAAACACAAACATACACCTTCAGCTGCAGCTATCGCTATAGGTTTAGTGAACCCCCCATATGGAATACAGAAATGAACCAAGTTGCTGAATGGGCTGCTTTTTTAAACCAAAGGCCTGCCGAGGACTCAAACTGATGATCCGAGATTTCTGGTCCTGCGTTTCTGCCTTTTATCCTCTTCAGCGGCACTTCCCTCTCCCTCTCATCATCGCTTCGAGTGCTCAATCTTTGGGGAAGGATGCTGATCATATCCCCTCGACTGGGTGGTCTGTTAGCATGTCCACACGAAGTAAAAATAAAACTGGTACGATGCTATACCATATGATGTCGCTGTCACCAGAAGTGGACGGAGAGAGAGGAGAGCAATTAGCCAGCGGGGTCACCACCTGCTGGTAAGAACGGGGCCGCGAAAAGGTTAGCTGACGCGACCAATTAGCATGTTTCAAAGTGCATGGTGTATGCCACACCATGCACGTTTGGATGTGCGGGAGATCATGATGTGGAGTCATAAACCTATAGAAAATATAGGCAGTAGGAGTTTTAAAAGACTAAGCTTTGACAAATGTTGAGAGACACTAATGTTGTGATTATAGCTGGGTAGAAAAATGATTCACTGTTCTAAAGTACATAAAATTCAATGTCTATGCCACAAACTGTATATATAAATGGGTATAGCTAACCCTCTAGCTGCTGCGTTTCAAATAGGAAGTGAGTATGGACGCGCTTCGGCTCCATTCACTCCAACTCCAATTGACTTAACATTGAAAAATTGCCACCCCTTTCTCTGTAAGTGCTCCTGTGAAGCTCCTCATTTTGGTCTTAAAATGTTCGTATTAACCCGCTCTACATGATCCTGGAGATTTCTGTCCATAAATTCATATTCCTAATACAGAACTATCCAAATTCACTCCTATATCTGCTAGCCTTGTGAGCTTCATTTGACAGGAGCCGAACGCTATGGGTGACGTCACACTCCCTTAGTCCACTTCTTTAAACAGTCCATGGCCTATGCCCAAAAAATACCACCTACGAAAATATTTGGGTGTACTAGAAGTTCAAAGTGAGTTTTATAACAGGACTAAACCAGGTATAACAATGGACTTAACAGTGACTGCGTGCACATGGGAAACTCCAAACCGATTGCAAAGTGATTGGGGTCGTAACGGCTGCGTGTGCACAGGGATTGGTTTGGATTGGGATGGGTTTGCCCCATCCCCCAGGAACCCCTGGCCTAGGCCAATAGCAAACCACTTGGCGTCGTCATGTGAACGATTTCGTATTGGATTAGCATACTGCGCATGGGCGCCAGGAATTTCAGGAATTTCACCCAGAAGTTGTAAGAGTGGTAGGGGGTGCCTCTCAGTACCAAGTACCAATTGTTGTTTCAGAAGAAAACATGGCTGCGAAGAAATCAACAAGCACGCACTACTGGACAGACTAAGAAACTGGGTTCATGCTGCACCAGGTGCGAGAGATAAACATTTAAAACTTTATGGACGGACGGCGCACAAGAAACGCTAGTCTTTATCAGAAGATAGCGTTGAAGATGGAGCAGGCAGGTTTTGTTCGGACGCCTGAGCAAATCAAAATCAAATGGAAAAACCCCAGGGCAGCGCACGCAACAGCGGGAAGAACACCGGGAGAGCTCATTACGATGACTCAGGACAGCGGTCCTTCATGGCACCAACAAGCCCCATCTTCCACCATATCTGGACTATGAACGTAACGCACAGGGCAATTCCAGAAAAGGAGTTTACCGCACACTTGCTTGACTTTACTTATTCCTTTATTGGGCTTAGCGCGAACAACGCGTTTCGCCAGGTAAAATCAAAACGCGTTGTTTGCTCTTAGCACAATAAAGTGTGTGTGTGTGTGTGCGTGCGCGAGTGTCTTTTCTATTATTATTGTTATTTAATGACTGCGTGCACATGGGAAACTCCAAACCGACCGAGGACCGAGGCAGGGTTTGCTCGGACCCCGGAGCAAATCAAAATCAAGTGGAAAAACGCCAGGGCGGCGTATGCCACGGCAAGAAAGAACAACGGGAGAGCGGTCAAGACCGTACAACTTGCCCGCATTACGACAGCGTTCTTCACGGAACCAACAAGTCCCATCTTCCACCATTTCGGGACTATGGACATAACGTAGAATCGAAACGCGTTGTTTGCTCAAAGCCCGATAAAGGAATAAGAGTATGCGGTAACTTAGTATCAGAAGAGAGTGTTTTTTTTTAAACTGCTGTAACACTTAAATATTAAAAACGTAAATATTAAAATCAGTGTGGAAATTTTTCACTCCGACAGGACAAAACAGAGAGTGGAAGAGACAACAGAATATAAGCTAAGCATTACAAAGACATACAAAATGAAAGTGTGGTTGTGTAATTTTCCCCAGACCTTACATATATGAACGATAAACCCATAGCTACAAATTTAAAGCCTTTATTTGTGGCACAAAAGATGCACGCAACAAAAAACAACAAGGCAGAACATGATTAAAACGTGTGCGGTATAGCTCCCAGTCCTCATAATTTTCGTTGTCCTCGATTGCTTGTAATATCAAACGCCGACAACACAGTTCGTGTCGTATTAAAGAAACCAAAAAAGCTGTTTTGTCGTTCATACGAACAACCTAACTGCAGAATGCACAACAAGTACGCCACTGCCGCTCTGTCAAACTCCTCGAAAAGCCATTGCAGTATACCGCCAGATATCTGTGTCTGTGTCCGGAAGTAGTTGGACTACAGCACTACACATAGCGTTGCGGAGCGTGCCAGGTCGCTGACCTGAATCTGATTGCACGACATGCATGTGCACTCGGATTGGACGAGAGACCACCCGCCGAGCAAGTGTGAAAAAACCAACCCAATCCTGATCCAATCCTACCATGTGCACGCAGTCAATGGTTATAGTTCCAAATGACTATGAACACACAGGAAGCCAAAATAGTAGATCAAAATACTCAAAACTCAAATTTCAGTACCAACCATTCGGGAGTAAATGACACACACAAATTAATATATTTCATTGAAAACGTTCCGAGTCCACTAAAACGTATAATTTCTTCTTGTATCAAGTTGCTATATTTGGTCTGTATCTAAAATGAAAACAACATAGTGATTAAGACTGCTGCACATGATTTTTCCCCATGCTCCATTTACTACATGAAATGCAACAGCATCAAAGTACTTTCAGCTAACAAAGATTAGTGTGTAGAATCCCTCAGTTAGGTAGAATCCATGGCAAAAAGAGAAATTGAATTGATCAACTGAACAAAAGTTTATTTGGTCGAATACGTTTCGCAGCTCATCCAAGCTGCTTCTTCAGTTCTGGTCAGACATGGTGGACATTGCCTATATCTGCCTGAAGGGAGGAGCTAACTGCAATGAAATTATTCTGAAACTACCACACCTATTTGTTTACCATTTCTGTTAGTTAGGTAGGCCTCTTAAATATGCAGTGGGAGTGGAGTGCGGGGTCTTGTTAGCATAACCGTAACTTTAGATAAGATTAGTCCTAACATAGATTGACTAACAAAGATTAGTCATATTTCAGTAAAACTTTTGTGCAGTACAATTTGCTTTGACAAAAAGCTGTAATTAAGATACAAACAAAATTAGAAAAAGAGATGCAACCACAGAGGAGGAACAGATGGTAATATTGGTCTACTCACAAGGAACAGAAATCCTGGCAAACAAGCAGCAAAAGATCTGAAGGTAGAATTACCTCAAGCTATTTTCGATCGTTTTGTCTTATTTGTGCTGAGGCTGTCTGAAAAATGAAAAACTCTTCAAGAAGTTTCTGACAGCCAAAACACCAGTTATTACTCCATTAAACAAAACAGAAGTAAGGATAAAGAGTTTGAGAAATCACATCTGATTAGTGTTGCAAGATGGCTTTGAATGAACTCATAAGTTAAATGGACACAAAGCATGCATTTCAGAACTATGTCACAATGTCATATTTTTGATGCTCGTAATTTGCTTAGATTCCCAATTCACTGTCAAATAATAATAATAATAATAATAATAATAATAATAATAATAATAATAATAATAATAATAATAATAATTCAATCTAGAGGGACTCAGACAGACACAGACAGACAGAGACAGAAAAAGTATTAGTAGTTTTATTTGTAGTAGGTTTATTTGAGCTCACTTTGGCACTCAGACCTCGGGAGAAGTCATTGCGATGAAGGACGTGGATTTAGAGGCCTGGACACTGGAGGTGGTAGAGGTGAGCTACAGTGAGAGGATGAGGAGAGTGAAGGGGGACGATGAGATGATGAGAAACTGAGGGGAGGAAGTGGTGCGCACGCAAAGCCACAAAAGTGGGTGTACATCTGCAATATCGGTTTATATTGGGCAGACTGGGCGCTGACTAGACAAAGAAGAACTGTGAGGAGAAATAATGGGAGCGAGTTGATGAAGGTTGAGGAGCAGGTAAACTCTGGAGAAGCGGTGAAGTAGACGGGAATGAAGTTAGATCTTCCAGGCTGAATTTATGTTAGCTCCATATCACCATTCCACAAGTTTGTGACCGGCTTTATGAAATGAGACTTAACAAATGATTTAAACTAGTTTTTTTTTTTAATTTTTTTTGTTTTTTTTCCAGATCTAATCATGATTATCAATTAAACATCCCTATTCACAACACACTGTAGGTGTGTAGAGGGCCAAGCAACATGATAAGCAAGTTTTCTACATAATTAACACTATGGAGACAGAATAACTAATAACTGATATAAGTGCAGCATTTAAAATTTGCCTCCATTCAACTTGCAGTTACGATTTCATTCAAAACCACCTTGCAACACTAATCAAACGTACCAAAAGAGCTATCCAAGTTCCATTGATCCTGGCCTGTATCTTTCCTCCTCTTGCCCTAAAAATGCCATGCTAAAAACACCACTGGAGCAAGGTGACCTTAAAACTGTTGGACACATCGCCCTTGTAAAGTCTTCTTGTTTTGTTTATCGGCCTGTTTTGAAAGCCTGAGGGTACCGCCGTTTATCTGCCCTATGACACCCCCACATTATATATTGAGATTTCACCAGTTGAGATCGGGCCCAGGTTTGATGGTTACTTGATAATCTGTGGGCATCCGTTCAAACTTAAATGCTATTGATTGTAAAGATATTCTCCTGTGAAGACTCCCGGGTGAGAAAAATTATTCTAGTAAAAAATCTATAAATAATACAGTACTTTTTGATTGAATATTGATCGATTCCATGGCCCGCACGACATTTGCAGTCAGTTTGGTTAAAGGTGCATTATGTAACTTTTCTGTAGTCTGCCACCTGCTTGAGATGTTATTATTTTTGCCTGAAATGTTCCACAGTAGGGCATTAAACTTATCTATATTGTATTTATATAATTATTTATTTTTATTGCTGAAACAAAAGCCTGAAAAATCTGGATTCTTACAGTGAGCAGGGCCATCGCTCCAAAGACCTGACCTGCAACTTATCATCTGCTTGTCTCCATACTTTTAATGCTATACTGTGGAACATTCCAGAAAGCAGCTACTAGCTACTAGTATATAAACAGCAGTGATGAGGAGAGCCACAGTGCTGGGTGGGTCAGTAGTCTATATTTCCTGTTCGGTTCCTCAGTGACAGAGCTTTGGGTGGGAGACTCAAAATAAAGATAAGAGTCTTTCCAAAGCATAAATATTCAAGAATAGTACTAAATGAAGTGTTTTTGCCTCCCAGTTCCCTATACCTGTCTTAATATTGTGTCATTGATGTACTGATTTGTATTGTTACTGGCTCCTGTTTCTGTGATGTCTCATATCACCCAGCACTGTCCGACCTACTTACTATAAAATTCCAAACAACGCCGGCAGTTTTTGGAGAGGAGAGGCTAAAAATGACTAAGTAGGCACAAGTATAGGACAACTTCTTTTATTGCAGAGCTGGTGTGCGTTTTATTTAGCATCCTACTGTGCACATAAACTTCAGATTTGTCGTCCTCTCTTGCCTTGGTTAAATTCCAATCCCCTCCCTTGACTCCTATTCATCTTTTTTGTCATTTATTGTTGAGGAAAAGTGAGTGAGTTTTCTAACCTAAGCTGGTCTCGCCCTCTGTCACCATGACAACAGGTCGACGCGGGACTTATTGCTTCCTGTTGTGTTTATTGTCAGGGCGGTCGCGCTTTATAGCTCTAAATTACTTTGGCTATCAGTTGCATAGTCTCATCTGTCAATCACCCTTATCTTCCTGTCTTTTTTTCCTGCTTGTTTGTCCATTTTTTACTCCCAGCTAATAGATATTGGAAAATATTATTCGTTGGTTTAAGATGGAATCACAGCATTCTATTTTTGTTGATTAAATTAAATTGCTTGTTAAACTGATTCAATGACTGATTTTAAGTGATGTAATAATGCTGTTACCTCCTCAAAAACATACCCGGAGTTGTGTTTTGTTACATTCATACATGTTTGAGAAATTCTTTATTATATTATTAGTCTGTCTACATCTCCAGAGCCCAAATGATTCTAGTGAAAGTGTATGGAGTTTAAAACCCAGTGGAGCGCTTCCTGTATTACCACATGGCATGACAAGATGGAACAGAGTGTTTTCTGTTTAAGAGAAGAACTCAGCCTAAATATACAGGGTTTGTGTGTTAAACATGTGTGAATGAAACAAAACAGTAGGTTTGTTTGTAATGAGGAAACATTATAATGTACCTCAGAAAATAGTGTAATATGTGCATCTAAAAAAATAATATTGATAATGGAGATTTGTGGTGAGAATATAGACCTAATACTAGAAAAATTATTTGTTCAATCTTTTGCGAATTTTCCTTTTTGATATTTATAACGACACAATCAAATACCAACAAATCAGAAGAATTGTCACTGTGTAAAAAACTGTCACTCTTTGCACAACCCGTTAAAACGTTGGCAAAGTATGTTTCTATTGTAACAAATGCTGTCCCATTCTTGAGTGAAATTAATGATTTTCTGCTCTGTAATCTGCAGTCTGTGTATAACCACTGTTCTTCAGATTGGGCATAGATTTGACTTTAAATCTCTCCAGCAGACCTCTCTCTCCTACTCTAAACATTGGCCCCAGAGTTTCTTATTCAGCCTCATACTGTGAATCCATTACAACTTTTTGATGAATGCCATCAGTGTCCACCATTTCACTCCTGATGGCAGCTTGCAGAGCGCAGACGGCTTATCGCGTGACATGGACTAAATCTCCCTCATTTTTTGGCCTCTTTCCTCGGCTGGCCATGAGGTGAAAATGAGTAAATTGAAAGTGGAGCGTGTGCCCTGTTGTCCCAATGGTTTCTCTGATCCTCTGAGACGTGTCTGCTATTCTATCAGTAATGTTCTGCTAGTCATTGTGTCCTCAAATGAATCCCATTAAGGTTCTTCCTCTTTCACATGGAGCAATCTCTGTATGTCCCCTACAGGCTAAAGGGAACATAATGTGAAAGATGTATTTTTTTTTTTTACTGTCTGTGCGACCTAAACTAGCATTTTCTCCAGGGATCACATCCTGGAGCCTGGCCCTGTCTCCAGCTCCCTCCAGAGAAAAACTGTGCCCCATCTGAATCAACACATTCACTGTTCATAAAGCACCTGCTGCCTTAGGCTTTGTCACCATACACACTACATTGTACTTTCCCTCTATACACACACAACTGTGCAAAAGGCAAACACCAGCGTTTTTATTATTATTAAAGCTGCACTATGTATGCCTCCACAGAGATGCTATTGCTTTGCCTATAATGTTTCACTGGCATTAAACTCCAGGCCAAGTCATAGGTCGGATCTGTGAAAAGGCTCACAGTAAGAATGCATGTTTTTGAAGGTACTTTTATTGGCAATAAAAACACCCGTAAAAATGAATAAATGCAAGATACTGTAGAACATTCTAGGCATTCTAGGCACAAATATCACCATAGAGACAAGCAGCTTTAGCAACTTCAAACCACTAAAATGAATGAAATGAAAAATGAAATGACCTTTTTCTTCCTTTCTATAATTCAGTTCAAACCAGAGGCAATTTCTTTCTATTCACCATCCAAATAAGACTTAACTTAATTAAAATATTTGCTCAAACTATATATATAATCTTTTAATCAAACAGTACATTGGCGTGTCTCTCTGTCTTCCACTTTGATCAATCTTTGCCATAAATGCTAGATCTGTGCTGAGGCTGCGTCTGCCACAGCTTCACTCAAGCACAAATTCACTTTCACATTTTTGGACCATGGCACAGACTCCCTTACCTGGCCAGCCAAATGATATCTCTCTGTATTTCCTATACACCGCGATACCATTTGGACACTCTCCATCCACTCTCGCTCCTCCGGTTCCAAACCGACTCCGCGATTCTGATTCGTTCAAAGATGGTGACGTCAGTGCCCCCGCCTTTGCCCGCAAAGTCACGCTTAGGCAGCGGAAGTTCCGCCTCAGTTTTGAATCAAGATGGCGCAATCTCTGATTGGTTCACTTAGCTGTCTGTCTACGCGCAACCGCAGCGCATTCTGTGGATCAAACGTTACCAGACTCACTCGCTGGTACAGCGATGAGTCATGGATTCTTCCAGGCAACAGACTCCCAGGAGGTCATGATAACACAGGCCCAGATCCATCCAATGTGAAATCAGCCTCAAACAGTGCAATGACAGGCTACAATTACAGCTACCAAGCCTATTAATATTTGAATCTGGATGCTCGACTGAACCAAATATGGATATACAGTGCCTGGGCCAGTTTTAAAAAGGCTGTCTCTCCCCGTCTTCTTATCTCAGTTGACGTGACACCCACATTTATACATTCTTGTATTTGAATAGTAAATGTCATTTTTTTGTGCAGAGAATGAAATGAAAAAAAGGTGAAAATGTTGGAATACTGATCATGTAGATTAGTCTTTTCAGAAAAGTGATTTGAAAGCTTGTCTGCTTGTTTAACACATGTTCTTTGCCGATTAAGACCACTTTAATCTTTTGGTATCATTCAAACTCTGTAAAAATGGCTTCTACAATAACCACAAAACTGTCACAGATTTGATCATTGCAAGCATTATCCGGACTATACGGACATTAAAACACATAAAATATCAAAAAAGAATAAACGATTTGTGATGTTTTTAGCATTAATACACTTCATTTGTAATATATTATCGAGAAAGCCTCAGTCATCAGATTTAAACTTTTACTCCTTAAAGGTGCATTGTGTAACTTTTCTGGTAGAGGGTCCGTCAAGTGCTTTTCTCCATTGCTTTGTCTGGAATGTTTCGCAGTATGGTGTTAAATCTTTCAATCATCATGTAGACCAAACCAGACAACGTTACAGCTTAGATCTGTGGAGAGGCAACCGCGTTCACAGTCAGAATGCCTGTTTTTCTTAGTATTTTTGAGCTATAAAACCACTCCTAATTAAATAAATGTAAAGTAGAGCTGTTTAATGTCATACTGTGGAATATTCCAGGCAGCGCAATGACATATCCACAGAAACAATCAGGTGACTTGTTTCCCAACCAAAAAGTTACATAGTGCACCTTTAAATTTGCATCTCAATGTACAATAGAAATAATCATTTGACTACAGACTAATTTAAAAAGTAATCACTAACCAGTTGACTACTACCATGAACCTTTAATGCTTCAATGCCATGTAACTACTACACAACTAGCCCCATAAAGGAGGATGCATTTTGTGTGTGTGCAGTAGTGCTAGTTTTTCATTGGCAGCAGTGACAGCAGAGTATGTTTCATGTTTCATAATCAAACTGTATAACACTATAACCTGCCATAAAGGGTCCCAGTCAATCTCCCTGGACACATTAGAAACATGTGCACAGCAAAATGTGAGATCGATATCATGAATGTATTCAAAAGTATAACAATATTAGACTAAAAGGCATCCATCTGGAAAAAGATGTCATCTGACCATAGACATATGAATTATAATAGTTTAAAAGCCTCGATAAAGCATGAACAAAGACAGACATAATGAAGAAATAGTTTTTTAGTAGTTAACTTGAAAACTACCACTTCGTGACATCACAAGGTGGAATAGAGCTTTTTTTTTTTTAGCTTTGGAGATGTAGACAGGCCAATGATTAAGGATTCCTCAAAAATTGTGAATGAAACAAAACACAACTCCAGGTTCAAAGTTCATAAGAGTCAATTTTGCATAATATAGAACCTTTAAAGGTGCAGCTATTCTGTGGTGGTATCAGTAATAGAATACGAAAATGTGGGTTTCAGGAATTCAATACTGAAATGACACGAGATAATTTAAGGACATGGTGACATTTAAGTTTAGCAATTACAAAACATTTTAGATTAGATAAAGTTCAGCTCCACATTTCATTTCACCTCATCCAATCAAAGCTGCGCTGCACTGTTGGGGACAGCATCAGATTCAGTATTATAAAAATCTGACAGTCGTAGTCATAAATTCTGTTTCTTTTTAAGGCCACACAAAGATTAATGGCCTTATAAAACTGTTCTTGCTAGCCAATATCCACCGGAACAATCAATGCAAAAAGTCACCCCCTTCTTGTCAAAAGTTAAAGTTTTCCTGATAACACAACAACTAGTCAAACTTTCTATAGTGACTAGCCACTTTCTTAGATACACGTTATATAAAATAAATTATATATATATAAACACGTCTCCTTTCCATTGTGCAATTAGAGGTGTTAAAAAATACCTTAACAAACAGGAATTCTTACCATGTGCAGACTTCTCACATGGTTAACCTGTCCCCACTGTGATTAACAAGTTAATTTCAATACTGTGGAATAATCAAGGCATAACAGTAATATATTAATGGCAACAAGTAGGTGTCGAACCCTCCACCAGAAAATCTACACAGCGTATCTTTAAACATTCAAGCAAAACAAACATAATGCAAGACATGGAAAGATTAAAATTCAACATCTTGATGAGGATATGGTGGGACTACTTTCAACCTACTTTTACATGTAAACGAATGCACAAAATGATACCAGTTACAAAGCTATACAGAAGCAGAATATGAGATCTTAAACCTTGACACTTTTCTTAATTCCATTCCACTCATACAGAGAGGAAACTACAAAGCCTTCTCACGTCTAATCTTTACACCGCCTTTTCCTTTTTGCTTCTGACAGATCAAACAAAAGAAGTGTTTTGGTAACAACACCGCAGAGACAAAATGCAATTTAGTTTAATGAGAAAATTAGGCCCAGAGAAAGAAGATCAGAGGAGAGGAAAACCAGGAGTTGTTGAGCAGAATTTAAACAAACCAGGACTTTGGCTGTAGCACTGTGGTCAATACATTGGTTTATTGTGAAAGTCATCGATACTGTATGCTTTTCCTCCTGTGCACCGTGGAGCATGACCAAAACTCTTGGATACAAATGACCAAAGTGGGTTTTATCCACAGAATGGAGTTTAGCCATGTTAGGTGCCCAAAGTATGCTTTATAATGTATTATATTCAAGCCGAGATCACGTATTAGTGATTCAAATTTCAGCACGATTGGACTAAGCATGTGCGTGTACGATTTTTAAAAATACAGTGGTACCTCACCTTACGAATGACCCAACAAACGAAAATTTCAAGTTACGAAACGCCTTCACGGTAAATTTTGGTCTCTAGATACGAATGAAATTTCAAGTTACGAAACGCGAAATCTCAAATTAAAATAATGCGCGCTCAGTCACACATTATACGCTTTTCTCAGACTGGATTTAAACTTTTCTCACATTTGTCTCTCGTTTAAACACTCAAATTTTCATAGATTTTCAACAGGATTGTTGGTGGTGAGGCGTGTGGGGGGAAGAGGAGTGCGCTCTGGCACGTGTCCCGGCGCGGAGCTGACAGCGGGTCTGGACTAGGGTCTGGACCGGGTCTGGACCAGGGTCTAAACCAGGACTAGACCGGGACTGAACCGGGACTGAACCGGGACTGGACCAGGACTTAACCAGGACTGGCCCGGGTGGATTGAAGCGCCGCGTGTGGGTCTGTTTTCTGGTTCCGGCACGGAGCTGGCAGCGGGTCTGGACCAGGGTCTAGACCGGGACTGAACCAGGACTAAACCAGGACTAAACCAGGACTGGACCAGGACTAGCCCAGGTGGATTAAAGCGCCGCGCATGGGTCTATTTCCTGGTTTTGTTTCGAGTCACAGCTGAGGCGAGCCGCTGCTCGCATGCAAGAGCCGCAGTCTAGACCTGCTCTCCAGGGCCACTCCAGGCACGGAGCCCCAGACATCCAGGGACCCAGGGGGACACTGCCAGCCCGCCTCTGTGTAGTGCGCATTCATATCGAGTGCAAATAAATGTGCAAATCAACACGGAGAGCTTGCCTTGGTCATTTTGGGTGGGAACTATTTTCCAGTGCGGAAGAATACAGTCGAATCACGCACCACGTTGTGCAACAGGGGAACTCCCTTCCCGGTGCGTAACTGGGATTCCCCTGGCAGCGTGCTACACATAAAGTAATTGGGAAATGCATCGAGCAAATTAATTCCTTTTGGCCGAAATCTTTCTCTGGTGACGTTAGACTCCAGTCTAAGGCGGAGGAGCTGCAGATACCGCGGCGGTCAGTGGCGACAGACTCGGACAATGGCTGGGTGAGCAGGAAAACGCTTTTCATCACTTATTTTAGTCTCTGGACTGTGGGGAGATGCCCAAATTTGCCCTGGGGGTGGCATATCCCTTTAAGAGCTCCCTAAGCGGGCATGGGTCCGGGGATTGTCCCGGTCACCGGCCTGGAGGCCGACCTCACGGTTCTGTCCATGCCGCTCTGTGAGCACCTTATGCGGGCAGGTCTAGAGCAGCGGCTCGCCTCAGCTGTGGCTCGAGGCGAAGCCAGGAGGTGGAGCCACGCGCGGCGGTTTGGTCCTGGTTTGGACCTTGGTCTGGACCTGGTTTGGACCTTGGTCTGGACCTGCTGTCGGCTCCGTGCCGGGACACGTGTCGGGGCGTGCTCTTCTCCCCCCTCCTCCTTCCCCCCACACGCATCACTATTGATAGTTTTGCTGAAAATCTATGAAAATTTGAGTGTTTAAACGAGAGACAAATGTGAGAAAAGGACGCAGGACGCAGAACACAATGTTACACTATAAAAAAAGTTACACTATAAAAAAAAAAAACTTGGATCGGGGCCTTGGAACGAATCAGGCTTTTTCCATTGAAATAGCTACTCAACTTACGAATTTTTCACGTTACGAAACCACTTCTGGAACGAATTAATTTCGTAAGGTGAGGTACCACTGTATAATGAAATGAAATGAGATGAGAAACACAAGCAGGTCAGATCCAGAGGCCTGCAGAGACTCTCAAAGCACTGGTTTTGGAGTTGGTGGAGATGTCCAATAAACTGTCCAAGAAGCTGCAGGAGCTGTCTTCTGAACTCTTCCCAGCACGAGAGGAGATACGTCTCCTGAAGTTTTCTTGTGAAAGTGAAAGAGCACAGACATCCAGACATCCCCAAAAGGAGCAGAGGAGGGCGCCCAGGCACTACCAGCGCTACCAGCACTAAAACCCCTCCAAACATTACCCTTTGCATTATGAAAAAATAAAACAAAAATTGTTTTAACATTAAGTTCTCTTAAATGTATGTCGTAGTTATTCATGTTTATTATTTCAGATGTCAAAACTTGAATTCACATGCCAGCCACTTGATTTTTATTAATTGGTAAAATGGAAATAGAAAAAAAATAATAATAATAAAATAATAATAATAATAATATATCTGGGGGGAAAAATGCTCCCATAACCAGTCTGGGGACTTTGCTTCCATGTTCAGGGAGTGAAAAATTAGATTTCCTACAGAGAAAAAAAATTAAGAAGAAACCGGCGAAGAACAATAGCCCTCGCCAGTAACAGAGTAACTGGCAAGGGCCAATTAAATAGCAAAAATAGCAAAAGAGTGGTGACAAATAAGGCATAATTATATATAAAATATTTATGTACAAGTAAAGGCTTATTTAAGTTACTAAAATATATCAAATGTTTCCATGCACAAACACATGACTGCCTTGTTGTGAGTAAAAAATCTTAAATAATAATTAATATTCTAATCTTTATTTATAACAAATATGCACACAATACATGGTTTCTCATTTACAAATAAAATACCACATAAGTATAATAAAGGCTGGATTTTGATTGAATTGCATTGCAGGACTAGTTACATGTAAATATTTTGCCTTTAAGCAAATCTGTGCTTTAAAGCAGAGTAGCACTGTGAACTGCTCGTCTTAAATTGGAAAGGTAGGTTACACACAAAGAGAGAGCAGGCCAGTCCCCCTGTGGTTTAAGAAGGAGACACATATTACATAAGCAAGCTTTGTGCCATGATTCCACCCATCTGCTAAAAAAACAAGATAATATCTTTATATGATCACGCCCGAGGATAAAGTGAATGAGTTAAAATTAATAGATATTTTAGACTTAAGATAAGATGACCATGTTGTAAAATGAATGATACAAGCCTTACTCCAAACTCAATTTCATGAGATTACATCCTAATAAGGAGTTCTGCATTAGCATGACATCCACACTTTAGATGTAACTCATTACTTTAGCTGATGGACTTGGACAATTTCCCAGAAAGTTGTTAATATATGCAAAGGCTCACACGTTGAAAGATTTTATCACATCAGAAAGTGAAGAAAAAAACTCTAATAGAGAGATGTACTGCGTTCCTAATGTAAACATATGGCTGCATTTGCAAGAAAGAAAAGTTCCAGCAAACAGATAACAGATTTGGTTCATTTTAATGAGCAAGATTTTAATTATTTTACAAGATGTTTTGGTAAATGACAAGCTGTAAACTACATACAATGCAAAGTCTAGTTAGTTAATAGTTAGAGACAGTTGGAGACAGTTGCCATTCTTCATTGTCACCTGTGCACACTAGATAAAGAAAGTGTGAATGTCCTATAACCTGTACGGAGGACATGTTGTACACCATTGTTACCAAGCAACACTTGGCACTGTCAACAACACGGTTCTCATTATGGCCATTTTCCCTCGTCCCTCTGGAAGCACATTACAGTGATTGATTCATCTTTTCACAATATGATGAAATCTGAATTACAGAAATCCGGAGAGCGCTGAATGGGCTGTTAGACGTGAATGTGCTGAATAATACAAAGGGAAGGGATCACCGGTAATGGAAAGGTTTAGTGTGAGTAAGATGGGTCAAGTTCTTCAATTCTTCCCTGTCCCTTCAGTTTTTCCCTGGACATTCATGCGTCCATTGAAAGACTGGATTCACAATAGCATTCAATGACAATAATACTCAATGACTCTGTTGATTGAACAATTTTAAGGCTTATTATATATGTATCTAAAACATGTTCATTTAGTGTATAGATGAAGGTTATGGTCAGGACCTGGATCTCGCAGCCATATGTAAGAAACTGGAACATATATATATATATTAGGGCTGTCAAACGATTAATTTTCTTGATCGCAACTAATCTCAGAAATTTCATAGTTAATCACGATTAATCGTGATTTATTTTGCATGTTTAAAATTGATATCTTGCAGTAAGACCGTTCGAATCTAAAGTTAAACTCACAATGCAAAGTATTTCTCACCATTTTTTTTATTTAAAAAAAGTGCAGAGAAAGGAAAAAGTAACAATGAACCAGTAATAGTGCTTACTTTGAGAAATTGTAAATAAATGATTGAAGCCCGCTCGAGCTGCCTTGGGATGCGTAGAAGGAACAAAATACTAGCAAACTCAAAATAGCGCGTTTAACCGACAATGAGTTTAATTAATACAACCAAATGAGCTGCATATGGATGGTAGAATTGCGGAAAATGCTGGCAAACTCTGATCGCGATTAAAAAAATTGTTTGCGATTAAAACTCTATCGCGATTAATCGCGATTAACGCGTTAATATTCCCAGCCCTAATATATATACGTATATATATATATATATATATATATATATATATATATATATATATATATATATATATACCTATATATAATATACATATATATATATATATACACACACATATATATATATATATATATATATATATATATATATATATATATATATATATATATATATATATATATATATATATATTTATAAATACTGTTGTAATCAGCATCAGACAGGTTTCTTTTTCCAAACAAGTCATAAAATGTTAGCAAGAATTCTCTAGAGATATTGTATCAAGATTTGTCCAAAGATCACATTTTCTTCCATAGCCCCAATACAGTGCTCTGGAGCTACTATGCCAATCTTTTATGTATGGATATTTTAATATTTGATGCCTCACACCACTAAAGGCTGCGCTCACTCTATTCTCGTTGCATCGCTCTGATGGCCACTTACGGGCATAAACAGACAATTTGGGAACAGTTCTAAAACTTCCCAATACTTTTTTATGGCCGCTGCTGCAGTAAAAGTTAGGGGCAGATTAAGACAAAATGACGAAACTGCCAGACATTACAAAAGCGGATCTCAGCATTCCAGTTAGAGGTGATCGCTCCAAACACAATATATTCTTATTCTTAATCTGGATCCAGCGCTTTGATGTGGCGCAATGAAGAAATGCGCATTCAGAGCCATCGAGATGAAAGACTGATCCAATTATGGAGCACTGCAGCAGTCTCTGTAATGCGCCCTGTTCATAAACATTTGCACACATTAGCCTTGCCAATTTTCTCTCAAAAAAAAAAGAAAAAGAAAAGGTTAGCCGTCATTAATAACACAATTTATTTGATCATTCAAAAGCAGGAATGCTCTGACAGCGTATTAGCGTGGAAGATATAATCAGATGAGGAAATCAATAGCGATTTGCGATATGAATCTTGATGTGTTTTAATAAAGTTTGAAGCATGATAACTAATGAGAGCTTTTCAAATGGCTAATAATACTGTGTGGCATAAGGGTAGATTGATAGAACTCATTTTACAAAGCTATTTTATCCCACTCTGAAATGCTAATCGTAATGGAATTTATGTGATGATGCATACCAAATAACCAACCAAATGTACCATTATAAGTATACCCAGTGGTGAAAGTAGTTTTCATTTCTTACAGGTGCTATAATGTCCAGTGCATCACTTTACTGTTTTTTTTTTTTTTAAAGCACTCGTTTTACCCGTTTTTTTGTTTTTTGTTTTTTTACGTTTTACACCTTTTTCATAGATAAATAACTTTTTTAATATACTTAATTATTTCATATTTTTGTGGGCCTACGTAAATGGTGCTGTCTACCTAGGCAAAAAAGGTATGTGGAAAAAAGCAGCATAAACCTACAAACTCCACACAGAAAGGCCTGGGCCTTCTTACTGTAAAGCATGAGTGCTAGCCACTCCGCCACCGTGCCGCCTAGGCTATTTTCACGGCTACAGTCCTTGCTTAACAGACTGCAGATATCTCTGCACGAGAGTTTCGGGTAGCTTTCAGTTATTCTCGAATGGCATAGTGTGGTTGTTTGTGTTTTCTACTTAAATAGCGCACCTTACTTTTTTTTCCAAATGTGGGTTTTGGCCACCATTAACCATATTCTCTTTGCGGTGCTGCGTACCGGCTGTGAATTTTATACTGGTGCTGCGTTCCGGTGCGCACCGCTTTACTTTCACCACTGAGTATATCTACCCAGTATATGCAGTCTCTTATTCCAACACTATATAGGTTAAATGGTATTTATTTTTCCTCTGGCATTCAGAACCCATAGTGGCATTTATTTTTGTTTTGGAGATTTACTGAGTAATCTAATTTGGCAAATGATCTATAATAAATAATGTGGAGTTAATTCTGAAAAGGCTTCTCAATTGGCTGGTTAGAAAAAAATAGAAACTTGCAGTCAAAAAAGGGTTGCAAGTGAGATTTTTGTGGATAATTTTTCTTTCATTCACTTGGTGCAAAACTTGAACCTCGGCTGAGACGTTTCCAGACACATTTTAGCACATTTCTGACATTTCATCATTGTAATTAACCCCCAAAATAAATTTGCAGGAACACCTCACAAAAGATGCCATTTCGCAGTAGCTCAAATTCTCAGAAACCTGTTCACTTGCTTTATTAATACTTTGCAGCTAATGTCATCAATATTCCCTGAGGATGTGATGCTAACTAGAGGCTCTGCTCTGTTTGAGGCTTTATTTTAATGCAATCTGACCAGAAAGACCTGGTTTAGTTGGAACAGGTTGATATGTGCTCTTGAACAAGACTTTTACATAAAATTACAATCACAATCAGTTTTTCAGTTAGTCACTCTCACCTTTTTTACTGAAAATGAAACACGTAATCAGGACCATGAACACTCATCGTGATCACAGGCTCCTGAAAATATGCTAATCTGTGCAATGTGTCTCCGTGGATGCTTCTGAAAACCCAGCATCATGTCAAAAGTACCAATATTAGCTGATCCACTGATGAAAAGATAATATATATTTTTCTAATGTATTAAATTTTACGCCCTAATGTTAAGTTTGATTAATGTGAGTAGAACATAGCCATGCTTCCTCTAATCCCCTCTAATCGTCCAATATAAAATGCTACATTCTGATACATCATGTGATGATGCATAGAAAATACAGGCTTTGATGAGACACTTCTTGGCATGTGAAGTGCACTGAACCATGAGTTTTTCTTCACTTGGCGTGGCATCAATTTTCTGCTTAATTTGAATAGATTGTTCTTTGAATTACTTGTTAGCTCCACATCAATTTCACACTTTGTTTGGACAGCTTCTAATCGGCGCGTCTCAGACTCCTACAGCTGGAACTGAACGCTGCTTTATATAGAACACAGTGGACAGAAACAACTCCCACATTTCAAATATTGCATTCCATGCTACAAGTGAATGACTACAACTTGGAATGCAGTGTCATAGCTTACTTATATAAGACACAGGAATATGCATGTAGGTATATTTTGTATATACAGCTTTGGAAAAAATAAGAGACCACGGCATTTTTTTCTGAAATCAGCATCTCTACATGTATTACAGCCATTCCATTCCAGCGTCTGTTGAATTCCAACACAAACACAAAGCTGAGCTACTTCAGTTCTTGCACCAGGAGTGGAATAAAGTCACCCAAGAACAATGTCAAAGACAAAGAGCATGCCAAGACGCATGAAAGCTGTGATTAAAAAAATAAGGGTTATTGCACCAAATATTGACTTGTGATAGCTGTGATAGCATGATAGCTGTGATTAAAAATAGGGCTGGACGATTAATCGAGATTTGCGATATCTCGAGATGTTTTATAAAATCGAGAAATATTTTGGCATATTGAAAATCTCGAGAATAAGATTTCGCCACTCTGCTTTTTTTCCTTAAAGCCCCAGTGTGTAGGATTCGTGGCGCATAGGTGGATGGTGTTATTGCACTTTCCGTTTTAGCTACGGCAGACCTCGAGGGACAACACACATTCCCGATCATGTACCATGACACTCTACACATCAAATGAAACCTTACAGTCTCCTCTTTTTGACTATAGAATTCATTTCCCTGCAAAACAATCACTCCCCGAGCACATGGGGCTTTTATATGGAAAAGCACAAAACAAGGTTAGCTTACCTTAGAATGCTTTGCACAGGTCAAACTCTGTATTTCACCATAAACTTGCTCTCAATTTGTCCGTAAGGATCCAGCGAATAAAATCCAGTAAAACAATTTAGTCCAAAACACGTGTTAGGTCCATTACGAGTCTGATCCCGCAGCATGCTTGTGTTGTTTACCCAAAACCACGAGCTTTGCCGAAGGTGAAGGCGGAGCCCAAATGTCCTTCTGCGGCTCTCGTATTCAAAATGGCTGCCTCTGCATGGGGAAGATCCCCCTTTTATGTGACTATATCTAAGTCCAAAAGAATACTTTGATTTCATGATGGAAGTGAAAAGGCTTGGAAAACAATGTATTTTTGAATGGGTATCTTCAATTTCAGTAATTAACGGGTAAAAATCTTACACACTGTCCCTTTAACTGTGTTGTGGAGCTGTCCGCCCCGCATCCTTCTTGCGTTTCACTGCGTCTCGTGGTTCCCCCTCCCCTCCCGTGTAAGCCGCGTGTGTTTGTTGATAACTTATCCAACATGGCGGCGCCCACAGAAGCGTCCACGAGAGAATTCATACCAAAGAAAGAAACAGCTCCATTATATGGCGGTATTTCGGATTTAAACCGTCTGATGAGGAGCAGAAAGAGGCATTTTGCAGAGAATGCAAGAAACTGGTGCCATCAAAATCATCGAGGGCAAACCCGCCACCACCACTTCTAAGAAGACACAACAAACAACGCTCCAAACATCTTTACCCCTGTGTCTACCCTATGGAAAAACAAGTGCAAGGTGGGTCAGCATTACGGAGTCCATTGCCTTTCATATTGCAAAAGACATGACGCCCATAGGGGTTGTTGAGCGACCGGGCTTCATACAAATGCTAAAAGCGCTTGACCCTAGATACAATCTCCCTAGTTGCCACTTTTTTGCGAGACAGAAACCTCAGCAACATTGTCAGTGCAGTACAGAGCAAGGCTGCATTTGGCGATCGGTGAGTTTTAATCTCTCTGTGTGTGTGTGTGTGTGTGTGTGTGTGTGTCTGTGTGTGTGTGTGTGTTGCCAGTGAGTGAAATATTTGGGTGGGTCGGGTATGTGGCGTTGATTCTAAAGCACACTTGCGTTTTAATGGTTGCAATAAATTAATATAGTATTTCTAGAAAAAAAAATGATGCAGAATAATGTGCTAAGTTAAAGCAAATACACACACAAATATAAAATGTACTACAGTCACAAAACACGAGAATTCATGGATTGAGGCTCTATTAATCTATATTTAAAAACAATTAATTTAATATGTGCTTTTTCACTTGGCTACGAAATGAGGGATTTTTTTTGTCTTTTATCTTAAATGTTAAAGAAGCACTTCATAAGAACTGTCTACCCTCAGATTTTATGTTTACAATTAAAACAAGGCAATATACTACTTCCTTGGTTTGGTAATGTTAAAAATGGTGCACAAGCACTTTGTTACTAGTACCTGTCTACCTTTAGGCACTTGGCTGCCTACCTGTTTGCACTTCAATTAAAAAACAAACAAACAAACAAAAAAAAAACCTTGCTGAATTTGGCGCGTTTGTTTTTGTTTTTTTGCTGCTATATCCTATATCGAGATATATATCGTATATCGAGATATAGCAAAAACATATCGAGATTTTTTTTTGTTTCCTCCATATCGCCCAGCCCAAATTAAAAATACGTTTTTTTGCACCAAATATTGATTTCTGAACACTGTAGTGTAAACATTAATATTATGTTGTTTTAAAATGAATTTGATCTTGTTTCTTTGCATTGTTTGAGGTCTGAAAACATGTAGCCTATCTTTTTTGTTATTTTGACCATTTGTAATTTTCTGCAAATAAATGCTCTAAACGCTAATATTTTATTTGGAATTTGGGGGAAATGTCAGTAGTTTATAGACTCAAGTAAAATGTTCCTTTTGCCCAAACACATACCTATAAGTAGTAAAATCAGAAAAACTGATAATTTTACAGTGTCTCTTATGTTTTTCCAGAGCTGTATTTTTTGTATCTCTTAATGGACATGGGATTGTTTATTGTAATAGTAGTAGTGTAATAAAAAATAACAGAAGTGACAGTTGTGGTAAAAGTATAGTATCAGTAAATGTTTAGCTGCAGTTTTTCTAGTATAAGTAGTAGTGGTAGTAATTGCTGTAGTAGTAGCAAAGGATAATTTCTTTGTAAGCACTAAAATATTTAACTCATAAAAACACACATTTCTAAAAACTGAAAAATGCATGAATAAATGCAAGATATATATGTTTTCATGCAGTACTGTGGAACATTCCAGGAAAAGATAACTCCATCTCCATAGAGTCAAGCAGGTGTGACAAACTGGCCACCCGAAAAGTTTAATAGTGTATGTTTTAAGTACAGTTTCAAAGTTTTGGTTCTGCTTTTTGGTTTTATGATACATTAATAACTTGGCAAAATCAAGTGGCAGAAGCTTATCTCGGTCAAGACATCTTTAAGTGATATTCCTTCCACTGTTTGCTAAATCCAGGATCAGTTCAAACAGCTTGCCTCTGATTTCCGAGAGCTGTCAGTACTTTGTCACCTTATGGAACCCAATTAACCCCAGCCTGACTTGCTGCTCTGGACCTCAACCTAAAGCACAGTTCATTTGAACTAGTTATCCTCCGGCAGATGTGTAAATTAAACAGGGACACTAAAGCATGCGCGTCAATACATTTGTCGATAATTTAATTTAAATAATGGGAAAAAGCCAATTTATTAAAGTATTGAATTGAAAGTTAAAGAGGGGTTATAATGCTTTTTTTTTTTAGCTTTCTACCACATCAAAAACATGCCTGAGGAGATTTTAGATGTCATACATGCATGTTTCCTCAATTTAGCAATCTCTCCCTAATCAAACCCTCCTTACAGTTAGCAAGATTCTGTCCAATGCTCCGCTCATAAGCCTATGTCATCCATGCTCCCACAATTCTCCTTACAAAAACATGACACAAAACTGTAAACAACAACTTGGCCAACCTGATGCGATGTGCAGTAGGAGTAAATATAATATGCGTTAGCAGTTAACACCTTATAGAAGTAAAATAATTTTACACAAAAAAAGATGTGTTTTCGACCCGTTTCACACAGTAAAGGAAACACTGGGAGCCACAAAACCCTTTTGAAATTTAAAATGAAATAACGGGTTGTTTTTTGGCTTTCTGTCATAGAATTACATTTTGAAAATGAACAAACAAAAATAAAATACAGTGGTCCCTCGCTATATCTCGGTTGACTTTTTGCAGCCTCGCTGTTTCGCATTTGTCCCCCCAATTTTTTAGAGTGTATCAACGCGCATTTCTGCGTCCTGATTGGCTAAGGGACTGTAGACCTTTGCCGGTTTGTCAGTCGTTCTCCTCCGTGTCTCCTGTACGGTACAGAATGCGTTCAGTTTGCCAAATTTGCATAAATGTTTAATCGCTCGCAGTGTGACTCTGGAGTGCTGTATGTTTGCAAAACCTGCGATAGTGGAGTGGCGCCAGGACAAAGAGGCTCGGTCAGAGTAACTGTAAAATACACGCAATATGTTTAGGGCCTGAAAACAGGTTTGGATCTTTGGTTTCATTTTATAATATTTTTGCAGATTTCGCCTATCGCGGGTTATTTTTAGAACATTACCACTGCGATAAACGAGGGACCACTGTACTGAGCAGCATCAGAGGGCTCAAAGAGCCGCATGCGGCTCCGGAGCCGCGGGTTGCCGACCCCTGGTGTATGTGATATTCTTTTTTTATTTATTTCATTTAATTGCAGCATGTTAATTAGAACAAAGTAAGACATCACTTATTCTACATCTGATGTGTAAACTCATTAAGGGTCAGTTTTGCACATGTACAGTAAATGAGCACATCTCACTCTCTGGCACATCCCTGTATAAGACAAAAGACCCAGCTGAACTATGTTAATGAATAGGAGAGCTGAATCGCCTTGAAGTATTCTCAGTAATTGCAAACAGTGTGTAATGGAAAGCTTTTCTTTTGAGCTAAAAATAAATAGCACATGCCTTTGAAGAATCCAGGACAAGAAGCACCAGATCTCTGTTCAATATTACGGTTTTCTATGGCTGTTTACTATGTCCCAGAAAGCTGTGGTCATGACAGCTTAAAACGCTACTGTGAGAAGGCTCGATAATTAGTTGTTTGCATATTTTTGTTTTACGCCAACTGAAATTAACCAAGGTCATTATTTTTAGTCATTATCCAGCAGGTTTACGATTTGGCACCGTAATAGCCTCATAACACACAAAGCCAAAGTTCATTGTCGTCAGGCTGATGTGCAATTGCCCACAAAGTAATGGTGGGAATTATTCAAGTTCTTTTCCAGGAAGAGTCAATATCGATTCAGTCTTTAAAAGCTTCAGTACAAGCGTGCACTGGCTTATGTCTATACTCTGTACTGGTTTATTTCTGAACTGTTTTGAAACACATGGATCAGGCATAATATTATGATCACTAAAATCATGGAATGGTAAATGTTGGAATACTAGGTTCAGTGTTGGCCTTAGCTTTGTGAGGTTGATTCTGGCTTAGTTTATTTATTTTTTATTTATTTGTTTATTTGAAGAGGACCGTGCACATTAATGAACATTTTGTACATTTTCATGACATTGTGTAAATATCTTTGGTGAATGTCTCTCCCTACTCTTCACCCTCATCCATTACTATGTGAAGTGTCCTTTCTTTTAGGGTGGGACTAAACACCGAAACTCTGTCTACAACCATGTTTCAAATAGAGCTGTTAAACCGGGCAGTATTTGAAGGACTAAAGTAGAGTGAGGGAGGAGGAGGGGGTCTGGAGGTATGAGGAACGGTGTGATTGGTCAGATATTTGTTTGTAATAATAATATTAATATTTTTGACCAGAAATGTACCTCGTTTGCTCAAACCATTTTAATAATAAAAAGATTAGTTCAGTACCACTTTAAAGCCCATATGCCAAATGTAAAAAATGATAAAATGTATATGTTTTTGCACAATTTTTGTAAGCCAGTACAGTACACAGCAATAACTAAACTCACTCTCTTTCAAAATTGGTCCAGGTTTGGATCAATGCATGATAGTTTTGTATAGAGTTGGTAGCTACAGTAAATGCTATTCCAGCTGGGTGGACATCAAATGTAAAAAAATAGGCAAAGTAAACTCCACCAGACTCTTCTTTCATTTTCTGATTTAATTCTGTTCCTGACATATCCAGATGTGACTAGTACACAAAAGCTGGCAGCTCTTGTTTGTGTGTTCCAAATGGCTTCTGTATATCTCCCTAGCCGTGTATTACGCTACACTGTCTGCCCTTAACAACATTTGGCGCTGACATTTTAAGCGTAGAGACGTATGGGGAGACATAACTTTAATAAAATCTGATGTAATGTCTATCCATATTTTAAGATCACCTGTTCCTTTCCGGGAAGGGTACTGTTTGGTGAACTTTAAACCAGCTCAAGGCCGTAATCAAAAAAGACAATTATATTTACATACAAAAGGGTAAGGCGGATATAAAAAATGAAAATACAAATACAACTATGACCTCTGCTAACAGAAATATGCAGACCATTATATTATCACAAAGGTCATCTCATAAAACTCAACTGCATCAATGTAACAAAATACCATTGATGCTTGACAAACAGCTGACTGCAGCGTCAATAAAGAATGAGAACAGCCCAAAGTTACAACACATACAATAAAACAAATCAATTCAGACTGGTGCATATTGATGGGGCAGTTACTGTAAAAATGAATAATGACTGGAAAGACATAAAAGATGGGGTATGAAGAAGCCAAGTTAATATTGTATGTTTATTCCAAATTCTGAAAATAAACCTTTAAAAAAATACCCTGAAATGTATATTTTAAAGGTTTATTAAAAAAAAAAAAAAAAACACTGATATCCCCTCCTTGAACTGCCACCTTAACACGGTGGAGGGGTTTGAGTGCCCGAATGATCCCAGGAGCTATGTTGTCGGGTCTTCATGCCCTGGGAGGCTCACCCAAGGTAAACAGATCATGGGGGACAGGTCAGACTAAGAGCGGTTCAGAAGCCCCCATGACAAGAGATAAATCAAGGCCAGTTATGTCGCCTGGATTGGCGTCACCAGGGCCCCACCCTGGAGCCAGGCCTGGGGTGGATGCTCGACGGCAAGCGTCTGGTGGCCGGGCCTGAAGGAGCGACGTGGGGCCGTCCTCCCGTGGACCTACCACCTGTAGGAGGATCTATGAGGGCTAGTGCAGTGAGATCTGGACAGCAGATCTGGTTGGACTGTTGCCCCCTCGACCCGAACCCAGATAAGTGGAAGAAAATTGACTGGATGGAAATACACTGAAATGTGTTAATGTCAAGGTGTGACATGTCAGATCTGTGGGGGAGAGCCTGCTCACAGTTAGAATGCAAGTTTGTTTTCCTTTCATTAATGAAACAAATGCAAGAACGATAAATTATTTGGTAGGTAATTTCAGGCAAAGCAATACCATCTCCATGGAGACAAGCAGATGCCAGATTCTCAGGAAGTTACATTGTGCTTCTTTAAATATGACTTTCAAAAATCTATTCCTAGTCAGACTAAAGACATACTTAAAATGCTGACTGATTTCCTACAGAATGACAATCAACTTTTTATTTTTTTGACATTTTCTTATATCAGACATAGGCACATTTTGGGAAAATAGAGGTTTGACAATTTGCACTGAATCACTTTATACAGTGTAATTACGATAAACACTCTCTTGAATGTCAGTCAGGCAGACACAAAGTGCTTAGTACAATTTGAAGGCTGAGGTGCATGTAAAAGACAAAGAAAGACAGAAATAGCTTGAGATACTGTGTGACGTCTTCTAGGTAACGCCAATGGAAAACTACACAAAAGCTTTCACCAATGGATAAAAAAACAGGAGAAGAATGTTGGTTAGTGATGGTGAGAAGAGTAATTAAGAGCTGAGTGGCACATCTATGGAGGACTTAGAGCACAGCATTGATTTGTCTTCAGTCTGTCAGAGTGAGGCCCGGTCTGTCAGAGTAAACACAACCAGCTCAGCTCACAGAGCGACTGCGAAAAGGCTCACATACTAAACTACAGGTGCACAAAGTAATCACAGTGTGTACACAACTCCAAGTCCATAAGGTGTAAACACTCAGAATTACTGGAATACCAACAATTTACAGCTCTGGAAAAAAATAAGAGACCACTGCATCTCTACATGTATTACAGCCATTCCATTCCAGCGTCTGTTGAATTCCAACACAAACACAAAGCTGAGCTACATCAGTTCTTGCACCAGGAGTGGAATAAAGTCACCCAAGAACAATGTGAAAGACTTGAGAGCATGCCAAGATGCATGTGATTAAAAATAGTTTCTCTGCATTTTTTGAGGTCTGAAAACATGGATCTTTTTTGTTATTTTGACCATTTGTCATTTTCTGCAAATAAATGCTCTAAACGATAATATTTGACTTGGAATTTGGGGAAAATGATGTCAGTAGTTTATAGACTCCAACAAAAATGTTTCTTTTTTTGCCCAAACACGTTCCAGAAGTGGTTTCGTAACGTGAATTTTTCGTAAGTTGAGTAGCTATTTCAATGGAAAAAGCCTGATTCGTTCCAAGGCCCCGTTCCAAGTTTTTTTTTCATAGTGTAACTTTTTTTTTATAGTGTAACACTGTGTTCTGCGTCCTGATTGGGTAGGGTGACCATTCGTCCGGATTTCGTCCAGACAGTCCGGTTTTAGAGCTGTCTGTCCGGCCGTCTGTCACGTGTCCTCCTTTTTTACATTTTGTCCTCCTTTCGGACCCTCGTCGCCCACCGTTGCATAAATCGTCATAAATCCCCACCCATTATTTACACTTGCTAGTAGCAAGTATTCTTATTATTTTTTAACATATCCTAGATGAGATCTATGGTTATGCGGTGGCACAGAGTGAGACTTCACACAGAAACATCAACGCGTGCGGCATGACACGATATTGGTTAAATACACGGAAGCAGCTCGAAGCACAAAGCGCAAGTACAGAGAGGAGATAAGAAGAGCGCTATAATGAGCGCTATAAGAACGCTATAATGTTTGGCGAGTATGTCTGCGGTCTGGAAATACTATAAAGTTGATGACAACAACATTGACATAGCAAACGGTGGGATATGTAAACTTGGGATTGCAAAGGGTGGAAAGGAAAGGGCGACATTTAACACAACAAACCGATACGGCACCTCAAAAACAAACACCCGACACAATACAACGAGTTACAGGCAACCCAGCCAAAGACGAGTCAGCTCACGCTGCAGGAGAGTTTGAAAAGGAGACAAATAAATGCCCCTTGACAGTGCGAAGGCCCAGGAGAACACAGCCAGGAGCACAAATGATCACAATGAGTGACTTACCATTCGCCTTTGTAGAGAACCCTGGATTTCTTATGCTTATGGAGCACGTTGGACCTCGTTAATAATAATAATAATAATAAGCCCCGCGCCGGGTCATGCTGCGCTATCACACACGTGTCCGCGCACAGTCTTCTCCCCCCTCTCCCTTCCCCCCACACTTCACTATTAAAACATTTTGTTCAAAATCTATGAAAGTTTGAGTGTTTAAATGAGAGACAAATGTGAGAAAAGTTTAAATCCAGTCTGAGAAAAGCGTATAATGTGTGTGGCTGAGCGCGCATTATTTGAATTTTTGAGATTTCACGTTTCGTAACTTGAATTTTCTTTCGTATCTAGAGACCAAAATTTAACGTGAAGGCGTTTCGTAACTTGGAATTTTTGTTTGTTGGGTCTTTCGTAAGGTGAGGTACCACTGTACCTATAAGTAGTAAAAACTGCTAATTTTGCAGTGGTTTCTTATTTTTTTTCCCAGAGCTAGTACTATTACTACTAGTACAGCTTTGTTAGAAAGTAGGCCTACATCTACTACCTTTCCTACTGTCACTAGTGCAATTATTGCTACTAATAATAACACCTGCTATAACTAGGCATACTACTAATCCTACCTATTACTCCCACCTAATACTACTAATGACTACTACCTCTGATGACTGCTGCTGCAGCTGTGTGGGTAGGGCACCGGTAGCAAAACTGTCCTGTACTAAGGCAAGACACTTTACCCACATTGCCCATGAATGTGGTGTGCGTGTGAGTGTTGGTGGTGGTCAGAGGGGCAAAGCTTGGCAGCCTCATTTCTGTCAGTCAGAAGATTCTTAGTTTTTTTCAATTTGATCCCCTTGTCTGTATTTACAATTGGGATAAGCATAGTAGTACTTAAAAACCTATAAAACTCAATCCAAATCTGGTCAATAACTACCCTCAGGCCTTGACAACCAATTAAAAAGAGACTGAAAATAAAAAGTAAATATGCTCAATAACAGCTCTACACCAGATCGTTGCACTGGAGTTAAAGCCCACAATAGCCTGACACAGTGAGCCTCCACAGCCTGGGGCCAGCACTGGATATTTGTCCCTCCAACTCAGTCCCTTTATCGAAATGTAATATCTAAAAGCAATTCAGCCACACAGCACAATAACCCGCATACTATAGAGCGTTGGCACAATACAATAGTGAGTTTGTGAGCCACCTAATCAGACTACAACTATTTCAAATGATGGACCAAAGCAATAAACTTTGCAATACCCAACAGAGCTTTCAGAGGCAATTTCCATTTATTGTCAATTCTCATTCATTCCTAAGTGTATTACATTTTTACGGTTTGTGTTATGTTATTTTATCACAGCATTAAGTAGAGGCTATATGTAAGAGTTCAAGAGGAAAATCACAAGCAACTGTCATTGTGCGCTGGCAGCAGCCTGGGCTCATAGGAGGTGTTTTCCCTGATGATGTTGAAACGGTGCACTTTAAGATAAAAATGAAATCACATACACACATGGAGACTATGGCTGCGATAGCGCCAAGTCCAATTACGTTAATGCATGCAGTTTAGGGCAGAAGACCTTTATCAGAAGAAGGCCACTCACTACCTGTAGATAGGTTTGCTCTCATGAGAATAAGCAAGGGGCAACTTTAAATACACACAAAGAGGTGTGTGAGCTCATCTTTGTGTGCTTTTGGAATATCAGTTTTGGTTTTGGGACTTAACTGTGACATGTGTGTGACATTATGTGTCCAGGCAAACACAGACTTCATGAAGATGTCCAGAGGTGTAGGACAAGATGTTTGGATTACATCACATATAATCCTGTTATGTGTTTGACAGTGACCTTTACACACTGTCTCACTTACCCACTGTGATGCAACATCTACTCTACAGGATAGAACAATACTGCTACAGGTGCAAGATAATCTGAGATTAAATAACATTTTTTGTGCCAAGGTCAATTTTTGCTCTATATAATAGATAATTGTGACTCTAAAAGTGCACAACTTAAAATGCATATTTACATTTAAGTGACAGATACATAGAACACAAAGTATAAAATATTACTGCAAATTATATTCAACTAATTTAACTAGAAAAAGCTTAAGGTCCATAGCTTCTCTAACAGGGTAGGAAAATTAATCACTTTTCCACACAAGTGTTTGGTTACCGTAACAGCACCCATCTTTCTGAAAAGCGTGTGAACTCCTTGTGAGTAAATTGTGCTGGCCCGACTATGAAGATGCTCAATAATAACTCATTCTTACTCCTTTATATTAAATAAAGTGAAATACATTTGAACTTGCAAACATCGTACTGCAGTACCCAATGTTTCAATCTGTGTTGTCTTCAGTGAAAACCAGAAAAACACAGTTGTAGCAGCAGAGTTTTTACACCTCCCTTAACTCATGTCATGATAGATAGAAAGTTTCACAGGGTTTCTTCTGCAGGTGACAGCCCATTTAGAGAGACACAACTTCTATCTGACTTACAGGACAGGAGTTGCATGGGTGAGAGGATTTTCTACAAACTCTATTTTAAACAAGGTTATTTTAGTACAATAATATGGAAACAAAACAGTTGGAAACAAAACAAGTTGGAAGCAAAATTTAAAAGAGATGCCACAAGATCTTCAAGTTTGTTATCATGTTGAGGGACAGTATTATTTCCAATGTATTGATTCAAAAAAGCAAAGGTAGAATATTTAAACTTCTAATGAAACCTTTTAATGTTTCACACAATGCGTAACTAACAGTTCAACAGGTGTTTGAAGACATTAAAAGGTTTAAAGAGGTGGGGCTGAATCATGTGTTATCATTCAGTGAAAGCCAGACAGTGAAGCGGCACTGTTCCCAGACAGAAGGTCAACATGACGAGGAAGAGGAGCACTTGCCAATTGCGGTGTCAATCATTTATAGTTGCCATGGCACTGTCTGGAGGGGCAGGGCCAAATATGAGCTATAAATAGCACAAGGCTGAATGTAATCGGGACAGAGGACAATTATGATGCATCAGCAACAGCGCGAGTACAGGTGTGTGAGTCGTGGCGGCTTTTGCCTGGATAAACACATCAATTCAAAATTAACTCTAAATGAATTCTGACAAACCCACAAATCTGGTGCAAGTACAAACATACATCTGCTCAGTACTGTGGTGAAGTGCAGGCAATTGGATTAAAGTTTAAGAAAAAAACATTACCTTACCATTAATAAACCCTAAACATGTGGTTACACCATGGCATCTACACTGTTAGTGCAATTAATGGGCCTGTACCAGATTTTTCCCTTTTTAGCAGCATTTGTTTTGTCCCGGTCCAGATATATTGTATAAGCAGCTCTATGGTACAAATAAAAAGTCCCCTGTTTACTGGCTAAATCAAATGCACAAGGGCTTTATTGTATGAGAATCAGGAAGTGCGTGGGCAGCATGCTAGTTGTTGTTAGCATTACAGTGCCGCTAAGGCTACTGAAAGAAATGAAGAGCGCTTATAAGCCAATCAGGGTGAATAATTGGGATGCTTGGACTAAGGAAATGAATAAACAATTTCAAATGTTTTTCACATTTTTAAGAGAGGTAAAAAATCAGGTACAGGACCTTTAATTAACAATAGATTCAAAACATTTGCTAGCACCATGGCACCTACGCAGTTAAGAGCAATCATTCACGGAAGGAGAATGATCAAACAACACATTACAAAAAGAATGGATACTTGAAAGCCCCATGTGAAAGAATTGAACTAATAGAGATGACCAGACTTTTCGGATTAGTATATCTCTTGCCCTTTTAAACTTGTAAACAAACACTGAGGAGCCATTAGCTGGTAAAGGGGACTATACCGACTCTTCACTAATTAACAATTGTTTTAATCCTCCGGTAATTCTGTGGGGTGTGCTCCATTTGCAGAGTCAGCGTTGCCCAAAACTTAATTGCTTTTTAATTAAGCCCCCAGCACTAATCCCAATGATATTTAGCAGCTATAAAGTTGCACATGCAGACTATCGCTGGGAGGTAATCAATATGAGAACAAAGGATTTTAACAGGGACAAATATTTAGGCTCAGACTGTGAACATGAATTTGAAATTAATTATGAGTTTACGAGTGGTCATTCTAGAGCTACATTCATCAGGTATAACATTAAGACTAAGATATCACATTCTATTGTTAAGATCTTTGTGTGAAGAAATATTTTCATTGATCAGCCAGAAGCACACCATCCATCCATCCATCCATCCATTTTCTTCCGCTTATCCGGGGCCGGGTCGCGGGGGCAACAGTCTAAGCAGGGACTCCCAGACTTCCTTCATCCCGGACACTTCCTCCAGCTCCTCCGGGGGGACCCCAAGGCATTCCCAGGCCAGCCGGGAGACATAGTCCCTCCAGCGGGTCCTGGGTCTTCCCCGGGGCCTCCTTCCGGTGGGACATGCCCGGAACACCTCCCGAGGGAGGCGACCAGGAGGCATCCGGAACAGATGCCCGAGCCACCTCATCTGGCTCCTCTCAACGTGGAGAAGCAGCGGCTCTACTCCGAGCTCCTCCTGTGTGACTGAGCTCCCCACCCTATCTCTAAGGGTGCGCCCAGCCACTCTGCGGAGGAAACTCATTTCGGCCGCTTGTATCCGCGATCTCGTCCTTTCGGTCATTACCCAGAGCTCATGACCATAGGTGAGGGTAGGAACGTAGATTGACCGGTAAATTGAGAGCTTCGCCTTTTGGCTCAGCTCCCTCTTCACCACAACGGTCCGGTACAACGACCGCATCACTGCCGACGCTGCACCGATCCGCCTGTCAATCTCACGCTCCATCCTCCCCTCACTCGTGAACAAGACCCCGAGATACTTGAACTCCTTCACTTGAGGCAAGAACTCCCCATCCACCCGGAGAGGGCAAGCCACCTTTTTCCGGTCGAGAACCATGGCCTCAGATTTGGAGGAGCTGATCCTCATCCCAGCCGCTTCACACTCGGCTGCAAACCGCACATTGGAGGTCCCGGTTCGATGAAGCCATCAGGACAACATCATCTGCAAACAGCAGAGATGAGATCCTGTGGTTCCCAAACCGGATCCCCTCCGGCCCCTGACTGCACCTAGAAATTCTGTCCATAAATATAATGAACAGAACCGGTGACAAAGGGCAGCCCTGGCGGAGTCCAACATGCACCGGGAACAGGTCCGACTTACTACCGGCAATGCGAACACAGCTCCTGCTCCGGTCATACAGGGACCGAACAGCCCTTAGCAAAGGGCCCCGAACCCCGTACTCCCAGAGCACTCTCCACAGGACCCCACGAGGGACACGGTCGAATGCCTTCTCCAGATCCACAAAGCACATGTGGACTGGTTGGGCAAACTCCCATGCACCCTCGAGCACCCGATGGAGAGTATAGAGCTGGTCCAGTGTTCCCCGGCCGGGACGAAAACCACACTGCTCCTCCTGAATCCGAGGTTCGACTATCGGTCGAATTCTCCTCTCCAGCACCCTGGAATAGACCTTACCGGGAAGGCTGAGGAGTGTGATTCCCCGATAGTTGGAACACACCCTCCGGTCCCCCTTCTTAAACAGAGGGACCACCACCCCGGTCTGCCAGTCCAGAGGTACTGTCCCCGACCGCCACGCGATGTTGCAGAGACGTGTCAGCCAAGACAGCCCCACAACATCCAGAGACTTAAGATACTCAGGACGAATCTCATCCACCCCCGGGGCCTTGCCACCGAGGAGCTTTCCAACCACCTCAGTGACTTCAGCCAGGGTGATGAGTGAGTCCGCCCCCGAGTCCCCAGTCTCTGCTTCCTCCTCGGAAGACGTGACGGCGGGATTGAGGAGATCCTCAAAGTATTCCTTCCACCGTCTGATAACATCCCCAGTCGAGGTCAACAGCTCCCCTCCCGCACTGTAAACAGTGTTGAAGCACTGCTTCCCCTTCCTGAGGCGCCAGACGGTTTGCCAGAATTTCTTTGAGGCCGTCCGATAGTCCTCCTCCATGGCCTCTCCGAACTCCTCCCAACTCCAAGTTTTTGCCTCTGCCACCGCCCGGGCTGCAGCACACTTGGCCCGCCGGTACCCATCGGCTGCCTCCGGAGTCCCACGAGCCAACAAGGCCCGATAGGACTCCTTCTTCAGCCTGACAGCATCCCTTACTTCCGGTGTCCACCACCGGGTTCGGGGATTGCCGCCGCGACAGGCACCACAGACCTTACGACCACAGCTACAGGCGGCTGCATCGACAATAGAGGCCGAGAACAGAGCCCATTTGGACTCTATGTCCCCAGCCTCCCCCGTAATCCGGGAGAAGCTCTCCCGGAGGTGTGAGTTGAAGGTGCCCCTGACAGAGGGCTCTGCCAGACGTTCCCAACAGACCTTCACTACGCGCTTGGGCCTGCCAGGTCTTTCCGGCTTCATCCCCTGCCAGCGGATCCAACTCACAACCAGGTGGTGATCGGTTGACAGCTCTGCCCCCTCCTTGAGCCGCCACCTTAACGTGGTGGAGGGGTTTGAGTGCCTGAATGAAATGAAAAGCGCCTTATAAATGTTTGATTGATTGATTGAATGATCCCGGGAGCTATGTTGTCGGGGGCTTTATGCCCCTGGTAGGGTCACCCAAGGCAAACAGGTCCTGGGGGACGGGTCAGACCAAGAGCGGTTCAAAAGCCCATTATGATGAATACGAGATCAAACCCAGTTACATCGCCCAGATTGGCATCACCGGGGCCCCACCCTGGAGCCAGGCCTGGGGTGGATCCATAAGGGGCCGGTGCAGAGAGATCTGGGCGGCAGCCGAAGGTAGGGGCCTCGGCGACCAGATCTCTGGACATGGAGACTAGCTCTGGGGACATGGAATGTCACCTCGCTGGGGGGGAAGGAGCCTGAGCTCGTGCGGGAGGTTGAGCTCTATCGACTAGATATAGTCAGTCTCACCTCCATGCACAGCTTGGGCTCTGGAACCCAACTCCTTGAAGGGGGCTGGACTCTCCATTTCTCTGGTGTTGCCTGTGGGGAACGGCAGCGGGCCGGTGGGGGCCTGCTTATTGCCCCACGGCTCAGCCAAAAAATTTAACAATAGAATAGAATAGAATAGAATAGAATGCCTTTTAAAGACGAGTGGATTGACATTGACAGGCGGATCAACCAATCAGAGATGTGTTGCACTGCATGAGGCAAATGGTGGCCACACCAGATACTGGCTGGTTCTGAGTCCCCAGACCCCCAATAAAGCAAAAAAAAAAATGCACATTTCGGGGTGGCCTTTTATTGTGGGCAGTCTGGGGCGCACCTGTGCACTGGTCATAATGTCGGATCGGCATCTTGATGTGGCGCACCTGTGAGGTGGGGTGGATTGTCTTGGCGGGGCAGAGGTGCTCGCTGTCACACATTTGGACAGATTTGTGAACAATGATTGAGAGAAATGGTAGTGTTGTGTATCTGGAGTGAATTTTGGATCTTTGGGTCCATCTCAGGAAAAATGGGAGCAAAAACAAAAGTGTTGCATTTATATTTTTGTTGAGTGTAGATGGGAGACAAATTATGTCTGACTCCACCATTTCTGTTCAGAGAAGGATTCTCTTTTTTGACAAAAATAGCCTCTTTAACTCCCCTCTCAAACCAATTCTTTTCTCTGGCTAAGATCTGAACCTCACTGTCCTCAAATGAATGGCCCATGGCTTCTAGGTGAAGATGTACGGCAGATGACGGTCCACTCTGGCACGCCTGTCTGTGTTGGTACATCCTCTTGTGAAGTGGCTGCTTGGTTTCTCCAATATAGTGCTCAATCCAGTCTTCACTACACTGAATGGAGTAGACCACATTGCTTTGTTTGTGGCTCGGTGTTTTGTCCTTTGGGTGGACAAGTTTTTGTCTTAAAGTGTTTGTGGGTTTGAAATAAACTGGGATTTCATATTGTCTGAAAATCCTCTGTAGTTTTTCCGACACGCCGGCCAGGTAAGGAATCACTACCTCTTTCCTCCTGGGTTCGGATTCTCTATTATCTTGTTTCTTGCCCTTGTCTCTCTTAGTTTTGTTAACAGCCCATTTAGGATATCCACAAACAGATGGTTCTAGGGGTTGCCATAGACTCCCAGAGGCAGAAGAATATTGTATAATAATAGGAATCAATACAATCACTATCGGTGGCTTGCAGCTTAGCGCTGCTTGGCCCCAATAATAGGAATCAGTAGAAACACTATGGTAAACACTGGTAAACTAGTGAAGTGAGGAAAGCTCCAGAAGCAGTATTGAACAAAAAACAAAACTGTTAAAATACTTAGTGAATCGCATTTAGTAAACTAAGGGATGATAATCCAGAAAACTAATCAAACCAACAGCAGCCTGGTGACCCTGCACTAAATAAAAAAGTGGTTTTGTAGTCCATGCTACAAAAATAGAGAAGAATTTTGATCAACAGCAGAAGTGGCCTCAACCATGCTGAGGAATCTTTGAAGATGGAAATAGCATATGTGCACAGCTGGGGTCTACTTCTTAAACTCTTCATGTGCGTCTTTCAGTTGGTACCATGTGGACTAGATTTTTAGGACAGACATGTTCCTCTTTTGACTGCCTGTTCTTGCTTCTTCTTCACTAAGTCCCATGTCCTCTGGGTGAATGATGGACAAAGTCTCTTTTTCAGACTTTGAAAAATGCCAGACCGATGGACACCCGCACTGGCTGCAATAGTAAATCTAATTGGATTGCAGAGTGCAGCAAAACACTCAGGAAATCTTTGATGTGTGTGTGCAGATGTGAGGGAGCAGACTACAAGGGTACAGCTTAAGGTTGGCTTCTTTCAATTTGCAAACATTTGCATTTTGTACACTGATTCTCTTCTTACATGTTATTTCCATGCAAATTAAAGCTAGCACAAAAAGAGCCAACATACAGAAAGCAGGAATATGAACACATATTCCTGCTTCTACACACATTCTACACACGACCTACCTATAAACACATAGGTAGGTCGTGTGTAGAATCCCTCAGTCATCCAGGTAGAATCCATAGCAAAAAAGAAATTCAATTTGTCAACTGGTTTCGCAGCTCATCCATTCGACCAAATAAACTTTGTTACCACATCAAATATACCTGGAGGTGCGTTTTGTGTGTTTCATTCACCCTTTATTATTAGTCTGTCTACATCTCCAGAGCTCAAAATACTCTGTTACAATTGTGATGTCATTTAGTGGTAGTTTTCAAGGCTGCCTTTTATCTTTTGTTCAGTACAGATGGGCAGTTCCAAGTATGAAATTAACCAAATGATTCTAGTGAAGGTGTATGAAGTTTAAAACAGGAGAGCAATTCCTGTATTACCACATGACGTCACAGGTGGACCAGAGTGTTTTTGTCTGAGAGATGAACTCACCTAAATATGCAGGACTTGTGTGTTAAACGTGTGAATGAAATAAAACACAACTCTACGCATGTTTGTGATGAGGAAACATTATAACATATATCAGAAAATAGCATAATATTGGCTCTTTAAACATGCCTAAAGTGAAATTAAAACAATATTCAGTACTGTATTATAACATACTACAGCTTCCCAGCCATTTGAATCTGGCTCCTCAATCAATGCTTGAATTCTTAGTTTCTAGGCTACAGCTTTCACTTGCTGTCTTATTTATGCTTTCATTATTCCACTACGCCTGGTGAAAAATCCTCTCTTTTATAGCTATACTTGACCATTCGTATTATATGTTTTTCTACTTTCAAGTCACTCCAAGCACTTAACATGTACAAACCACTCACCCATTCAAACACATCCATATACCAGTGTATGGAGACACTGGGGTGACGCGTGTTAAGTGTTTTGCCTGAGGACACAACAACAGTATTCACTTGAGGGAGCTGAGATTGAACCACTAACCTTTAACCTAAGCCAGCAAGAGTGCATGTTACCGCATTATCCTACTTTATTTATAACTGCATACTTTCTGAACCTGCCAGTCATAACAAATCGTTTTGGGTGGAACTGGGATTTGGCATATCACTAAGCAGGTAATTACTTGATTCTTCAAAAATTATAGCTAAGTCTATTCCATGCAGTATATTTTCCCTGCTCATTTCTTGCAGTCGAGGTTGACTTTTTGACTCCTGCTTTGCCTCTTGCAGATTCTTTTCTAAATATAACTAGGTTTATCTTTAATCTACTGATGACATAACAGCGCAAAACATTTTCACTGTTTCTGTTTCAGTTCTACATCTTGTTTACCGCTCAGGTCAATGCCGTATCTCACACTTCCTCCCACAAAAATACAATTTTTTATTATTTTTCATCCCTCCAGTGTTTTCCCTGATATCTCCAGCAGTTATTTATACTACAGCATCTTTTGGCTGTGTTTCTTTCTTTAGTTCAGTCTGAGGTCACTGCAGCTTTTTATAGAGATAATATATGTTGTTAAGGGAATATATTGACATTGACGTGCCAAGATGCTTTGAATACAATCGCTGCAATACATAATTGAAAATTGACAACAAAAATGTGCATGTTTGAAATAATCTGCAATATTTTCTGTTTTTCAATTGACATAAAATAATCAGCTTTAGATATTAATGTGAAGGTTTTGTAGCTTGACTTTTACTACTGAACTAGATAAACTTTAAAGTGCTTTCAGTTAGCTTCCTACCCGTAGGGAATGTTGACGTTGTCAGCTGCAAAGTGTCAATAGCCATTTTTGGAGCACTCAATGATGCTTTACATTGCAATATTGATTCACTTCTTACCAGGGGTTGGCTATGTACATCCACACCAAAGCTGTGTCGACGGCACCTCCAACCACCACCATTCTCTCACATACCACATTCACACATAGGCAAGGTGGATGAAGTGTCTTGCAGAAGGACACAAGGAACGTGCGCTGGTCGGAGTTGAGCTCGAACTGGCGGCTGAACACTCTATCCAGACCCCCCAGGATTTCGCGGGCATTTTTTGTGATTGTTGCGGGCTAAAATGCCTGAATTTGCGGGAGCTTTTCCAAAAAGTTTCGATGAAAGTTGCGGTGCTTTTAAGGTTTTTGTTGCGATTTTGTTGCGGGAGGAAGTGAAAGTTGCGATAAATAGTTGTTTCGCTTTTTGTAATTAAAATTGAGTAATATTTTGAATACTGAGTTTTTACTGACAAAGAATAATACAGAGACACGCGGTCTTTTGCTGTTATTTTTGTGGGCAAATGGCGCCGCAGACATGTTTCTTTGCCATTAGAAGCCGTGTCTCAATTCCCAGAGCGCGCGGCTCGGAGCGTGGCCCGAAGGGCATGTGCGTCACACATTTCGGCAGTACACCGGCGCGACGACTGCTGACCCACTTCTTTTTTGTCCCATGCGCAGTTAACACGCGGTCCGAAGACCGCAGTCGTTAAGCGGTCCGCGGACTGCAGTCGGGGCTGAGCAAGTGTGCACCTCCTTGACTGCAGTCTGAGCCCCTTTCGGGCCGCGCTCCGAACTGTGCGCTCTGGGAACTGGGACACGGCCGCAGTTTCGTTTTGTCACACGGAAGTAAAGCAGAATGTTGCGGCTTCCAAACTCAAACCTTTTAGCCGCCGAGAATATGAGGTTGGGTCCTATGGCTCGCAGATTTGTGACGCGCAAAGAGGAGGCTATGGTGACAGATACGCTGAGATCCAGATATGCGTTTTGTGCATTTATTACAAAAAGAGCGCACACAGCTATGACAGCGCAGCAGGATGAAATGGAACTCATGAAAACCAGCAGGAACAGGAACAGATTAACGTGAAAGATGAATGAATGGTTTGTGTTCATCAAAAAATACGACAACACCCCAACCCTGACCCCCTCTGTGTGACAGGTGAGCGCGCGCTTTTACACGCACACACTTCCGTACGTGCACACACCCACACTCACGTGACCCACCGCCTCTGCCGCATACACACACACAAACGCACCGTGCACCTCATCTCAGTTATGTCTCGTGCACAGAAGGAAGTTGGTCGGCGTTCAATACGTCGCCAATGACTGGTCAAAATTAGTAAAAATTGTGGAAAAGTTGCGGTGATTGGTCAAAATTGCAACACCGCCCTGAATTCGCGGGGATTGGCTGAAGTTGCGTTGAAGTTGCAAATCGCAACATCGCGAATTCCTGGAGGGTCTGTCTATCCACTGAGCCACTGTCTCTTCAAATAAATATACTGCAAAAAGTAATATCCAAGTAAGTTCAAATTACTGAAATTAAGAAGATTTAACTTGATTTGAGTAGATTTCACTTGAGTAAAATTACCGAGCAATTGAATAGGTTTTCAAACAACATACTGTATGATTTAGTTTCTTATTTTATGTACAAAGTAGGGCTGTCAGTTTAACGTGTTAATTAGATTAATTAATTATACTGCAAGTTAACACAAAAAAATTAACGCAATTAATTATGAGTGGCAATTCAATGCGCGAGCATTTTTAATTTGGCGTGCGGTGAGCAAATCGCTGTCAGGGCCTTTGAACAACAAGTTTATTGAAAAAAGTACGAAGCTCAACAAGATCGCGGTGATTTGTAACTTTTGTCAAAAAGAATTTTCCGATCACCGAAGCTGCGAAGAACATGTCCAGACAAGTTCCATTGTTACTGGTGATAGAGCGAGCGTGAGCGCACTTCACCAAGCCACGCTCGCAGAATTTGGGAAACGAAAGAGCAAAGCGACCACAGAAAAACTGACAAACTCAATCACAAAGTGCGTTTTCTCTCTCTCTCTCTCTTTCGCTCTCTCAGTCTCTCTCCCTCTTGTTTTCTCTCTCTCTTAAGATTAAAATGTGATTAATTTGATTAATTAATTACAAATCCTGTAATTAATTAGATTAATTTTTTTAATCGCCTGACAGCACTAGTACAAAATTGAGTTTTTCTTATCTTCAGTGTAACTAGGTGTATTTTCCTATTTCAACTACAAAAAGACTTGTTCCATTGGTAGATTATTTTACTTGTCATGAGAAATTTACTCAAATCAATATAGATTTGTAGTGCAGCCATTTCAAGACTGCATTCTGTCAAACCCCCATAGCTTCTAATCTTACACAAATGATTAAAGACATTGCACTGTAATTGAGGCCTCTAACTTTGATCTAACACAATTTTGTTTCAGATTGATGTTTCCGCGCTTGTGACGAGCCCCTTTGTGAGGCTGGTGTCAGGGCGGACTCAAAAGTGCATGTAAGCCATCTGTGAAAGTACAGGCTCAGGGTTTTAGGAGCAGAGAAGTAGCCCATGAATGATTTAAGAGAGTCATGCACAAAAGCAGATGAGGGTGTAAACAGAGTATGCGATGATACAATACGCTTACTCCCTGCATCAGAGAAATATTTTACACGAAGTAATGAGATGAGATTCAGGTTTATAAAGCGTATGATGAGGTTTTGATGATTTGATGATTCTCCAATTTCTACTTATTATAGTGCTGTGATACCTGTTGTAAATATAAATTATAGTTTTACACCAACAGAGAAGCAGTTTATGAAGAAAAGTTGAAATATGTTACAGGAAGTAGAGAGGAAGTACAACAGGAACCAGGAAGTAAAATTTGAAACCTAAAAATGGCCAGACTGGGAAAGAAAGTATAAAATGTTTTCTAAAATCTTAAATATAATGATGTCAACTGTGTTTTAGTAAAATGTGTAGTGCAGCCTGTCATAGGCACTTTAAATAGACTGAGCGGAGCCAAAACTGAAGAAAACACTGAGAAGTGTTCAACACAACAAAGCCACAAAATGAAATTGACAGATCTGTTTGTGAGGAAAATATTCAACAATCACACGCAAGGATGGTTATTCAAACTGAAAGCAAAATGAAAACATATATTGATTTCAGTGGTACTACTTTGACAAATATTAATTACTAATTTAGAGAAACTGAAAATACAAGAAAAATATATTTATTTTAAGCTGTGCAGGTATAGGTAAAACTAAAACTAAATTTACATTCAAACAGGTTGACAACAGGCACAATTTCAACTTGAACGACGACTATTAAAGTAACTAATACTACTTCAACAACTAATATTACTACAACTACCAATATTACTACAGCTACTGTCATTACCAGGGATTGTAGTGTTTTTTATTTGAAAGTTGATATCAAAACACGGCACTGACCCCGATTTTGCAACATCAAAGTCTGATAACGAGCCGAGAGAGCGCACTCGCGGTGCAGCTCGGGGCGTGCGGTGTCCGCAGCACCAGAAGAGCACACAAGCTCGCGCGGCCCCGCACACATACGTACAAGTTTAATACGAGACATGTACTTTTGTTTCTGAATACGGGACGATTACATTTTTCAACGGACGGTTGGCAACCCTAAACACAATTATACATATATAATACACACCCAAAATTTCAACGTATTTGGAAAAAAAATAAAATAAAATTACCACGCGGCTAAAAAAAAAAGCGGAGATCCGCTAAAAAGCAGAACTCTTTCATCCCTGCATTACTAAAACTAGAGATGAACCAATATTGGTATTGAATATCAACACCGATACTGAAAAATTCGCTGGATTGAGTATTGGTTCCATAATTTCAGTTAAGGTGATATTGTGATTGAGCCTTTAATTGGGTGTAATAAGACTATTTACAGGGTGATTTTGTCCTATACATCTCATAATGTTTGAACTTTTATTCATCCAAAGCTGTTCTGTAGTTATTTAAGGGATGAATTGCAATTATATCAAAATAACTAGACCTGTTGCGTAATAAGGAAATAAATGCTATTTTCCGTCCCTACAATGGTATCGGTTGATATCGGGTCAAAGTGTCGGTATCGTAACTGAAAAAGAAAAAGGATTGGTGCATCCTTAACTAAAACTACTATCAACAGTATTGGTAGTTTGTGTACACTTCAAATCAGTACATTTAACTATAAACAAAATATTTCTTATATGCATGCCATTTTACAGAAATCTAAACACCCAGGCAGTCCTCTAATCCATCAATAAAAAACTGGATACCGCTGAAGACAATCAAATAAAAGAAATCACATCTAGAAAATGTCTCCATAGATCAATAACCAAGCCAGGTAATGTCTATTGTGAGGCCACTAAGGAGGAGAGAAAAGAGAGAAAGAGAAAGAGAGCGAAAGAGAGAGATGGAGAGGTGAGGCAGGGGGGATTATAGGTGTAATCACAGCCTCCATCTGAGGGTGTAATATTGTTGCTCTCCACAGTGGTCAAACCTTCACACTCACACAAACATAGTGCCCTGACTCAGCACTGTGCCCACTGCAGACAGGGGGCGCCGCGCACAACCCCGCCCTGTGGATTGCTAGCCACATACAGAACACAAGAGACAACAAAAACATCAGCACGCAAGCACCTCCTCATTTCATTTTCTCACTATGGGTCAACCTCGCCGACTGCAACCTGATCTTAAAAAGCGAGTGAGAGCCTGACGGAAGAGACAGAGAAAGGGTCTGTGGAGTACTAAAAAAGAAGTGTGACAATTACATGGTGGGAAAATGTATCCATGTAAATATATAGGCACCTAATAAAAGATTTGGCAACAAAATACAGCATTCAGTATCTTCTTGATCATTGGCATTTACACAACAAATTCTCAAAAGGCAAGTCATAATTTTGAATTTTGTAGAAGACTAGATGCCCCTCCTGATGTTTTTTTTTTTTTTTTTTTTTAATTGTATCACATCTATAGACAAACTTTTTATTGATCCAGGCCCTGATCCACAAGGGAATTTATTTGGACAGTTGAACAGTATTACACAATTGCAGGAATACTCTCACTGTCTTTGGCGAACTCCTAATTTTTATTGATCACCATCCCAAAGTAGCACTCTGTGGCAAGAGAAACATTATTTTGTACTGCAACTAAGGAAGCAACCATAAAAAAGTTACTACCCCTTTAACCTTCTCAATGTCCGAACATTAAATTATAATTATAAGTAATTAGTTTTGCAAATAATTTTCTTATGGACTCCTCTTTGTTTATCCAGGCTTGTGGCTGGCACAAAAAAATTGTATTTTGCTGAGACTTTTGTCTAGATTTCTGGCTATAACATCCCACACAGACACGGATGACAAGGATAGCTGTTGTTTTATAGTGATAAATAAGCATCCGTATGGCTTTAGTGTGAGCTGATTGTTCTTATTTTCTGCCTCATCAAGTCTCTATACTGTAAGAAGATAAAGTACTCAAGCATCAGCATGTTCAGCTTCACTAAGAGCCACTAATGGAAGTGTGCACACGACCATAGTGCACCAAATATAAACATGCATTAGTGGCTCCATAAATTGTGTTACTGGATGTGAGAGCCAGTGCAGTCTGTACAGAGTAGGAGTGAAAAACAAGGAGTCTATCTGTTTTCAAGGTATTAAATTACGGTAAATGTAGTGTTTTATACTCCGCAATGTCTGAGGGCATGCATGATGTGGATCAGTGAGTGTACAGATTCAGATTATATTATCATCAAATGGTCAGTGCTTGCAATAATAGTAACAAAGAATTGCCTAGTGGGACTGCACCAATTGCAGAGCCCCACAGCGTATGAGTTCATCCAGAAAAGGGACTGGAATAGACATTATTTCATTACAGGTGTTTTAATTGCACAAAAGAAACCTTGAGAAACCCTTGCTGTGGGGAGGTTGTCTCTCTCAAACCGAAAGCTCCTCTAGTTACAACAATATTTTTTTTCCTGTAATAAAACATATTATTCTCCAATCCTGGACTAGTCTATGTATCATTGTTTAAGTGCTTCTTCAAATTATATTGCCCATTGGAAGTCCTTCTCTCTCCTTCATTTACATGTAAAACTGCTTATACCATGCAGGAGCCTTGCAGAGCTCAAGGACAGGTCGGCTGGGACTTTGGCCAGGTCTGAGTCACCCGTAGAGGGGCTAGAGGTCACCCTGAGCAAAGGTGGACCAAGTTTACACCCCTCAGGCCTCAGCTGCTGCCAGACAAACAGCGGGGCGACACAGCGCTACTCCGGGACTGTATATAAAAAGAGCTTTGGCAGAGTGAAGCAGCACGGTAATGAGAGTAGCAGGACACTTCTCTAGAGATAGTTGCCTTCAGCCAGTTCTCAGCCAGTGATTATAGTCAGAGATGGGACAGTGCTAGAAATGCTCCCACTGTCCCCAAATGGAACAACCAGCCAAGTGCTCTTAATCAATAAAACAGCCCTCCCCCACGAGCATTCGCCGACAAGAGTTTGAGCCACGTCGTAAGAAGAAACAGAAAACCTGGTGTAGTTAGAGTCAAGATTTCTTCTAAGTGGATCATTCTAAAGGCAATGTGAAGGTACACTGCACGTACTAACAAAGCCTCAGGGAGCACTGTAACATTTCTGTAATCGCCTACAGGCTCATTAAACCACATCACTCGAATTGGCAACGCAGAAACTGTTTGTGCACTGCATCAAATAACTGGATTCTAAAGATATACCTACAGTATAATGAGAACTGAAGAAATACATGTAAATATACTTGAAATAAATACATTCAGATCCATTATTCATTTATTTTATTGCTGCGATGTGTGGGTAATTTGTAAGTTTTATGGTGGGAGGTGTTTTTATTGAACAAAAACAGTGAAAAACAAGCTTTGTTGGGTTCTATGAGTGGGCCACAGATTAGACCAGGGGTCGCAACCCGCGGCTCCGGAGCCGCATGCGGCTCTTTGATCCCTCTGATGCGGCTCAATACATTGGTTCCTCATTTATTGCGGGGGTTACATTGAAAAATAACCTGCGATAGGCTAAATCCGTGAAGTAGTCAGCTTTATATTGCGTGTATAAATATGCCTGTATTTCACAGTTCCTCTAACCGAAGCGCCTGGCGCCGTGCGCTGTTGCGGGTTTTGTTGTAGTGAGAACACTTCCGTGCGCTCTCAGGACTGTTCCACCGCCTGGACTCCAGGTTCCACCAGTTCGTCCTGCGGAAACACTGCCACTGCCACTTCCCGATGCGCACTGACCACCCGGAGAAGTGTGCGCGCGGACACGTGCACCTGCTCATTGTGGTCAAATCCGTGACAGAGCATGACCGGCATGACCGGCCCCAGGTGAGACGCACGGCCGCGGCCTTTCTGACATATGCCCAAATGCCAGACCGCTCAGTCCTCACTGCTTCGGAGTCACACTGCTCCTGATCACATTTAAATATATTTGGTAAACTGAACGCATTCTGTACAGGAGACACGGAGGAGAATGACTGACGAATCGGCAAAGGTCTACAGTCCTTTAGCCAATCAGGATGCAGAACACAATGCGTATTGACACACTATAAAAAATCAGCGAAACAGCGAGGAACCACTGTATTTAATTAAAATATATTTTATTTTAGTTCGTTCATTTTCAAAATGTAATTCTATGGCATAAAGGTAAAAAAAAAATAAAACGTTATATGCAGGGTTATTTCATTTTAAATTTCAAAAGGGTTTTGTGGCTCCCAGTGTTTTCTTTACTTTGTGAAACGGGTCCAAACGGCTCTTTGAGTGGTAAAGGTTGCCGACTCCTGGATTAGACCCATGACTTGGTCTGGTGGAACCCATTGTCTCCATGAAGATAGACATAGACAATACTGTGGAACATTCCAGGCTAAGCAATAACCATGCACAATCTCCATAAGATCTTCAGCAATATTTAAATGGCTTTGTTAAAAATTTATTTAAATAAATCATTACATCTATGAGTTTCAGAGTGATGAAAAGCACTTAGCACCTTTGCCATAGCAATTCACAATTTAAAACAAAAAAGAGCTTTTTGGAAATGTCAAAAATTCTCACTGTCACTTATAAACAACACTTATAAATCTGAAAACCATGAATAAAACTGAGATTTAAAAGTATATTTACTTTATGATGTACTCTCAAAGAGCATATAAAAGAAATATGGAATGACCTTTCTATTCCAAATGCCCTACAACCCTGCTACAAGAATAGACAAAAGTAAGTAGAGGTTTGGAACATTGCACACTGCAAACATAATCCATGACTCGGACAATGTTCAGGTGAGCTGCTTTAAATTTGATCTGCAACAGGAAAAAATGGCAGGGCTCGGAAGTGCAAGCCCTGAGCATATCCATCATGGAGAAATCAGCGTTCCAGTCTGCTGGACAGTGAGTACACCCCAGGGAGACAGGACAAGTGCAGCATTACGGATGTGCCCCGAGGGAAGGCCAAACACAGCCAAAGACAGATGTGCCCCAGGGGAGGCTAATCGATGAAGGATGTGTGGGATAAACGATGCCCCCCACTGGTAGGGACGCAACATAAGATAGTTAGCCTCAAAGAAAAATCATTTGAAATTGATTAAGAGATGGGTAAGGGATTCCAGATCTCATATTCAGATGTGTCTTCCAGTAATGCAAGTTCTGCAATCAATAGGGTTGTGCAATTAATCAAATGTGTCAATAATTAGTTTGAGGCTCAAGAGAACTCAAGAGATTTACAGCCAATCTTCTGTCAGGACAAGCATGTATTTGGAGCAGAGTTCAGATGCTCAAGAAATTAGAACATAAAGAAATTTTATGTGAAAAACTGAAAAATTTACTGTGAATTTTTAGTTTTATGTCATTTTGCCCAGCTCTAATACTTAATAATGTTAAGAGTTCCTCCTGAAAGTGCATTACATTCCAAGAGGATTTGGCATTATGTTTTGTATGCAAGTTTGGGGCTAAGACAAAAATTAGTTTATTGTCCTTTTATGGTTGAACATAATTCTATGTTTATAATCCATTATCGGTTTCGTGTTTTGACAAATTTCATTAGCTCAAACTGAACATATTTGATGTTCGTTTCTTTTAATGCCGAATGTGATAAAAAATAATGAGATGGGATGAACAGAAATAATAATACAAAAAAGATTGATAAGAAAAAAAAAACTAAACTCTATAATCTGCTGCTTTCTATTGAGCAGCAATAGAAACCTGCTAGACAATGGTTGAGACAAAAACACAAAATTGCAATCATGTAATTATGGAATTAAGCAGATGTTTGTAATCTACAGCAACAAATCCTCCCATAGAAAACACTGACTATAGTATAAAGAGAGGGGCTGGATGTATAGAATGTGGACAGATTATGTTCAGCCTCTGTGTGCTTAAAGAGTCAGTAATCTGGATGTGATGTGGTGCATTAGGCTATGGCTCCAGCAGACCTCACAGCTGGTCCCTCCGGTCTGGGAGATTAGGTCAGACCAGGGCCATGCCAGGAACACCACGATGAGAGCCAGAGATTTCAAATGACAAGCAGAGGGTCAAAGTGAATAGAAATCAATGTAGAGAACAAACGACTGCTAAACACCTTCTGATGGCTTGCATGTAAGGATCTGTAACTGCGTGTGTTAAGACCCAATTCATAAAGCGGTAGTACTTTCTTAGTGGAACTACAAAATGGAACTACAAATCCCTTACTTATATACTGTAATCAAGAGTACACTAAAATAAATGTTTATTAAATAAATGTGTCTCAAATCTCTGCCTGGATCTAAACAATGATCTGCAGCCACAACAAAGTATCACTGATCTTTCTTAAAATATTTAAAAATGAAAAAGTAAAAAATATATATATATATATATTATATTATACATACTGACTTTAAAAGTTTGTTTATTCCTACACAGCAAAGTGTCTTTAAAAACTCCCTCTATAAGTAAGTAAGCTGATCCACCACAGGTGCACAGTAGGAGACCCTTATCAGCAGTTTACAAAAAGTGTGAATAAAAGCCACACAGACCTGGATATGCACTGCAATTTCTTACATTGTCACTCAACAGCACTGAGCAAATCCTTTTGTGGCAACCACAAACAAAAACAGATAAAAAACATTTTTAAGTCACTGATGACTAAAAGGGCAGAATTCAATTACAACAAACTATAGTATATGCTATAGTATATTAATATTACTTTTCATAAATTTACTAATAAACCAACAACAAACAAAAAAAAAACTTGAAAATCAAGCAAACTCTATAATCCTATTTATGTACTAAAACAAGTGGAAAGTGTTCCATCCCATTGTAAACCTCCTCAAGTAAACTAGGAAAATGTGAAAATTGTAAAACAAATACTCCAAAGTATCTACTTCCATGTCTTAAAGAGTTGAGAAGAAACTTGATAAAAACCTCAATAATGAAATCAAACAGTTTACATAAAGTTGTGTCTAACTCTACCAAGTCTACACACAAAAAACAGCAACAAAAACAAACCAAACTACCCAGCCTCAGGTATACATCTCGTCTGGCTTAGCGGACGTACCTTGCAGAGTTTCTGATAGCGCGGGGAGGAGATAGCCATCCTCTGGAGCCTGTGAAGAAACACCACCACTTTCTGCAGGGACGTCCTGACCACAGCCATCATCTTAAGACTGCTCCAGGTTTGCAGCAGCTGGCTCCGCATCCACATGCTAGCACTGCCCGGCCACACTCCTCATATTGTCCTCTCCCTCTCTCTTCCCCCCAGGCGGCTGACGAGACCCGAGCTGACGTGATCCGCGCACACACATACACAGACACAAACGCGCGAATCAAAAGCTACTCCGATTCGGCATGCCTCGCGCTTCCTCACGCGTGGGGGGAGACGAGACGGGAACAATCTGGACCACCTAAGAGGCAAATCTGGTCAAATGGCATCCTATGGATTTTAAAGGAAGAAGGATGGCAGGAGAACTGAAAAGGAGCAAAGAGTTTAGTGGTAAGAAGTAGAGGGAAAACGGCACGAGTTACTCCAGACGAGAAGTGGATCCACGCTGGACTTTTGAGTGCCAGATAGGAGTGAAAGAGAGTGAAGGAGTGAAAGAGTGAAAGAGTGAGAGAGAGAGAGAGAGAGAGAGAGAGAGAGAGAGAGAGAGGAGGAGGAATAGCGGGAAGGAATAAGCCACAGATCAGCGAGAGTAGCGGAGACAAGCGGACGGAGAGGAGAGATGGTCAGAGCGCAGAGAGATGAGAGGGAGGAGTTAAAAACGGATTTATGCTATTTAGACTGATAAACTGCTTTTATTCCGTTTTAAATGATAGACTAGTTTTAAGGAGGTAAGTCAAGACTGTCAGAAAAGAATGGCAGACAATGAATTATTTTTACTGATATGATTTAAAGGTACACCAAGGCGTAACTTACCTGCTGTCAACTGCTGGTCTCATGAAAATATGATTGCTTAGCTTGCAATATTCCACAGTATGGTATTATCTATCTAGTCATTTCTATTGCCAAAAATTCTCAGCTTTCCCCCTTTTTGTTGAATATTACAGGCAAAACATGTCTATGGAGACACCAGAAAACTTACATAGTGCCCCTTTAACTTCTATTTTCCCCGGTAGACCATTAAAAACAAATTCCTACTTACACTGTTGACTAATACTTTACACCAGATGTACTTCCTTTCATTTATCTAGGCTTGGCACCAGCACAAATTGTTCACCTGCGATGCTTTTAGCATCGCAGGTGAACAATTTTGCATATAGTGGAAATATAGACATATTTCCACTATATGCAAAAGCTAAAAATACTTTCTTCCACATTGCATATATTCAGTGCATTAACAAGGCCATTGGTTGTAGCTCGAGTGCCAATATGCAAATGTGTCTGAATAGGCAATACTAGTATGGTCTGCTACACTAAATTTTCACTACGTCTGCTTAGAGTAAAGTGAATCCAGGATTTATAGTGAATACATTTTCAGCTACAGCTCCTGGTAATTTGCAATTCAGGAGGAGAGAGAATGTACCAGCAAATGAGATAAAGTGCTACTTCTATAGAATTATTCTATATATTGTGTTGCAAAAGGCTCCTAATGGGATTTATCAGATTAATAGGAAATCGCTAGCGTGTTCTTGAAAATGTCAGAAAAATAATTACTAAAAATAGAGGTAGGTAGAGAGCGGGAGGGAAAAACCGACACAAGGTCAAGAAAAGATAAAGCCTTTCACACCCCATTTATCAGTGAAAAAACAGTAAACCACCAACACAATGAACGTAGGTAGCAAGCGCTTGGATAGAAAAATATATACTCAGAGATCTACATACAGTAAAGCCAACACAAAATCACTAATGTATTAACCATTTTAGGTGGTATTTTTTACATCAAATACACAGAATGAATATAGAGCAAGTACAGCAAGTATACCACTAATATCACTACAGTAATCCCTTGTTTATCGCGGGGGTTAGGTTCCAGAAATAACCCGCAATAAGAGAAATCCGCAAAGTAGGACAACTTTATATTTTACAATTATTCTACATGTTTTAAGGCTGTAAATGCCTCACCACACACATTATATGCTTTTCCCGGGACGAGACACGCACCAACCCCTTGTAGAAGTGCTGCTCTGTCACGGATTTGTCCACGATGAACCCCTCATCGTGGACAAATCCGTGACAAAGCAGCACGTGTCGCGCACTTCTCCAAGGGGTTGGTGTGCGTCTCGTCCCGGGATGTGGCAATGCTCCTTGCGCGTCTGGCGGGGCTTCCGGGGCCGTGTCTCCCCCCACGCGTCACTATTAATACATTTTGTTGAAAATCTCTGAAAGTTTGAGTGTTTAAACTAGAGACAAATATGAGAAAATGCAGCGCGAGGCCACGCGTACACCGGGGCTGCGAGCACGAGATAGAACTGCGGCGCCCGAACCGCGTGCTCTCAACCCAAGCCACAAACCGAACACGCACAAACGGACGCAAAAGCCGCACGGAGTGATTTAATCTTGGTTCAGACCTGGTCTAGTCCCGGTTTAGTCCAGGTCTAGACCTGGTCCAGTCCTAGTTTAGTCCAGGGCCAGTCCAGGTTTAGACCTAGTTTAGACCTGGTCTAGACCTGGTTTAGTTCTGGTTTAGTCCAGGGCCAGTCCAGGTTTAGACTTGATTTAGACCTGGTCTAGACCTGGTTTAGTTCTGGTCTGGACCTGGTTTAGTCCACATTTAGTCCTGGTCTAGTCTCTTAGCCAATCAGGAAGCAGAACACATTGTTACACTATAAAAAAAAAGAAAAAGAAAAAAAAAACTGAAAAAAAAAATCTGCGAAACAGCGATGCCGTGAACAGTGAACCGCGATAGAGCGAGGCTTCACTGTAATGCATTAACCATTTTAGGTGGTATTTTTTATGTCAAATACACAGAATGACTATAGAGCAAGCACAACAAGTATACCGCTAATAACAAGGCCATGTATTGATTCAACCATCTATCCTGATTAAAGTTAGATGCCACAGGTAAAAGGGGCCAATAATGATGATATAGGGTCTATAATAGTAAATGACTGTTTAGTCGCATGTAAACAGAGAAGTAGACAGCAGGTAGTACGCTCACAACACAATCACTATTCAAAGCTTCCAGCTTCCTGGTATAAGCAACATTTTCAGGACAATTTCCCATTTAAAGCATATAATAATTAGTTTTAAATTGTCGTCTGCTTCGGGAACCACATAATAACAATAAGGAAGTACTGAATGAGTATGTCAAGTCATACCAAGAAATTAACCTGACCTCCTTGTTTGGAGGCACAAGCACCAGCTACTTTCCATCCTTCCAGCCAGTTGAAATCACGCACGATCACGCAGATGACCTTGTCTTGTCTAACAATACAATATCAGTGAATACAAACGAACAAGCATAAGTACAATTAATCCATTGGCTGTGCCCTGACCGACTAGACCACAGGAGTATACAGGAGAGGGCTGTAATGAGCTCGATGTTTAGACAAGGTTTAGCTCACTCCAGAGTCCAATTCAGCTGTCCCACTGAGTATCGGCTCCACTTCACAGGGAAGAACACCAGAAAACCACATTCACTCTTATTAGCACTGGCAGCAACAGTGAGTCTTAACTAACACTTCAAACCACTGAAAGATCTACCACACAGCAACTCATTACAAACCAAATATGCTATTTCTAAGGATATTTCAATAATACATCACAAAAAGTTAGGACTGGTTTTGACTGGTAAATTAAGTTTTTTGTTTTGCAGTTATAATTTGATTTAATTTCCAGCAATAAAAGTGAATAAAATACCTTCTAACTAATCAAACAACAAAGCAAACACTCAGCGGGACAAACAGAAACTTATTTTTGTCAGTAAAATGTATGACAAGTAAAAACAGCCAGAGTTCTCTCATCATGCATTAAACATGAATTAATTTTCATGGCTTAAGGGTTTTAAGTTATAGTCATTTTCCATTCAGTCTATAATGATTTTTTGAGCTAATGTGCCTCATTTGTATTTGTCACCACTCTGCCCAAAAGAATAAAGCATGCATTGACTATAGTCAGTGGCCAAAAATTGTGATTAAAGTAAATTGACACTTGACAGTAACAGAGCAGCCATTGCAGAGTTAATGAAAGAGTTGAGTGGATAACCTCTGTCACAGCAGTTGTCCTTCACCGGCACCAGTTCCTGTTTCACTAAATCAACTTTATGAACTAAAACCATTTATCAGCTTGAGTTTCTATGTCTAAAAATGGCCTTTATATACCCATTCAAAAAGTGAAAGTAAATTTTTTTCCAAACTTTTCTTAACTTCATAGCTGCCAAGATTGAAGAAGCTTTTACACGATATTTTACCAAGATCTATGACAAGTATGTTATAATTTACCAGTGGTGGAACGTAAAACAAAGTAAAAGTAGTGAAGATTGTACTTATGTATACATTTTAGGTATCTACTTTTTACTTGTGTACACTTTTAAGTTGATACCTTTTACTTTTACTTCACTACAACAGAAAGCAGGTATCTGTGCTTTTTACTCCGCTACATTTTTAATAGGACTGAAAGTATTTTTATTATAGTTTGAGACCTGCTGAAAAGGTTGAGGGTTTATTTTTAATGCATCTGTAGTTTGACCAAACAAAATTATGCAAATAAAAAACATCAATAAAATTTTTTTCTGCACAAATCTTTATCAAAATCACTATATTTGAACCTTTTTTAGATCTCAAAATCTGGGCGAAATACTTTTACTTTTTACTATTACATACTTTAATACTTTTACTTAAGTAGATTTTTTCATGTGATACTTTTACTTTCACTTGAGTATTTCTTTGCTCTGGTATCTGCACTTTACTTGAGTACTCCTTCCCCCACTGTACTTTGCCACTTTAAAATGATAATTTATGGTAAGTCAATGTGCATAATTTTGATTGTCTTAATTGGACTGATATAGTATAAATATTAAATGCAAGCCCACTTTGCATACTCAGTCCTATCTGTGTGTGGCCTGACAGTTCTTATTCATCTACACTGAGATTCTGATGCTCTTAAGATTAGTCACAACACTAATGGGAAGCAATTATAACAAACACTCACTAAAATGTCATTGTAGAGAGTGAAAAAATGACTGAAAATACTGCATATGACAGAGGACAGTTTTTGTCCATTTTGCTCAAGGACAAGCAGTTCAAGAGAAAGACTTCAATATCTTCACACAAACTAGACAGACTCAGGCAGTGAAAACGGCAAGCCACAAAAGACAATACATTTCTTATATAAAAAAAATCCCATAGAAAAGCACCTGTTCAACAAAACAGAAAAAAATTCATGGCCAATAATGAACTAAACGTCAAAATAGAAATAAGTCACTGATGTTTATCCATTAACACAATGCGTTTGTTTTCTAGAAAATTGGATTACATTTGTATATTGATTGTATATTTTTTTAAGTCAAATAATAACATTGCAAAGAAATCAGCTTTGAATATCATCATACACTGAGCATGGTGGGTAGTGTCTTGCCAAAGGGTGTATGCAAGCAGGAATCAAACATTTAGAGGTTCATTTACTGGCTCTATCTGTTGAGTATGTGTAAATGTCATGATAACAATACTATAAAGCTCTGGAAAAAAAATAAGAGACCACTGCATTTTTTTCTGAAATCAGCATCTCTACATGTATTACAGCCATTCCATTCCAGCAGCTGTTGAATTCCCACACAAACACAAAGCTGAGCTACTTCAGTTCTTGCACCAGGAGTGGAATAAAGTCACCCAAGAACAATATGAAAGCCAAGACGCATGAAAGCTGTGATTAAAAATAATGGTTATTGCTTGCCTGGAAGAATCCATGACTCATCGCTGTACCAGCGGATGAGTCTGGTAACGCTTGATCCAGAATGCGCTGCTGTTGCGCTTAGACAGACAGCTAAGTGAACCAATCAGAGATTGCGCCATCTTGATTCAAAACTGAGGAGGAACTTCCGCTGCCTAAGAGTGACTTTGCGGGCAAAGGCGGGTGCACTGACGTCACCATCTTTGAACGAATCAGAATCGCGGAGTCCGTTTTTAACCGGAGGAGCGAGAGTGGAGCGAGGGTGTCCAAATGGTATCGCGCTGTATAGGAAATACAGAGAGATATCATTTGGCTGGCCAGGTAAGGTTATTGCACCAAATATTGATTTCTGAACTCTTCTTAAGTGTAAACATTAGTATTATGTTGTTTTAAAATGTCCCCAGAGCTAGTCTCCATGTCCGGAGATTAAGATTAAGATTAAGATTAGGTTTAAGCCTTTATTGGTCTCACACACAATGACACACAGTGACACACGGGAGAAATTTGACTTCTGCATTTGATCTGGTCACCGAGGCCCCTGCCTTCGGCTGCCGCCCAGATCTCTCTGCACCAGCCCCTTATGGCTCCTTCTGTGGGTGGTGGGTCCACAGGAGGACGGCCCCACATTGCTCCTTCAGGCTGAGCCCGGCCGGGCCCCATGGAGGGAGGCCCGGCCACCAGGCGCTCGTTTGTGTGCACCCACCCCAGGCCTGGCTCCAGGGTGGGGCCCGGGTAACACCAATCCGGGCGACGTAACTGGCCTCGATCTAATACTTGTCATAAAGGGCTTGTGAACCGCTGTTAGTCTGACCCGTCCCTTGTTTGCCTTGGGTGACCCTACCAGGGGCATAAATCCCCCGACAACATAGCTCCCGTGATCATTCGGGCACTCATACCCCTCCACCACGTTAAGGTGGCGGCTCAAGGAGGGGCCGATCGAGGATACAAGCGGCCGAAATGAGTTTCCTCTGCAGAGTGGCTGGGCGCACCCTTAGAGATAGGGTGAGGAGCTCAGTCCCACGGGACGGGCTCGGAGTAGAGCCGCTGCTTCTCCATGTTGAGAGGAGCCAGCTGAGGTGGCTCGGCCATCTCTTTCGGATGCCTCCTGGACGCCTCCCTCGGGATGTGTTCCGGGCATGTCCCACTGGAAGGAGGCCCCAGGAAGACCCAGGACACGCTGGAGGGACTATGTCTCCCGGCTGGCCTGGGAATGCCTTGGGGTCCCCCCAGAGGAGCTGGAGGAAGTGTCCAGGGTGAAGGAAGTCTGGGCGTCCCTGCTTAGACTGTTGCCCCCGCGACCTGGCCCCGGATAAGCGGAAGAAAATGGATGGATGGATGTTTTAAAATGTTGTATCTTTTTTGTTATTTTGACCATTTGTCATTTTCTGCAAATAAATGCTCTAAACGATAATATTTTTATTTGGAATTTGGGGGAAATGTTGTCAGTAGATTATAGACTCAAACAAAAATGTTCCTTTTGCCCAAACACATACCTATAAGTAGTAAAATCAGAAAAACTGATAATTTTGCAGTGGTCTCTTATTTTCTTCCAGAGCTGTATGAGTACTTTTTCTTTGGTCTAGTGAAGAAGATTTTGTTATTTTTCCGCACTACACTAAGATTTGAGCTATAGAGGGTTGAATAAACAACTTGCCATTCTGCTATTTATGTACAGCAGCTCATATTTTTAACAATAATGTACATTTAGAATATTTTGTTTCTGAGAATCCTGTTTTAGAGTTATTGAGTCAGTGTTTCAATATTATCCTATTTTCTTCAGCAATATATCACACAGTAATCATAACAGGCCTTTGTATGTGTATAAAGTGCTGCTCCCAGCCCCTTACCTCGATCTGTTTCCGCAGCTCCTTCACGTGGGCCGAGTCCTGGGACACGTCCTCTCTTTGCGAAGCATCTGCGAGCACATTCACTGTGGTCTCAGCCTCGTGAAGCCATTTCAGGAAAGACTCCAGCTCTCGGAGGGAAGCCTGTAGACCTTTGAGCTCACTGTCCATCTGCGTCTGACGATCGTTTGCCCTGAAATCCCACAAAGAAAAACCGTGTAAAGGGTCAAAGTGAGATTTGTACTTAAAATCTTTAAAAAGTAATACGTAAATAATAACAAAAAACATGATTGCAGCTAACAAATTGACATTTTTATTACATGTGGGCATTTTAAAGGTTCTATATTATGCAAAATTGACGGAGTTGTGTTTTTTCATTCACACATTTGAGTAACGCTGCATTATTAGGCTGTCGACATCTCCCAAGCTCAAAAATGCTCTGTTCCGCCTTGTGATGTCAAGAAGCAGTAGTTTTCAAGTTAACAGCTCCTTTTACCTTTTGTTCAGTAGAGTTTGGCCAGGACTCAGGTTATCCAAATTATTCTAGTGAGGCTTTATGGAGTTTAAAAACAAAGCGGAGCACTTCCAGCTCTTCCTGTATTACCACATGACGTCACAAACTGTTTTCTGTTTAACACATAAATCCTGCATATTTAGACTGAGTCAAACATGTGTGAATAAAACAAAACAAAACTCCAGGTATGTTTTTGATGAGGCATTTGAACCACTTGGACTTCCCGTGCCTCCCCCCAAACTCAACTAGACAACTTCCCTAGTCCTGCTCAAGTCCAAATTCCAGGTTTGGTTTTGATATAAGGAAGCACGCAAGCAGCCGTAGATAACATGTCTGTTAGTTGTGGCCTGTTGTGACTTTTCATATTTTCCATTCCAACCGTTTTAGAACCACTTTGGCTACACTTTGTGATTTACATTGTTGTCGGGCCCGATCGTTTGAATACATTTCATCCTATTGAATATTATGCTCTTGTAAAAGGGAACAGAGTGAGAGCGCACCTGTTGTTGATGCCATTCCACGCTGCATTGTGCTTTTCTGTGACCTCCTTAATCCTCCGGGTGTCATCCAAAGAATACTCCTGAAGAAGATGGTTTGACAGCTCATTGAAGTCTGCTACAATCGTCTGGCCTCGCCCCAAATCCTGAAGGAAAGCCTGGAAAACAACAAAGGAATGTGAGCATGTACTGCAAATCAAAGTGTACGCCACATTGCACACTTTCAATACATTATTTTGCTTGCCTTTCTAAGTATGGAAATAGGTTTATGTGTTAAAACTATAAGTATTTAATTGAAATATCCTGGATAGAAAGTAACTATTCACAAATAATCAAAGGAGAAGTTCAATTTGTCAACTGGACAAAGTTTGTTTGGTTGAAAACGTTTCGCCGCTCATCCGAGAGGCTTCGTCAGCTCTGGTTATTGTACTGGTTAGACCCTGCTTATATCTATTCACAAATACTCATGTTACTCTAAATGAGAAGATTTTTTTTAGTCAGTTGTACTTTTTGAGCCCATTTTTTTGTGCACGTCATTTTGTATAATCACAACCATGTAATTGTAGTTAACTACTAAAAGATTGGAGTTACAAAGTACAGTACAAGTTCCAATCGTACCAATGAAATGAAGTCCTGACATAGTATTTCATGATATTTCTTCACACAAGATTGCATGGGTAAATCGCATATTTTTGATTAAGTTCAGGTTCAAATTCAAAGTTCAAAGTCAAATTTACTGTCAATTCTGCCATATGTATTCGACATACAGTGAATCGAAATCTCAAAATCTCTCTGGCCAAGCAATGCAAAAAGACAGTGTACAAAATACAATATAAAGACAATACAAAAACTATCTAAGACAAAATCTAAAAAGTAGTGCAAAGAATAAATACCTATTTACAGATTTAGTAAAATGTGCAATAGAATGTGCAGTGAAAATAAGGTGAACATGAATGTGCAACAGTAGTTCTTAGTCCCTACCTGGAGCTACTGTGACAAGTAAATTTCTCCTGTGTGAGATCAATAAAGTCTTATCTTATCTTATCTAGCAGCAGTTTTAAAATGTCTAGAGCAGGGGTGTCAAACTAATTTTGGTCCGTGGGCCGTATCCAACCTACTTTGATCCTAAAGGGGGCGGATCAGAAAACTCATATATACCCCAAAATAACAAATAACAATAACTCCAAATATTTGTGCAGAAAAACACAAATTTATTACAGAAGTCTTTTTTATTTGATGAACTCTTTCTTTTACAAAATATTATAATATTATGAATAAACTGAAACTTTAAGAAAAATGCAATTTCAACACAATGTTTTAACCTTAACTTGTATGCATTTCACAGAATTTAGTCATATTTTAGTCTTCATTTGTGCTGCTCTGGTGGGAGGAGCCACGCACAAAGGCGCTGGAGACACTGCTATGCTAAAGTGCGCAGAAAATTACCAATATTTTAATAGAAAATTTGAATATAATTAAAATATTTTAATAGAAAATCAGCTGAGGGCCAGATTAAAGGTCTTGGAGGGCCGGATCTGGGCCCCGGGCTGCATGTTTGACACCCCTGGTCTAGAGTGATATGTCTTTTTATACTGTTAATCTTAACATAAAACAGATAAATGCATTAGATATGACAGAAGATTTCAACCAACATAAGGTCACAAACTTCTGCCTCATTTTGATTGACCACAGTTTCCCTCTAGTGGTCAACTGCAGTACTGCACAATGACTCATTTATGACCCAGGCCTACTAAATTAAAATGATGGATCATAGATCTATAAGTAATATTAAGTTCAAAGAAGCCCTGTCCTTGTTATTTATGAATCTCACACAGGCATTATCAGTATAAAGAACCTATCAGAACCAGTAATAGTCATGCAATAAAATTTAAGTTTCACTCTGGGTATTAAATGAAAAGACAAAACCCTATTCTAGTATTAAAGCAAGGTCATATGAGGTTTATGACTTAAGGAAGGACCATGGGGGCAGAAAGCAAAGATAAAATCCAACCTTGTTATCAGAAATCTGTTTGGTCAAAGGGTCCCGGGTCTGCTGCAGAAGGTTGTGGAAATGTCCTTCGTTACGTCCAATTAAGGCTGTGACCTGTTTCCTTTGGTCCTCCCACTGGTTACTGTGGCCGATCATGTTGTCCAGCTGCTGTAGCCGAGCTTCAACCCCATGCTGTGTGCTGTCCCACTGGCTGCGTACCCTCTCCACTACAAACACATTTATTGACGGTTATACATAAAGCATTGTGAAATATTAAAACAAAGACAGACAGTTGGTTGTAAATAAGAGACATTCATTAGTAACTGGCAATTAACTTACACTTTTCAGTAATGGAAGTCCGAACATCTAAATTGGAGGTCTTGTTCTTGATGTTTTGAGCTAAAGTGAAAATGTCTTCTAACTGTGGGTGGCGCTGCTCCAAGTCACTCTTTGTCACCTGTCATACGTAATATAACATTAAATTACAGCTTTGTATATGTTTTTACGGTAGATTTGGCAGTTTTGGCATGATTTATACCTGGAGTCGTCCGATGGTGGTCCTGATCTCATCTATGTCGCCCACGGTTACGATGTTAGATTTGAGCATCTGTGTAATAAGCACCAACCAGTCTGCCAGCTCAGTGGCAGTCTTGTTCAGGTCAGTGGGAGCCACTAGGTCTGGAGTATGAGGGGTTTGGTGGTGGGGCTCTTCACTAACAAGACTGGCCATTTGCACAGCGGAGGGCACTGCAGCTACTAAGAAGAACAGATGAAGTATGTGAGGAATGTAAATTATTCAACATCAGTAAATATATGCACAGTTTTAGATGCCCAGAGACATTTTTGCAACAATATTTTGTCTATTATGTTACCGAGTTGTTGATGTTGGACGACGTGAGGGTGCATGGTCCATGGAGAGACGGGAGCTTGCAGAGACTCCCTCAGACGACAATCCAGGGCTTTCCAATCAGACGCAAGCTGTTCTACTTTACTCTATAAATGACAGATTAAAAACGTTATAATGTCTGCCACCATTACACAAACTACAAACATACAATTGTACAAAAACAAATATCTTTTGAAATATTTGAAAGAATGTTAGTCTTGGTATAAACACAAAGAAAGAAATGTATTAATTTATGTATTTGGTTTACCATTATGTGATATTCAGAAAGTAGTTGCATTTTTAAAACGAATTGTCATATCATAATCTATATAAATTTTGTACATGCTTGAAGAATTTGCACATTATACAAATTTTACTTGCTATATTATTTTATCTATTGAAATTCATTGCATTGACTCACTCCTGCATAATTTTCTATATTTCCAGATGCAGAGTAAAGATGATAAAGAAAGCTGTCACCTTATCCTGCGGCTGAAGCTGCTGTCGTCTCTGTAGCTCGATTGACAGCGCCAGCAGCTCCTCCAAGTCCCTCTTTCTGTCTTTCATGGAGGTCTCCAAGGCCTTCAACAAAAACAGAAGTATTTTTTAATATTTTCCAGACATATTTCTTTCTTTAGCAGACATCTTCCCACCTGCGCCTGTGTAGGAGTCAGTCCTCTTGTTGCTATGGTCTGGTGCGTGATAACCACCCAGTCGGTCAGCCTGTTCATACGGTCCTGGAACTGTGCGTGGAGTTGCACATTGGACTCCACCTCACGCACCTTTTCCAGCAATTCATGTGTCACCTATACAATGAAAGAGGAAAATGTGTAGAAACTTAGTAACACTGCAAATAATGATAATGATAATAATAATAAGACCAGATTGACTAAAAACATCAACCTTGCTCCAGTTGAGATTGATGGTCCGTAGTTTAGCGACATGATGGTCTCTGCTCTGCGGGCTGACGCTTGGATTGGAGAGAATGTGAGGAGCGTGCTTGTTCAACCAACCAAGTCGCTCATTTTGGGCATCCAATTGCTCAGCTAAGGCCTAATGGGAAAGAATAGAAAGAATATAATAGAAAGAAAATGACACAAAACACACAGAAATGTTTATGATGTTTAAACATAAAAAGTAGACGGACTGAATCATTTGTTGTTTTCATTTTCATTCTATTATTCAAACCAAGCCAATGTGTCAATAATTTCTTTTTGTATAGCCCAAAATCACAACAGCAGTTAGTTTCCAAGGCTTTGTCTGAACCACTGAACCCAAAACACAGAAAACCGCACCTTTATTATACAGCTCTGGAAAAAAAATAAGAGATCACTGCAAAATTATCAGTTTTTCTGATTTTACTACTTATAGGTATGTGTTTGAGCAAAAGGAACATTTTAGTTTGAGTCTATAAACTACTGACAACATTTCCCCCAAATTCCAAATAAAAATATCATTTAGGGCATTTATTTACAGAAAATGGCAAATGGTCAAAATAACAAAAAGATACATGTTTTCAGACCTCAAACAATGCAAAGAAACAAGATCAAATTCATTTTAAAACAACATAATACTAATGTTTACACTTAAGAAGAGTTCAGAAACCAATATTTGGTGCAATAACCCTTATTTTTAATCACAGCTTTCATGCGTCTTGGCATGCTCTCCACAAGTCTTTCACATTGTTCTTGGGTGACTTTATTCCACTCCTGGTGCAAGAACTGAAGTAGCTCAGCTTTGTGTTTGTGTTGGAATTCAACAGACACTGGAATGGAATGGCTGTAATACATGTAGAGATGCTGATTTCAGAAAAAAATGCAGTGGTCTCTTATTTTTTTCCAGAGCTGTAGAGTAGGTGTTGTGCCACTATACTGGTACTATGTAAAAAAAAAAAAGAGTATTTAAAAACCCTAACTCCTTCTCAAACTCACACATTACATCCATAACATAACATAAGTGTGCTGTGGGCCTTTTATACCTTTAGTTCTCTGAGATTCTTGTCAGTGGGAGTGAGAGGGAGACAGGTGACAGCATTTTCTGCCTGCTCCAGCCATGAAGCCAGCGCTGTACTCCTCCTCATCAGGTCTGAGAGAGCCGAATCTGCCCCTGCAAGCCTACGCACACACATACACATGGAGATAAACATGAGATTAAGATCTTCATTTCTCACCTCACAGATCTAATCCTGAATTTGCATTTAAATGACTGTTACACACTGATGGACTCAGGTGATAAGGACGAGCGACCAAACAATGAGGAGAGGTGTAGAGAGAGAGGGAAGGTCAACATTGTTAACACAGGACAATAAAAACACTTGTAAGGTTTTATAGAAGGGCAGTGTCCACCAATCGATTCTAGCATCAAATTAAAGTGTATCAGCTCTAGCTGGATTGATAAATATTGACCAGTGCTAATTGGGAAGATGTTCAGGCCCAGTTACGTCATTGTAATTTGTCCCAAACTAAAAAGAAATCAATATTACACCAACAAAATTGGAATACAATATTTGTCAGTGGACATAGCTTATACAAAGATGATAATAATAATAATAATAATAATAATAATAATAATAATAATAATAATAATAATAATAATAATAATAATAAATCACATCATATATTTTGGCTACTTAATCTTTGTAGCTTGATTATTTCACAGTGTCATATGCATGTGATGCACTCTGAGCCTTTTGCAAATGTTTTTACAGTGTTTTTTTGTTTTTTGTTTTTTTACTACTTATGGCAAATAAACCAAACTAACCTATAAGCTGATGGTTCCAACTGACAGTATGACAAGGCCATAGCATTTTGGTCACACTTCCATGATTACCTTCTCTGTCTGTCCAGGATTTGCCGATTGACACCTCTCCACCTCTGGCCCAGGATCTGTAGCTTCTCCTCGAGCAGAGAACCATCAGGGGAGGACAACTGCTCAATTATTTTCTCCCCCGTGCGATTTAGCACAGCGAGGTCTGCCTGGTGACTCGCAACACCATCCTCCAGCTCCTAAATAATAACAATACAAGGACAAAATGTGGTCAACTCAGAGCCAAATATGGTCTATTTACAGTGCCCATGGCATTAAAGGTTTGCCTGACAGGGCCATCCCTCCAGTTCCTTGTGTATTACATATGCATATTAAGCGATTGGGCTAGCATTGTCAGGCAAATTAAAGTAAATCGCAACATGACAAATTTTCTTTCTTTGTGTCTTGTTTTAGTCAGTGATCAAATAATGATGTTCTAAATAAAGAAATAAAAATCAAACATGCACTGTGTTGAAATATATTAAAAGCTTTTTTTTATCTGGTTGTTTTTATTGTACTGAAAAACAGAAATACATGCATGCATATTGTGAGCAGGCTGGCATTTTCACAAACCTGACTCTTATTTGGCCTTTAGATAATGCAGATAAAGCACCCCCACCAAAGCATTACACTGTGAAGCTTGCTTTAAATAAAAAATACTGCTCTAGTTAATGGTGCTGCACTGCCTATTAAACTGTTTAAATATAAAATAAATCAAACTGAAATGAAGGAAACTGAATTGACCCTGTCATTTAGAATGCTCATGTTCATCTATTAACTAATCAAGAAATTAGTCTGTTGCGTTTCATTGGAACAGTGGAAAACAGGCATAATGTATCCAATCTTATCTCAAATTTTTCTCATTTTTCATTGAGTATGGTGTGGTATTAAGTGCATCCAAAATGCATAAGATTATTGTGACAGTAACTGTAAAGTATGTCAGCATATTTTCATTAAGATACATAGCGTGATTTCCCATGATGCCTTGCTGACCTGTTGGTGCTGTCGGGCCATTTCCAGGTCGAGTTGTCCATCAGGACCCACACTCTCAGACAGAAAGGCCTCTGTGTCTCTCAGCCACTGACTCATGTCATTCATGTCACAGTGAAAACGCCTCCACTCCTCCACTGCTCGGTCAAATGTCCTGGAATACACATTATATACGAGACCAATAATATTAAGAGGTAACTAAATTATAATCAACTGTGCTCCCTCATGCATAAAACATACTAATAAAGATGCATATAGAATTCCTTAGGATACAACCAAGTCAATCACAAATGTTACTGTCAACTCCTGGAGCTTTGACCTCTGTTGTGCCCGCATCAGGAACAGGCTGATTGCATTTAAATACCTAATCAAAACAAGATTCTATCAAGATTCTGCTCTCCACTACATGGTATAATGAATCAAATCAGAGACAAGCTGAGAAAATGAGTTTTGTGTGATGACCGGAAGAAACTATGCTCACAGCCAAAATGAATTTGTTTAGTGTGCAATCTGCAGAATTAGTTTACCATTTATAGTTGCATGTACCATAAACACAAAATTAAGAACAGCAAATGAAGACCGCTGTAGCCAAAAGACTCGAGAACAATCAAGGTTACTCTGTTTGTGGATTGTTTATGCCTCAGGAACTGTTGTGTGTTCAAGGACAATGTGCTTTTCTATTTTCTCCAAACAAACTTCCAAACTTTAACAGTTGATATAAAAGAACAGTAACTTCTTTAGTACTAAATTATAAACATAATTAACATTACGTTTCATTTCAAAAGTGAACATATACATTTGCCATTACCATCATTTGCCATTACTACTTTTACTCTCAAGATTTCTTTTTCATCATTTTAAATTCAACTAAATACATGCACAGGAAACATAGTAGCACCTAATAATAACTACACCTTTATTTGCTCTGATGATGCATAATTCATAAAGAAAGATTCAGGTTTATCCTCAACTTTGTAAAATTTCATTATTCATGCTTTATTAAGACTGTAACCGCAGACTTTTTAATAGTTTTCTCTATTTATATGGACTAACCCTTTACGGTGGTTGTACATGCGATTGATCCGGTCCCACTCAGCGTTGAGTTGGGTGAGGGCGTCTCCGATCTGGGTCACCTCTGCGGTCGAGGCGTCCTGTATAGCATCTGGCTGCCGTTCGTGTATAGCAGTCACCTGGTCTTCCAAAATCTCCAGGTTCTCTTTGATATTCTACAGAAGACAAAACAAAGAAAAGAAAGAACAAAACCAATTTAAAGGTAACTGTTTATAGTGAATGTGTGAATTTAATCACCTGTAATCTACTGTTCTAAAATTGTCGTAATTTTGTTTACACTTTAAGTAAATCAATGCACAAAGTTAAGAACAAACTAGTGAGCTAAATTGTAATTTATGTCATTATACCTCCTGCAAGCCCTGTTTAAAATGTGATGAATTCTTATCTCAGTCTTAAAATACATTCGCTATTGCATGTACATATTGTTACGTCTACATTTAAATGTAAATAAACCAAAATTTTTCACTTTTAGTGTGTCTTCTTGACTGGAGAAATCCTCATACAGGCCACCGCTGAGTTCCGATGAGTTCAAGAGCAGCTCATTGTCAGCCATTGCAAGCAGCACTTTGTTGATAGATAAGAGGTAGTCAGAAGGGCCACGAGAAGGGCCCCTGCTTCGATCCAGGGAGGCCATTTCCTATTAATAAAAACAAAAGACTTAATAAGATAATTACTATGGATATGCCAATGATCAGTAATGCTATCTATGTACAGTGTGCAAGTACATGTTTACCTTGCTTGAAATTCCTCTTGTGTTTTCAATAAATGTGTGAGTTGTTGTTGAATGCACCTCAATCTGCCTGATTCGTAGCAACCTCAGTTCCTAATAAAAATACACATATTTAACAGACACTAGGACATTAGGATACAGTAATTGCATATAGTTTGACGGTGAGTCTTACCCGGCGTGCCGAATATTGGCTCTGCAGTTTAATCAGCAGGATCCTTAACTCTTCTTGTTTTGCTTTGTCTGAAGTTTGTTCTAAAAGTTCCTCTCCTTTTTGAAGCAGCTCCTCTACATTGGCTTTTTCCTCGTCCATCTAATGCATACAGCATGAGGAAAACATGTTAAAATTGTATGCAGTCAAAAAGAGCTTGCACTAAGTGTAAAGGTTAAGCAGCTGCAGCTATTTCCGTATGTAGTTGAATACGCTCCATTGCTCCTTGAAAAGACCAGTGACCTTGCGTTGGATTGGTTAGCTCAGTCAGCGGCTCAAAGCATCAAAAAACATTGATAAGAGAAATTTACACAAAAAGACATGGCCTCGAAGGACCTTGCAAAGTTTATATTATGAGTTCAAAGAATTTCTTTAATCTAATTCAATACAACTTTATATAGTGAATAGTTTCTAACCTAGTTTGAACCCCTTTCTAGTGGTTAATTCTATAGTAGTACATTACGAGATTTATTTCAAACATTTTTTTTGTCAGTTTGAAAATACACATGTAAAAGTGTATAAGGTTATGCATAAAAATGTGAAATAAATAATTTCATATAACCTGTAGTCCAACACCTGTTCATATGAGTAAGGCCAATGTTGTTTTAGGCAACCAAAACCTATTTATTTTATTTAGTTGTGTAAATGTATATGGGAATACAGCAGGAGTGATTTGGGAGTGAATTGTGAGTTTAGTCCTTTTTTTTTACATGTAAATACCACAGTCAACATACTGTTTCTTAGTATTTTTCTGTATAATATTTTACCATAAACCATGGAGTTGCATGCAGTTTTACATGACCAGATCATAGAGACACTTATAAGTTTGAGAGATTTTGCCATGCCTCTTTTTTTAGTCAAATAATCCATTAGCAGGATATGTCTTTAGTCAATCAAGAATTTCACTTGCCTACAGCCCTACAAGTATAAATACAGTGGTCTCTCGCTATATCGCGGTTCATTTTTTGCGACCTCGCTGTTTCGCAGATTTTTTTTTTAAATTTCAATTTTTTTTATTGTGTATCAACATTGTGTTCTGCGTCCTGATTGGCTAAGGGACTATAGACCTTTGCCAATTTGTCAGTCCTTGCCGTGTCTCCTGTACAGTACAGAATGTGTTCAGTTTGCCAGATTTATATAGATATTATAGATGGGGGACGTGGGGGGGGGGCAGCTCCGAGAGTCCGGCTGGATGCGCGAGCGGCGCGGAGACATGAGTCATTGGATCCGTAGGAAGCAGCTCTTTTTGGGTCTGCTGAAGCCAGTTCTGAGTCTGTCCCTGGTCTTCGCATCCTTCCTCATGCTCCACCGGCTCGCTGAGAAGGACGCACTGGGGATGAAAGCAGGCGGCCCCAGAGCCTGGTGCGGCTCGGACTGCTTCTCATTCAAACACAGTGGGACCGCACAGAGGGACCCACTGCCACGTCTTGGGACACGCAGGTTCTGATCTATAGTGAGAACTCTTCCGTGCGCTCTCAGGACTGGTTCCGCCGCCTGGACTCCAGGTTTCACCAGTTCGTTCTGCGCAAACACTGCCGCTACTTCCCGATGCGCACGGTAGCAGAGTGGTTAGCGCTCTTGCTTCACAGCAAGAAGGTTCCGGGTTCGATCCCCGGGTCGCCCAGACCTTTCCGTGTGTGTTCTGTGTGGAGTTTGCATGCATGGTCTGTGTTCGATCCCCGGGTCGCCCGAGCCTTTCTGTGTGGAGTTTGCATGTTCTCCCCGTGTCTGGGTGGGTTTCCTCCGGGCACTCCGGTTTCCCCCACCAACCCAAAACATGCACCATAGGTACTCCAGCTTAGGTCCTGACCAAGCCGAAGCACGAAGATCATGGAGATGGTCCCCGGGCGCCCTAATGTGTGTGCTGCCCACTGCTCCTAATATATGTGTATATATATAGGATGGGTTAAAAGGCAGAGAAGAATTTCTCCAGTGTGAGATCAATAAAGTTCACTTCTTCTTCTCAATGACCACCCGGAGAAGTGTGCAGGTGCACATCTCCGCAGATGTGCACCTGCTCATCGTGGTCAAATCCGTGATAGAGCAGCATGACCGGCGTGAGGCCGTGCGTCTCACCAGGGGCCGCGAGTACGAGACCGAGGCCGACAGTGTCCGCGTCCACGGCTAACAACCGAATACCTAGCGGGTGGCCTGCATTGCCGCGGCCCACCCGCTAGGTATTCGGTGCAGACTCTGCACGGTCTCGTACTCGCGACTCAAGGTGTGTGGCATGTGCCCAAATGCCAGACCGCTCAGTCCGTCAGTGGTGGCATGTCTGTTTATAAGAATCTTCTCGCCCCCCCAAAAAAAGGGCGCACTCGGTAAAAGACGCCTGCACCAAGGCAGAGCGGCGCCAGGACAAAGAGGCACAGTCAGAAGAACTGTGAAATACATGTGTCACTATCAATACATTTTTTTGTTGAAAATCTACTAAAGTTTGAGTGTTTAAACGAGAGAGAAATGTGAGAAAACGTTAATTCCAGTCTGATAAAAGTGTATAATGTGTGTGGTGAGGCGTTTACAGCCTTAAAAGAAGAAGAAGTGACTTCATTGATCTCACACAGGAGAAATTCTTCTCTGCATTTAACCCATCCTGTTATTAGGATGGGTGGGCAGCACATTACTGCGCCCAGGGACCATCTCCATGATCTTCTTGCTTTGGTTTGGTCAGGACCTCAGCTGGAGGATTTTTACCTATGGTGCATGTTTTGGGTTGGTGGGGGAAACCGGAGTGCCCAGAGGAAACACACCCAGACACGGGAAGAACATGCAAACTCCACACAGAAAGGCCCGGGCGACCCGAAGCTTACGGCCATACCAACATGCCACACGGGGATCGAACCCAGAACCTTCTTGCTGTGAAGCGTGAGCGCTAGCCACTCAGCCACCATGCCGCCAAACAGGTATAATAATTGTAAAATGTAAAGTTGTCCTACTTTGCATATTTCGCTTATCATAGGTTATTTTTAGAACGTAACCCCGCGATAAACGAGGGACCACTGTACAACATTTTTTATAGCTTTACAGACCGGTATCATCATATGTGCACTCTACCTTTTCATCGTCCAGTATGTTTTGGTCGTCTTGTTGCTGTAAATTCCTGAGCATGTCCTCGAGCTGTGTCTGAAGCTCCTGCAGCTCCGTGTCAGTCTGTACCTCAGAAGGGACAGCCTCACTCTGGGTGTCTGTTTGGTTCTCTTGGTTGGGAATAATATCTCTATCTTTATCACTAAACAGGACCTGAAATGAATCAAAATAGATTTCAAAACAAGCATATACTTACACTTATACTGGAAAAGATTTATTGTATCTTTTAAGTAAATTCAACAAAACAAGTGTTTTAAAATATTACACCTGTTGAGGAGTTTGCTGGAGCATTTCCACAACATCAGAGTCCAAAGTGGTCAACATCTGAAAGAAAAGTTAATTATTTTAATTATAAATGGCCAAAATTCACCGTTATCTTGTCAGAGGGCCAGGTCATCAAAAAATTAAATGGACCAATATTACGCTATTTTCTGATCTGTTATAATGTTGTTTCTTCATAAAAAACATACCCAGAGCTGTATTTTGTTTCATTCACACATTTAACACACAAAACCTACACAATTAGCTTGAGTTCTCAAACAGAAAATGGTCTGTTAGACCTTGTGATGTCATGTGATAATACAGATAGAGCTTCACTGTGTAAACTCATGAATTGCCAAACTCAACTGGTCATGGAGATCATTTCGATCATGTGATGCATTTGTGGGAGTTTAGGACTGGGAGGCTCACTAAATACTGTGTACGCGCAAGGAAAAAAGGTAGGAGATCACTCTAATAAATTATATGATTTGTATTTGTCAAAGAAAATTGTGTTGTACCTTGGCTGTTTTGATGTGTTGTGAAACTTTATCAAAGTTGCAGTTGAGCTCAGACAGCTTTGGCTCTATGACATCCCGACAGGCAGGCCCTCTGCTGGTCATTAAGAGAGCAGCTTGGTCCCTGACATTGTCCACACGTGAACTCATCCCTTCCAGCTCGTCCAGGATGCGCTAAACACAAAAGAGTTATTTGTTGTTACTTGAGCTTTGTGGCCTATGCGCAAATTACCCTATCAATCATTTTTCTCAACCCAGGTGGCTGTGCAGCCTTGAATCTAAGTTTAGCACAGCATGTACAAGGCTAGCAACTTAGGGACCAACTTTGTATTTTGAGAAGTCCTTCAAGTGTCACAACTTTAAAACAAGCTAATATTATACACCAAACAACCAAACATTATGACCAAATTGTATTCTATATCTAATGTTCACATACCTTGACCACCTTTTCCCTCTCGGCAGGTTCCAATCTCTCTGCCTCGTCCAGGTGGATTTGTGTCTGATACATCCATGTGCTGATGTGGGCCAAGTTTTCATCCAAAATCTCTACCTCATTTTGGTGACTCTACAAACATAAAAAGCCGTGCACAATGGAAAATATTAATCTGTGCTTGCTTGTTAAACCCTTAAAATTGGCACTTACCAGTACAGCACTGAGCCAGTCCTCGGTCAGAGTGCGAACTTGGCCCCAGGACTCATTGAGGCTGAAGAGTTGGTCTTCGAACTGAGCCTCGCTGCCCTCCACTAGAGTCTGGAGACCTGCGCTGGTCTCCATTAGGCTGGACAGGTCTGCCTTGCGACGCTCAGTCTCCTTCAACAGACCCTACAACATAGAGGCATGATCTACTGATGATGGGTAAAAATGTGTGGCTGTTTGTAAAGGCGCACTATGTAACTTTTTCTGGACTGCAGGGTTGTCTTCATGGAGATGTTATTGTTTTGTCTAGAATATTCCACAGTATGCGATTAAACATATCCATCTTGCATGTTTTCAATTACATGTCTTTTTTAATTATAGGTGCCTAACACATGCATTCCTGGAGAGAATCAGGTGACAGACCCTTTACCATAAATGTTATATAATGCACCATTAAAGAAAGTTTTTATTACACGCAATATTTTGTCTTTAAATTGTATTTCTTGGAAGTGGAAGGAGCTAAAATGGGATGAATTGTAATTGATTGAAGAGTGCGAGAAGTGCGATTCTTGGGTATCTTTCTAAAAGATGATCCAAGCAATATGTCTGTATAATGTCTTCATGTGTTCAAACTTACATTGGCCCACACGACCTCACTGTCGATATCAGCAGGCATGTCTCCACTGGTGTTCTTCTTCTGCAGCTCAGCCTGGTTAGTGCTCAGCCACTCCTGAAGAGCAGCACTCTCTTTGTGAAACTTCTGAGACAGGGACAAGGCTTTTTCCAGGTCCTGTTTTCCCTCTGTGACCTGTTAAACAATACACATTTTTAACCAATAGTTGCATTGGCTGTGTCTTAGTATGAAATAAAACACCTGTTTACCTGTGCACCCAAGTCATTGTAGAGCAGTTTAAGGGCAGTAAGTTGTTCATCCATTGCTTTTGGATTTTCTGTTTGCTGTTTTTGAACAATCTGTCGACCTGTCTTTATCACGGTCTCCACTTCAAGCTTTACCTCACTCAGCAACTTGTACAGTTTCTACAAGGAGAAAAAAAAAGAATTAGAACCTTATCAGCCAAAGACAAAGACGTTTAGCAACGAAATGGTTAACATACACACACACACTGACAACTCTCACTCATGATAGAAATTGTGAAATCTCTTAGTTATAATTAGCCATGTATTTTATTCAAGAGTGAGATTTCTTCTCACCATACAGCCGGTGAGGTGGGACTGAATCTTCTCTGGTTCTATGTCTCTCACATCGAGAATATGTAGCTCAGACTTGGCCCCTTCTAAGACTTTCTTGCAATCCACCATCCGCTGTTCAAAGTTGGCTGGCTTCTGAAACAGCTGGTACTTGGTGGAAATCTCCCTCAATTTCCTCTGTGGGCAGAATTTCCAAATCATGTTTTATGCATTTATGTCATTTCAGGCAATATTTTCGAGGCAGTTCAAAGTCTGCTGTTCTCTGTGTCTCTACTAGATGGCAGTGTTACCTGCAGCTGGTCCAGCATTGTTCCTCCGCGGGCAGCTTTCCCATCAGTGGAAGGAGGAGGCATGTTTGCAACATTTCTCCTTCTCATGTCTTCTACTGTGGCCTCATGGGCAGCAATCTCAGCACCAATAGTCTGAAAGAAGAGAAACATTAACATTACAATACATTATGAAGTTGTTTTTATTATCATTTCTCCCTATAATCAAAGTTCAAAATCTATAGTAAAATATAAAATCTAAATATATAAAATCTACTATTGTGGACACAATGATTCAATAGCTACATCATAACTATTGTTTTTACAGATTGTACTTTTCATCCGTTTACTGCCTTAATGAAGCACAAAGAAAGATTAAATTAATAATGAACAAATTGTTTATTAAGAATGATTCCAGCTTAGTAACTACTTAATTAAAGGGTTAGGGTTAAGAGTTAGGATTCAGTTATTAATTAAATAGTTATTATGCCTGAATAATTCTTAATAAAATAATTTGTTGTTGTCATTTGGTATTTATTAAGGTATAGTTATTATTATATTATATTGTTAATTCATGCAACTTTCATGTTTGTAAGTTGAAAAGTGTAAAGATAGTGGAGGTACCTGTGCCTCGTGTGGCAGTTGAAAGGCATCGATGCGGTCCGTCAGGTAGGAGGTGAGCGTGTGGTCCAGTTGGCTCAGAGCCTCCTGTAGAGTGACCAGAGCCTGGTCATTCTCCTTCAGAGCGTGCAGCTGCTGCTCCAGGCTCATCTGACGGTTCACCGCCTACACAAGGAGGATGAGCAAATCATCAATACATTAATATGCACAAAGAAATTATATGTTAATAATTTGGATTAAATATAATTAACTGAAAATCTAACTCATTACCATATTTATGTATTTTGTAAAATTATTGTATTTCTCTTTAAATGCCTTTGTTATTTTCAAGTCAATCAAGTGTATAAAAAGAAAAAAATATCTGTAGTTGAAAGTAAGAAATTTACATAGTCATATATTTTCTAAAATTACTGTAGTACCTCTAAACTGTATTTTGCTATTTTAATATGCAATCCGATACAAAAATAACTGGTTTCCTTTTACTTCAACTCAATTCAAACAATACAATACAGAATATAGGGCAGTAAAGGCTCTGACCTGATGGTTGAGCTGCTCATAGCGCGAGTTAAAGTTCTCTAGTTTTTCACTGATGAGTTCGTCCAGGATACCTCCGTCAATCAGTGTCTGGCTCAGCTCTCTGATCTGGGTGCGGTTGTCTGATGGGTGACGAAGCACACTCTCCAATGACTGGAAATTAAAAGTACAAATTTGAAAATAAAGTTTCAATTAGAAAAAAACATGTCTAGGTACATCTAGGTATATATGAAATCAAATCACAAGATAATCTACAGGGGGGTCGCGACCCCTAGGGGGGTCGCGGAGGTACTGCAGGGGGGTCGCGAAATCTTTTGATTTCACTTTAAAATAATATAATTTTATATTTTATAGTGTAAAATACAGTATTAACCTGTGTATTATTTCCTTGTATTGGATGTACCATAACAGAGTAGCAATGTTTATACATGACACTAAGCTCAATTTAATATAAAACACAATTCTATGCCATATATATAGTAGGGGGGTCCCTGGCCCAGTTCGCCATCTGTTTGGGGGTCCCTGGCCTGAAAAATGTTGAAGACCCCTGATCTACAGCATAAAAGTACAAAATACCAAAGGCACAAACTCTACCAGACACAGAAGAGAAATAAAAGGCCAACCCATCCTCCACCAGAAAAATGACATAGTGCACCTTTAAATGTTTTATTTAGTCTTTGAGCCCCTGCTCGTCAACTGTGAAAAATTCCCCATGTCTGTAATATATATTTTTAGCTCATAGTCATGCATAGAATTTAATTCCCAAATTTTGTACAGATCCCATAATGCTGATGTTTCATGTCTATGGTAGGGTCAGGGCTCTCAAGTCTCACGCATTGAGAGTGTGACACACGCAATTTGACGTGTTCACACGCAACACATGGTATTTCTCACGCTGAAATTTAGTTATGCAATTCAAGCGCAGCGCTTCTGTGCCCAGAAATCGGCTCAGGCACCACGCGGTTTCAGCGCCATTCGCCATTCGCTCCTCGCAGAAAAAAAATAGTCACTCGCAACCCCTCCCCCCGGAAATTACGCAGTCACACGCACGACCCCGCTCGAAAGTTGAGAGCCCTGGGTAGGGTGCACTTTTCAAATGCTTTATAGTGTATTATATTCAGGCTGAGATCACGCATTAGTGATTCGTATTTCAGCACGATTGGACTAAGTATGTGTGAACAGGAATCTTGACATTTAAAATGTCAAACATTTTGATAGAAATTTGCTGCTTCACTGCACATAAACCGTGACAGTTAGCAAAACTAATTGGCTAACTTTTCATGCCCCACTTGTCTAGATGATGTACGGTGATTTTCAGTCCTGTCGGTAAAGCGCCTTCAGAGGAGTGCGTTAAAATGCAAGTCTGCAAAAATGCTGACTCAGCATTTAGAAAATTTCAATCCAAGATGGCCACATTCTGGTTTGTCAGGGGGCGTGGCCATAATAATATTTTTTGTTTTTCGTCACATGATGAACGTGCGTATCGAATTTCATGGCTCTACGACAAAGTAGATGTCAGGATGTCTCCTATAGGTGCAATGTATTTTGAGTTTTCCATTTTTTTAATGCCCATGCATGCAACCTATACTGCATTTTAAAAAATCGGCATTTCTGAATTTATTTTACTAAAAAGTCAAATAAAAAAGTAAAAGTATTAAAAATTAAGAATAAAAAACACACCAATTGTGCAGATGCAGCTACAGCTTGGTGTGAGCATGAACCTCAAAAAATGAACCCAAGACAGAAGTGAGCCAGAAGTCGTTTAAGGAGTTCATCAGATATGTTTTAATTCCCTGAGGTTATAAACAGTGACAGCCTCTTCCACAGACACATTTTTGTTGGATTAAAATGCAGCAAAAATGATGGGTTGGGGGGAAAAACATCTTTGTATCTGGTCAGGAATGACTAACATCAAGGGGAATGAGAAAAAGGTTTTGTCTGTAAGGATTTTCAGTTTTCATTATCTCTGTGTGAAAGCACAGATGCAATGCAATGACTAGAATGGTTCTGACACCTGAACCTGTAGGCATTATTCAGATATAGCAGCGCAACAGATAATGAGGTCAAATAAGTACAAGAATTTAAATGCAAGATAAATAATGAATAAAAGAACAGCATGGATTGCATTACAAAATTATGATATAATTTTCATATAACATTACAAAGATTTATTTTATCTGACAGTTTCAATTCTGCTCACTTGTTATCACTTCAAATTTGAAGAAAAGATCAAAAGGAATATATAGCAACTGTCTCATTAATTCTAATCAAGTACCTCCAAAGCTTCATTAACAGCGTCAGTGCTCTCCGGGAGGTTTTCTGTGGCTTGCACCTTGTCCTCGAGTGCGTTCAACCAACTTTGCTCCATTTCCAAATACTGAAGCAACTCCATCCAACAGGACCACACCTCCTGCACAAGATACAAGCAGACACATTACAGTATTTAGAAAAGTTATAACTAAACCATGTTTATACAAGGAGACAGCTCAATGAATGTATAAGAATGTAGCAAGGTTTTGTTTAACATATTTGATGTTTACCCAGAAGAGACTAAGAAACAAAGGGCTCAAACAATGGTATTAAACTCAAATTTCTCAAACAACATTTATAATATATATAACAACAAAATAAATACAGTATATAGTGCCTACAAGGTAGGGCATTTACCATTAACCCTCGAGCACTATCGCTGGGTGATTTTCACATGAGCAAATGTATTTACATTACTTTCAATATGTTGCATTTTTCTGAGTGTCATGGGTAGCTTCACCACTGTTGTTGACATCTTTGAAGGTGTAGGTGTTTCCCTACCCCAAAGTCCACTTTTTCCTACAGGCTTTTGGGTGATTTTCACCCAGCAATAATGAAAGAGGAATGTAAGAATGTAATGAATTTAATTTAAGAGGATGTAAAAAATAGGAAAGTAAGACTATCTTCACACTGCAGCCTGAAATGACCCAACTCAGATTTTTTCGCCTCTATGCGACCTGTATCTGATCTTCTAATGACAGTCTGAACAACACAGATCAGATTTTTTCAAATGCGATCCAGGCCACTTGGATATGTGGTCCTAAATCCGATATATATCCAATCTTTTGGCATGCGACTTCAGTCTGAACGGCCAGGTCGCATTCATCCGAGAGTGGTACAAGTAAATGTACACAAAATGTTCTTCACGTCATGCGAAAATAGTATATGAACTCCATATCAGTGAAGTGGCAAAGCACATGGCAATCCCACCACTCTTGGCTGCGACTCCGCACCCACACGTTCATTTCTACGGACGCTGCTGCCACTGCCCCACAAAACGCTGTGGCCAAAAACCTTGTCCTTTTCTTTCTCCGTCTCCTCCTTAAAACAAATAAGCTGTACATGTTCTGGCTCCGGTACGCAGCAACTTTAGGCTACTTCCGTAAACATTGAGCACGTTTGCTGCGTGTGACGTCATCGTGTCCTCCAATGCGCATGCGGGACACTTTTGGGGCGTTTAACGTTCACACTGGAGATTACATACAATTCACATTTAATTGGAAATGTGAACAGCCTCGCAAAAAAATCGGATTTCACAAAAAAATCTGAATTGAGCATTAAGCCGTGCAGTGTGAACGTCTACGAGTGGTCCTGGAATGTGTATGCTATCCTTATTTAGTGCAGTGGTTATGAATAAATATCACAAAGGGGTGATTTCAAAGGGAATTCTTATGGTGAAAACAATATTTTAGTCAACTGGTCATTTTTACCCACTGAAAAAATAAAATGTTTTGTTCCTCTCTCCTGCAACTGAGTCTGTGCCTTCAGCAAAGAAGTCTCACATGTCCCAGGAATGGGAGGACCAAAGTCTAAGACCAAACCAAAGACCAATCTTTTTTTTTTTTTAGGAATTTTTTGTTCTCAAATTCCAAATTTTTTCAGTAATTTTGGAGCATGTTTTTTAGGGTCTTCCTATTTTTTTTTTCCATTTTGTTACACAAACCACAGCTGAAAATAAAAGAAAACCACTCTAATTTATGATGTGTTGTCATATTTTGACAACACATCCTAAATTTTATGACAAGTACTTTTTGTTGGGTATATTATATCAGGTAAAAATGACCCAGCAAAAGTGATGGTGTTACTTTTTATAGCGAAAGTGTTCTAGGGTTAAGACATTTTAAAAGATGGTTGGATGGTTGGTTGAATAGAATAATTCATATACAATTTCCTACAAAAACAGATGAAATAATGTTATTAGCTCATACACTTAGTACCTCCAGTGTGTGACACTTGCTCTTGAAGCGGTCACAGAGCTTCTGGTAGTTGCCCAGTACTCCCTCCAGGTCTGACGTCAGCCCGGGTCCATAACCTCCACTAGGGGGCGATGCTTGAGATACAAGCATGTTGATGTTGTCTTTAAGGATCTTTACTTTGACTTCTTTCTGCAGCACATCCTCTTTAGCTCTCTATGATACAAGAAGGAACAGAAAATGAGCTAAATAAGCAACCGTTTTTGAACAACAATAGTAATCCTACCTTCATCTCATCCAGCGCAGCCTCCAGTTCCTCTGGGCTCTTGTACTCAAAGTCTCTCATAAGAAACTCATCGTCAGTTTGTGCCATCCACTCCTGCATCTCTGCCAAGTCCTTCCTCAGATTCACCTGCCTCTCCTGGCTTTCCGACAAACAATCCCGGTGACTCAACAGCTACAGATGGATAATAGAAAGTCCAGAACACAAGACATCAATATAGACCAGAATATAGAGCACAATATACAGTTTATTTGAGTTTATAACATTATTTGAATAAGGACTGGGCAATATGGAGATTTTGATTTTCTTTTCAAAACTAAACAAAACTGGCAGTCAGTTTTGATTTCATATATAAAAAAGACAAGACTTTTTATCTTTTCAATTTCAATCCCCACTCTAAACCATATTTTTTACTGACATTTTTGTGTCAGCTTTTATTGACATTTACATAGTTAAAAATGTATTAATTAACTCAGAAACATACTTAATAATAGTGTACAATAATAAATAAATATAGCAAAGGTTTTCTCACCTGTTTGCTGAGCTTGTCCCACCTGCTTTGGCATTCGTTCAGTTTGTCTTGTTCCCACTTTAACAAACCGTCTATAGCTGTGGCTTGTACCGCACTCACATTCTCTGCCATCTGCTTTAATGAACTTTCCACAGACTCCATCTCATTAACATGCTCCTAAAAAAAAAAAAAAAACATTTAAATAACATTTAAAAATTTCTGCGTTTAAATTCTTGTTTAAATTACAACCTTGCACTGATTTAATTCTTCCTGTAAGCTCTCTGTATCTCCGAGCCCAGAGGCGTCCCGGGACAACAGCTCCTGCACTGCATCCAGCCAACGCTCCACTTCCACCAAACGTACCTGAAAACAGTTAGTTTTAACTTACCTGGCCAGCCAAATGATATCTCTCTGTATTTCCTATTCACCGCGATACCATTTGGACACTCTCCATCCACTCTCGCTCCTCCGGTTCCAAACCGACTCCGCGATTCTGATTCGTTCAAAGATGGTGACGTCAGTGCACCCGCCTTTGCCCGCAAAGTCACTCTTAGGCAGCGGAAGTTCCGCCTCAGTTTTGAATCAAGATGGCGCAATCTCTGATTGGTTCACTTAGCTGTCTGTCTACGCGCAACCGCAGCGTATTCTGTGGATCAAACGTTACCAGACTCACTCGCTGGTACAGCGATGAGTCATGGATTCTTCCAGGCAAAGTTTTAACATCATTTATGAGAGAATTTTATGAGTATTGCAAAGTCTCACTAAGCATAATCAATAATAACAAGTCCGAAATATAGATATGACTTGACTTTGTAATATTGGCCCTCGTCATTGACTTTAGACAATGAAGAGGGCTATTAGTCTTCCTCAGTTTCTTGCTTATTATTATTTTTATTTTTTTTTATTATTTTTTCCGCCACAACGATCGCGATTTTGACCCCCTGAACATCGACGAAAAGTCCCACAACCAGGGTCCAGCGAAAAATTTGATAAAATGGGCATCACTTTTCTATAACATATTTTAATAGTTTCCAAATGTTGCATATGAGAAAAAAAAAAGACATGAGCCAATATGAGAGATGCTTCAGGGCTAAACAAAGATAAATTAAAATCTAAATTAAAATATTAAAATCAAGTAAAAATATAAACAAATAAAATGTAATTAAATAAAAATTAAAAAAAAGAATAGAATAGAAAAAGATAATATAAAAGTCTTCTCTCTCTAGCCACAAGCTGGAAATGGTTGCTATATTAAGATAAAAATATTTTATGATATTACAATATTTTATTTCAGTTATTAATTGGTACCTGACTGTCCTTCATGCTGCCCAGGACACATTGCAGTGTCCCCAGCTCCTCTCGAGCCCTGGACGACAGCTGGCTCCATCTCTGCTGTTCAGCTGGGTCTGTAGCTTGTTGGGTTTGTTCAATGTCAAGACACAGACTCTACAAAAACAAGACATTAAAAAAAATATTTAAAAAAAACATAATGCTTTGATGACACATTGGTCTTACATAGCACTTTTCGAAACTCTCAGGCGCTTAAGAATACAGCTTTGGAAAAAAAAAATAAGAGACCACTGCATTTTTTTCTGAAATCAGCATCTCTACATGTATTACAGCCATTCCATTCCAGCGTCTGTTGAATTCCAACACAAATACAAAGCTGAGCTACTTCAGTTCTTGCACCAGAACTGAAATAAAGTCACCCAAAAACAATGTGAAAGACTTGTGGAGAGCATGCCAAGACGCATGAGAGCTGTGATTAAAAATAAGGGTTACTGCACCAAGTGTAAACATTAGTATTATGTTGTTTTAAAATGAATTTGATCTTGTCATTTTCTGCAAATAAATGCTCTAAACGATAATATTTTTATTTGGAATTTTTATTTGGAAATGTTGTCAGTAGTTTATAGACTCAAACTAAAATGTTCCTTTTGTCCAAACACATACCTATAAGTAGTAGAATCAGGAAAACTGATAATTTTGCAGTGGTCTCTGCTGTATTTACGGGGCTGTGTGTCATCTTTATGGAGGCCGAATGACTGAGCTGTTACACACTCACTGCTGCATGTACAGGCACGCTACCCACAATGTGCCCAGACCCTGCCCCCAATTTGGCACCATGCCTATCTGCCACAATAACAAGAGCACGAAGGGATCAGCATTCCTCCCAAAGATGGAGGAGGAGGAGGGAAACACACTCAAACACACAGGAAACGTGAAGCCCATAAAAGGACGCCATTGTTTTCAAAGAACTACAGACAGCAGACACAGATTAGCACTTACACTGGTATATTGTTCATTTAACCGCACAGGCACGAAAGTGACAAAAAACATGTGGCGGCCAAATCGCAACTGATCCAAAACATGATACTGATAAAACGTCAGCTAACAAAACAAGCCTCAAGTCAACTTTCAAACAATGACCTTTTGTGTCTTTGTAAATTGTGTAATATGTTTTGCATTTGTACTTACTTGTGCCCGTTCCACTGCCTCAGATGTGGTTGTGATGTCCACCAGACCCTCCTTCAGAGTGGTCAGCCTGGCTTCCAAGACCTCCACTGGACTGGGCTGCTGTTGGCTGGCCTCAAGTTGAACCAAAGCTGGAACAAAATTTGGGAATTACAGTAAATGTTTAATTATCACCCTCACCACTAGGAGTCAATGCGCCATCTATAGTAAAAAATATATATACCAGTACATACAGCTCTGGAAAAAAAATAAGAGACCACTGCATTTTTTTCCCCTGAAATCAGCATCTCTACATGTATTACAGCCATTCCATTCCAGCATCTGTTGAATTCCAACTAGGGATGCAAATTATCGATTAATCCATTAATTGATAGTTGATTGACCTTATCGATCGATTAACGATTAACTGATAAGCGGCGTTTTTCACCTGAATTTTAGTGTTTCAATAGGGTCTTTAAGAATATAAGCCATAGTATACATAACACTGAGTCAAAAATATATCATAGTATTATTATATTGTATATTCCTCAATTAATTATTCCTTAGTAAAAAGCAGATGAATGTATTGATGCTGAATAACAAAATCCAGTAATCCCTCGCTCTATCGCGGTTCGCGGATTTTTCTTTTCTTTTTTTTTAATAGTGTAACATTTTTTTATAGAGTAACATTGTGTTCTATCCTGATTGGCTAAGAGACTAGACCAGGATTAAACGTGGACTGGACCAGGTCTAGACCTGGACTGGACCTGGACTGGACCTGGACTGGACCTGGACTGGACCGGGACTGGACCGGGACTCGACCGGGTCTGGACCTGGACTGAACCAGGATTGGGCCGCTGCGTGCCGCTGCTGGTTTCGTGTGGCTGGTTTGTGGCTCGGGGCCCGGGCCGCAGGCCAGCCGCCCGAAGCTCGGGGCCCGGGCCGCGGGCCGGCCGCGCGGGACCAGCAGCGGCATGTTGCGGCGCATTCCTGGGCGCCGCGGTTCGATCTCGCCTCGCGCGTACACCCGGGGCTGCTGAGCAGTGCCGTTGGTGCCTGCGGCCGGCTGTGAGTCGAGCGCAGTGCGGTGCGCGGTTGCCTTGTTTCGTGACCACGCGGGTGCGCGTGTCCGCGATTAGCGATTAATTACAAATAATGCATTTTGTTCGACTAACGTCTTAATCGACAATTAATCGTTAATCGATTAATTGTTGACATCCCTAATTCCAACACAAACACAAAGATGAGCTACTTCAGTTCTTGCACCAGGAGTGGAATAAAGTCACCCAAGAACAATGTGAAAGACTTGTGGAGAGCATGCCAAGACGCATGAAAGCTGTGATTAAAAATAAGGGTTATTGCACCAAATACTGATTGTTTCTTTGCATTGTTTGGGGTCTAAAAGCATGCATCGTTTTTGTTATTTTGACGATTTTACACTTTCTGCAAATAAATGCTCTGAGTTATAACATTTTTATTTGGAATTTGGGGGAAATGCTGTCAGTAGTTTATAGACTCAAACAAAAAAGTTCCTTTTGCCCAAACACATACCTAGTAGTAGTAAAGTCAGTAGTAGGGATGTCAACAATTAATCGAGTTACGATTAATTGTCGATCAAGACGTTGGTCGATTAAAATGCATTAATTGTAACTAATCGCTAGAGGAGAGGGCGCTACTCTGGAATGTCAACACGAGATGCAAACCCACTCGCGAGAAGGACCATAGCGTTACATCCGCGGCCGGATCTAGAAGCAGTGCAAAATGCAGCTTGGTTCGCTCCGCGTCCCGCTGTCTGCGTGAACACGAGCGCAGCGTGCTGCACGTGCTCCTCTGCTCCGGGCCGCGTAGCAGGCTCCACGTGAAAGCGCAGTGGAAGCAGCCCGCTGTCCGGCCCGTGTGCCGGTGTGTGTGTGCGTGTGTGTGCGACTGTGCGTGTGTGTGAGTGAAATGTTTTCCCTGATCAATTCATTTTTTTTATCATTTCATATCACGGAGCTTTTACAAAAAACGTCCTCAATTTATTTTCAATAAAGAATGTATTTTGTTATTCAGCATCAATACATTTGTCTGCTTTTTACTAAGGAATAATTAATTGAGGAATATACAATATAATAATACTATGATATATTTTTGACTCAGTGTTATGTATACTATTTACCTGGCCAGCCAAATGATATCTCTCTGTATTTCCTATACACCGCGATACCATTTGGACACTCTCCATCCACTCTCGCTCCTCCGGTTCCAAACCGACTCCGCGATTCTGATTCGTTCAAAGATGGTGACGTCAGTGCACCCGCCTTTGCCCGCAAAGTCACTCTTAGGCAGCGGAAGTTCCGCCTCAGTTTTGAATCAAGATGGCGCAATCTCTGATTGGTTCACTTAGCTGTCTGTCTACGCGCAACCGCAGCGTATTCTGTGGATCAAACGTTACCAGACTCACTCGCTGGTACAGCGATGAGTCATGGATTCTTCCAGGCAAGTATACTATAGCTTATATTCTTAAAGACCCTATTGAAACACTAAAATTCAGGTGAAAAATGCCGCTTATCAATTAATCATAAGTCGATCGATAAGGTCAATCAACTATAGATTAATGAATTAATCGATAATTTGCATCCCTAGTCAGTAGTAAAATCCAAAAAAAAAACAAAAAACGATAGTAGTAGTGGTCTCTTATTTTTTTTCCAGAGCTTTATTTTGGATTTGTTTGTTATATGTGTTAAGTTTGTTTGTGATGACAAGCCTAGCTGCACCACTTCGCCTTTCTATAGAACTTCCTCCCTGCACTTGCACCAGTTGCGTTTTAATTGTTATTTAATTAGGTAATTTAACGCTTACATAATCTAGTATGCACATACACTGAGCGTAACTTGTGGAGAGCAGTATAGACATACAGTGGGGGCCCCACAGATAAAGGGTGAATGGCCTTCAAGCAGAAACAAAATGGTTTAGTTTGGCCCCTGTCCAAATCCCCACAGTCAGAAAGGCTCAAAGGCACAGAGAGACAAACACACACACACACACACACACACACACACACACACGTACGTTAGATCAGGAGATGACAAGCCTTCTTTTAGACAATGTTTTAGCCAAGAGCGCTATGTATAAATTCCACAGGTAAAACGTCAACTGTGAAAAGTCAGCCACCAGCGTTACATTTTTTACTCACATATTCAACATCAGAGTGCTTAAAGAGACCATATAAGGTCACAAACCACTACCCTTGGCTGTTCTTTGATTCACAATATCAAATCTAGCATTTACATCTCACTGTCATGGAGACCAGAGATCGTAATTTCTGAGACCGTCTCTGTTTTCTTATAAGGAAATTCCTGAGGCTGTCTGCTCCCTTGTCTGAAACGTAATACTATTGTAATTACCTGTGGAGATCTCCTCCTCTTTGCCCTGTAGCCGCTGCAGAGTTGAGGCATGATGCGCAGACACCAGCACCACTGTGTCTCTGAGGGAGGGCCCTGCTTCAGTGGACAAACGCTCCAGCTGTGGGCCCAAAGAGGTGACTTCGGCTAGTCTTGCCTTAAATGACAAATAGATTTTTAGATTAATAACCTGAAATATCATTGATGGAGATTTAGCACATGCTTTGTTCATTGACATGCACAGATTTGTTAGACATTAAGTGATGGAGAGTAGCCTATCTCACACAGCCAATCTACTATCATCCCAAAATTTTTAAATGTCTATTGTGTTGCTTTTCAGGTAAAGGGCCTGCCATTTGTTCCCATAGAAATAATATTGCTTTTACTGTGATAATTGTGTTATTCAATATAATGCAAGTCTGTCTGGTAATGTTAAAAATGTTCAATAAACAAAGTTCGGGGGAAAAAAAGAAAATGTCATTGCTTTGCCTGGAATGAAGTGTGACATTAAGTTTATCTACCTCCTACACGATCAAGAAAATTACAGGTCAGATCGATGGAGGGAGGCCTGCTTACAAAACGTTTTTCAAGGTATTTTTGACAATAAAAGCACCTGTAATTGAATAAATGCTGGATAGATGTTTAATGACATACTGTAGAGCATTCCAGGCAAAACAAACCCTTTATCTGAAAAGTTACACAGTGTACCTTTAACAGAGCAACACATTATTACAGTCCTTCACTGGGATTGATAAAATATGTAATAAATACATCCATATGGTGCATAGCAGTCCTGTTTTGTCCTTAATTGCCTCTTTTACTATATTCCCTATGGCGAAGACAAAATGTACGTCTGGCAAGGTGCAGAAGACAGAGTTAAGGTTGTGGTTTCTTCCTGAGGCAATAAAATGTGATGATAGGTCGAATTTAGCTCTTATTAATTACTTTAATCAAATAGTAAGCCAAGCAAGCAGAACAAATCTCTAGACATTAATTAGCAATCATACAGTAGTGTGCAGTATATGGCATCTTCCTTTGAGCATGTGCACTCTATTTGCTTGGATCCAACTATCCCAAACAAAATTACCTTAGATTCTTGACTGAGGTTGCGGATTTCGTCTATGTTACATTTGTCCTCTGTAGCTGAGATGAGCCAGTTGTCCTGTTGGACGAGGGCCTGGTCCACCTCACTGAGTTCTGCAGAAACAGCTCTGAAGCGGCTCTGGATCTGTACTCTGTCTCGGGCCGCCTGCTGCTCCCTCACGCACACGTCCCACTCGGTCTGCAACAGCTTCAGGTCTGTCCTCACCAGGTCCATGCTAACACCCTCTGCACGGCAATCAGTCATTTTGTTTAAATTCAGTAGAAAAAAGTAGATCCAATGATAAAAGGACAGTGGTGGAAGGTAAAGTACTGTACTAAACTTTTTAGGCATCTGATACTTTTTACTTTTACGTTCTACTCTACTACATTTTTGAACTGCAATATAATAAAACTATAATAAAAATAATTGTAAAATAATAAAATAAAATTATTTTAATTATAGTTTGAGATAGGGGTGTAAATCAGACACTTCATGCCGATTCGATACGATATCGATTTCTTAAGCCAACGATTCGATTATTTTCAATACTTGAGAATTCCCCACGATTCGATACGATTCGATTCAATGGTGCATAGTTTTCACTTTATGTATTAATGATGTTTTGAATACATTTTATTACAGAAAAATTCGATTCAATTCGATTCTCTTGTGGACGCATCGATGCATTTGGATCGTCGGCTGTAGGATGCATCGATACGAATCGATTATTATTTACACGACTAGTTTGAGACCTGCTGAAAAGCCTAAGGGTTTATTTAGTTGTAGTCCTGTTGTACTAAAAATTGTCTACACTGATTTTGTTTACACACAATAAGTAAATTGTAAAATCATTCTGCTGTAATCTAAAACATAAAACCTGCAGTCTGATAAATGTTATTGCATTATCCATAATTACTTAACAATAAAGAAAAGATCATAAAAATTCTCCATAGTATGCAGCAGTAAAACTTTGCACTATGAACACTTTTACAAGGAAGTAGATTTTAGCTTAGTAGGTGAGCAGGTACTGTGAGTAATGACACATTTTTCGTACATGTTCGTACTATAGCTCCTCTTCCCTGTAAACCTTTAAGTGTGCAGTGTCATTCACCTCTCTCCAGCTGCTCCACCAAACCTCGCCCCTCCCGAATCACTTGTCCGACTGAAGCTTCCTTTGAATTTAGCTCTTCTTCCAATTCCTAGAGAAATTAAATATAGACATCCAGTTCCATAATATTTTAAATAACTCAACAATAACAACTCCACAATAATAATGTTTACATTTAGTTTGCCCTGTAGGTCAGTGGCATCAGTTGTGGTCTCTATATTTCCAGTGGCTAATGTTTGTGTTGTGGTCTTCCATGCTTTTATCCAGCTCAGAAAGTCTGATAACTTATTTTCAAACCTAAAGACAAAACATATTCAGGGTTAATTGTAATGCACAACATATAGGCTGTGTATTTTAGAGCAGCACACTTACTCTTGTCTAACTTGTGGTTCAGTTTCCATCAGGCGTTTCTTTGGAGGGGCAGGGGGAGCTTCTTCCTGGTCGGCACTGGAGGACACCACAGCTGAATCCACACTCACCTGCTCCTCTATTTCAGTCATCCCACCATCAGCTACGGCTTCCATCACCTATACATTATACAAATTTGTGTTGTTTTAATATGTAAAAGACTTTTCAACAATTCAAGGTCCACTTTACAAACCTGGAAGGAGTAGTCTTCAAGTTTCTGCACCAGGTTGTCCCATCGGTGGGTCAGCTCCTCAGTATCTGTCTCTATCTTTGCTCCAGCTTCAGAGCTCCGCAGTAAAGACATCACATCCTGCCCTGCATCAGACAGCTGGTCCAGGGTCCGCTTCTTCTTCTCCATATCTTCTTTAAGAACCTGTTCATAACCACAATAAGGATTTTTTTTTTTTTTTCAATCTAAGTTTTATTATTTATGATATTGCAGACAGTCTATATACTTACCGCTAACTGACGCAGATTTGTATTCATTTCACTTTGGTCCTTAAAGTTACTAGTTTGGACTTTATTCAAGGCCTCCTCTTTCTCTGCCAACCATTCTCTAAATAAAGTCTGAGATAAAAGATGGAAAAATATTTTGTGTAAAGTACAATATATTAAAAGGGTTAAAGGCCAAACAAAAGTACACGCAAGGTAAAATTATATTCATAATTCAATGAAAGGAAACGTTTTCTATTTTAAGGAAATATTTACTACCTGGTCTGATTGAAGTTGTTGCCAGACCATGAAGACTTCCTGCAGCTTGTGCCACCTCTCCTCTGTCCAGCGACATACAGCGGCCCATCGTTCACCTAAAGTCTAAAAGAAATAGATAGAATAGAGATTTTAAGCTTTATCACCTACAGTAACCCATATTATAAGAGCCTTTTAAGATATAAAACCTAGTCAATACATAGGTTAATACTTTAGTTTAGGGACCACATACTTAAGGTCCTATATTGACTTTGAGCTTTAAAGGGATATGCCAGCGCAGCACGCAGCACGCTGCCAGGGGAATCCCAGTTACGCACCGGGAAGGGAGTTCCCCTGTTGCACAACGTGGTGCGTGATACGGCTGTATTCTTACGCACTGGAAAATAGTTCCCACCCAAAATGACCAAGGCAAGCTCTCCGTGTTGATTTGCACATTTATTTGCACTCGATATGAATGCGCACTACACACAAAGTAATTGGGAAACGCATCGAGCAAATTAATTCCTTTTGGCCGAAATCTTTCTCTGGCGACGTTAGACTCCAGTCTAAGGCGGAGGAGCACCAGATACCGCGGCGGTCAGTGGCGACAGACTCGGACAATGGCTGGGTGAGCAGGAAAACGCTTTCCACCACTTATTTTAGTCTCTGGACTGTGGGGAGATGCCCAAATTTGACCTGGGGGTGGCATATCCCTTTAAGCAGTGTTCGTATGCTTACCTTCTCAAAAACATACTTCGAGTTGTGTTTTGTTTCGTTCACACATGTTTGAGTAATCCTTTATTATTAGCCTGTCTAAATCTCCAAAGGTCAAGATGCTCTGTTCCACATTGTGATGTCATGAAGCAGTAGTTTTCAAGTTAACAACTACCTTTTACCTTTTGTTTAGTAAAGATTGGAAATTCCAGGGCTGAAATCATCCAAATGATGCTAGTTAAAGTGTATGGAGTTTTACAACATAGTGGAGCACTTCCTGAATTAACACATGACACCAAATGGTGGAGTATGTTCCATTTGAGAGAAGAACGCCAGGTATGTTTGTGATGAGGAAAAACAATATAACTAAATAGATCAGAAAGTATCATAATATGGGCTAGGGTTGTTCCGATGGACGATGAAGAGCCACCATCGTGATGCCACGCCCCCTGCACACGCACACACGTCAACCTTATTATTTTTCTCTGCTTTCCTCATTTCATTTGCCTCCCATTATGCAGCAGACCAGTGTCTATCTCATGCCCTCCCCACCCCACAGCAGACCCACTGACCACTGCTCTCCCCCTGGTCACACCTGCTTTCGCCTCTCTCAGTTCCGCTACCGCATCTCTCACCTGAGGTACGAGTGTCCACCGCTGTTACTGCTGACCGCTCACATTCTCGTCTCACTGCTTTTGGTTCCACACAGGTGGAGGTCTCGTGGATTATGGAATATGTTTATTGTAATATAAAGGTTTCTGATTTTACCGCTTTGTACACAGATATGGATTAAACCAGGGGTCATCAAAGTTTTTAAGGCCAGGGACCCCCAAACAGATGGTGAACTGGGCCAGGGACCCCCTACTATATATACGGCATAGAATTGTGTTTTATATTAAATTGAGCTTAGTGTCATGTATAAACATTGCTACTCTGTTACGGTACATCCAATACAAGGAAATAATACACAGGTTAATACTGTATTTTACACTATAAAATATAAAATTATATTATTTTAAAGTGAAATCAAAAGATTTCACGACCCCCCTGCAGTACCGCCGCGACCCCTAGGGGGGTCGCGACCCCCCTGTTGAAGACCTCTGGATTAAACCATTAACAGACGAGGAGGGTGACTGCACGACCTGCATTTGCCTCGTACAAGTGACTGATATGCGCAATGAGCGCACAGAGCAGATTGCACAGGTGTTTGTAGAGAGCAGTGCTCATGTGCACTATACGTCTCTTGAGCCGTTGTACAAAGCTCTCCTGACTGCTGCTGCCAAGAGAGCAGCACGTATACGAGATGTGTGCCTGCTGGGCTCGCTGTCACAGCCCCGAGCTGTCAATGAATGCACACGCTGATCCTGAGTCCGTGTCGGCTCGGTGCAGTTATCTTAAAGGGATATGCCACCCCCAGGTCAAATTTGGGCATCTCCCCATAGTCCAGAGACTAAAACAAGTGATGAAAAGCGTTTTCCTGGTCACCCAGCCATTGTCCGAGTCTGTTAGCACTGACGCAGCTGCAGCTCCTCCGCGTTAGACTGGAGGCAACGGCGCCAGAGAAAGATTTCGGCCAAAAGGAATTAATTTGCTCGATGCTTTTCCCAATTACTTTCTGTGTAGTGCGCATTCATATCGAGTGCAAATAAATGTGCAAATCAACACGGAGAACTTGCCTTGGTCATTTTGGGTGGGAACTATTTTTCAGTGCGGAAAAAGACAGACGAAGCACGCACCACGCGGACAGGGGAATCCCTGTTTACGCACCAGGAAGGGAGTTCCCCCGTTCGCTGCGTGCTCTGTGCTTCGGCTTTCTTTTTCCGCACTGAAAAATAGTTCCCACCCAAAATGACCAAGGCAAGTTCTCCGTGTTGATTTGCACATTTATTTGCACTCGATATGAATGTGCACTACAGTGAACCCTCGCTGTATCGCGGTTCACTGTTCGCGGCCTCGCTGTTTCGCGGATTTTTTTTTCCAATTTTTTTTTTTTTTTTTTCAATTTTTTTTATAGTGTAACTTTTTTTTTCAGTGTAACATTCTGTCCTGCGCCCTGATTAGCTAAGAGACTAGACCAGGACTAAACCAGGTCTAAAGCAGGTCTAAACCAGGACTAAACCAGGTCTAAACCAGGTCTAGACCAGGGATGGTGACGCAGGGTGGTAGGGACAGTCTCTGATGTCCTTCACGAGAGCGCCTGGGTGACAGGAGGTGTGGCCTTTGTTTACTTGCACGAGCCATGGAAGAGACTGAGTGCGAGCCGGACCATGGAAGAGCCAAGAATCAACATGGACGGGCCGCGCGGCGTCCGGGGGAGCCGCAGCGGGGAGAGCCGCATTCGAGGGAGCCGCAGCGGGGGGAGGACACTCGCGCGCACAGAGAAGACAGTGGCTCTTCCCCGTCACGCTGAGAGGACGAACCCGACCCCGTCCTAGAGAGCTGTGGAGTATTGGCGACGCATTGATAGCGGTCTGATTTTGGAGCCGGGGTGAAATGCAACCAACTCTTGTGAGCGCAGGTTGGTCTTACCTGGTCTTGTGGTGAGGACTGGTGCTCAGAGGCGTCTGTTAGCGGTTTTGCACTGTTAGCATTGGCTTGAGTCTTGCCCAAAATGATATCCAGGTCGCTTTCCACTCGACTTTCGCACATGGCATGGATATGTGGTACCAAAACAAACACACGTGTCCGCGCGCACGTGTCCGCGCACACGTGTCCGCGCGTACGTGTCCGCGTGTCACGTGCCCCCCCCCCCACTATTAATATATTTTAATGAAAATCTACAAAAGTTTGAGTGTTTAAACAAGAGAAAAATGTTAATACCAGTCTCAGAAAGGTGTATAATGTGTCTGGTGAAGCGTTTTCAGCCTTAAAACATGTAGAATAATTGTAAAATATAAAATTGTCCTACTTCGCGGATTTCACTGATTGCGGGCTATTTCTGGAACCTAACCCCCGCGATAAACGAGGGTTCACTGTACACAGAAAGTAATTGGGAAAAGCATCGAGCAAATTAATTCCTTTTGGCCGAAATCTTTCTCTGGCGCCATTAGACTCCAGTCTAACGCGGAGTAGCTGCAGATACCGCGGCGGTCAGTGCTGACAGACTCGGACAATGGCTGGGTGAGCAGGAAAACGCTTTCCACCACTTATTTTAGTCTCTGGACTGTGGGGAGATGCCCAAATTTGACCTGGGGGTGGCATATCCCTTTAAGCACTATTCGGACGGGATTAGTTTTATGGGGTGACACGGGGTGAAGTAATAATTACCAGGGAATTTAGTCCTGTCTGAATGCGCCATGTCCGTAAACATAATGGAGTATGTCTGTGAAATTTACAGCAAGTTTCACCTTCTGTAAAACGGTCTGGAGGAATTACCTTAGGTAATATTAATCCCGTGCAAATGCGACCCTCGGTAAAGATGCATGTAATATTTCGTCACATCCGTTTAAAGAAATAATTTACCGCAATTTTCAAACATGGAGGAGCTGGAAGCGCTTTGTTTTGCCGGCAAGCAAAATAATCTACCGATACTCTCAAACAAACGCACACATCGACCAATGAAAAATCCCAAGAGGTATAAATCAGTTGTCAGAGGCATGAAATTTCTGCTTGTTTTAGGTAATGCTCTATTAGTGCTCTATATGCTCTATTAGTCCTGATTATGGGCAATAATTTGCATAGTTCACTAATATTTCACATAGGCTAATCATGACTTCTCTATCTATTGTGCACGGCAACAAATACGTGACGGCAGAGCGTAAATAAACTCCTCCCATGTCAAATAAATATTACGGACATTTCTTGTCCTGTGGGAATGGGGTCATTTATATTACAGAGGTCCTGTGATAAACCGACATTACTCTACATCCCCCTGTAAAACTAATCCCGTCCGAATAGGGCTTTAAACAACTTAACTTAAACAACTTAAACTAACCAAGGAGGAACAATATGAATAATTTAGTCACAAAATTAAATGAGAATGTGAGGAAATCTGACATTGCAGCATTAAACCAGCAGACAAGGTAAGAAAACACACTTTAGGACAGCGCTGTAAATAACCTCATGTGAACGAGCAGGTTTTATACAGTTTTAGATCAAACCAAACTATAGAGCAGTGCTAAGCTGATACAGGAAGCGGGCGAAGGGATTTGCTCTGCTGTGGGAGGGCATCCGGACGGGACACAAACATCCTGCACACATTTATCATCTTAATATATTTCCAAATAAAAGAAGTCTTGAGCATGTTGCAAATGGTTTTCAATGGACTATTTTGACATTTATTTTTATGATTCTGGCAGTAAACTGAACATGTCACACCACGCCCTCAGTCCGCTCCACTCCACTCCACTCCTGATATTATCATCCATCACAATGATTCACTGTAAACATCGTCAACTGCTAATTAAGGGGACATCGCCCAACTCTAATATGGGCCCTTAAATGGCTAACTAACAGTAAAAGGCATAATTAGTGCTTAATTGCATCTCTGTTAGTATTTATAAAGTACTCCAAGTATTTAGCCATAAACTGTTATCCTCCCATTAAGTACTCCCAATATATAATTTTGTACAAACATTATAGTCCTAATAAGCAGTAAATGTGTGTTTTATGAACACTAAGATGAATAACAAAATAGCATACTAATTACCACTTAGTTTACCACTTACACCATTCATGTGTGGTCTCTAAACTCAACTATTACCATGTGTAAAAGGTATTGTGATATTTACTTGTAGTTGCTCCTCCAGCGCAGCAGTGGCATTGTCTCCACTGTTCTCATCAACCACCACCACCATGTGTGTTAGAGAGTTCACCTTCACCTGCTCGGCCTCCAGGTCATTCTGAAGAATCTAAACACAAGTCATGTAAATATATGTGAATATAATATATGAGTGATATTATTAATACAAAATACTAACTTACTTTGTGTTGCTCTATTTGTTCTTTGTATGCGTCTAGGTCTTTAGCCCCTGGTTCAGTCTCAATCTTTCTGATTCTGGCCTCAGTTTCTGTCAGCCAGTCAGAGAGCTGCTGTAACTGCTGCTGTTGAAGTTCCATGAGGACTTCATGCAACCTGGAGACAAATAAACACACACACAATTACAAGGGAGTAGAGATGTCAAACGATTTGATTCCCCCAGTGCAATTATCAAAGCTAGATACTCATTTGTGGAAGGATCTATACAGAAGACATAAGAAGAAGAAGAAGTGACTTTATTGATCTCACACTAGAGAAATTCTTCTCTGCATTTAATCCATCCTGTTATTAGGAGCAGTGGGCAGCACATTACTGCGCCCGGGGACCATCTCCATGATCTTCTTGCTTCGGTTTGGTCAGGACCTAAGCTGGAGGATTTTACCTATGGTGCATGTTTTGGGTTGATGGGGGAAACCGAAGTGCCCGGAGGAAACCCACCCAGACACAGGGAGAACATGCAAACTCCACACAGAAAGGCTCGGGCGACCCAGGGATCAAACCCAGACCATGCATGCAAACTCCACACAGAACACACACAGAAAGGCCTGGGCGACCCAGGGATCGAACCCGGAACCTTCTTGCTGTGAAGCATGAGTGCTAGCCACTCAGCCACCGTGCCGCCAAAGACATAACACATAAGACATAACCTATTTAGAACAAAAGTGGACATTTCCTGAAAGTTTTAGAATGGTCTTGGTCATTTTCAGAACAAGCAATAGACCACAAATGGTAACACTACAAGGGGGTGCACCAAATAATATACAATGCGTTAGGACCTGGCTTGGCGGTCCATGCTGGCCACTCTGAGACTCTCCCAGCGTGCGTTTAAAAGAGCCATCTGCTCCCGGATCTCCTCTTCCTCCTCCTCTGAGAGGTGACCCTGAGCAATCAGCTGGTTTCCGGCCTGAAGGACATTCCCCACACTGCTCTGGTGTGCTGTCAGCTCCATCATGAAAGCCTAGATACAGAATGTATATTTTAGGAATATTCAATTTTTAGACAAAACTGGAAACAACTTCCGATAACTTTGTTTTTTGGTGGGGAAAAGACACACACAGTTGGTGAGTTGGAGGAGTCGTTTGGAGTTCAGTAGTTTGAGGAACAAGCGCAATCAAAAGGGGCTGATTTTTCAAAGCTACTCCTGGCTGTTAAAAGTAAAGAGGCTTTAAAGCTTGTTGTGCACTGTCAAACAGCTTTCTGCTTTGACCTGGATTCCCGACATTACACTGCTGCTTTGGGATCATATCATTTCACAGTTCAGACACAAAGTTACAAGTACCTGCCTGTTGTTAACGCTCAGAGTTTAATGAACCTACATATAATATATCATTTTAACAGGCACCACAATACCGCACTATAATAAAACAAATTAATTAGAACTCTAATTACCAACATTAATTTGATTTAAATTATTTGCCTGGAATGTTCCACTGTATGAAATTAACTTATCTAACTTGCATTTATTCAATTACATTTGTTATTATTGTCCAATAATATCTTGGAAAACGTGCATCGTACCGTGAGCTCCACAGCTCCGACTTGTAATTTGACCTAGTTGTACCACCTGCTTGTCTCCATGGAGTCAACACAATAACATTATCATCTGCATAGAAACAAACAGCTCGACCCTCAATCAGTACATCTTTAAAATACTGCTTACAATGTTTTATACAGGTCCTTCCTCAGGTGAGTAAATTGTTCCTTGACCTCTTCCTTGACAAGCAAACACATTAAAAACATCTAAACAAGCAAGGAGGTGCTGAACCAGAAAAGTTACCGAAAATGCCTTTAAAATACTCTCTACATTATTTTATGCACAGGTTTTACCTCATGTGTGTGAAACTGCTCCTTGACCTCCTCCACATCATCAGACACCTCCTCCTGCACGTGTAAGGTGTCCTCTGCTGACAGCAGCCAGGTCAGCACCTCCTCCAGAGTGGTCTGGTACGTGTCCAGGTCCACCTCTGAAAAGCTCAGCTCCATGTCCGGCTCTGTCACTGTGCTGGGGGTTTCGGGACGGGGGCTGCTGCCTGCCTCCTCCCTCTGAACATCCAGGAAACAAAACAAAACCTCATAAGTCAAATTGTCAAATGCTCTAGATGTTATTTCCTACTTTATTGAAATATATTCATGCAATGACCAAACAAAACGCTAAGTAAAGTGACTACAGAGATTTCTGTGTAATCCCACAATCGTTCAGGTAGGATCCATCTGATAGAATTTTTTTTTTTTTACTAAGACTATGGAGATTCCTTTAATACAGGTTTGTAAGGCACACAGTGTTTTAGGTAGACATTTTCCATGGCATGCATGATTTTACATCCTTTTTACAATGATCTCCAGATTTCCAGGTTTCAAAACATTGAATTTTAATCTAGATATGTATCATTTATATATAATCTGCTTTTAATCACAGTTTTGTTATAATATCCGTGCTCGGACAGTTGCATCTGTATTACATTACATAGGTTCTTGCGTCACCCCTGTTCAAATCAGAAATCATATTACACCTCTGGCAGGGGTGTGGGCAGTAAGAGCATATAAGGTGACATGCCCAGCTCAAAAAAATTAGGCTTTTCATGAGACAGGGAGGTGCCTGAGCTTGGCAAGTCTGTCCTCATTTTACACATAATAGTAAGCATAAAAATAGGTACTATGGTGAAATATAGTTGTTATTACAGGCTTAGAAGATTATATACTGCTAATTAAATGCTAATGAAGATAAATTAACAATCAATTCACCAAGAACTAGGTAAAGTACCGTAATGGTGCAGTTAAATCATAATAGTGCATTTACAAAAATAGTTGCACATAACTGTTGGAGTGGAAGCAGTAGCTGGATAAGAAACATTAACATTGTTCTACCCCATGAATTATTGTTCATTCCACAATATGCATGATCATTGACAGATGCTTTTTTTAATCTGATACAGAAAGGTGCAGCACATAAGCTTATTTAAACCAGAAGGTGGCTGAACAATGTGCACTGTAATCATTTAGCAAGGCCATCAATTTTGTACTCAAAGGCACATGGTTAAAAATCCAATTCAATCCATTATTTTTTACTGCATTCTCCAGCACCAGCCATATGCATCAGGTCCTACAGACCAGAGGAAATGTTTCCAGGAAAAATCTCTTGTTAAACCAATCCAAACACTTTTAAAGAAAACTTTTCCAGCACTTGTTCCAGGGAGTGTTAAGTATGTAGCAGTAAACCCTTGGGTGGTTTCTGGAAAGATTTTGAGCACCACATTTGCAAATTACAACAAATAATATACATCAAACTTGTTATATATATGTACTACAATAAGCCTTATGTATATTAATGCTCACTTTATTTCTTAAGGTTCCTGCAGAAAAAGTATCAGCAAGTATTTAATCATTAATAGTAAGTAGTATAAATACTGTCTTGATTTAATCCCAATAACCCCGGTTTGGTCCTGGTTTCGTCACCAGTCAGATGTGGTTATTTTCTAACCTGGGAAATCCCAGGCTGCTTTCGTTCGTTCCGATCTGAAAGACAGCCTGGCAACGAGGCGAAGTGAGTTCTCCTGATTTTGGGAGCCAATCAGAGAGCGGGGAGGGGTGGAAAGACGGTGACGCATACTACGCGACAAACGGAAACTTGTACTTTGAACTGACAACTGATATGATTGGCTATGGGCTACGTATACGCCAAATGATAGACATTCGTAACGCCCAATAAACGGCCGTTGGCAATCATAAACCCCACCTCAGCTACGAGATATTCAGTAGGTGGCTCCCAGACCATATATCACTTGTGATATGGTCTGGTGTAAACCAGGCAAGTTATTTTCAGGTTTCACTCCAGTTTGGGTCTGTTTTCTTGTTTTCCTTTCTTTTACAGTATTCTTGCCAGGTTAAACCAAAATTACAAGGGTGAGTCATAGTTGTGCTCCCAGTGCAACTGCTCCTGCTGAGTTTTATCACAAGACGCAGTGGTGGTAAAAGTGGAGGTATTTTCCAGGCAGGCTTAACAAACAATTGGAACAAATGAAGCCATGCTACAAGACAATGCGGCCTTTATAAATAAAGGCATTTCTTTCAGTTGATTTAGTTAGAAATGAAGATGAGGAAATGATTTTGAGCAGTTTTAGAAGTACTCAGTATGAGTTTGGTCCTGAGTTAGATCTGGTTCGGAATGGTCCATTAAAAGCAAAATACTTTCTGATAAATATACCTGAGCAGTGACAGCAGATCCAGTTTCTGCCTCCCCTTTGTATTTTCGAGGCAGTGTCTCTACTTCTCGGATTGCATCCATGGTAACATCTTTGGGCAACACAGCAAATAGCGACGTCACATACATTAAAATGGACTTCTTGTCCGGCAACTGCACAGCTACATCTGAAAGAGACAGTGAGAGGTTTGGTTACAATAAAGTCAAATAGATCTGATAATTAATGTGGGAAAACGTTTTATTCTATTCTGAATTTCTGAATTGCATTTCATTATTTTTACCTTCAGGGTCCAGCAGTTTCTCAATTGCAAGCTGATTTTTGGCCACACTAAAGGCATTATCAAACCTTTCCACAGGACTCATTCTGGTCACATGGTCCCAGCTAATTGCATTTGGTCTGAACACAAAAGATACAATTTGACTGAAACATTAAACAATAAATGTGGAAACTACACTAACATAACTTCTATGATTACTCCATAAACACTCAAAATTTGTCTTATTTGATAATGGTAATATAATACAATGATCTATATATTATTTCAGCTTCCTGTTATTGCTAAGTTTCAGATAGAATGTCTCTTGGTCCATAATATTTAATACAGATGGGGGCAGCTAAAATGATCACTGTTAAAATGCAGACGCAGAGTTTTGTTGTAATACAGTGCGTTCTTGTGTCTAGTCAATAATAAAAATGATCAGGTTAAAAAAAAAATTACCTTTTGGATATTTCATGACAAAGTACATTTTATATTCATTTAGTTAATTGCTCTGGAAACAGCCTTAACTTTTGATCATTCTCAAACACATGAATATATACTATAGGTCTCTCTACCTCGTATACAGTCAGGGCAGCCTGAAAGTGGAATGTGTGGGTTCAGTGATCCACTTAAACCCTGGTCTAAGTCTAAACCAACACAGTTTTTTTCTCACAGATCAGGCCTGTGTGTGAACGGCCACACTCCACAAAGGGTTACACAGCAGAGCGGCAGAGCCAGGGCAGCCAGAGTACGCAACAATAACTTCTCTCATCAGATTGATTCTAGCTCCTCTAAGGACATTTTCTCATTCAAAAACTATAATATTTTGTTTGAAATTGTTATTCGCCATAGGAGCTGTCTTAATTTGTCACATTTCTGAAAACCATGGGTAGATAAGCCAACTCAAAGATCAGAAAACTAGCTCATAGTATATCAACCTTTCTATCAGATCTAGTATTAAGTTGGCCAGTCTTTCTTTGCAACATTTTTATTTCCTTGGACTACTTTTGATAGATCACTTCACAGCACACCATATAGTATAGTATAGTTTGTCACAAGCTCATTCATACCATACTCAATACAACTATACAACTCACCCTTATGTAATAGATAACCTTATGTCATGTCAATCACTACTTTGCAACCTCTTTCATATAGCCGAGATACAGTATACAGTATTACTATATTTTTGTTTTATTTCTACTTGTACATATACAGCTCTGGAAAAATAAGAGACCACTGCAAAATTATCAGTTTTTCTGATTTTACTACTTATAGGTATGTGTTTGGGCAAAAGGAACATTTTTTTTGAGTCTATAAACTACTGACAACATTTCCCACAAAATTCCAAATAAAATATTATCGTTTAGAACATTTATTTGCAGAAAATAACAAATGGTCAAAATAACCAAAAAATACATGTTTTCAGACCTCAAACAATGCAAAGAAACAAGGTCAAATTAATTATAAAACAACATAATACTAATGTTTACACTTAAGAAGAGTTCAGAAATCAATATTTGGTGCAATAACCCTTATTTTTAATCACAGCTTTCATGCGTCTTGGCATGCTCTCCACAAGTCTTTCACATTGTTCTTGGGTGACTTTATTCCACTCCTGGTGCAAGAACTGAAGTAACTCAGCTTTGTGTTTGTGTTGGAATTCAACAGAGATGCTGATTTCAGTGGTCTCTTATTTTTTCCAGAGCTGTACATATATATTTGTATAATTATGCCATACTTGACACCAGTTTCTTGCTTCTTGCCATTTTTGTGCTTCATTATTATATTTATTGTGATGTGTGAGCTACTATGTCCAAATCATTTCCCTTGTGGACCAATAAAGTTTGTCTAAGTCTAATTGTTTTAAATCATTGCTGGCAAAAAAGGTTAACAGGTTGCTAGCCACACTAACTGCACATCCCAGCTGTTAAGCAATTAGGAATTAGAAGGCCACTGTCAAACAAACAAAATTTCTCAAGACAAATGTTTATAGCTGTCTAATAAATCTTACTAACATTGTTTTGTTGCCATACACTCATATCTGATTAACAGTGCTCAATGATTTATAACTAGGGATGCAAATGATCGATTAATTCATTAATTGATAGTTGATTGACCTTATCGATCGATTAACGACTAACTGATAAGCAGCGTTTTTCACCTGAATTTTATTGTTTCAATAAGATCTTTAAGAATATAAGCTATAGTATACATAACACTGAGTCAAAAATATATCATAGTATTATTATATTGTATATTCCTCAATTAATTATTCCTTAGTAAAAAGCAGACAAATGTATTGATGCTGAATAACAAAATACAGTAATCCCTCGCTCTATCGCGGTTCGCAGATTTTTTATTTTATTTTTTTCAAAACATTTTTTATAGTGTAACATTTTTTTTATAGTGTAACATTGTGTTCTGTCCTGATTGGCTAAGAGACTAGACCAGGACTAACCGTGGACTAAACCAGGTCTAGACCAGAACTAAACCAGGTCTAGACCAGGTCTAAACCTGGACTGGACCTGGACTAAACCAGGACTCGACCAGGTCTAGGCCTGGACTAAACCAGGATTAAACCACCACGTGCCGCTGGTTTGTGGCTCGGGGCCTTGTTTCGTGACCACGCGGGTGTGCGATTAGCGATTAATTACAATGAATACATTTTGTTCGACCAACGTCTTAATCGACAATTAATCGTTACTCGATTAATTGTTGACATCCCTATTTATAACTGATGCTGACTGATAGTGGGCTAAATTCCTTGCCCACTCTTTCACTCCCAAACAAGATCAAGCAAATCCCGCCTTAACTCAAAACAGAAGAGGCACTTTAGATTATTGAGAAAACCCTTTACAGCAGTATTTTTTAAGGTTTACCCAGAGGCATTTTGGCACGTAATTTAATCAGGAACTGGAGGATTTGGTAGTCATTTTTAAACTCTGTTCTCTCCTAACATGTGTGAATCATTTCATTTACCTAAAGTGGTGTAAGATAGCATTGAAAGCCAGACCGTCGGACCAGCTGGTAGTGAAGTTGAGCACATTAACCTCTGGGTAAGATCTAGTGCACTGGCGCACCCAGCTCAGCAAGATCTTCTCACTGTTGGTTTGTTGGAGGTTGGACATGATATCTTTCATGATGTCCTTCACCTAAATGCACATATGGACAAGCGAAAATAACAGTTGTTTAATAGGTGACTTGAATAGTATTATTAATGGTGCATTATGTAACTTTTCTGTTGGATTTTCCGTTAAATGCTTTTCTTCATGGAGATGTTATTGCTTTTTCTTGAATGTTTCACAGTATGGCATTAAATCTTTCTATCTTCATGGAGATCAAACCAGACCAGTCTATGGAGAAGCAGCTCCACTCACAGTCAGAGTGCTTTTTTCTATTTCTATTTTTTTGTTTGTTTGTTTGTTATAAATCCACCTGTAATTAGTAAATGTAATGTAGAGATTTTTAATACCATATTCCAGGCAGAGCAGGAACATATGCAATAGATGACTCAACCCCAATCAAAAAGTTACACCTTTATGTATGAATAATAATTTTCATCATTATTGCAACGTTTTTTTTTTTTACAAATGTTAACAATAATTGTGGCACTGTTCTTATAGGTGCATTATTTAACATTTTCTTATGGGCGTCCGTCACATGCTTGCCTACACAGATGTATTATTGCTTAGCCTGGAATGATAACAGGAGAAGTTCAATTTGTCAACTGGACAAAGTTTGTTTGGTTGAAAACGTTTCGCCGCTCATCCGAGAGGCTTCGTCAGCTCTAATAAGAATACTGGTAAGACACTTGCTTATATCTTGCTGTAGGGAGGAGCTACCTAGCTAACTACGTTCCGGAACTATCTCATTGGTTTCCGTCTTTTGTTTCTCTGGCGTCTAGCTAACGCCAACTGCCAACTGCTGGAAATTTGTCTAAATACCACCTATTTCCAGTTCAGAGGGAACTTCTACAGGCAAATCCATGGCTGTGCGATGGGCTCACCGGTCTCCCCTATCATGGCTAATTTATACATGGAACAATTTGAACAGAGTGCCTTAGCTTCATATCCAGGCTCTCCGCCCACACACTGGTTTCGTTATGTTGATGATAATTTTACAAAAATCAAAATTCAAGATTTGGAACCTTTCACTGCACATATCAATTCTGTAGATCCTAATATCAAATTCACCCGTGAAGATGCCAAGGATAACACATTGGCGTTCTTAGATTGTGCAGTAACGATAGGAGGAGACCGGGGACTCCAAGTAGAAGTCTTCAGGAAGCCCACACACACAGACCAATACCTGCTTTTTGATTCACACCACCCACTGCAGCACAAACTGGGTGTTATTCGGACATTACAACACAGGGCCCAAGTGGTTCCCACAAGCACAGAGGGTAAGGAAAAAGAAGAACAACATGTGCAGGAAGCCCTCTCTGTTTGTGGTTATCCCAAATGGGCTGTTAACAAAACCAAGAGAGACAAGGGCAAGAAACAAGATAATAGAGAATCCGAACCCAGGAGGAAAGGGGTAGCGATTCCGTACCTGGCCGGCGTGTCGGAAAAACTACAGAGGATTTTCAGACAATATGAAATCCCAGTTTATTTCAAACCCACAAACACTTTAAGACAAAAACTCGTCCACCCAAAGGACAAAACACCGAGCCACAAACAAAGCAATGTGGTCTACTCCATTCAGTGTAGTGAAGACTGCAGTGAGCGCTATATTGGAGAAACCAAGCAGCCACTTCACAAGAGGATGTACCAACACAGACGGGCGTGCCAGAGTGGACCGTCTTCTGCCGTATATCTTCACCTAGAAGCCACGGGTCATTCATTTGAGGACAGTGAGGTTCAGATCTTAGCCAGGGAAAATAATTGGTTTGAGAGGGGAGTTAAAGAAGCTATTTTTGTCAAAAAAGAAAAAAAAAGAAAAAAAAGAGAATCCTTCTCTGAACAGAAATGGTGGAGTCAGACATAATTTACATCCCATCTACAATTCCATTCTTAAGCCTAGATCAAACAAACAGGGAAACAATAGGGCTAGCCGGGCAGGGCCAGAGGTGTGAAAAACAGGCGTGTAGGGATGAATAGGGATCGTTAGCTAGACGCCAGAGAAACAAAAGACGGAAACCAATGAGATAGTTCCGGAACGTAGTTAGCTAGGTAGCTCCTCCCTACAGCAAGATATAAGCAAGTGTCTTACCAGTATTCTTATTAGAGCTGACGAAGCCTCTCGGATGAGCGGCGAAACGTTTTCAACCAAACAAACTTTGTCCAGTTGACAAATTGAACTTCTCCTGTTATCATGGATTCTACCTGGACGACTGAGGGACTTTTCACGCATCTTAGCCTGGAATGTTCAGCGGTATGGCATTAAATGTATCTCCATGGCGATAAGCAGGTGACAGCACAAGGTCAAGGTCAAATCTCCACCAGAAAAGTCAGTGGACCTTTAAAGCGTATAAGTGGATATGCATTGAAAGAAAGCTCAAATGTGGTCAGCAGATGTTGGCCGGCCTGTGTACTCACCTGCCAGTGGAGAATAATGCTCCAGATGAGGCCCAGGGTGAGTTTATGATTCCCATCAACGATATCGGTGCCCCCGATGTTTACCAGCTCCACCTGCACACACAGAGCAAACACTTCACATGAGAAAAACACATCTGCAGAAGAGACAGACGTGGAAAGAAGAGATATTTGGGCTTTGTAGTGAATCAACTATCAGCCTTAAAACTCCAGCACTGCCAATATTTAGTTTTGGGTGATTTGCAGCGTAAAAATACTCATAGAGCTTTATTTGAACACTTTAGTGCAAATAGATAACTGGTGAAAATTACACAGCTTATGGTGAAAAAAGAGGCTGTGGGTGATTTTTTTTGTATATTTAAAGATGCACTTTTCTGGTAGAGGATCTGCCAGCTGCTGTTATTGCTTTTCCTGGAATGTTCCGTGGTATGACTTTAAACATAGACATCTAGCATTTATTAATTGTGGGCATTTCTGTTGTTCAAAAATACAATAATTCCTTCTGTGAATAGGACCTTTCCACAGATCTGAACTGTGCTGTTACCTGCTAGTCTCTCTTGTGATAGATACAGTAGGTTTAATCTATACTGTGGAACATTCTAAAAAAAAGCAATAACATTTTCATGGAGACAAGCAGGTGGCAGACCCTCCACTAGAAATGTTACACAGTGCACCTTTAAATTAAATAATTTGTGAGAAAATTTGAAATCGGCCATACATATTGACGACAAAATATCAACAGTTTATCAAAAACCCACATTTCAGTACTATTCCTACACCTCTGTAATAATTACTACATATACTGTATGTAACTACAGTTTGAAAAGGCTGTCATTTTATTTAGCCATTAACATTTTTAAAAAAAAATTAGAAACATATAGTAAAAGTTGAAACCTACAAAGAGGTGATCCTATTTAAAAGAGAACATTGGCCTTCAAATATTTAACAAATGTTTACAAATGTTTACAAGTTACAGTACATCTAGACAGCCTTAAGTGAAAGCAATAAAAGCATAACTACAGGTGAGGGACAAGTTGTGCTTCTACACATTAAACACTTGACATTTAGGGTATGGTCACATATTCAGACGCCACTCAAAGGAAATATTTCTAAATTTTCAGTTAAAGCAATGGAGCCGATACTAAACTAAACTGTTTTGAAATGAAGAAAGCTGTAGAGGTTACAAGCAATTTCCACAAGCCTTGGATCCCACGGTTAAAGTCAGAGTATTAAGACCAACCATTGTGTACAAAGTGGAGGTGGAAAAATGAGCAAAAGTGCAAGGGCAGCAGATGGGCAAAGGAAAACACAGGGCAAGCGAACATAAAATGACCCATTCAAACAGAAGGTCAGAGGAGTACACAGGATTCTTCAATGTAATGAACAGCATGTTCAAAAACAAATCCACCATAGTTTTACTTCACTGATGTCTGAATGGAGCTAGATAATTACAGGGCAAAAATGAAAACTGGGTACATACATTATTTTGATGTAGGACTTGAAGTACTTTGTTGACGTTGTTGAGGGCATGTACTCTAGTGGAGCCTCTCTCTTTGGTCTGCAGAAGAGGAAACAAAACAAAAGTTACTTCATTTACTTCCTGTTAATGGACAAAAATACAATTTACTTTCAGTATTTGGTATGAGTGATTCAAGTCACGTCAGCAAGACTGTAAAATCCAATGTAATACAAGTTGTTGTAGCTAGCTATTCCATAATCTTTAACACTGCAGTTGGTAATCACATATACAGTGATTTAAATGAATATAAGTCTAGATCAATTTAATGATTAATCTATAGCAATCATTCATAACAAATAATAGAATACTGTACATACATAAAAAATATACACATTTAAATGCTTTTATGCAATAAAAAAAAAAGTTCATTTCAACTATTTCAACTTTTTTGCCATGTACCCATCGGTATTTGAGCATTTGCCATCATATATTCATTATCCTATCAGCAGTACACACAGGGCAACTTATGGAAGGAATGCCGAGATGAGTGGCTGCCAACTCTGGAGCTCTTTTAAGTGTGCACACAGTTAAACCTCATATTAACACCCAATTATGGACCCAGTATTTTCTATCGGATGCCGTTTGCTCAAGTCAGGTGTCTGTTGCCACCCAATATAGCTACAAGTGCTTGAAAACAGAAATTAGTCTAGTGGTAATTGATGAAAGAGACCCAAATTCCAGCTCAAAGAAGAGGAATCGTAATTGTTATTTACTGTACATAACCAGGACAGCTACAATATTGGATAATGGCAATATAATGGGGTACTGCATCATCTACTAACCAGGACAGAGCCAGTGAGGCCTTCCAGCAGGTCCAGCAGTTTCCTCCCATCCTTTAGGTCGGAAAACATGTCTTTGATGGGCGTCTTTTCATTCTAAATAACATAAAAGTTAAGATAAAGTTTTGATTAAGAGCTGACCCATGTTTTAATACATTTCTGATCCCGAGTGTTACCTTTGAAAATTGAGCATTGATCCATTTGGTGAAGGTTTTCTTTTGTACCGAATCATGTTCATCTGTAAAAAAATAAAATAAAATAAAAAATTAACAGATTTTTAGAGGCAAGTTCGAACAACATAGCAGAATTTCAGTTGACCAGAAAAAAATGCACCGGGCTTGTACAAACGACATAGAAAGCAACGTGAGATGCAATTTTGCCCAATAGATATATACACATTTTAAGAAGAAATACTACTCTGCGTTACAGCCATTCCATTCCAGCGTCTGTTGAATTCCAACACAAACACAAAGTTGAGTTACTTCAGTTCTTGCACCAGGAGTGGAATAAAGTCACTAAATGTGAAAGACTTGTGGAGGGCATGCCAAGACGCATAAAAGCTGTGATTAAAAATAAGGGTTATTGCACCAAATATTGATTTTTGAACGCTTCTTAAGTGTAAACATTAGTATTATGTTGTTTTAAAATGAATTTGATCTTGTTTCTTTGCATTGTTTGAGGTCTTATTTTGACCATTTGTCATTTTCTGCAAATAAATGCTCTAAACAATAATATTTTTATTTGGAATTTGGGGAAAATGTTGTCAGTAGTTTATAGACTCATACAAAAAAATTCCTTTTGCCCAAACATATACTTAGTAAGTAGTAAAATCAGAAAAACTGATAATTTTGCAGTGGTCTCTTATTTTTTTCCAGAGCTGTATATTATATTACATTATATTATAGAGATTTACAGGCCTACTCAGACGTATAATGCTTCAAAGAGAGGAGGTAAAAACACACATGGACACGCCAGTCACTTCAGCGCTCCTGTTCTCCAGATTGGGCTGTATACATATTTCACATTCTCTGCCCACTCGAGCCTTTACTCAGCTCCTGCTTTAGCCTCAACCAACGTGCCTCTGTAATAAGGTTTTATTGTTTTCCAGGCACAGACAGAGCTGCTTTGAAGTGCTTTATGACCTGCAGATCAGAGCAGTCCAAGAAAGATCATTATTGGCCTAATATCTTTGACATGTCTTAATTTACTTCAGTAGCTGCTTTTACATTTAAATCTATAGGTATTATTGTATTGTGATGATTTTCAAATTGTAGCTTACTGGACGGATCTGATTATGGAGTCTTTCTCTGATTTAGTCACACATCTTGGCCTGTGTTAGCCTTCATTTATGTAATGTAATAAATTCAGTTAAATTCACATATTCCCTATGAATATGGATCTACATCGGGTACATCTTCACAGGGCTGATAGTAACACTAACACAGAGAATCATTAAAAACACATTCACAGAGGGTGGTTAGAGTCACATATTTGTCCAGTAAAATTATGTCTGGATGGTGTAAAGACAACAAATAGTAAAATTGAATAATAATTAATTTAATACCAGAAAGTATGCAGACAACACTAAATTGAGCCCACAACCTCCTTAAAGGAGAATTAACGTTTTTTACAATCTGAGCCTTATTTCGGTAATAAAACAAGTTGTTTTACTCACCCATAGCACTTTGGTGTCATATGGAGCATTTCCGGAGATGTTTTAGATTAGTGATCTCCGTAACATGAGTTCTCGGGGCAAATGTATGCGGTCTCCAAATAACACAAACTTTAGCACTTTTCAAATCATAGAAGCTCAAAGTCTTAGTCTACGCTTTCGTTTGAGTCAAAAGTGGCCTGTAATCCGAGATTTAGCCATAGTTTCGAGTAGATGAGGACGCCAGTGCGCATGTGCGGAGTCACATCTTATTTCGCCCTCAGCTCTCGGGACCCAAACATGAAACGCAAAGCTGTAAATTATGGATAAATTTCGGAATACAGGCCACTTTTAACTCAAACGAAAGTGTAGACTAAGACATTGAGCTTCTATGATTTGAAAAGTGCTAAAGTTTGTGTTATTTGGAGACCACAAATATATGCCCCGAGAACTCACGTTACGGATATCGCTAATCTAAAACATCTCCGGAAGTGCTCCATATGACACCAAACAACTTGTAAAACAACTTGTTTTATTACCGAAATAAGGCTCAGATTGTAAAAAACGTTAATTCTCCTTTAATAATAGCGGTGTCAGTTACAATCTTTGTCAAGATTTTGGAGGCAGTGCATAACTTCTGGTTCAAGATGTAACAAATTTCTGCAATTTCTTTCTCACAATTACCACCTCATTATGCTGTCATCGTTCACCTGAGGTCAAACGGGCAGAAGTAACATCTGTTCCCAAACACCAGAACAAGCATCGTAGAGAGGAGAGCTTCAATGAGCGCTGTGTGCATAGACGTAAAACTGCCACCGTCATCCAACTAACTGCTGTGTAAAGCCCCATGAAGTGAACAACAGGTCAGGGGTTATGATGACTGGCTCCAGCAGTCAGCTCCATTGTTTTGGATGTATGTGGTGAATGTGAGTGAAGCCACGGGCAGAGGTGAGATGGGGCATAAAAACAAGAATGTACTGCAGGCTGGGTCAGAAGACGAGGCAACAGATGAGGGGAGAATAACTTGCAAAAGACAGGCGAAGGTTGCTTTACAAACATAAGGCTTTCCATAAATGCATACCTAATGTAACCCAACAATAAAGTATGTCTTTGCTAAATTTTTAAATAAAGTTTTTGCACATAGATCCTAACAAATGAATAATAAACTAATTGTTTTCCAGTTTTTGTTATTTCAATTTAAAACTTCAGTAGCAATTTATGTTTTTTTAGACCAAAATATTGACATCAGGTATTGTTAGAGCGGAAACATATATGTGCGAAACAAAACATTTTTTGTGCAATGTTGGACTAATCCACTTTACTGTTTATAATGTCTTTATTCCATGTCACTGTGCTTGAAAAAGAGATGTGAATTATGATAGTATTCAGATTTATGTAATGTCAAAACAACAAATAAGTCAGTATAGTATATCAGTCAGTACGTATATATTTGTAAAAAGAACATTGAAAATAGTTTAGTGACAAAAGCTTTATGGAGAGCAGACAGGTGAGTAACTTCCCTCCCTGACTTGTTGACACCCTGTGACGGCCCCCCGAGGCCTCAGAGGCTCCCAGTGGGCTCAGGTCTCTGGGCTCTGAACCTTTCCACCTCCACAACACAAAGCACCCAATTCATCCAGGACGCTCCCCCCACCCCGCTCCCACCTGACGAGGGCTGCTCCTCGACCCGGCCAGGAATGTCCCTCTGCAGGACGGATCAAAGCTCTGGCACAGCTGTGAGTCTCTCGGCTAAACAGGGATTGTATTAGCATTAACGTTACACGTGTTCACTTGTGATGTTGCATGTTTTATCTATAAATGTTGACAGTTACAGCTAGGATCTTACTGCTCTATAATATTACACAAAATTGACTCTTGTGAGCTTTAAGATATGATAAAATGTTACCTTCTCAAAAAGATACCTGGAGTTGTATTTTGTTTCATTCATGCATGTAATAGGGATCCACCGATCCACATTTTTTCACTTCCGATCCGATTTCGATACCTGAATTTGGATATCGGCCAATACCAATACTATTTCAATACCAAAACTGTTTGTTTTCAATATTATCATCATTATTGTTTAACTACAAATAAACTCATCTCTACAGGCAAGTAGGCCTATGATATGAACAAGTGTATGTGTGTCCCAAAAGGCAACTTGAGATAAGTATAGGTCATAAAACGACGTCAGAGGAGCAGGAAATTCTGTGATATCAGCTAACCTGGTTGACACTCGGTTGTAGAGTTCGGGTAGCGCAGTCTCTGATAAATAGCTTCCGCCTCTCGGTACAACGGCTTTGCAAACATTTCACGTTGCGGTCTTGCTTTGAGGTGTTTCTAGTAAAAAGTATTTCCACACAGCGGACATGTTGTGGTGAAAAGTTGGTTCACCTGCTAGCTCGCGCTGCTAGTTCGCCTGCAGCTGGCTGCAAACTGTGGAATGGATTTCCAGAACGTTGGCGTGTCTCATCATTACTCTGTGTCTCATTGAGATACGCCTCCGTTCAGGAAATCCATTCCACATTTTGCAGCAGGAGCAGAGCAGCCGACAGGGAATCACATGTGGAGTCATTTCAGCAGATAATCTGTACAGACATGGCTCATGGATCGGAAATTTTCGCAGGTTGGATCGGAAATTTCCAATCCGTGAATTACGTTGATATCGGAACCCGATACCCATACTGGATCGGCCCTAACCTGGGAAATTCCAGGCTGCTTTCGTTCGTTCCGATCTGAAAGACAGCCTGGCAACTATGGCAGAGCGAGCTCTCCAGATTCTGGGAGCCAATCAGAGAGCGGGGAGGGGTGGAAAGACGGTGACAAACGGAAGCTTGTAGTTTGAACTGACAACTGACATGATTGGCTATGGGCTACGACAAATGATAGACATTCGTGACGCCCAATAAACGGCCGTTGGGGATCGTAAACCACACCTATTTCGAAGGTGGCTTCCAGACCATATCTCACTTGTGATATGGTCAGGTGTAAACCAGGCAAGATCGGCCCCATCCCTAGCATGTAACCCTTTATTATTAGTCTATGTGCATCTCCAAAGTTCAAAATGTTCATTTTTTTGCCTTTTTTTTTTTCCAAGCATATGCAGAGCACAAAGAAATGTCTATATTTTTCAGTGTGCATATATGTATTATAAGAAATATCATTACTAATAAAAGAAAAGAATATACACTGCTTGCTTGAAAGGAAGTTAGAAGTAAAAATACTTATTTGCTCTGTTCCACATTGTGATGTCATGAAGCGGTAGTTTTCAAGTTAACTGCTACCTTTTACCTTTCATTCAGTAAAGATTGGCAATTACAGGGATGAAATTATCAAAATTATTTCAGTGAAGGTATAAAGAAAATCACAGCAGAGCTCTTTCTGTACTACCACTCAAGGTGGGACAGAGTGCTTTTTTGTTTGGGAGAAGAACTTTAAATATGTAGGATATGTGTGTTAAACATGTGTGAATAAAACAAAACACGACTCTAGGTATGTTTTTGACGAGGGAACAACATTATAACAGATCAGAAAACAGCTTAATATGGGCTCTTTAAATTTATGGACTACACCCCATTACATTTACAAGTATACGATGAGCCTGGAAAGAACCATTGCATAACTGCATTTTAGATTAATACATCTGCTTTAAATAGTAATATCAACATTCCCAGGCCATACAGTCTTACTTCAGCCATGTTATAGATTCCACTTAAGATGACAGAATAAAACTACACACACATCCAATGTAAACAGACAGAGACAGATATTGGCGCACCTTACACATGTCTCTCACTATGCACACTATGAGCAGACCTGGCTTCATATTACACACACTCAAATACATATGCTACTTCTGATGCCTTCTTTATGATTTATCTGTCAGTATATAAATCCATGTCTGAATTTGGCACAGGTTAGTTGTAGGGCTGCATAGTCAAATTGAAATTTGAGTAGCCTACAAGACTTAATTATCAAACCACAAAGACAATATAAAGCAATGCAATGTCCACTGTAAACAACAAAATATCCTGTGTTTTTATTGGAAAATATTGCTCCTTACACGACAAACATATTCCAAAATGCATGGGATTCTTGTATTAGTTAAGCAGTTCATATTTCAGTCAGCCCTCAAATGTTAATGGACTTGAATGTATGTGCACAAAATCCTACTTTTCAAGCATACTGTAAATCACAATTGCAACTAGATTTTTAATTTTTTTCCCAAATTGCAGGCCTAGTTTAGTTGGCCATTTGAAAGATTTACCACACCAGTCATGTTGGCGCGTATGACTAAACTGCACCACGTTTGTAAGAAAAACAAATAGCAGGCTACAACTCTGACAGAAGCTCATTTAACTACAGTCCAGCCAGTCGGATGTCGACAATATGTAAGGCCAGGGTCAAGTACAGTAAAAGTGCGAGAGACACTTCCTCCCAAACTAAGCAGGAAGTTATGATTACATCAGGAAGTAATCCCAGTGCTGTGCGCTCACAGCTCAATAAATAGACATTATGAGATTAGGAATAGGATGTTGACTTTAAGGTAGTTTTAATAACATGTTTATGAATTATAATTATTAAACCCTAGTGTTTATTATATTGAGCAATCAGGAAAGACATGTGAGCTAATGTCTATGTAGTCCATAAAGTCACAGTACTTGCATCTGCCTAACAGAAGTAAATGGACTGTAATGCTTTGGCTATTCTGACAAAAAAAATACTTATTTGATATGAGTTACACTATTCAGTTGAGCATTTGAAAGCTTGTAATGGCAGTTAAAACAATGATCTTTTCACGAGGGAACACCCTTCAAGAGCTGTAATTTAGGAGATGCAATCATTCATCCAGCCATCTTAATTTCAAACTTTCTCAGTTTACCACAACTGTAAGTACACACTGTTTACTTGATAACATACATCTGACTATAAACCATTTTGCCTATGGAAATCAAACCAGCTTCTAAACATGGAAGAATAGTGAAAACATAACTGATGGTGTATCTGTCAAAGCCAGCTGGTAACACATAACAGACAGTCATAGTAAATAAACAGCCATAGCCTCCCAGTGTGTGCGCTTCTTTCACAGGTGGAGAGTTTGTGACCACACAGCAGGCCCAGTGGGAAATGGAGTGAGGTGCTGAAGTGAAAACCAAACAAACCTAAGAGTTACCACGGCAGCATCACACAGTCAACATGAGGTCAGAGCTTCAACAAATACAGAGTTTACAAAGTGTAGCTGCACTAAAGTTTTAGACATATAAAATGGACTTGTCGTGATAGATCCAGGAATACATTTATAGTCAGTGACAAATAACAACAAGCAAAAAAGTTGTGGGATCATATGTGTACTGCATCTTCAATCACATTACAGGCAAAAACTCTGCTTAGCTAGAATAATAATCATATTAAAAAAGACATATTCAAACAGTACATCTGTAAAACAAAATAGATATTTTTTGTTTTTTGTACTTGTTAATATATAGCCTACTCCATCTTCTTTGGCATGTCAATAGAAACTGATCTGTTAAATATTGCATTAACATGTTACTAACTGCAATTCTTTCATACAGTTTTTTTTTAATTAATCATCACCACCACAAAATGTAGGTATGGTTGTGCAATTAATTAATTGGTTTTAAGTGAGATTCATTCCAGAGCAACTAAGAATCTGGTTTGTGGAGATGAGTAAGGATACAGGTTTTTCATGTTTTGTTTTATTTTGAGTTAAAAAATGCTTTAAATTTAGACTATTTTTAGCTAAAAAGTCACACAGTTCACTTCAAGTTCAGAGATGTATTCAAACTGGACAGTCCCCCGTAATGCTCAAAAGTATCTGTTTACTTTTAGCCTCAGCTCAGTGCTTTCAATCACTTCAGTTGTCCAACAGCTCAGTCATTGCAGTAAAGCCACTTCCACACAGAGGCCTGACTCATAAAGCGTTTCCTAAGGTGAACCTGTCCTTGACTAAGACTCAGCTGTCCGCCCTTTCAGTACAGAACAACCACACACAGCACTAACATGTAAACCAATGACTCACATTTCAATCAAACTTCGACTCCTTTGAACTCTCTCCATTTGCTACACTATTACATAAATATTTGTCACTTTAATTCATTTGCAAACACATGAACTTTGTAGCCAAGAAGGAATGCACAGAATTCCTATAATTTCCCAAGAATTCCTCCCTCCTCCCCACAGCGATCACTTGTCTGAGCCTGTCCCAGCCTTGTTGACACTCTTCCCTCACCAACATTTGGGAATTTGTTAGGAAAACAGTCAGAACGTCCAGGAAGATTATCCCATATCCCCACTTAGCAGGCTGGCAAACACACCTTTCGTGAGGCAGGCTATGTAATGGCGTAATTAGAGGGGAGCAAAGCGGTGAGGGTTAACACTGCTGCGTACAGTCTATTGTGCAGTCGGATCTACACGCTAGCTTCTACAAATAAGCAATGTAAAAGGCGGAATAACTACTCAAAGGCTGTACTGTTTTTCACCATTATATTACTATGAATAATATACTTTGAAAAGGGGAATAAAATAATAGTCACCAGCTACTTCATCCATTAAGCCTATTGCTTATAATAGATACTGTACTTTTATACTACTACTTTTAATACTACTTTTTATACTACCAACTTTGGTACTACTCCTGCCATTTCCTATTACCTATGACCACTTGATTTATAATGTTGAGTGTGTATACAGTATAAGTACCACTTACTTTCCTCAAATATGTGTACTCAAATGTGTGTACTCAAATAAACTTATGTCAGAAGGGAAAAAAATTTAAAACCTGCTCGGTCATTCATGTTTTTACAAATCAAGTCACAATCTAAAATTTAAGATAGGGTTGTTTAAGTTAAAATGTGTTTCAAAATGTCTTAGTTGATGTATGGGGTATATCCACAATGAATCTTTGAAAATATGTTATTATACTATATTAGCTATCATTAAATATTAAAATATAAAAAATAAACAGAAAAAAGATCCCAATTGCTACACCTCACCGCTGCACCTGCTGTGAACACATCCAGCCAGTCCATTGTCCTACCTGTGAGTTTAGGCCCATCCTCTGCCATCTTTATCTGCAAACTTCCTCCACTTAACCCCTCCAAAAACCCAAAACAAAAAACTGATCCCCCAGCCGGACAAGACAGGACCTGGGACTATGGGCACACTGCGGGCATGGTTTGTTCCCTCTCCTCAGTCTCTGCTGGATCAGTGAGAGTGGAGATGAGAGGAATGCAGGAGAGGACTGAGGGGAGGTGGGACAGTGAGGGGGTAAGCAGGGGCCATAGCACAGTGGGCCGGGGCCAATCTGTGTTGAGTCATAACGCATGGTGGGACAGGGGGCCAAACACAGAGACCACTGTTCTGTACCATCGCAGCATACATCAGTGGGAATTCCAGGAACGTCAACAGATCAAATATGGGCACCCATGCAAAAACATGGATATAACAGCAGATTAATCAGAGAGAATTCTAGTGTTTACATTAAAGGTGCACTGAGTAAATTTTGGGGTAAGGGGTCCGTCACCTGCTTGTCTGAATGGAAATGTTCTTCCATTACTTAGAATGTCCCACAGTATGACATTAAACTAATCTCCATGGAGAAAAGCAGATGACCATCAGGCATAGTTACAGGTCAGATCAGTGGAATCGCAACTCTGCTTACAGTAAGATTGCATGTTTTTGTATGTGTTTTTGAACAATAAACATACATGTTGTGAAATAACATTCAATACTGTGGAAGATTCCTGGCAAAGCAATAACATCTCCACAGAGATAAGCCAGTAGCGTACCCTCCAACACAAGTTACACAGTGCACCTTTAAAGCAGGGCTGGACAAAAACTGTAATAGGCCTACAATTCCTTAGAGCATAATTCACAATTGTGCTCTAAGATTTCACTTCCCTGTGGGTGGTTAAATTCACTTGTCATTCACTGTGAACATGAGACTGGCCAATAAGATGAGTGGATGCTGAAAGGTAAAGAGTAACGTGTCTGCATTTGAACATAGGGCAGCATCATATTTAAAAAAACACTGAATCAGTTTCCAGAGTCCTAGAATTGATTTGACTTTGACTTATTTGTTTGTTCTTCTACTGTCACATTGCCCATAAACAACAATAACACAAACACCTTTCACAATCCTCTTCGCATACCACTCACTAGTATTCACATGCAAGACGTATTTACAACGGAGTGGTTTACTGCTGTTGTGGCTACCAGTGTTGTGGCTCACACATTGAGCAGTTTTTGAAACTTTTTCATTTGGTTTGACTGAGACACAAAGGCGACTGAGAAGTACAGTGTGTTGCTGCAGCTAAACTTGAATTTCCCTTGAAATCAATAAAGTATCTATCAGACATCTTTTACAAGCCACTAGCACAGATTTAGAATACCTTTTTCAGACAAAGTTAAGCAGGGTCCAAGCACCTTTGAACAGCCAATTAGCTCTCATCCCAAAGGATCGTACAGGAACTCACATGGCTCGTGGCTCAAGTTTGAAATAAATGCAAAGACAAAGACAGATGACATACTTATTTGATTTTTGTCTGAAAGTTCTTCTTTTACAATACTTTTTATGAGGTGAAAAGAACATAAGAAAAAAGGATTTGGTACCTCAACTTATTAAAAGACATTTTAGATGTAGCTTATGAATTGTTTTAACTGTGACATTTCACAAAAAAAATGATTCAAGAGCAGTGCTGGACTTAAGGCTTCTAGATCACGTTTTATAGAAAACATAATTGCAAACACTGTACTTGCCTTCAGCAAGTACTTTGCTATACACAGTACCTTGCTATACATACTATACATACACTTTTATATGTGTAACGGTAAAGTTTAAGGTAAACTAAAGTATCTAAAAGTATCTAAAGTATCTCAAAGATGAAAGCAAAAAGCTAAAGCATACCATCTGTGATAAAGTATTAGTAGCAGACGTCTAAATTTACTACTGTGAACTTTACATTGGTACAGTATATTCTCATGCACTTACCTAAATTCTGCTCCTGCCTGTGTCTTTCTTTCTTCCTAAAATAGTTACGCTTTCGCCATGACCACCATCTACTTTTATTCATCTTATAAAATTTTGACACAAAGAAAGAAAAACTAACATTATGTAAACAGGAACAGGAAGAAACTGATGATGGAGGTAGAGAAAGAGTGAAAGAGGAAGTAGAGTTGCGAGGGGGGTTTGGTGATAGTTGGGCCCATCAGGAGGTGGCGAGGACCACCCCACTGTATCAAATGAAGGAACTGACAATAAAAAAGTAAGAATAATTTGTTGACAATGACAGAATTGAAACTTTGATCATGCTTGCTCAACACTGATGGATTTATATATATTTAAATACAGTCATTAAAATTCAATACAGTTCCATTCATGCCAAATGCCATTACCACAAGAAATAAAATTAGACTTACAAAATATGCATTCTTTTAAAATAATTTTCCATCTTAGTGACCTCTGACTTAAGTAAAATGATATGTTCAATAGACGTCACTACAGCTGCTTTAGGACCACTGAGAGGAATGAAGTGGAGTCAGGGTGAGGCCAGTCGCAGGCAGTGGACCAAGAGGGACTTTCCAGATCTACATCAACCAGAATGGACCAAAAGAAGGTCTAGTGTTATTCACAAAATACTAAAATACAGTATCATCTTTTATTCATTAAAAACTTTTGCATGACGAGCCTGTTAGATGGAACTGTTGGATTGATATGACATTTTTACAAAGTTCAAAATCTCATTTTCAGTGATCATGAATAGCAGATCACGAACACTGCAACTAAATACGACATATTATGAACAAAACCTGCTTACATTGTAATTTAGACCTCTACAAACATGTCCAGAATGCAAAGAATTCTTTTATTAGATATTTTTCAGTCCTTTCTTGAATGTACCATTATATAGGGTTTAATGTGAGCAAAGTTTTTATAAATGCTTGTTTTGTTTGTATATTTTTTTTTGTTTCATTTTGTTTTGTAGGGTTTTTTTTTCCCTTGAATTTCCCTATTTCCCTAAGTATCTCTCTTTTTGTCTCTCTTTCACCCAACTAATGTACTATGAAACAAATATGTGAAATATTCCACATATTACAGCACACTACAGACTAATTTCAATGTAAGGCGTCTTGAGTGTATACGTTTCATGAATTATTATTTATTATTACAATTTAGCAGACTATAAAATGAAAACATGTTAAATCATTGGACTGTTTTTCTATGGGCCTCTTTAGGTATGCTTTGCTTTATATATAGAGCAACCAGCTATGAGAAGCATGGATTTCCAAGTGCCCATCTAGCCTTAAAGAGTTAATCTGGACTGTGTCTGGGCCTCAGCCTATTTTTTGTTGTGGTAAATCCTGTCATGCGAGAGGTCAGAAGGTAAGATTTGCCAACAGGGATTTGTAGTTCTAATGAGCAGGTCTCACAGTAGGCAACTCTTTAAGGCAAGTGCACAGAAGAAGATGTAGTGTACTCATTTTACAACCTCAAGAGCAGACAAGACAGATAATTCTCAACCCAGTCCACAAGTTTAAATGTCATGGAGAATGGGTGGAGTGGAGTTATGCTGAAAGAACACTCATAAGGCTGGGGCACTGAGTCCCACAGTCAACTCCACCCAAGGGTGACGTTTTGAGCCACAGTTTCCATTCCCAAAAGTTCCAGCTTCTATTTTCCACCCACTTTCCGAACTGTTGGAGTGAGCTATAGCCAGTAAAGAGGCTATTGGATATTTATAACTACACAACACAAGCAGCATTCCCATAGGAGACGTGCTGTTCCTCCATTCAAGAGAACATAAAAGTGGCATGAAGTCAAGGAAGCAAGAAAACAAGCTGTTATCATGATCGCTTACGGGTGGTTTTCAATTATGTCCAAGTAAAAGAATAAATAATTAGATGTAATGGTTTATGAATGTACAACAAATAACTATTCTGCACATAAAGATCACAAAAAGCCATTTTGTTCAACAACAGTGTTTTGCTAATACTACACCAAAAGAACTATCCCAGCTCACCATAGCAGGTGTAGCAAAAACAATGAAAACACAAAAGAAAAGTGGCAAGTCAATCATGTGCATGCGCTTCTTTGCCCTGTGTTATGCAATTACAACTATCTAGCACACCTCCAGACTAGTTAACCCTTAACTAGTAAATCTTGAATGTCTGTTTATTGTTCTTCAGAAGAGACAACCAAAGCACACCCATTTTTTCCTGTAATTGCTTTTATGAATTAATCAGTTTAATAGTTTAATACGCTGTCATTTACTCTCCATTACATTGTGCCTGACTATGCATCATCACGACAACAACAAAGTGAAACTGAAGCATGGGTTTTTTACAATTTTCAAACACATTAACCACATTTTACGTAATTGAGTAGAAGTTTAATCCTTGACCAAAAACTTGACAAGGTGGAAAGTAAAGATAAGGTGTACAACAAATGCCAGACTGCCACTGAAATCATCTCCACCCTATTGCAATACAAACATTTAAGAAATAAGAGATTTGTCACAGGTAGCTGAGCAAGTAGGGTGACATAAATCTAACCACTCCCGAACTCCAGCTGCATTCCTATCCAAAGAGACAGCATAGTTTGTTTCAACATCCAACATTAGTGCACACGTACACAGCACAAAACTGAACAACTAAAGTAAGAGAATGGGCATGGTAGGTACAGCATAAACAATGGGGAGATGGATCAAGAAGCTTGGGTCGAGTAACCTGAACATGCCCCTTTAGTGAGGTTCTCAAGTGACAAATAAACGTGTGAGAAAATGGGTCATAGCGGTTAAACAACAGCCAAAACAAGATGGGTGATATCTGACCTTTCATACTGGTCTCCAAACTTGAATAGGTGAACAGAGGGAGGGGCAGGACCGGAAAGATAGTCTAAGGCAAACGTTAACCAAACACTGGTTGGCTTTGCCTCTAATGTGGTTTTGAATAAACAAAACAAAACAATATGTTGGACACTTCGGTAGCTAGGTCAATGCAGTGTCAGAGAAACAGTGAGAGAAGGTGAAGCTGTTACTCTCATGTTTGACCAATTGAGGGTTGTTGTTTTTTTTCTCTCTCTACGCACATTATATACTGTATGTCTGACCCTTTGCAGTCAGTTATGGAGTTACATAACAACCTTAACATCTGGAAAGCCTGACAGCAGCACCTCAGATTCCTGCAAGTGCAAGTGTGCATGTCTTTGAACAGTGCAGCGGTAGTACCTGACAAATGCCCTTACTTTGACAGTTATACTACGCACTAGAAAATATACCCAAATGCTACAGAATCAGGGGAGACTCGGATATTTATTAAGTGGTTTCGATAAGTAAGACGCTAGAAGGTACCATTTAGTTTAACAGACCACACTGTTGTAAAGGGTAAGTGCACATGACCAAGTTCATTAATGTTTCTGTCAATGTGCTCTAGCAGCTGGGAAAACATACTCTCACCTCCCCTCCACCCTCACCTGCCTCTACTGACCAGACTCTATAACTGCAGTACAAAACGCCTAACGCATCTTTGTTTTGATTTTGCTACACTGTGTGCAAAATTGTCCTTATTTCCTATTACAAAATGAAGACTTTCTGGTTGCTATATAACTTGAATGCGACGTGTGTTCGAAAAGGATTGTGGTTTTGAGACGAGCGTTGTTAAATTGCTAACTCCATCGGAGCAGTGGAATTCCTGGCACAGACTCTGCCAGGTCTCTGTGGCATTCTGCTTGGTTGTGCAGGCAGACATTGCATATGAAGGTCTTAAGTACTGTAAAATACCCAAACAAGGAGGGATTTCTATTTAAACACATTTTGTCATAAGTGTATGAAAGTGTATGAACATGTTTTAAGTCCTACATTGCACAAAATGAATTCTTGTGAGTTTTAAGACTGGTGTTGTATTTTGCTTCATTCACATTCATGGTTGAGTAATCTTCTATTATTGTTATCTACATCTCCAAAGCTCAAAATGTTCTGTTCCACCTTGTGATGTCATGAAACCGTAGTTTTCCTGTTAACTGCTTTTCCCTTTAGTTCAGCAAAGATTGGCAATTCCAGGGCTGAAACCATCCAAATGATTCTAATGAAGGTGTATGGAGTTTAAAAACATAACACAGTGGGGCACCCACTGACATCACAAGGCGGAACAGAGGGGTTTCTGTTTGAGAGAAGAACAAAACACAACTCCAGGTATGTTTATGACAAGGAAACAACATAACAGAGAGCACAAAATACCGTAATATGGGCCCTTTAAAGAAAAAGCAAAGATTTTATGATTGAATTAGGTACAGTGTGCGACTAAGCTAATCTTTAAACTAATATGAGTTCATAGTGCTCTTCTCAAACTTGCTGTGTGTGCTGGTGTCTTCTACAAAAGATTAACCTATGCAATGATCTGGTGAGAAGGCTCGTCTGGGTGTGGCCTTTATAAAGCCATCCCCACATTCTTGTCTTTCACCGCCTCTACTGCCATTGGCCACCTTTACTGATACTTTCCTTTTCTCCAAGGCAGCACATTACAACCAACCATCTCCTGTTCTCACTGTGCCTTTGTTACTTGTGTTGGCCTTGTCTCTACAGTGGCCACCATGGGAACTGAGGTTAACCATGCACAACAGGATTTCTGGCAACATCAGAGTTTCCTTTCACACCGACTGACTGCTGATAATACGCACGTACCACACAAGTGCCCAACAGTAGTAATGCATTGTTTAACTGGAGACAAAAATGGTGACTTAGGGCTTGTTATCAGGACATCAGTAAAACCAATATTTGGATTCTTAGCAACCATCTGTGACGCAAGTGCGAGGCCTAAATTTAGTTGAACGATGAGTCGAGAATCTTGTATCTCCTCGATACAAAATTGATGTACCAGATCTGCACTTGATGATGTCGTTAAACTCGTCGTCTGTTCCTCCTTCTGCAATGTTGCCCTGCGTTGCCATGGCACTCAATTAATCCAAAATGTCGATGTTGGAAAATGTAGTGTTTGGCCCAAGTAAATCTTTCTCCACCTGAAAGGGAAAACATATCAAACGTTTTATTTTCCGTGATTTAAATTCATTGGAGCATAAATGGCACCCACATTTGGTAAATGTTGCGGCTAACTAAATAATAGAGCTTGAACGAATGTCAACACCCCTTATAAACAAACAACTCCCTGACACCTCCCAAAAGCTGTCTGAAAGTACTAATCGCATTTTGCACTGTGCCATCAAAACTAATGAAGACAATATACCATAAGTTAAGTAGCAAATGTAACAAAGATGTAATAACAATAACGTTATATTTTTCTTTGTTAATTAAAAGAGGCTTCATTAGATCTTGTTATGAAAAGAGGTGATGACAACTATATGTCTATTTTGACAGAAATATTTGAAAAAAAATTTGACACTTCAATGGATCATGATAAAAAATGAACAAAATGCCCAGGTATGCCAGAGTTGCAAACAGCTGTCCCACTTTTATTTTATGCATAGGTACTCTTTGTTATAGTTTTCCAGAATGATGTAGGAATACTGGTTTGTATGCCTTTCCTTTCTTGAGCATGTAAAACTAATTCATTTGCTTGCTTTACATCGGACATTCACCTCTAGTATAAAGGTCAACATGACAAAGTGCATGTAGCTTGGCAGGCTTTCTAACAAATGGATTCATGCCTGAGTGTTTAGACTTGTATGGTGCAGTTCAAACACTGTCCAGTCCCACAATAGGCTGCCTTTACCATTAAAGGAGTTTATGGACCCTTTATCTTGCAGTCAAAAGTCAGTCACAGTTCTTAAAGGATGATGCAAGACCTAAAAATAAGTGAACTGAAGACAAGTGCTCACCATCAACCATAACATTGTCTTGAGGATAGTACCACCCTGACTCTGTTTTGTACATCTATAAAGAAATGATATGTTAAATCTTAATTTAAGCAAGATAAGTCTAAATTATTTGAAAGAGAAAACCATGACGTTTCTCTAAAGACGTGTTTGCATGTAGTTCAACCTCTAACTCCATGTGAACTTTTTGTAGTTAATATTCTACTTCTGAGGTATGACTTAAAAGTTTCACAACAGTTTAGTAACTTCTCACCAAGTAATCCATGTGAAAGGCATTCACTCAGGAAACACACTTTACAGTTTTAATAAAGTCATATTTTTGCACGAGACTTCTACGTAATAAAAACAAATCACAAACCTCTTCGCTGTCACCGACGGACCCCGGGACGTGTTCCCCTCTACGCAAATCCAGACGTTTTCCTGCGCTAGATCCAAAACTTTGTAAAGTATGGGTGCATCAAGTAGTTACTTAAGCCATTTTGGGCGAGTTTGGAGGTGTTCCTTTGGACTGTAATTTGGTCCGAGAAAAGCGCATCCCACAATGTGCCAAAACGCTCCTAACGCTCCGTCCCCTGCACCGAAAAGAAGGGCCCACGCAACTCAGATTCCTCCTCAGGTGTTTTGTTATTCACCTGCGGATACACTACTTGCGGATTTTACATTTCACGAGTACACTCCACGATTGTATCAAAGGTTCCACAACTTTGTTCCTGTTGCCTGACGCTCCTTGCTTCTTGCGGCGACGTCAAGTTGGACAGTCGTTCGTGTTTGCGCAACGAGATACTCTTCAAAATAAAACTGGAGACTGCATCATTTTCTTCTAAGATGGTGATCATGCAGAAATGAGCAAATAGTGACATTGCTGAATGTATAAAATATAATCCGCAATCGTCTCCATATTGCATAGGGGGTGTTTATAAATAGGATCTTCTCTCTTTGCAACGCTATTCCTTATAGTTTGACATTTTACACCGGATGTGTTAATGGTTTATCGGTGCATTGACAAGGGTCTCAGACGATCCCCTCTGGCTGTAAAAACTTTCCTGACGCGGAGATGGAAACATGGCGTGGTTGGTGTCACGTGATCGAAGGAGAGAGACCTACTACAGCGCCAAAACTCTAGATTTACCTGATTTTACCCAAAATACACCTATGCACATAATCTGCTCGAACCATTAAAACAGACTGAGCAAAGTGATTTACGCTGCACGATAAAGTAAGTAAAATTGCACTGAGTACATCTGAAAAAAAAAAAAAGACTTTACTGCAGATCTTAAATCCCTACTTCAGGATAGAGATGAGAGCTTGGGCCATGCAGCTCATTTTCACATAATTAGACTATAAATCGTAAATAAGTAATGTTTTTGCGTGTAAGTTGTTAAAATTAAATACAATTATGTTTATTGACAAGCTGATTACAAAGTCTCATTAAGTCTGATATGGAATTTTATAATAGATCCTGATCCATGTTGGGAACGCAGATAGTAGTGACTTGTTGGTATACATTCAGTAACTTTATTCATCCTTTAGAAACTAAACATTCTAAGTTTATTATAAGCCCCCAATGTATGATAGCCCATGGAGTGACATTATAGATTAGGAAAAATACAGAACAGACTGAACGTTCAGCTCACGCTTCAACCAACCAGAATTTGGAATATTTTACTGCCCTCTTCTGTCGTGAATCGAAATTACATCATAAGTGGAATGTTCGTCAAATAAAAAACAGACTTTCAATCAACTTGTTTGTGCAGATTACACTCACGGTATCACATCATAACTTGTGGACATTTACTTCGTATCCATCTGAAGTACGCTGACAGAAAAACGCGTCAAAAGGAAACTACCAGGAGTGGGGTTCGAACCCACGCGGACATCTGTCCATTGGATCTTAAGTCCAACGCCTTAACCACTCGGCCATCCTGGTGTATACACCGCTATATATTGATATTTGTGTTAAAATACAGAACAAATACAACATAAACATCTCGATATATTTATTGAACATAAAAGTGTTACAATTCTACAGAAAGGATAGATACGTCTTTTCTAAATAGCGCAGTTTACTCTTCGCTTATCGGCACTGCGGCACGTGCAGCAGCAGACAAGTAAAATAATCAAAACGCACTCTGGGTTAACTTTATAAAGAGACAGCTAATCAGTTATTATAATTTACAGGTTACATCTTATCATAAATTGAACAGTAGCATTTTAACACGCAGTAGCCTGGCACATAGTTAGCATTAGCTGCTAGCTTTCGGCTAGCGTTAAATGTTAGCATGTGCTCATGTAGCCAAGCAAATGTCAAATTAAAAGTAGATACATGCACAGACGAAAAGAAAAATCTAAACAATTAACATACGACGCGCCATGTAAATGAATAAACTGAAACCGCGTGCGACAGAAGTGGTACAATTATCGTGTCGTGGTGAAGTTTCCAAATAAAGTCAGCTGAAACTTTAGAGATGGTGCCGCCTCCTCCTGTGTATTTCTGTGCTCATCTAGAATTTACCAAATGAACACAGACGTCGGAGAGGAGACACAAGTCTATGGACGTATGCTGCGATCTAGCGGTTTATTTAGAGGATGTGCAGTCGAACATATATATATTTTATCTACTTTTAAAATAAGGAAAAATGTTGTAACGAAACAAATAAACTAAATATGTGTATAAACTGTTAATCAGTGCCAAAACACAGTGCAGAAGAGAGTAGACCTGTGTAAAAAAAAAAGTAATTCAGTATTTTCATTGTGGCGAGATTAATAATGAGCCCTGCAACCAGTAGCCTAGGCCTATAAATGTTAAGTGTTCAATTAAGTGCATATTATTTTAAAATACAATTTATTTTTTTTAAACAGAAATTAAAACTTTTTAAAAAGTTGAAACATTACATGTATGAAATTCAGTCTGTAAAAGAGCACTCATCTAAGGATGAAGACATCTAGTCCACAGAAGTGTTCTGCCTCTAGATGTGCATAATACGTAATCAAAACCCAACCGCTAAAAATGTCATCTTTTCAATTCAGGTTTTGCTTTGTCTCCAGCATGGCAAACATGGGCAACACTGAAGGAAGGGATTCTTCTTCTTATATTTCAATGCCTTCTTCATCTGCACGTTAATTCTGTCCACACATTCCTGGGTGCTATTTACATTGGCTTCAATGTTGTTAAGCATGCTACCCTGCTCCTCCACCAGGATGGCCATTTGTAGGAAGAGATCGTGCACTTGTTTGAGTCTTGACTCCAGCTCCAGCAGCTCCTTGTGCCTTCCCTGGATCTCCTTTAGGGCCCAGCGGGATGAGCGCGCCCCCTGAGTTTGCAGACTCTGGGAGAACTCTGCCCAGCCCTCTCCCCCTTTATCCACAAGCTCATCCAACTGCTGGTCTGTGATCTCAGTCCCCATGATAGAAGCATGTCTCTTGATCCTCCCACAGCACATACTCCTCTGAATCATCTCGGCTTTATTGTAATCACTCATGACATTATGGAAGGCATGTGATAAAGTGTCATACTGGGTTTTGGCAATGCGACTGACTGCTTTGTGTGGACCCTCTGTCTCCTGTAGCTGCCTGCTGTTCTTACCCAGGGCTTGTATACGCACATAGAGAGCCTCCCCTGTTTGGACAATGCCCCTGGCGATGGAGTCTGAGTCTCTTTTTAACAAAGTAAGACGGCGTACAGACGTGCCAAAGCGCTCATTGTGGGCACATAAGCGCTCCACCTCAAAATGAAACACGGATATCTCTTTTCGAATGGCAAGAGCTTCTTTGAGGATCTGGTCAAGAGCAGAGGGAGTATCAAACACCACAGCCTCTTGAGAGTACATCACCTCCCCAATATCAGCCTCATCTTCAGGTTGATAATACTCTGCCTCTTGCTCCTCCTGGATAGTGTGCAGCCTCTCCATCAAGTCCCGCATCTTTCCTTAATCTTGAAAAAGAAAAAAAAACACATTTAGTTAATTAAAGAGGGACATATGGAGACAGAGAATGCACAGGACTTCAGGTTACCTTCTTGGGTCAATGATCCAGAGGGAGGAAGAGTGTGCAAGCAGGTTAGAATGGGTGGGGAAAAGTCTCAGGTGTGATAAAAGAGTTTCAACAAGAAGGAAAGGTGCCCACAACAATGCAAAGATGGAATGCAGGAACAAGGAAGGACACTAACAATGTGTGTGTTTGTATTCTGCACGACAGCTATGAAAGACTTTTTTTTTTTTTTTTACATACATTGAACATCACTATAAAAATGTCTTTCATAGCTGTTGTTGTACAGAATACAAAGTCCATTTTATATTTAAATTATGTTTCTTAAAACATGTCCAGGCTAAATCAACATATGGATTATACTTTGTAGCATTTGGAAACAAAAATCAATCTTGTCATGATCTATTCCAAAATTTTACCTTTTCTGATGTCTGCTTGTAGCTTCTGCATCCAAAGTCCAGTGTTATCCTTTTCTGGGGACAGCGATCTTGCTTACAAAGCTTCAGTCATGCAAGCATCTTTGGACTGTGCCGAAGACTGTGCCATGTCCTTTGTGACCACTGCTTTCCTCCTCCCAGGTGACTGCAAACACAAGTTACCCCTCCCACCAAACCACATTGTACTTTCTTTGTTTTTTTCTTCTTCTTTTTGTGTATTTATTCCAGTTATCCAAGTATTTGAAAGTGCACAAATTTTTTTTTCGGTGATTAATAAAAATACCAACTATAGAGATAAACGTGAAACAGTAGTGCCTCTGGACTGGGCCACCTGATTTGAGTTGGGAGGCTAATGACACTAGATTGTATGGAGCTGCATTCAGGACACTTTAGGCATTAGAGTAGTAACAATTTATGTGGTAATTTTCATGAAGTTGACAAAAACAGGCAGAACGTTGTTTTATGTATGTATGTATGACACAAGATAAATAACATTTACAATTTCATACAATGCTATAAAATATCTTCACTAAACATAAATAATGTTTTCCTTTTTGTTCTAATAATTATTTAATATTGCACATTATTACATTACATTATTATTCCATGGCATTTTAGTATACAATAGCGATATATTGTGAGAAATAGAATTACTATATGTTCATGTTTGTATTTATAAAGAAAGTTGCAGGTAGGGGTAGGGCACCTGAAATAAAACTTTTACTCCAAATAAAATCTTTCCACCTAGGAGTTCAACAATAAAAGAAGCTATTTACACAAGCCTTCATAGTGCATTACGAGTTGAAGCATGGAAAGCAGCTGCAGAACATCTTTTTAAATGGGTTGTTTCTGTCATGTTTCTTGGCGCGTCCCAGTTTAACCAAAGCCCCTTGTATGTGCTCATCAGTTTTCTGTACATTAGTTTGGATGGAGGTGATCATTGGCCCCTGCTCTTCTACCAGCAGGGCAATGTCTAGAAAAATCTCATGTATGTTTTGAATTCTGCTCTCTAAATCCAACAACTCCTGGTGACGCTTCTCGATTTGGGACAGAGCTGAGCGGGCCGTCTTACCTTCACTCAGAAGGTTGTCGGTGAAGATGTTCCACTGTCCTGTCTCGATCATCTCCTCCACCTCGTCGCCCGTTACCTCACGCCCCACTATCTCCATCTGCCTTTGAATCTGGGCTTTGCAGTTTTCCCTATGGCTCATTTCTGCTTCATTGTAGTCGAACATAGCATCCCGAAAGCCGTTGCTAAGACAAGCATACTGGGTTCTCGCAATTCTGGTGACTGCTGAGTTAGCTCCATACTGCTCTTCCAACTTGTGAGCGGTTCCATCCATATCTTGTAGATGAGCTAGCACCTTCTCAGCTTTGGCTTTGATATCAGCCCCTATGGCGTTGGAGTCTCTTTTGATTACGCTCATAGTGGAGACACCCTGGAGGATTCGAGAATTCTGCTCACGGAGTCGCTTAACTTCCAGGCGGATAAGCTGGATGTCTCTGTGGATTTCCTGGGACTGGGCGAAGGTTTCAGATAGGGCAGGGCTGTTGTCATACACTATGGCCTCGTGGGGCAGGTCCTCTTCCAGATCCACGTTGCTGAAAGCGTCGGCGGTGACAGATTCCATCTCCATCTCCTCCAAGTGCCCATTGGACTGCATCTCCTGGAGGTGGCTCAGGCGGTCCCTCATGGTTGCACTAAGAGAAGAAATTAGTTTTAGTGTCAAGGGGTAGGTCCGCTTTTATGAGATGAATAAAATATAACTGATATAAGATGTATTAAATCAAATTATTAGCGACAAACATTTTTTTCACTCAAAAACCTTCTAAAATGTTCTACTTTTGCTCATATTATAGCATATTCCAATATTCAAAATAATTATCATCACATATGTGTTTCCATATCCTACTACACACTTTAAATCTTAAAATATCATAAGCTTTGAAGCTTCCTTCTTGTACAGCACTCTTTACTGGTAGAACGGGTTCTTTGGAGAATAGCTCAAGGTGTAGCTCCTTACAAAACCAGTTGTTTTAGCTTGTGACCCATCTGACGTATCTGTTGAGATATTCACTTGACTTTTTGATTAAAATCTTACTTTAATAAATCCAATCAATCACACACAAATGTAATGTTGTATCGTAAGCGTGGTATATTTTTATTCTGAATGTGTATGATATTTTGTTGTGACATGTTACCAGAAAATAAAAAGATATTTGGTACACTGTGGGGCACTGACACCAGGATCACCAACATTAACACAATTCATGTCATTGACCTATTATAATAAAGGAAATCTGCTAAGTTTGGGACCATATGTTCACTATTCAGTCTCATATAATTTTTATTTTAAAAATGAAAAGAAAATCACCATACCTGTTTGTTTTTTTTCCCTTTTCCCCACAGACAGATGAATTTGACTTGACTTAGTTGTGTGAATGCAGACGTCAAAGGTCCCACAACAACATCCTAGTGTTGACTTCTCTGCGCAAAGAGTAACAGCAATGTAGCCATCGTGCGTAATAGAGCTATCTTTGGAGCTTAAACTGGTCCCAGAGCTCGTCTGATTATGATGCCACCCCTTTCTCTTACATCTGTTAAGTGTCTCCAGGAATGAAGCCCGGTCAGTTTGGTCCGGGCACGCGCTCTACTGACGCTGACACCCAGGAGCGTCAATGTGCTGGACTAGATTAAAAATATATATGGATATAATGAACATATTTTACACTGTTTCACATACATTTTGGTTTGAATGAATTACGTTTTCTTGTGTGTGTCTTACTCTCGGTCGCGTTTTCTGAGCCACGCCTCTTTGCCACACCAAACATCCCTGATATTTTCATGGTTTTGTGTACTTAATATTAGAATTCACTCTAATATCTTATCTTAAATTTCACTTAGGCTGATAGTAATAGCCTATAATATATCAACGCTCCAGCACCAACAAGCATTACGTAGCTGCTTTCAAATGCGCCCGGAATAAATGTTAAGCGTAACAGCCCTAGATTATAGTATGGTGTATCTTTTTTTATTTTTATTTTTTTAATAATGCTCTTAACCTAGGCTACACATTTGTTATAGGATGCATCATATTTGGATAATGTATGCATTAACTAGGCTATAAGTGTTATGGAAGAGACTATGTGACATTTAACCGAACAACGAGATTAGAGAACATGTTTAATTCACGAACTGTGAGTCAAAATAAATCACATACAAAGTAAAGTTAAGTACGTACCAGAGCCATTTATTTGTCAGTTTTATTTTTGCTATCTCGTGAAGTGTTTGTGATTTCCGACTTTCTCTCTGGCCGTGAAGACACCGTACCTCCATCAGGACCTAGCGCCACCTCTCTAGTCTCTTGGCGTCTGCTGCTGACTCAGGTCCTCGCCTCCTACAACTCTGAGAGACACTGAACCAAAAAGGAAGCAAGAGGAAGAACACAATGAAACTGTCAATAATCCGAAACACTTGTGGGATCCTTCGGGGACAGCGCACTGGACCCATAGTCAGTGGATTGTCCCGGAGATGTCTGGCCGTGGGACCCCCCAGCAGTAGTGTGCTTCTGCGGGCTGCATATGCGACCTCAAGATCCACACTCAATACCAAAGTTTCTTTTAATCTCAGGAAACATTCAAGCCAAGAGGATGTCTTTGAGTGTGATAGCTCTCTTAGGTAAGACATATACCTAGGTAGAAGTTATTTGTGTTTTGAGTATTTGTCGTTTCCTGTTTATTGGTTGAGGGTTTGTCTAGAAGCCACGCGTACACGTGTAACGCACTTTCAGTGTAGTAACTTTGCTGCTTCTTTGCCAAACGTATTTGATAAATAAGGCCTAATGTGGTCTCTATAGCTCTTATAATGCTATATTTTCACATTTTTTAATTAAACCATAACTACACACAGGGGATCCCAGTCTAAATCTAACACTTCTCAAATTAAGTTATCGTTTCAGTGAATGGCATTTTTTTGCAATGACCAAGAAAAAAAATCACAGCAGTGTTTACATATTTCTGAACATATAGGTTAGTGTGTTACAACCTCACTGCTGTAGGCAGAGCCCCTCCGCGGCCACATGACCCCTCATAACCCTACCCCCCTCTATTGCAGCGTCCTGCAGGCTATAATAGTTAAAGGTCCTATTACAGTATTATGCAAAATGGACTCTTAGAATGTTGTTACCTGTTTGTTTCACAGTTGAGCAATCCTGCATCATTAGGCTGTCTACATCTTCAAAGCTTAAAATGGTCTGTTCCACCTTGTGATGTCATGAAGCAGTTTTCAAGTTAAGCTACGTTTTGCAGTATAAATTCAAATGACTGTAGTGAGAGTCTATAGGGTTTAAAACACAAAGAACCACTTCATGTATTACCATATGGCATCACAAGTGGAAAAGAGTTTTCCATTTGTGAGAAGAACATGGCCTAAATATGTAGGATTTGTGTGAATGATCCAAAACACAGCTCCAGGTATGTTTTTGATATTGGTGCATCCCCAGTTGTAAACCTAAATAATATGCTTTCATCTATTAAAAAAAGTCCTATATTATGCTACATTTTGATCTGTTATAATGTTGTTTACATTATAACAGATCAAAATGTAGCATAATATAGGACTTTTTTTTAAAAAACAGTTGTAAACCTAAATAATATGCTTTCATCTATTAAAAAAAAGTCCTATATTATGCTACATTTTGATCTGTTATAATGTAAACAACATTATAACAGATCAAAATGTAGCATAATATAGGACTTTTTTTAATAGATGAAACTATATTATTTAGGTTTACAACTGGGGATGCACCAATACCAAGATCCAGGAAAATTTGTGTTATCAGGTTTCGGTTCCATGATACCAGTTTAGTCAATATCCTAGTTGAACTGTTTACTGACTTAGGTAGGACCATGACATCAAATGTCTGATCTGATGATGTTTGAACTTTAATTCATACAAAGCTGTTCAGTTACTTGCAGGATAGATAACAGGTATAAAACACAATCAGATAAATTTTATAATAAGTTAACTGCAACTGATATCGGCAGATATTTAAAACCATACAGTGAACCCTCGCTTTATCGCGGTTCACTGTTCGCGCCCTTCACGGATTTTTTTTTTTTTCGATTTTTTTTTCCCGATTTTTTTAAATTGTGTAACATTTTTTTTTATAGTGTAACATTGTGTTCTGCATCCTGATTGGTTAAGAGACTAGACCAGGACTAAACGTGGACTAAACCAGGTCTAGACCAGAACTAAACCAGGTCTAGACCAGGTCTAAACCAGGTCTAGACCTGGACTGGCCCTGGACTAAACTAGGACTGGACCAGGTCTAGACCTGAACTAAACCAGGATTAAATCACTCCGTGCGGCTCTTGCATTCGTTTGTGCGTGTTCGGTTTGTGGCTCGGGCTGTCACGACGCGGTCCGGGCGCCGCGGTTCTATCTCATGCTTGCAGCCCCGGTGTACACGCAGCCTCGTGCTGCTCTGTCACGGATGTCAAATCCTTGATAGAGCAGCAGGTACTTCACCTGCGTGAAGTTGGCCCCCCATCAAACGCACACCTGCACAAAAACTATGTCAAACGTTTGTGCGTTTGTGCTGTTTTGTGCTGCAAAAAGTTTTGTTTGTGCTGCTTTAGTTTTTGAGATATTAACGATTCTTTCATAGGTCAAATTGGGGTCAACCAGCCCCCCACGAAGCTTAAAAATGCTCTAAAATGGCCCAAAATAGTATCAATCGTTTGTGGTTTGTTTGTGCTATTTTGTGCTGCAAAAAGTTTCATTTGTGCTGCATTCGTTTTTGAGATATTAACGATTCTTTTATAGGTAAATTTGGGGTCAGCCTGCCCCCCACGAAGCTTAAAAATGCTCTAAAATGGCCCAAGATGGTGTCAATCCTTTGTGCTTTGTTTGTGCTGTTTTGTGCTGCAAAAAGTTTTGTTTGTGCTGCTTTAGTTTTTGAGATATTAAAGATTAATGTTTCTTTTCTTCCCATGATGTCACCCCGCCCCCCATAATGTTAAAACGTGCAAATAAAATGCAGACTGTTACATAGATTTTCTCTGTTTTGTTTGTGCGCACTTCTCCAAGGGGCTGGTGCGCGTCGCGTCCGCGCCTCCGGCGGGGCTCCCAGAGCCGTGTCTCCCCCCACGCGTCACTATTAATACATTTTGTTGAAAATCTATGAAAGTTTGAGTGTTTAAACTAGAGACAAATGTAAGAAAATGTTAATACCAGTCTGAGAAAAGTGTATAATGTGTGTGGTGAGGCGTTTACAGCCTTAAAACATGTATAATAATTGTAAAATATAAAATTGTCCTACTTTGCGGATTTCTCTTATTGCGGCTTATTTCTGGAACCTAACCCCTGCGATAAACGAGAGATTACTGTATACCTAGATTGCTGCGTCCCAATTTAGAACAATGGAGCATTTAACCGATACTTCAGCTTGACTGTTTTGTTTTTAATTTATGATGTAAAACCATGTACACATTACTTTATTTGACCCCGCAGAGAAGTTGTTCAACATTCTAAGAAAGCGATGGCAGCTCTTCACAAAAAAAACTGTACTATCCAGCCTACACTTGTTATTCTGCAGGTATGTGAAGGTTAGGCACATCGTTACTGAGAAAATCTTAATTTATTGGGAAAACATCAAATATATTCATAAATGAACTACATATTATACTGTACCACTCTGTTTTTTTTTCCAAGTCAAGTGAAGATGTCAGCGTGTGGGAGATTAATAAGAAAGTGGCAGAAATGGTAATCTCATTATGTTTAAAAAAAAAAAAAAAAAAAGGTTATATTTGCTTTAAAATGTTACTTTGTTCCTCTAGGTTGGACTGAAAATTAGCCAGATTTGTCTTTCTAAGCGCAGCACTGAAGATGAAGTGAGTTGTTGCACGATTTACTTATTTGACTTTTCATGTGTGTGCAATAAATACAACAACAACCAATGCCTGATTCATACTGTTATGTAACTGGGTACCGGCTGGTTAGCTCAACTGGTAAGTCACTGACTTTCCACCTGGGGGTTGTGGGTTCAAATCCCCCCCGGCAATGAGGTAACCAGTGTGGGTCCTTGGGCAAGACACTTCGCCGCCGAAAAAGATGGCTGCTCACTGCTCCTGAAAAAAAAAGGATGGGTCAAATGCAGAAGTCAAATTTCTCCCGTGTGTCACTGTGCGTCATTGTGTGTGAGACCAATAAAGGCTCTATCTATCTATCTTTCTTTCCAGGTCATTGAGGAGATTTTGAAGCTAAATGAAGACCCAAGTGTGCATGGTGTTTCTATTCAGCTTCCTTCTTCTTTCCTAACAAGTCGAGTTATCAACGCTCTCAGGCCAGAGAAGGACATTGATGGGTAAAGAACTGTTATAAAAATCTCAAATTATAGTGGTAGATCAAATAACTTGAATACTTCTTGTGAAGCCGTGTCTCCTTATACAGTGTACTTAAAGGCAAAGTAACGTTATTTTACAATCTGATCCTTCTTTCGGTAATAAAACAAGTCGTTTGACTCACCCATATCACGTTCGTGTCATTTGGAGCTGTTTGAAGAAAGTTATGTTGTAGCGTGTTGTAGCATTAGCATTTGTATTCGGGGCATTACTTTGCGGTCTCCAAATAACACAAACTTTAGCACTTTTCAAATCATAGAAGCCCGATGTCTTAATGTAAGAAATCGTTTGAAGCAAAAGTGGCCTGTAATCCGAGATTTATCCATAGTTTTCAGCTTTGCGTTTCATGTTTGGGTCCCAGGCGCAGTCCGCGCATGCGCACTGGCGTCCTCATCTACTCGAAACTATGGCTAAATCTCGGATTACAGGCCACTTTTGCTTCAAACGATTTCTTACATTAAGACATCGGGCTTCTATGATTTGAAAAGTGCTAAAGTTTGTGTTATTTGGACACCGCAAAGTAATGCCCCGAGCAAATGATACAGCACCATGTTAACAGATACGGGATCATTAGTAGAACAGAACGGCTCAACATAAGTTCTGCGATACTGCTCCAATTGACAGAAAAATGCTATGGGTGAGTAAAACTACTTGTTTTATTGCCGAAAGAAGGCTCAGATTGTAAAAAAACGTTAATTTGCCTTTAAATGGGAGCTCATCAGTCAGTCACATGTTTGAGAGCAGACTTAACCCAAATCAGAAGGGCCTGGGAGCAATTAGACAAAGTTAGAAATGGCGTGTTAGTCCACCTTGTGAGCAGAAAATGAGCTAGGCACCCTAAGTAATCTCAATAAATCATAGCAATTACTTCAGCCAATGCAAATATTGACAATTATTTTAACCTCAGATATACAAGTTATATTTTGATAATATTTGATAGTTGAAATTGATAATATTTTGCTTCCTTTTCCATCCTTGATTAGGCTGTCTGATGTGAATGTGGGACGGATGCTGAGAGAAGACCGTGGACAGAGTTTTCTGCCACCAGTAGCAAGTGCAATCCTTGATCTTTTAAAGAATCATGGTTAGTTTGAAATTCTGTTGTCTAAGTTTGATTTACACTTTTGTTTTGTAGTAAAAAAAAAAAAAAAGATATTCCCCTGCTCATTTTTGTTTTGTTTCTTATTCTCGTTTATTTTCTCAGATGTATCACTAGAAGGGAAATCTGTGCTGTTGGTTGGAGCAGAGGGACCACAGACATACGTTCTTCAAGCCCTGATTGAGAGGAGCGGCATGCAGGCTAATAAGAGTCCCAGCACTGCCAAGGATCTCCAAAAACGGGTAATACAGTGGTACCTCACCTTACGAAATTAATTCGTTCCAGAAGTGGTTTCGTAACGTGAAAAATTCATAAGTTGAGTAGCTATTTCAAAGGAAAAAGCCTGATTGGTTCCAAGGCCCCGATCCAAGTTTGTTTTTTATAGTGTAACTTTTTTTTATAGTGTAACATTGTGTTCTGCGTGTTTCTCACATTTGTCTCTCGTTTAAACACTCAAACTTTCATAGATTTTCAACTAAATGTATTAACAGTGAAGTGTGGGGGGGGAGGGGGAGGGGGGAGAAGATAGTTCTGTCCCCTCCTCGCTGCTCCCCTCAGCCGTGACTCAAAACGAAACCAGAAAATAGACCGCGCGCAGCGCTTTAATCCACCTGGTTTAGTCCTGGTTTAGTCCTGGTTTAGTCCTGGTTTAGTCCTGGTCCAGTCCAGGTTTAGACCTTGGTCTAGACCTGCTGTCAGCTCCGCGCCGGGTCATGCTGCGCTATCACACACGTGTCCGCGCGCAGTCTTCTCCCCCCTCCCCCTTCCCCCCACACTTCACTATTAATAATTTTGTTGAAAATCTATGAAAGTTTGAGTTTTTAAACGAGAGACAAATGTGAGAAAAGTTTAAATCCAGTCTGAGAAAAGCGTATAATGTGTGGCTGAGCGCGCATTATTTGAATTTTTGAGATTTCGTGTTTCGTAACTTGAATTTTCTTTCGTATCTAGAGACAAAAATTTACCGTGAAGGCGTTTCGTAACTTGAAATTTTCGTTTGTTGGGTCATTCGTAAGGTGAGGTACCACTGTACTTTATAATTTACCGAGAACTTTTGTCTTTGAGTGTGAAGGTAGTTTTTAACCACATGGTCTCGATCTTAACATCTACATACAACTACATACAACAGTATTGTTTTTCCAGGTAATGAATGCTGATGCTGTGGTCCTATTAGGAGAAGGAAATATAAATGTTCCGCCAGCTTGGATTCGACCAGGAGCAGCAGTAATTCGTGAGTTTTTATTTTCATTTTTCATTTTTTGTTGATTTACAACTTTTTTAATGTATATTTATATTATATACAAACACAGTGACATACATTTACTAGTAGTGTTCTTTGATGTAAGTAAATTAGAAATAAATTATTAATGAATCATGCTTTTTGTTCTAGATGAAAATGAAATCTCTACAAAGCAGGGATCTGGTCACCTTGTCGCTGCTTACAGAATACAGGTTTTCACATATTGAACTACCGTACTGTCTCTGTCTTTGTTTTCAAATCATATAGTTTACCTGTTCTAAATATTCTTTTTACAGAATATGATCCGCTGGTTACAAGAACAGCAGTACAGACCCTGGCGCCTTAGGAGTCTCAAACTGAAGCCTTTGACCCCTGTGCCTAGGTACAGAGCAAAATTATATCAAACATAATCAGTAGTGTTAAAATTGGCAAATGCATATAAGAACTAAAATGCGTAAGTGTGTGTTTGTTTTTTCCCCACAGTGACATTGAGATTTCCAGAGCTCAGACGCCCAAACCAGTCACAGTGTTGGCAGAGGAGATTGGGCTGCTCCCTGAAGAACTGGAGGCCTATGGCAGGAATAAAGCCAAAGTCCGCCTATCGCTGTTAGACCGATTACAGTCTCAGCCTGATGGGAACTATGTGCTGGTCGCTGGGTGAGTTTTTGGCATCACTTCAACCAGTTCACACTATGGCAGCATTGGAGGCGTTGCACAAATATTGCATGTTTTAAGAGACAATTCACCTGACTTGTTACAACTGCACTTTTTAAGAATAATTGTATTTTTTCAAATTTGTTTTTTACAAAATAAAATAACAAAAGAAAAAAGTCAAAAACTAAACTCTCCCACACCCCACCCCTTTCTCTCCCAAATACACACACACACGTACACACACAGCTTGGCTTGGCAGCTTGGCAAATACTTGGCAAATACTTGGCAATCAAACGTCAACCAAAGTCAAATCTTAAAATAGTCAAAAAGGGAGCACATTACACCACTCTGCACTCTACCTACAGTTCCAGATCAGCCAAGCAAATAAATGTATCAATAACACGCAAACTCGTAAAGAAAAGCTGTCAAACTATTGATTATTTGAGAATTTATGGAGATTTTGTAAATGATAATAAGTCAGCTTTAAATGGAGAACAGGGTGTAAAGGTCAGTGGTATCAAAGTTTCAAAACGGGTCCAATATTTATTCAAGGTCATATCTAATTTGAATTGTTCCAGTTTTATCATGGAGAAGTTGCCACACCAGACTACTATGTTCTACATGCACACAATCTTACCTATCACCGCATTGTCACAAACTTGAAACCTGAAACTCTCCGCTGTTTCCTCGTTTAGCGGTGTGCTGTGCGCTGGCCCCACTTCCGCGTTTATGCGCGAGGAAGATATGAAACGATTTCCATTGAAAAATAAACACATTTCCGCAGAAAATAAAATTAAACCACTGCTGTTTCAGAGGTTTGGAGGCTTGTATAAAGGACATCCGAGCCTGGAAACACTCTCGCGTACCTCCAGGCAAATAAAAAAACGCATCTCGCATTGTGTAGCTCATTTGCGGTCCAAACTCTGGCCGTGACGGTGGATAGATATCCAGACGGGCGGTGGAACTGCATTTGCATTTTTGCTTCAGTGTGACGTAATATAGTTTCCTTGTTCAGAATCGCCCCTTTGGGCTGTCTTTTTTTCAAACGCGGAAAAGGATCGCAAATGCTCAGTTTACATATTTCGCAACTTTTAGCCATGGGGGGGGGCCTAAACAGGGTAGGGGAGCTCACATTAACGTTCAAAAACCCCAGAAAGTGAAAATTTCATGCCATGGGACCATTAATAAAGCAATATTTGTCCAAAAAGTGATATATTTGTGTCACAAAACAGTTGCACATGAAAAAATCAGAAGTCTAAATCACTTTTTACTATATTATAGCTATATTTTTTTCCCCAAATATTGTTTATTAGGTTTTCAATTTGTCAATATAAACAACAACAACATGTGAAGACTGCCAATGCACAACATGTACAAAAAAAAAACAAAAACAAGAAGAAAAAAAACAAACAAACAAAAAAACAGCCTGCACGACTATGTCCAAGGATTTGAAATGAGAAATTAACTTAGTGACATTTGAGGTTGAGTCCTCTGTTTCATATAGTCTATGAAAGGTCCCCAAATTTTTGTGAATTTATCTCGCTGGTCTGACAAATTATACCAAATCTCTTCAAGGTACAGACAAGACATCATATCATTTAACCATTTATGAAAACCGGGAGGTCTCGTGGCCTTCCATTCCCTCAGAATAGTCCTCTTTGCGATGATCATACCAAACATAATGGTTTGCTGAATTGCCTGGGAGTGTGTCAGTGTTTGATCCGAACACCCAAGCACCACAGTCAGAACATCAGGCAGTATCATTTTCTTGTATATGGTACTATATAGATGAAAAATCTCAGACCAAAAGTTTTTGAGTACAGGACACATAAAAAATAAATGACCTAATGAACCATTTCTCACTCTACATCTGTCACACAATGGGAAGATAGAAGGGAAAAGCCTGCTCAGTTTAGTTTTAGAATAATGCAAACGGTGGATAACTTTAAACTGTATAAGCTGGAGCCTGGCATTTATTGAACATAGTTTGATCCCACATAATGCTTTCTCCCAAAAATCAACAGAAATCTCTACACCTATGTCATTTGCCGAAGCCTCTTTGCTATGTACAGATGGGGTTGGTTTATAGAAAAGGCTGACAAATTGTGAGATCAAATGTCTGGATGTTGGCGGTTTTCTCAAAGACATAAAAGTCATGCGGCACGGGTAACTTTTCAAATTCAGTAAAATATTGTCTAACAAAAGGCCTAATTTGTAGATACCTGAAAAAATTACCAGATGGGAGATTAAATTTGGCTTGCAACTGAGCAAAGGATGCAAAGTCATTATTAATATAGAGGTCCTTAACAGAGGAAATACCTCTGTCAGACCAAAGTGTGAAAGTGGAATCGTACATGGCTGGTTTAAATGCTGGATTTTGGCATATAGGAGCATAAATGGATAGGTTTGGGAGATTTAAAACTTGCTTAATATGTTTCAAGATTTTATATGTATTTCGCAAAACAAAATCATTTCTTAGTGTTTTCATGGGAATATCTATTTGGGTAAACAATAATGCAGATGTAGATGCCCCAGTGAGAGACTTGAGTTTATGAGTTTCCATTGCAGGCCAACATGGCATTTGATCATAAGCATCATCTTTGTGCCAGAAAGCCATGACTCTGGCATTACAGGCCCAATAGTAATGCCTCAAATTGGGAAGACCAAGTCCACCCTCTGATGTTTTTTTTTCTGAAGATGGACTTTAGAAATACGGGGAGTTTTGTTGGCCCATATAAATGAAATAACAATGGAGTCAACTAGCTTGAAAAAAGATGCTGTAAGAAAAATGGGAAGATTCTGAAACAGATAGAGAAATTTAGGCAGTATGACCATTTTTACAATGTTTACTCGTCCAATTAAAGAAATTGGTAGGAGTTTCCACTTGTCAATCATGATTTTAAATTTGTCAATCAACTCAAGAAAATTTAATTTAAAAAGAAGCTTAGGGTTTCTGGAGATGTTAATTCTATTATAGCTATATTTAATTATTATTATTTAGTGTCTATACTCTAGTTATTACTATTATTATTTAGTGTTTTATGTTCACACCTTATCACCGAAACAAGTTCCTAGTCTTGTGAGGTCTGTTCACTTGACAATGGCAATAAAAGTCTTTCTGATTCTGATTCTGATTGGTGCTATTCTCTCTCGAGTCGTATCACTGCGCGCCTATTATTATTATTAACCTGTTCACTTGTAAACATCCACTTACAAGTGAACAGGCTAATAATACTACTAATAATAAGCCAGTTGTTACTTAAAACAATACATCTGGTCAAATTCTATGTAATTCTATGTCCATATTAAATGAATAAATGCATTCTTACATGATATTACTAACTGGGCTGTCTGGTTTGATACACGTATCACAATGCATTAACATGGCAATATTGTCTTTCTTTTGCAGCATAACACCAACTCCACTTGGGGAAGGGAAGAGCACAGTGACAGTTGGCCTGGTTCAGGCCCTCTCTGCCCACCTAAAGCTCAACTCCTTTGCCTGTCTACGACAGCCTTCCCAGGGACCTACCTTTGGGGTCAAAGGTCTTCATCTGTTCAATGCTAATGTCAAATAGATTTTAAAGAACTTGTTTATGTTTGATCCAGTTACACAGGGCTGACACAAACTGTTACATCTCTGTGCCTAGGGGGAGCTGCTGGTGGTGGATATGCACAGGTCATCCCTATGGAGGAGGTTAGTTTAAATCTACTCTTTCGAACTTCATTGCCTAATCACACCTAAATGTAAACATTAAAAACACTGATCTTTAAAATACACTTTTGAGTGTCAAAATATAAATCATATATATGCTATAATGGCTGTTTAAACTCTTCTCTGCAGTTTAATCTCCATCTGACCGGTGACATTCACGCCATCACTGCAGCAAACAACTTGGTAGCAGCCGCTATTGATGCCAGAATGCTTCATGAGGCAACACAGTCAGACAAGGTCAGCATCTGATTTCTAAAGAGTATGATTATTTAACTTACCAAATAGACTAAATACATTATGAAAGATTAACATGACATCACACTTCTGATTTTGTAGGCTCTGTACAAAAGGCTGGTTCCTTTTGTGAATGGAGTTCAGAAATTTTCACCAATTCAAATCTCCCGGCTTCAGGTAAATCTAAATTAAATAAATGCGGAAATTGTGTGTACTTCTCAGTGTAAATAATGTATGTAAAATATGATTTAAGTATGTAGCTTAACATTTGATACATTTAAAATTGGATACAGTAATCCCTCGGGTTAGGTTCCAGAAATAACCCGCAATAAGAGAAATCCACGAAGTAGGACAACTTTATATTTTACAATTATTCTACATGTTTTAAGGCTGTAAATGCCTCACTACACACATTATACGCTTTTCTCAGACTGGAATTAACCTTTTCTCACATTTGTCTCTAGTTTAAACACTTAAACTTTCATAGATTTTCAACAAAATGTATTAATAGTGAAGCGTGGGGGGAGACACGGCTCCGAAAGCCCCGCCGAATGCGCGAGGAGCACTGCCACGTCCCGGGACGCAACGTGCACCAACCCCTTGGAGAAGTGCGCGACACGTGCACCCCTCATTGTGGACAAATCCGTGACAGAGCAGCGTGACCGGCGCGAGGCCACACGTACACCGGGGCTGCGAGCACGAGATAGAACCGCGGCGCCCGGACCACGTCCTGTCAGTCCGAGCCATGAACCGAACATGCACAAACGAACGCAAGAGCCGCACGGAGTGATTTAATCCCGGTTTAGTCCAGGTCTAGACCTGGTCCAGTCCTGGTTTAGTCCAGGGCCAGTCCAGGTTTAGACCTGGTTTAGTTCTGGTCTAGACCTGGTTTAGTCCACGTTTAGTCCTGGTCTAGTCTCTTAGCCAATCAGGATGCAGGTACACTATAAAAAAAAATTGATTTTTTTTTTTTTTTAAATCCGCGAAACAGCGAGGCCACGAACAGTGAACCGCGATAGAGCGAGGGACCACTGTAATTGTAAATACAACTTAGAAAATGCCTGTGTGAGAATCTAGTTTAATTTGTTTTATCTGAATCAAATAAGCTGCACTTTTATTGTTAATATGTAATGTGGAGGTTTTGTCCACAAGGGGGCATCAGCAGCAAACTTGTCTTGAGATGCTTTTCCCCCTTGCCTTGTCTGATCAATTTTCATGTAGCCTTTCCATGATGATGCAATTAAAGGATTGTGTTAATAGTAGACAAAAAAAATCCTAAATGCATTTTTAAGCAATTGACATTTTGTTCACACCTTGGAGGGTTTAATTTCTGTTTTTGTTTCAGCGTCTAGGCATTAATAAAACAGACCCCGAGTCTCTCACACCACAAGAGGTCAGCAGTTTTGTCCGCCTTGATCTGGATCCAAAGCAAATCACCTGGCAAAGGGGTATATATACAAATTACTAATTTATCTATTACATATTTTTTGTAATTGCATGTAAACTACGGCGCGGCGAGAGCCGGAGCTGGTTGCAACGCGCGCTCCGTTATTTTCCAACTTTTTTTCTGCTCTTACCTGCTTGTTCGGTTGCACACTTTGAAGATTATGTGTATAAGGATAAGTGCTTCAGAAACACGATGTTTCTGCTCCATTTCAACCTCTATTTTGTCTGGATTTTAACTTTTTCACCGTTGCTATGTGCGTTGCTATGTGCGCTGCGCGGCGCAGTGTGCGCCGGAGGAGCTGCCACGGAGGACGCGCAGAGGCTGACGTTACTTTTTTGTGCTGTTCTTGATCTGTGCGTTGCAACACTGGAATTTCCCCACTGAGGGACTAATAAAGGCATATCTTATCTTATCTTATCTTAAACATGTCAAATTTAATCCATCATTTATCAAATCCTATTTTGGCATGCATGAGAGTCCGTTCCTCATAAAATAATATAGATGCATCCATTTCCTAAGAATGATCTGTTTTATAATCTGCTTATGTAATGTGTTTGATTGTTTCCCCATAAAATGAATTGGTAGACATTCATAGCATTGAGATGTTTTTTTTATTGTGTCCTAGAATAGCTGTTGTGTGTTTTTAGAGCTTACATCAGTTAAAATGAATGATTAGAGTGGGTAACCAAAGCGAACTGTTACTTTTGCAGTTATCATGGCTTAAATGTGTCTGTGAGAACCAGCAGTGGGGTGCCGCTTTGACTGATGGGGAATGTAGTCCACTGTCTGCATAGCGCTCTCAAAGGGACCCAGTCTGGAGATTAAAACCACATTTAGCAGCACAAGTTACAGGGGTGTGACCCTAAATCAAACAAACCTCACTCTCACCAGCAGAGCCATATAAATCTTAGTTTATATGGCTAATGTTTATGCCATCTTTTATTTACTGTGGCAAGTTGTAGTTTTTATCATTTGAATAATGCATATCTTCTAATGGCATATTTTTATTCTCTTTCAGTTGTTGACACAAATGATCGTTTCTTGAGGAAGATCACCGTTGGACAAGCCAGCACTGAAAAAGGACAGGCAAGAGAGGTAAGACAAGATAATTTATATCAAGGAACACTCAAAATCAGCTTCCTAAAATATATTTTTATATAAAGTTGCATTTAAATACTTGTTCTATGCATTAATAACTCCCCTTCTATATGCCTCTGTCATGGGTATTTTTTGTTTTGGCTTTTTATCTATAAACCAGAGTAGTTTAATTCAGATCATAGCTGAAGCTTACAGACACCTGAACACCTCTGGGTTGATTTAAATATATCCCCATTTGTTCAGACATTAGTCATTGGAATGATAGTTTCCACTACAGAGAAGGACATGTGTGAACATTTTTGTAATGCCATTGTTTGTAGACACCCACTCCCAATCTCTTTGCAGCGCACTTTCTCATGCCCCCCTTCCCTGTCTCTCATCTTGATTCAACCCATATGTATTGCACCCACATATCTGCAGTAATGACAGATAAATGAAATTGTGTAAATAAACAGTTCAGCTCAATGGGAAGCAAGAAGGGCTTAAGTGAAAGCAAATGTTTAAAGGACTAGGAATATGACCCACCCACATACACACATAAACTCCATAGGTTAGTTTAGCAGATGCTTACATTTAAAGCTATTGGGTTGTCCACGGTATTTGAATTTTGGCCCCAAATTTCCTTCAGAGCTGGATACACTATATGTCCCAAGGGTATTGGCAGTGAGAGTGGGAGGTGAAAAGCAGTATTCCCCAGTGGGCTGATGTGGTTTTAGATACCATACTGCTCACATTGTAGAACTAATTTCTTGTCTTCCTACATTCCCCTAGCATTCTGTAAGTAGCCCTTCCAAGCTTATTTAAATGGGTTTTGTTTAGAAGGAAATTAGAGCCTATAATTGTTTGCTATCAATATACAAATATTTGGATTCTGTTTTCATTCTGTGATTTGTTTATAGGGTTGTGAACAGCTTGTTAATGTGAAAGTTACAAATGAGACCTTGAACAACAGCGCAATGTGTTTTGAATAATTAGATTTATATGGCCAAAGGTTACCACACAAGTTTATTCAAATGAGGTTTCATTAAAGCAAATATTAATATGCTGTCAGTGTCAATTTACATATATTTGGGAGAACGACTCATTGCTGTGTGACTTCTTTGTAGGGACACACAAAGTATAGTAGTGGTAAACATATTTTATCATAGCAAACTAACCATGCCTCAACAATTAAATACTCCATAAATACACAAACTGTAGTTATAATCGAGTTACCGAGTACCCAATGTTCTTAGTAAAACTCTTGCTTTTGTTTGTAACTTTGATCATGTTTTTCTGTAGACCGGTTTTGACATTGCAGTTGCCAGTGAGATCATGGCGATCCTGGCTCTGGCCAACAGTCTGGAGGACATGAGGAGCAGGCTGGCTCGCATGGTTGTGGGTACCAGCCGCTCGGGATGTCCGGTCACTGCAGAGGACCTGGTGAGTGCTGCTTGGCCTATAACTGTGGCCATCTGCATCTCTAATTCTCTAGGTTGGGGAATTAGAGATGCTCTGATCCATCTTTTTCAGTTCCAGTACTGATTTTGATACTATGCCTTCATGTATCTGCTGACACCCAATAGCAATCTACCAGCGGAGATACCAGTGGCGAGAATGCAAATGGCATTTCATTCCTTAATGACAAAAAAAAAAAAAAATACAATAACAAAACTGATCCAAACTGATGCTTTTTGTAGCTTTTGTTAATCTCTCAAGTAACTACGGAACAGTTTTGTATAAATACACATTCTAACATTGTGAGACTTTCTGGATCAATTAAGACCAGTAAATAGTCTTATTCAATTGATTTGTCCAACCAGAATATTGGCTGATATCCGCTCCAGCACATTTTTCTGTATCGAGTAAATTATACCCGTCTCTACATTTCACCTAGTCTGAAATTAAAAAATGCATGTTATGCCCTTGTAATCCATAATTTTTAAGTAACAAATGATTATTATAACCCCTTCAAGTCATAACACTGTTTGTCAAAATATCACTTGGTTGCAATTAAAATGGTCGTCTTCTCACCTGGTCCATTTGTGGAGTCAGCTGGCTCTTGTTATGCTCAGAGCAAAAAGGAGGTTCCCATATAAAGTTACGTTAGTCTGGTTAGTAGGATGCGAAAACATCACCACCCCAAAGCTCTGGCACAGTAATAATACCGTCTGTTTTTCAGTGATTTTGGATACATATTTTGGAAATCTGCCTTTCTGCATTAAGACCTATGTATATCTAGAGACAGCACTGTTACTATGGCTCAATGTACAATGTACATTTTTAACACTCTGCCACAATGATAAGTAGATAGATTTGAGTGCTGTTTTGTGTCTAACCACCATGATGTTTTTCTTTGGTTTCCTGTAAAGGGCGTGAGCGGGGCCTTGGCCGTTTTGATGAAAGATGCCATCAAACCTACTCTTATGCAGACTCTAGAGGTGAGACTTTAACCCGAATCATCACTTCACTAGCTCATAATATCAATGCTACAAAAATGACCATGGCAAGGCAGGAGTTACGCACATTGTAACTGTCTTTGAACCGTTCCTTTGTGTCAGGGAAATGCATTACAAATAAAGATGGGTCCTATGAGAGCTTTTAAAGAGCTTGACAGATTGACCTTTTCCTCTCCTGTCCCCTTATCATAACAGTTTAGCAGCAGCCAAAGACAGGTGGTGTACAGGAAACCACTATTCTGACCCACTGTCTTAGGGCACTGGTGTATAGCATTTGTGAATCTCAATGACATTCCCTTTGGGTGTGTAAGATAAACACAGACAAACCATCTTGTTTTGATGGGTATAGGAGGGGTGGACAGAGCAGGCAGCAGGTTTTGGTTACTTTCTGTTTTTTTAAGAGGAAATATTGTGGCTCTGTTGTGTGAAGCTGTTTCCGTTGTGGTTTTCCTGTCATTCTGGTCCGCCTTCAGGATCCAGGTCTCAGCCCTGTGAGAAAATTCCATGTAAATCCACCACCATTGCCCACTGTAACTTTTGTGATATTGAGATTAATATGAGAAATTATTTTATTCACATATTTAAAAATTTGGTTTATTCATTTTAGTTTAGTTCATTATAATCGTGACCATTTTAGGGGCAAAATTAAGTAAACTGGCTTAAGTTACCGGCTGGTTAGCTCAACTGGTAAGTCACTTGACTTTCAAGGCAATGAGCAAGCCAGTGTGGGTCCTTGGGCAAGACCCTTCACGGTACTGCTCCCCAGGTGCCGGAAAGTCGAGCTGCCCACTGCAGCCTATTTGGGTCAAATGCAGAAGTGAATTTCTCCTGTGTGTCACTGTGTGTGAGATCAATAATGTCTTAATCTTAAAACCTTAAATTAAGTGCTTTTTATTAGGCTGTTTCTGAAGTAAAGATGTTAGATTTTACAGATTTGGTGAGGAATAAAAGAAAATTAAGGATTTCTCAGTTCTTTGGTCATGTGTCAATAAACATGAATAATTCAATTGTGATGATTCTTCTTGACACAGACTAGGACTAACTTTATTGATCCACAAGGGAAATTGTTTGGGTACAGTAGCTCACTCATCAAATATAATATATAACATAGGGTAACAAAAAATAGATAGAATAGCAACCAAAGAGTAATAGACCAGTGTCAAATGAGACATAATTAACAAAATAAAAAATAGATAATACATTTATATGTACAAATCAGAATAAAATGGAAAAATAAGTAATAAAATACAATATCAAATAAGATGTCCAATCACAGCCATATACAGTTATAGGGAGTATTCTCTAGGGCAGGGGTGCCGAACTCATTTTGGTCCAAGGGCCATATCTGACCTATTTTGATCCCAAAGGGGCCGGATTAGAAAACTCATGCCATATATAGTCCCAAAAATGGCAATAAGTCCAAATATTTGTGCGGAGAGACGCAAATCTATGACAGAAGTCTTTTTTATCTGATCAGAAGTCTTTTAACTCTTTCTTTTACAAAATATTATAATATTATGAACAAACTGAAACTTAAAGGTACAGTGTGTAGGATTCGTGGCGCATAGGTGGATAGTCGCTATTCCACTTCCTCTTTTGGCTACGGCAGACCTCGAGGGTCACCCGGGCGCGCCGTAACGCAGACAGCTCGCGTTCCTGCGCGCACCCGGCGCTGTGCGAACTACGGTATAAATAAAACGCGGCCCCGCGGTCACATTTTTTTTTCTTTTCGCATGAAAACACACATTCCTGATCGTCTACCATGACACTCTACACATCAAATGAAACCTTACAGTCTCCTCTTTTTGACTATGCAATTCATTTCCCTGCACAACAATCACTCCCCGAGCACATGGGGCTTTTATACAGAAAAGCACAAAACGAGGTTTGTTACTTAGCTTACCTTTGAAGGCTCTGGACAGGTCAAACTCTGTATTTCACCATAAACTTGGCCTCAATCTGTCCGTAAGGATCCAGCGAATAAAATCCAGAAAAACAATTTAGTCCAAAACATGTGTTAGATCCATTACGACGTGTGATACAGCAGCATGCTTGTTTACCCAAAACCACGAGGCCCCCCCCCCCCTCCCCCTTCTCTCCTCTCCTCTCCTCCGCTCCCTCAGGCAGCGCGGCTGAGCAGCTGCTAGCAGGAGTCTAGGCGAAGGATGAGCCCAAATGTCCTTCTGCGGCTCTCGTATTCAAAAAGGGCTGCCTCTAATATGGGGAAGATCCCCCTTTTATGTGACTATATCTAAGTCCAAAAGAATATTTTGATTTCATGATGGAAGTGAAAAGGCTTGGAAAACAATGTATTTTTGAATGGGTATCTTCAATTTCAGTAATTAATGGGTAAAAATCTTACACACTGTCCCTTTAAAGAAAAGTGCAATTTCAACACAAGCATACAGGTTTCCCATTCACCTCCGTGAACAAATAGGAATTAGTCAACTTTTCTTGGAAAATCCTGCACTCGGCATCCACTTTTCTAATTTTTGACATTTTGCTGATGAGGGCGTCATGGTCAACAGTCAAAACAATGGTCCTGGGAGGTGGCCATGCACAGAGGCGCTGGAGAATCTGCTATGCTAAGATGCACAGAAAAGAGGCACAGGAAATTACCAATATTCTAAAAGAAAATTAAAATATAATTAAAATAGTTAAACAGAAAATCCGCGGCAGACCAGATCTGGCCCCTGGGCCGCATGTTTGACACCCCTGATCTAGGGAGTATTATCTGCACTTCACAACATCTTTATCTGAGTGTTTCTTTACAAACTTTGCCATGTGGTTTTATGAGTACAGGTTTGATCATTATGTAATTTACCATTGCTTCATAGGACTAGTGCTGTAGCCTAGTGCCTAAACATTTATGTGCCTCTAGTTTTTGAAAAAATTTTTTAAAACCTTTGCTCAGTAGTACGTGCCTATATAGCAGGTCCCAATCATTGTGTGCAGTCAAACATCCTGTCTACGTGGAGTCCCAGAGTCCCTTGCATTTTTCCTGGGAGGAGGTTGTCATGGCTTCTCTTTATACTCATGAGAGTATTTTATATGTTGTTTTTTAGTTAATAATAGTGCACACATTGAGATGCACCAGAGGAGGAAATACTGAAACGATAACCATCTTCCTGTTTTGGTCACATACGTTATATAGAACATTTAATCTGAAAAACATTGTATGTGTATGGAACTGAAAAACATGTTTTTAATATTGTCAACGGAAACTTAACTGTACTTTCTATGTGTTGAGCTAAGCCAAGTCTGCATGAAAGATGATTGTTATTACAGTACCTCTTTAAATTTCTGTAAAAATTGTCCATAATTGGTCTGTGTTAAAATCTTTTATACAACTGTAAATATTTTTGTCTATTCTCTATTATGTTGGGTTCACACAGACAAACCTAGCAGCGTTGGACCTTGCAAAATTTCTGATTTACTCCACAGCAGGCGGCTTGTTTATCGAGCCAGACAGAGGAATGCAAACAAGAGTGTAGAAAATTACAAAACGTCAATATGGTCCTTCCCATCCTTCCTCTTTCCTCAAACTTCCAGCTCAACAATGGCTCGTCCTCAAATGTCGACCTGCATAGTGTCTAATGTTCAATGAGTATCTGAAGGAAGGAATCAACAATGAAATCCTGTCTGTTTGAGGAATACAGTGTGTAGTTACTTTTCATCAATATTTTTGTACCTCAGCCTAAGAGAAAATCCTCTAAGTAGATCAGTGTAGTAGTTGTAATAATTCAAAATAAAATTGCACATTTTCACAATAAGAATATGAATTGTGTGTGTATTAATTCTAATATTAAGCTATATTTTCATGTGAAACTTTTTGTCGTTGGCCTCTATGCATTTGTTGTTGTGTTTCTCATTTTGTCCTGTGTATTTGTTTAACTGTTCCAGGGCACTCCAGTGTTTGTCCACGCCGGGCCCTTCGCCAACATCGCCCATGGCAACTCCTCAGTGCTCGCCGACAAGCTGGCGCTGAAGCTGGTGGGACGTGATGGCTTTGTGGGTAAGTTGAGTCTTACAGATCAAAATGCAATTGAAGGTGGAATCACAGCATGGCAAAATCTCACAGTGACACCCCCCAAAACTCAATATACAATAAAGAAAATCTTCAAAAGTTTTATGCCAAATGCCCTTCCTGATCAAATGGCCAAAGCATACTTACATGGTACCCCCACTGTCAGCTACATAACTTTCTAGGAACCAAAGGAAGGAACTAGACAAAGTTAAGAGTCTCTGGAATGCCTCAAAGTAAACCACGCTAATCCAGGACGTCAAAGCGGACTTTGGTATTTCAGTGTTATCTCCCAATGCATCAGTCATGCCGCTGTTTTCTCATTCATTCACTCGGCTGGCTCAAATATGTGGAGAATCTGGGAGAATTTTTGGGGTATTCACAGGAACTGGGTTCACCTGAGTTTAGGACATGGTAAAAGAACTACACTATAAAGATGATTTGTTGATTCAGCAAATATAAAGGCTTTAAATGGGGTACATCTGTGATAACCAGGGCGTCTTGGGGAAATTGATCAATCTAAGTGTCATGTATTTGCTGGGAAAAGCTCAAAGCAGACGATTATCCAGTGGTTTAGATATGGACTCGATGTGTAGTAAAGTGTGCGATCCTTTCATTTAAGCAGTATGTTGAGGAAATGATGTTCAGACATATCTTTCATCCATCTAAGACTGGTCTGAAGACTTGACAGCTCAGAATCTGGTTTCACTAAGGTTAAGGTTAGCCTTCCTCTACTCTTTAACTCCACTTGTCTTGCTCTGTCAATCCCTCTGCTCCTTTTACTCCTGTGTTTGTTACCTGACCCTGAACTATGCCAAGAACTCAGCCTCCCACCTGCCCCTCCCTCACCAGCTGGGAGACACTCACCCCCCACTTCAATCACTGATGTTTGGGACATTGCAGTTTTTCTGCATTGCTGCCTTTTTTAACCAAGAGATACTACTATGAATATTTACTCAGTATATCAGTTTGATCTTAACATCTGTTCCCAGAAGGAGCATGCATTCTTGGAACAAAAAGAAATTGTTATCACAATAGGAGAAAACAGAAATCTAAATACATTTTTGTTCTCTGTGTTCTTATAATTCAATTTACCAACTAAAAATAGTTTATTATTTGTAATAAATTGGATTGTACTAACATACTGAACATTTTGCTTTGTGTTTTCCCCTTCTGGTGTCAAAATTATACAGTGGGCAAACTGCACAATTTCAACATTTTCAAGTAAAAAATCTAGGAACACTTTTAATAACCTTAATAAAACAGGAACAAAGACTTAAATCATAATGAACAAATAGTTTATTAAAAATTATTCGTGGGCACTAACAAGTTGATTACACTCAACAAAAATATAAACGAAACACTTTTGTTTTTGCTCCCATTTTTCATGAGATGGACTTAAAGATCTAAAATTCATTCCAGATACACAATATTACCATTCCTCTCAAACATTGTTCACAAATCTGTCTAAATGTGTGATAGTGAGCACTTCTGCTTTGCTGAGATAATCCATCCCACCTCACAGGTGTGCCACATCAAGATGCTAATCTGACATCATGATTAGTGCACAGGTGTGCCTTAGACTGCCCACAATAAAAGGCCACCCTGAAATGTGCATATTTTTTTTTTGCTTTATTTATTTTTATTGCTTTATTTATTTATCGAATGTGAGCATTTGCCCACTCAAGTCTGTTACGGCGACGATCTGGAGTCAGGTTAAGACCCCGATGAGGACGACGAGCATGCAGTTGAGCTTCCCTGAGACGATTTCTGACAGTTTGTGCAGAAATTGTGTGGTTATGCAAACCAATTGTTCCAGCAGCTGTCCAAGTGGCTGGTCTCAGACGATCTTGGAGGTGAACCTGCTGGATGTGGAGGTCCTGGGATGGTGTGGTTACACGTGGTCTGCTGTTGTGAGGCCGGTTGGATGTACTGCCATATTCTCTGAACGCCTTTGGAGACGGCTTATGGTGGAGAAATGAACATTCAATTCACAAGCAACAGATCTGGTTGACATTCCTGCTGTCAGCATGCCAATTGCACACTCCCTCAATGCTTGTGACATCTGTGGCATTTTGCTGTGAGACAAAACTGCACATTTCAGAGTGGCCTTTTATTGTGGGCAGTAGAAAGTACACCTGTGCACTAATCATGATGTCAGATCAGCATCTTGATGTGGCACACCTGTGAGGTGGGATGGATTATCTCAGCAAAGCAGAAGTGCTCACTATCACACATTTAGACAGATTTGTGAACAGTGTTTGAGAGAAATGGTAATATTGTGTATCTGGAATGAATTTTAGATCTGTAAGTCCATCTCATGAAAAATGGGAGCAAAAACAAAAGTGTTGCCTTTATGCACTGTGCACTGTGTAACTTTTTGGTTGGGGGTTGGGGTCGCCTTTCACAGATCTGACCTGTAACTTGCTCAGGTTTGGTCTCCATGAAGATAGAAGGGTTTAATACCATATTGTGAAACATTCCAGACAAAGCAGTAGCATGTTGAAAAAGAAAAGCATTTGACAGACCCTCCACCAGAAAAGTTACACAATGCACTTTTAAGCCTGAATCATTCTTTATAAGCCATTTGTTCATTAAGGTGGCTGAGTGGCTAGCACTGGGTGGGTTTCCTCCGGGCACTCCTGTTTCCCCCATCAACCCAAAACATGCTCCATAGGTAAAATCCTCCAGCTTGGGTCCTGACCAAGCCTAAGCAAGATCATGGAGATGGGACCTGGGCGCCCACTGCTCCTGAATAAAGGATGGGTCAAATGCAGAGGACAAATTTCCCTTTGGGGACAAATAAGTGATAACAATAAATAAATATGCACAAAGACTTATTTATTTATTAAGGTTATTATAAAGGCAAATCTTTGTAGGAACATAATTCCCATGTTGCAACAGTGGGTTATGTTAAGTTTCTATTAAAGTGTGTCTCACTCTGAACTTTTGTTGAACCCCTTCAGGATTGTGGGTTATACTTTCTCTGTTTAATCGAAGGGGCTTTTCACGTCCCATAGGAATCTAAACTGAAAATGGAGAAATGTTGCTTTGAGAGGGGAGGGGCTGGATTTGTTATACCAGATGTGGGGGACTCCTGTATGGTTACCAGTCCTGTAAATTTGGATAAACCCAAGTCAGTATAAGTTCTCTGGAAAACATTCACTATCCTAAACTTATCAAAATTACACAGTGAAGAATGTGGTGTTGACCTACCCTGCTTGAGCTTTGTTGTTATTGTGATTGGCTGAGGTGCCTGTACAAATGCTTTTGCTGGCAGTAATCTCTTCCAGCTCTTTCACTCTCAAAAACATTTAGCTTCATGGACGGTTCAAGGCTAACTCGCGGAGCAGGAAGTGTGCAAGTGTTTCCTCCTCACATCCTGTGGAGGTCACTCTGCTGCCCCGTGTAATGTGGGTGTAAAGAGCTTCTCATGAACTTTAACCCAATTTAGATGTATATACGGAGATATCATTGCGTTGCCTTGAATGTTCCACAGTACTTATTCGTGTTTTAATGCAACTGAAAAACATACATGTGCAGTTACATCTCTACTGTATCTTGGCCTGGCATCATCTGCTTGTCCCCACAGAAAAAAATTAAAAGCATTTCAAAGCAATAATATTATATTGGTCCAGTTTTAGTTCTTCAGACTGTCTGTAGTATGTTCTGTGACCTTTTTGTTGAATCCGTTTATCATATCAGATGTGTAAAATATCTAAATTTACTTCAAATGGACTGTACAGACAAAATTAACCTTGTTTCTTGTTAACTGGATGCACTGATCTTCTATAATATAACCACGGACACGAGAAGTCAATTACACCAGACTACACGACGTTATTTCATCTTGGCACCTGTGGGTAGCAGCTGGCTAACTCTCTGGCTCAGTGACTTAATTACGTTTTGATAAATGCCAACTGCAGCTTGCCTAAAGCCTGTAGTAGTCAGTATTGTATCTTTTTTAGATTTGTCCATAATTCACCACAGTATTTGGTTTTGAGGCCACACAGGAGTTAAAGGTGCACAATGTATCTTTTCTGGTGGAGAATGTGCCACCTGTTCTGCTAAGTTATTTCTATTTTTGGTAATGGTACAAGGGCACACAGCTTGTCCTCAGTGTATACAGCTCTGGAAAAAAAATAAGAGACCACTGCATTTTTTTCCTGAAATCAGCATCTCTACATGTATTACAGCCATTCCATTCCAGCGTCTGTTGAATTCCAGAGCTGAGCTACTGCAGTTCTTGCACCAGGAGTGAAATAAAGTCACAGCAATAATATTTTTATTTGGAATTTGGGGGAAATGTTGTCCGTAGTTTATAGACTCAAACAATAATGTTCCTTTTGCCCAAACACATACCTATAAGTAGTAAAATCAGAAAAACTGATCATTTTGCAGTGGCCTCTTATTTTCTTCCAGAGCTGTATGTGCATCTCTTTTTAAATAAGATTAAATGTAAAAAAAAGAACAGCAATGAAGCTAACGAAATAGCTGTTTCACATCATATTATATCCCAAGTGATTGGTGTATTCAATCCAGACATGTTCTTTTATTGGTCCCACAGTAACACAATATTACAGGTCTAATGCTGATAAATGGTGATTGGCAGGTGAAAGAAGGAAGGAAGTGTGTAATGGAAACACTAACTTATTTGCTTAAGGTTATATGTATTCTTTTCAATTGGGATTCTCAACAATTCCCACAACGTAAAACCAGCTATAGGCGCACATATACTACACACAGGCTATGTAGAAGTAAAAGGAAACCTTATCTTAACACGGCTGTCACTCCAGGTGGACTATTTGCTTGGCTTGGACCCAGTTCAAGAGGCCTGTAGAGCATTTGAAGTCTTTGGAGAAGGCATTACTCAACATAGTGTTACAGATGGAACAGGCGTATGGCTGGACCCTGCTCATAACTAAAGTCAATGTGCACATCTTAAAAGGGGTTCAGTGGATAACATGAGTAGCATACAGGCTGGATCTGTGGGTGTGTAAAAAATGTGAAAATTATGACTTCAGTTAGAAGAATAAGCCAATGAGGACACATACTGACAGAACACTGACTGGGACATGTTCACTGACTCTTATGGAAACGACATCAACGGCCTGACCCATTGCATCACAGACTACATCAACTTCTGCGTGGAGAACACTGTGCCAACCAGGAGGGCACGGTGCTTCTCCAACAACCACCTCTGAGTCACCCCTGAGCTTAAAGCCCTCCTGAACCAGAAGAAAAGGGCTTTCATCTCAGGGGACAGAGAGGAGCAGAAAAGGGTCCAATGGAGGATCAGACGGGCTAAGAAGGACTACGGGAGGAAGATGGAGGAGCAGCTGGCCCAAAACAACGCACGGGGCGTGTGGAGAGGACTGAGGAGCATGTCTGGTTTTGGACAAAGTGGCAGAGGGACAGCTGATGGTGATCAGCGCTGGGCGGACGAATTAAACTGTTATTTCAACAGGTTTAATGCGCCCCCCACCCCCTCTGCCGACTCCCTCTTCCTCTTCACACCTCCCCGGGCCAATGGCCACATCCTCCTCCCCCTTCACACGGACCCAACCCACCACCAGCCCCCCCCCCCCCCCCACCAACCCCCCCCCCTCCAGTCCACCCCACCCCCCCCCTCACTCCCCCCTCTCCATCACACCGGACGAGGTGAGGAGGGAGCTAAGGCATCTCAGACAGGGGAAATCCGCAGGACCTGATGGTATCTGCCCCAGGCTGCTGAGAACCTGTGCAGACCAGCTCTATGAGGTTCTCTGCTACGTGTTCAATCTGAGTCTCAGCCTGGAGAAGGTCCCCGTCCTGTGGAAGACCTCCTGCGTGGTCCCGGTTCCCAAAACAACATACGCCAGGGAACCGCCCCACTACAGACCAGTCACCTTGACCTCCCCCCTCATGAAGACCATGGAGAGGGTGATCCTCAGCCACCTCCGCTCTGTGGTGAGCCCCACCCTGGACCCGCTGCAGTTTGCCTACAAGCCAAACGTAGGAGTAGAGGACGCCGTCATCTACTTTCTGCAGCGGGCGCTCACCCACCTAGAGACTGCCGGGAGTGCTGTGAGAGTCATGTTCTTTGACTTCTCCAGTGCCTTCAACACCATCAGGCCGGCGCTGCTGCGGGGGAAGCTGGAGGACGCGGGAGTGGATGGACATCTCGCTGCCTGGACCATCGACTACCTCACTGACCGTCCACAGTACGTGCGGCTGCGCGGCTGTGAGTCAGAGGTGGTAGTCTGCAGCACCGGGGCTCCCCAGGGAACTGTCCTCTCACCCTTCCTCTTCACCATCTACACCTCGGACTTCATATACAACACGGACAGCTGCCATCTCCAGAAGTTCTCTGATGGCTCGGCCATTGTGGGCTGTGTGTCGGAGGGGAACGAGCTGGAGTACTGCTCGTCATCAGTGACTTTGTGGACTGGTGTGGGCGCAACCACCTGTGCCTTAACACCAGTAAGACAAAGGAGCTGGTGATCGACTTCAGGAGGAGACCACTACCTCACTCACCGGTGAACATCCAGGGGCAGGACATAGAGACTGTGGACAGTTTCAAGTACCTGGGTGTTCACCTCAACAATAAACTGGACTGGTCCCACAACACCGACGCCCTGTACAAGAAGGGCCAAAGTCGTCTCCACCTCCTGAGGAGACTGAGGTCCTGTGGAGTGTGTTTATATGACTCTGTGGTGGCCTCTGCTCTCCTCTACGCTGTCGTCTGCTGGGCCCCGAGCAGCACAGAACGGGACAGAAAAAGACTTAATAAGCTGGTCAGGAGGGCCAGCTCTGTCCTGGGCTGTCCTCTGGACTCTGTAGAGGAGGTGGCTGAGAGGAGGGTGCTGGCCAAATTCATGTCCATCATGGACGACACCTCTCACCCTCTGCACCGGACTATAGAGGAGCTGAGCAGCTCCTTCAGTAGCCGACTAAGGCACCCCCAGTGCAAGAAGGAGCGCTACCGCAGATCCTTCATCCCCACCGCCATCAGACTGTATAATTCTAATATATAGGCCAGACGTGCAATATCCTCTTTTCCATGTTGATGCTTGTTGTTACTATTATTATTATTACCATTTCCATTATTATTACTTATTACTATTTTTATTATTACTTACTTTATCCCATTCCTGCCTGCATGCACTTTCTTTCTTGTCCAAATGTCCTGGAGCTACTGTGGCAAGTAAATTTCTCCTGTGTGAGATCAATAAAGTCTTATCTTATCTTATCTTATACTGAAAGTCTGTCTCAAAATAATTCAGTATATTTAAAGTTGCTAATATCTTAACTCACAAAGAACATATTTGATTTTTATTATATTCTTGCCCATTATACAATATAGTTAAGTGAGAAAAGAATTTTGTTTGTTTTAAAGTTTTAATTAATGTCAAGTTTACAAATACAGCTCTGGGGGGGGGGGGGGGGACTTCAAAATTATCAGTTTTTCCGATTTTACTACTTATAGGTATGTGTTTGGGCAAAAGGAACATTTTTGTTTGAGTCTATAAACGATAGACAACATTTCCCCCAAATTCCAAATAAAAATATCGTTTGGAGCATTTATTTTCAGAAAATGAAAAATGGTCAAAATAACAAAAAAGATACATGTTTTCAGACCTCAAACAATGCAAAGAAACAAGATCAAATTTATTTTAAAACAACATAATACTAATGTTTACACTTAAGAAGTGTTCAGAAATCAATATTTGGTGCAATAACCCTTATTTTTAATCACCGCTTTCATGCGTCTTGGCATGCTCTCTACAAGTCTTTCACATTGTTCTTGGGTGACTTTATTCCACTCCTGGTGCAAGAACTGAAGTAGCTCAGCTTTGTGTTTGTGTTGGAATTCAACAGACGCTGGAATGAAATGGCTGTAATACATGTAGAGATGCTGATTTCAGAAGAATAATGTAGTGGTCTCTTATTTTTTTGTAATTGCAATATTGATGTCAAAGTTATGGGATGTAATCAATATGTGCTCTTATATTTTTCTATTGCAGTGACTGAAGCTGGGTTTGGAGCCGATATTGGGATGGAGAAGTTCTTCAACATCAAGTGCAGAGCGTCAGGCCTCAAACCCAACGTGGTGGTCCTGGTCGCGACAGTCAGAGCGCTCAAGATGCACGGTGGAGGTCCAGGTGTAAGTTTGAAAGTGAAAACATACAATCTGTTTTCTTTTGTACACATTTATATTCTTGTTTTGATTTTATTAATACAGGTTTCAGCGGGTGCGCCTGTCCCTAAAGAGTACATAGATGAGGTATGTATTATCAAAAGTAATAGAGGATGGCTGGCTTCAGTCGCTTACTATATTACTTTCTATTCTTCTTGCACTAAATCTGATTGTAACAGTTAAGGACCCTTTTTTAATTTATTTAGGAGATAATCATTCATCACGTATTAACATGCAGTTACAAAAAACTTCAATTTGGTTTATGGCAGCCAAATATAGGAAGTCCTCTGGTTAAGCACAGGAACTCATTCATCCTTCTGCTTCACGACTAATAAAGTTAATAGGTCACTTGAAAGTTCACTTGAACCAGAGTATAGAACAGATAAAAAGCGATTTTGGTGAGGAACACTAATATTCCTACTGACCCAGTTTGCTGTGCTCTTGGTTAGTTACAGCTGACAAAATAATGGCACAGCGTACACTAATTGTAAAGACCTTAATGAGAACCAGAAGTATGAGTGAAAACAGATCCAAGAAAATGGGTTTACAGAGTCTGTTCAGCCTTACCGCTCTGGCCCTGGGGCTGGACACGTGCACACACACAATTCGATTATTCTGATTCTTCAAGGGTTGTGTGAGAAGTGAAAAATAAATAACTACCATAAGAAGTAAATGATCAGACTTCATAATGATAGAATTCCAATATTTATGAAGGAAATGACAAATATTATGAAGTATGGTGCAATATATTGTCATATTTGATTCATTTGATTCAAGATGGAGGATTTGGAGTTGTTGGGACTTTCCTAACATTGTCTTCTCACATATAAATTGACCTCATATAATAGAAATTATTAATCTCAATGGGACTTTCCTGGTTAAATAAAGGAAAAATAAAAGAAATGCATAATAATAATAATAATTATTATTATTATTATTAGTCAACACTGAATTTCATAGTGTCTGTATTATTAGCAGCCATTTTATAACTAAAACATGGTGGGTGATAGACATGTCATTATCTTTTTAAACGGGGTCAAATATTATATTCATTTTATAAGAATTTGTTTACATATTTTCTTCTAATAAATTACATTATTTCTTTGCATTATTTCCTTCAGAATTTGGACTTAGTTGCAGGTGGATGCCGCAGCAACCTCAGGAAACAGATCCAGATTGCCCAACAATTTGGAGTACCGGTTGTCGTAGCGTGTAATGTTTTCAAGTAAGACGCGTGTAAAATTCGATGTTAATATAGACCACTCTGGCATAAGTCTGCAAGTTTTGTGGTCATTGCTTTGGGTAACCTGTTGTGTCCTGCCGTGTAGACTACTATGACAAACACCTGCGTCTTTGTATTGTTCTTCAGGACTGACACCGAGGCGGAGGTGGCGCTGGTGTGTCAGATCGCTCGAGAGTGTGGGGCAGCAGAAGCGGTGCCCTGTCGCCACTGGGCAGAGGGCGGGCGTGGGTCTGTGGAGCTTGCCGAAGCTGTGAAGGAGGCAGCCAGCAAACCCAACCACTTCAAGTTCCTCTATAACATGGAGGTGAGACTATCACAGCTGCTAGTTATATGTTGCGTCAAAGCACTATAGTTTTTATGAAAAACTTAGTTAAAAAGTTCATGGTATATTTCTTTCATCTCATTTTAAATGTCAATAGCTCTGAATTTTGGCTTAGATGGCTCTCTAACAAATTTGAACTCTTCAAAACATTTCCATATTTAGACATGTTTCACATAGGCTAACACTTTGATTTGTGGTTTTACGCAAATTTAGAAACCACAAATGCATCACTAGAGAATGTAGTATGTACTGTAAATGTAATATTGCTTACCAGTAAATGGATATAGAATTTCAGTAAATGTAAAGGATTTCTGGTAGTTTGATGGTTTAATAGTCAATTGTGTGATGTTAAATATTTAATGAGTATCTTCGGGTTCTAATTTACACAAAAAGGACCATATTATAAAGTGTCCAGACGTTGTCTAAAAACCTTTAATAAGGCATGATAGTGGACCTTTAAACAAAATGATAAAACATTTATCAGAAGCAAAAAATGTATTGACTTTGTCCAGTTCAAATATTTTAAGTATGACTAAAATGCATAGTGTTATCAACCTGCCACTTCAGTGACCTGCTCTGTGTGAGGAAACGGTGTGTAATGTGGTCAAGCTGCACTCTACAACACGGATTTACAAGGTCTGCCCCTTCCTGGAATTTTCCTTTTTTCTAACAGCTCAAGTAATCATATGTTCTGGTCTTTAGGCAAGTCATGATGTCCAAAACTATTGTGTATATTGAAGTGGGTGGTACCCCCGTCTCCACCTGGACAGGAATATGGGAGGAATAATAGAATACGGATTTTGTTTGACAGCGCTAATTGGAACTTTCTCTTGTTAAAAAAAAAAAGAATAGTAAAATATTTTGATGACAAAAGTGGAGGATTTGAGTTTGACATTTGAAATCAGGTGTGAAGCACTTGGGACTTTGGAGCAGGACAAGTATTTGGGAGGAAGTCCAAGAAAACCTATTGTAATTACAGGGAGAGCAAACTGGCATTAATTTTAAATGTTTCTGATGGGGGATCTGCCAAAAGTTACATAGGCCTCTACAGCTACAACTCCCCCATTTTAATTATATTTAACTCATTTTAGATGCTCTTCATCTTTAGCTTGTTGTCATTTTGTATTTGGGAGCGAGGTAGGAGAATGCACAAGCAAAAACATCAGCTGGTTTGAGTTACTGAGTTGGGAAGTTGTGACATTGATTAACTGACCCAAAGTGCACAAGCATGCTCGCTCATTTACAGTATGCACGGGGTAACTGACGTTTAAATTTTTAAATAAAATATTGAAGAACATTCAGTTTAGCAAAATCAGCAAAATGTTACAGAGATTACAGAGTTTATCAAGTTTACTTTTAACTCAAAGTGCAGGTCCTTCTAAAATATGTATGATGCAGTTGGGACAGAAGTGGTCTCTTGGGGGAGTAGTTGGACCAAGCGTAGTGTCTGGTGGGATGGTTCCATAGGCAAGGGACAGAGTGAAGGTTTTCCCAGTGGCAGAGGCTGCTTAGGGGCAGACGATGGCAGGCCTCAAAGGATTGACTGGGAATTCATCCAGAACTATTTACCCAGAATAGAAAAATGTAAAATTTTGTCAGCACTGATTTCCGAAAGTATGTTTTAATATGGGCATTCCCTTTTTATTGAAGGCAGCAGTTTGAGCATGGTTTAAGTAAGTATGTGTAGAATATCAGGATATGGTGCAACTTTTCTGGTGGAGTGTCTGCTACCTATTTGTCTCCATTAAACATATACGTATAGCATGTGTTCATTACGGGTGTTTCTATTGCTCAAAAATACAATAATTCCTTCTGTGAATAGGGGACACTCTACAGATCTGAAATGTAATGTAGCATAGTGCTGTAACTTGCTTGTCTCCCTTGTGACAGATACGTTTAATCTATACTGTGGAATAATCTAGACAAAGCCATAATGTTTCCATCCAGACAAGCAGGTGGCAGACCCCTCTATTAGAAATGTTATGCAGGGCACCTTTAAGATACCTGATTACTTATACCAGCTGAAAATGGCAGTAGTAGATATAATAAAAGTTCAAAGTCAGCTTTGTTGTCAAAAACCATATGTACAGGTTGCACACACAGGATTTGAAATTGCAGCGCTCCCTAGGCCCACAGTGAACATAAAACATATGATAAACAAGACAATAAACACCATGACTAAAACATCACATATACCCGTAGCAAAAGTACAGTAGACTTGTATATAATACAAATAGGTAAAACACACAATGTGTAGCGTAATAAAGCTCAAATTGTGTCATTTAAGCAGCAGTGTCAGTGTCATTTAAGTGTCATAATAATAGTCATAATAATGACAACTACTATTTTGAGTCATTTTACAAACTTTTTCAACAATTTGACAGACATTGTATTATTTTGTCTTTATCTAACTTCTTCCATGTTTAATAGTTGTTTTTTTTTGTTTTTTGTTTTTTTGGTGTGTCTCTTTGTAGATGCCCATAGTGGAAAAGATCAGAACAATTGCCCAAAAGGTTTATGGAGCTGATGACATTACACTGTCTGCTGAAGCTGAAGCCAAAATCAACTACTACAACCAGCAGGTATCTCACTCATACCTGCTACCTAAAGCTCCATTTCACTGAAAATCTGAAAAGCAATATTATTTTTTTCAACTTTGAAATGAACACTTGTTTTTAAACACAGGGTTTCGGATCATTGCCTATCTGCATGGCGAAGACGCACCTGTCCCTGTCACATATGCCTGAGAAGAAAGGGGCCCCCACTGGATTTGTTTTGCCAATCCGAGATGTTAGAGCTAGCATTGGCGCTGGATTCATCTACCCTCTTGTTGGAACGGTAAGTATAACAAAACTGCTGAAAACTAGTTTGAAATGCTGTTTACAATATTGCTTATCACTTCTTCTTATGTAACCGTGGCTAAACAAAGACTATAACCAGGCGAGCAAAGTCTAAATGTGGCCTAAAACTAGACTAAAACATTACTAAACTCTAAACTACTCAGAACCGCCAATTTTGCTGAATGGGGTGTAGAACTAAACACCCAAAGAACCTCCATAACAATCTTCTGAAATGTCTGTGTGGATGCTGGTTTCACAGTGATGCAAAGGAAGGAAGTGTTTTGCCTCCTGCTATTTCACCAGAGTGTCCTGAGGGGCTGTGTTCTGATTGGCTAAGGTCGAGGTGTCAGTCCCGGTGCATGCTGGGAAGGCCTGGCAGTACGTGGGACTGGTGTCTGTCCAGTCTCCCAGCCCCGTCTTTGATGTGCTGTTGCCCGCGGTGACACGCTTGAACTGTGGCTCCGACCCCAAAGGAAGATTCCTACAAGGGCTTTGAACTTGGGTTTAAAATACAAATTCAGAACAGGTAGTCCCGAAACTGAAAAGGCTTGGTTTATATCATGCAAACTTTTTACTTATTTTATTTCTTCTTTATTTTATTTTATTTTATTTACATAACATGACCTCTCTGCATGCTGGGATATTTTGTCACACAACTTAAAGGTCACAAGGTCACAAATGAGGGATTTAGAAATATCTCTTCCCAGTGTTTACCATTAAACCGTTTTGACGCACTCATCTTGTTTTTGCTTGTGTAACATTAACAATCAATACATCTTTATTAAGTTTAAGGAAGAAAAACATTGGTGTCTTTTTTTAGGTTATAATCTGATTTTGTCTCATTTATGCTTAATTCAGCTCCAAGTCTCACATTGCTTTGTCTTTGTGGTTTTTTCAGTGTTTACCTTCACTTCAGACCTAGGTTGGTCTGGTTCATTCCTGTTGTAGTTCCCGTTTATCTAGTGATGCATCAGTCTTACGGTTGATGTTGAAATAGTCACGGCCTTGGAAATGTATCTATGTTTTCATTTCTAGTGACTAGTACTATCTCAGTGTGTGTTGTGGGAGCTGTGGGAGTTGTGCTCTGGGACGGAATGGAAGGGGGGTCAGGGTCTTTGGGGGTGAAGAACCAGGAAGGGCCTGATGTCATGCTGTAGATATGTACGGGAGGGGTCACACCCCGGACAATAGATCTGTGTAGAGTTCACATCCCGTATGAGCTGCTCTATCTGCAACACCAAAGCAACAGGTTTCTAGAAAGCTGCCAATACCACATAAGAAGGTATAAATTGTAAATGTCAAATGACGGCTGAACTAATTGACAAGCATGTTGATATTGATGGGTTTTTTTTGCCTTATTTTTTTAAAAATCTATTGTTTTAACAACCATAAACCTGTCTTGTACCTTTTATAATTACTTGACTAATGGGAGATCAATACATTTCTATAATCCTGCATTTTCTGTATCTATTCATCAAGTTCATCTAACCCAACTTTGTTTTACCAGATAGTAGTGGTTGTCTATATAATAATTGGTGGGGGTAGAAATCTCACTTTATTATCTCCTCCATGGCTTTTCTCAGACAAAGGGACATTGTGTTTGTGTATCATGGAGGAAATGGTTTGGCCCGAAGTGCAGTTTCCAACTTTAGCTGTGTAGTTTTGCAAGTGCCAACATGTTTTTGAGTCTGAGGAGAGGAGGACCCAAAGAACAGCTAGCCTTTTGTTGCTCTTCACAACCTTGGCAGCTCGCATTTGTGTATCTTTTGATATTTAAATGGACAACTTGGACTGACCAGAAATGTCAAAACAATTCAAAAGGTTAGTTTATATCCAAGATGTGTGAAATGATGAGTTCTTAGTCTATGAGCTAACAAAGATGTGTCAATATATAAAAATCTACATAATATCAAAAGGAAGAAAACTCTAGTAATAGTAAACATATGGGACCAGGTTTATAAGATTTTAAGCCTGGTGATCTAGATATGGCAAGTATATGGTTAGTCAACTTATTTTTGAATGTAGGGAAAACAAAATATCCTACCATTTCACGCTGTATTACTCAGAAGTATTTAGAAGTTCACATGAGCCGTCATGCTGTCTCATCCCTTTTTACTGCCAATTAAAGTTCATTTCAATGGATCACAATAGGATGGTGAGGGTGAAATCTGATCGGTTATGCATGGCAGTGTGAATGCATAGATTACATCCTTTTTTTTTAACTGATGGAATTTATTTTCCTCACAGTACTCCTGTTTAGAAGGACAAATTCCAAGTTTATTTACAGGAAGTATTTTACTTCTTCCCGTTTATTACACAATAAAGCATTACACAACCAAGCCAAATAAACAGCATGGGATACTAGTAATGACTATCCATGTAACCTCTTTTTGTCATCATTATCTCATGATCACTAAATCATGGTACTGTATTTTATTTTATTTCCTAACGCAAAATAAACAACAACTAATCATATAAATCATTACCTCTAATTTTTAACCGATACCCTCAACTGTAATTGAGGGTGTAACTATATTTTTCCCTGCTCATAGCAAAGTGGGTTGCTGAGTTAATAGTAGTTGTACTAGTATCAGTCATGGTCATTAGTGGTCATTGTCTGGTCATTAGTAATATACGAGAAGAAAATAATCCTACTTCTATCTTACTTGAAAAATGATTTTGCCTGATGAAGGCCTAGTGCATGTCCTAATAAATCTTACATTTTGCAAGTAAGACGGAGTGCGGGATTATTTTCTTCTCATATTTTCTTCTCCTTTTTTCTTCTCGTATGTTCTGGGGCTGCTCCCTCTCCTCCAATGCACCCGTTTGAAGAAATTGAAGTGCAAACTTCTCATTCTTGTATGGTCATTAGTAATAACATATTTAGCACTCATTTATTTTCTCAAGTAGTAGCTGATGTGACATTGATTGTACATTTAGCAGCTTGTGTCACAGATGAGGCATACAAAGTCAATAAAATGTTTTGACATCATATTTTGGACAGATAATTTTCCTCTCGTATGATTACATCATAATGCAATAGTACTGTACTGAATTCTTAATGACCACCTCATACGTTGACTCATCTTTAAAAGCCTTTTGACACAATCATACAATCTTCAAATCTGGGGTCATGCCCACTACCAGGAAGAGTCTAGTGTCTTCCTCTGTGTCCTCTTCCTCTGTGTCGTCTGCTCCAGCCTGTCCCATCATTTACACCGGGACAGGAAACGGCTGCTCACTTCCTCTGGGCTCCTCTCCACTAATGGGCTCGTAAAGCCAGGTCAAGCGGAGGCAGGCATGTGAAAAATGCCACTCCTCTAATTAGTGAGATAATTTACCTTTCAGTTGGTATTGCAGGATTTGGGGGCAGGGGGCTTTAATGCATACTGAGAATGTATATCTTTTTGGTTGTAATTATTAAAAATCTATGAATGTCCAGTTAGTTTTAGATTAGTTATCTAGTTGATCACCGGCGGTCAGAACAGGCAGTGCGTGAGCGTCATTCACATGCTTCTTCCTGTTCACATCACAAATGACATTAGAGCAAGTTGGGTCCAATCACATCCTATTTTTTCCTCTTAATTAAATCTACTCTGTTCCTTATGGCTCTCCCTGATATCTAATGCTACTTATAGCAACACTTAGCTCTGTGTCTAAAGGAGGTATGAGGCTGCTATAAAAGGGTATTCCTGTAAACTGTAAATGCCACACATAGTCACACATGTACAATAAACATGTTTTGGTGAGTTTAAATATGATTTTAAAATTACATACAGGTTGTAACAAACTATGTCTACTACAATTGATATTACCTTTATATTATATTTCCTTTATTGAAATATTGTGTTTTAATTTTAACAAAATAAAAAACAGGAAAAATAACAAAACACAAAAAAACAACTTGCATTTAAAATGGATCTATACTGTATATATAAAGATCTAATGTCAACCATTTTTATGAAACTATGGTTCTATGAATCTTGCATGCCCCAAATGTTATGTAAATATTCTCAGTAGGGATGAAATGGAACCAATACCTCAGAAACATTAATATTCAGGCTTTCTTCAAAGAACAACTTTGTGTAAGTTCTCTTTTACACACTAGACAAAATTAATCAAGAGAGACCTTAATTAAATCCAGGAACACTGAACAGATAATGATAAGAACCTGACCTAATTATTTTGGGATGTATTAGTAGTGTAGGCTTATTATGGTGGTGGACAGAGCAGTCGCTTGAATAATCAAATTTAGATCAATTTTAGATTTATTTGTTGTCTGGTGAGTCGTATTGTGTTTCTAATTGTTTTAACATTTTATCTGTGTTGACCTTATATTTAATTGTTGTATTGTGTGGGCCTCTTGAAAAAGAGATCTTTGAATCTCAATGGGACTTTTTTTCCTGGTTAAATAAAGGTAAATAAATAAAATAAAATAATGTAGCACATCTGTTCTCTGTAGATGGATAGATTTGATCATTTAGTTTCTATATTTAGAAGTAACTAAAACTTTAGTTTGGTTCAAATTCTTACTAATGTCTTTAGCTTACTTGCAGCACATTGGAGTACCGGGAGAGTCAAATTAAAACACTGCCTTTTGTTTTTTTGATATTGGACAAAGAGTCTGTTGTGTGAGACTAAATTAATCTTGGCCAAAGTGGAGGTTGTCAGTGCATTGATCACCCGTTTACCCCTGTGTTAAATGACTCATGATTATAGTCATCATGTATGGAGGGTGATGTCATCCAGTCAGTCTTCAGGGTCTGGTATTCTTCAGCTGTGTTATGGTGGGCGCGTTAATATAAACGTAATGAGAAAAGAAACCCACTCAACAAAGTATGTGCCGCAAGATGGCTGTGGTTACACAAGATAAATATACCTATTCGGGCATGTGAATGTCGCTCCTCACTTATCATCCATATATATATATATATATATATATATATATATATATATATATAAAATTTTAATATATATATTTTTAGTTCTGTTTTTTGCCCTCCCCCCCTTCATGAGTGTAAAGAGAACGGGTGATTTCTTAATGGGGTATATAGTGGTGTATACTTTATTTATGGAACGTGTATGGGGGAAAACATAATGACCATTGAGTGAACCTTTGTTTGTTACAAGCGGCAGGGCACAAGAAGTGTCATAATTTGATTGACAGTTTGAAAATGACTATCTTGTGATGACAATATACTAAAGACTTGCTTAAAACAACTGGACACTGTATCTGTCTGCAAACAAGTTCACCACAACATGCAAAAAACTGTATGTAAAGTTTTAAATACATAGAAAAAGGTGTATGTATCATTTATTACTTTCTATGTCCTCAGATGAGCACCATGCCTGGGCTGCCCACGCGACCCTGTTTCTATGACATCGACATTGACCCCACCACTGAGGAGATCACAGGACTCTTCTGAGCTGCAAGACGCAGTGTTTCAGAGGTATTGTTGGTACAAAATGGATAATGACTAAATTAGGTTTCATGAATTCTAAAACCGTTCTGTTCCAAATATACAATGTACATTTTTCTGCTTTCTTACAGGGCCGATGAGAAGAAGAGGATCTACAAAGCTTTAATTGCCTTAAAAAAACAATACTGTATCCTGGAAAAAATGTTACTTGACTATCAGCTTATGCTCTCTTTGCACAACACACTACTTTTAACATTTTGCTTTGCTTTGTAACATTTTTTCTTTTACCATTAATTTGTCTTTTAAATTTCAGAAGATTTTAAAAATTGTTTTTCTGATGTTATTTACTGTGATATGCACAATAACCACCGGGTATTAGTGCCAAAGTGTCTCAATATGCTGTACTATCCCAATGCTGTATACTGTCACAAGTTTACCTGGTGGTAATTGCCCTAATTGTCATAATTACGTCATGGTATTTTATCTCAACTCTATAGCTTTTTAATACTACTTTATCACAACTACAGAATTTCATGACTTTTACATGGTATTTAAATAAATCTTTGTTAATCAAATTGCATCTTTGTCTCTTTAAGTAAGAAATAAGTGCTCTAAAATCTCCCAAACAGACAATTAACAGAATTTATGTGCAGGATTGTTTTAAGAGGTACAGCATGTTAATTTACTGGTTTGTAAATTTGTAAATTAAATCCCTGCTTCCCCAATTTACTCTCTCTCTCTAGGTAAATTACCAACACAAAATGATCAAGTTAATTTCTTGCTCACCTTAGCCCATGTATGATAGGGCAAACAGTATACTTATCTCTACATTTACACCATCACTACTTGATCTAGGTCCTCTTCAAGCTGAATTGTCCCTGTTTTTGTTATAAAACAGGGTAAGCTAAAATGAAAATGAAAGCACATGTATACAATGTGGTCTCTAGTCCCAATACCCAAAAAATGTATGCTGATAGAGAACTCTTTTTGCTAGCCAATTAACACAGAATGGCTAAAAATACTGCTTTAAGGTGCACTGTGCAACTTTTCTGGCAGACATTTCAGGGAAAGCAATAACATCTCTATGGAGGTAGCAAACACCGCCAGAGATGTTATTGCTTTCCCTGGAATGTTCCATGGTATGATATTAAACATATACATGTAGCATTTAGTAATAACTGGTGTTTCTGTTGCTCAAAAATACAATTCCTTCAGATCTCCAAAGATCTGAATTGTAATGTAGCCTGCTGTAAATTATGTCTCCCTCATGATGCCTAGGTTTAATCTATACTGTGGAAAATTCTAGACAAAGCAATGACATTTCCATGGAGACAAGCAGGTGGTGTACTATTCCACTAGAAATGTTACGCAGAGATTCTAGTTGAATAGACAAAAAATTAAGCTGTGACTGCAACTATGGGATATAGTTACATTTTGCAAGTACAACTACTTAACTTTTACATTTAACTACATGATGAAATCTATGTGTTGCTGCTATCCCTCGATTTTGTTATGTTTAAAGATATGTTTATCTTTTTGACTGGTGTTGCCCCCTCCACAGCTCCCTGGGGTACAGCAGCAGTGTCTGTCATCATTACACAGTGTTTAGCTTACATGCAGCTAACATGCATGTGCGCACATGTGTGTCCTTCTCATAGCTGGCATTCCTCATCTGCTCACTCTGTTATTGTACATCAACCAACAGGATCTGGGCCTTAAATACAGTACACCGCTTATTTACTATGTGTGCGCGAGTGTGTGTGGAGTGGAAATGTTGACAGATCTGAGGCCCAACGTGCTCGTCATTGCGTTATAATGCACTGGAAAATCCCCCTCTCCATGATGGTGGGGTCTGTGAAAAAGTTGATGCTTGAACAAGTCTGTTTTGTCGCATGTAAAGATAAATCTATACTTTGACACAGAGCAAAAATAATTGCAAGGTGTTTAATTGATGTGTTTATTTCAGTACCAAGGACAGGTCCCATCATGTTAGCATCTGGAAAATGAGCTGGGCTTTTTGCACTTAATGTGGATGAGGTTTTCTACTCAGACCTCTAAGCTGTATTTCCCCTCCTTGATATAGGTAAACATTACATAATAAATCCTACACATTCCTGTACACATACCTGGTTACAAAGTGTTGAAGTGTTGTGAACAGATAGACTAATTTATGGAAGAAGCAAATAGTAGAAAAAACACTTGAGATATATGCCCACAACGAAATATTGGCTATATTTACTGTTCTGTGTATAGCTTTATTCAGATGAATGTATTTCTCTGTTGCTGTGCACTGTGCCCAGTGATCATTTAAATGAAACATTGTATTGGTTAAAATCCTTGCATGGTGTTTAAATTGTATAAAATATATATTTTCTAACTTTTTTTGTTTTTCCTTCTCTCTCCCCAGTCCCAAACTCCCACACTTCCAACTGATAAGTGTCAAGGTTATTCACACTGTTTGCCACCCTGTGTCAAATGAGCTGCCTGTCATCTTATGGGGAAAAACACTCCTAAAAGCACCTAACAACTCCAAGGAGTGTTATTTGGGGGACTGTACATTTTTCTTAAACACTCAATTCAGTTCTGACATGAATATTTTCAGTTCCCTTGGACTACTGGGGGTTAAACCTAAAAAAACATGCACCAGGGACTACAGGTGGAAATTAGCTCTGGTGCAAGCTCACCAAGATTGTTTACACCAGAGAAACATAATTTTCTCATACACCCTTGAATGTTTGTTTTTTGCTTAGAGTGATTAGCCAGCCATTAGCTTAGACAAAACACAGCAAAGGTGGAGTGTAGATGGTTAAAGTTAAAATCAACAAATGTTAGGGTTAAGGTACACCTCTCCAGATCTTGAGCTAGGCTTGGTCAGGACTACTTTAGCTGGAGAATTTTACTTATTGTGCATGTTTTGAGTTGATGGGTTGGGAAACCGGATTGCTCGGAGGAAACCCACCCAGACACAGGGGAGAAGCATGAAAACTCCACACCAGCCAGGCAACCTGGGAATTGAACCTTCTTCTATGAGACAAGAGTGCTAGCCACTCAGCCACCCTGCCATTCATGTCCAATGAGAGCTGATATTGTGCAGTGAAAGGAGATCAACACGCATTTAGGTTCTAGGAAGATTTTTTTGTTGAGCTTAAATAGTTTAGTATAAAACTTAGTGTTGTTGTGTACACGAACAACAATTTGCTTTTGTGTTTTGACAATGTTGAGTTTATTGATTTAGGTTTCCGGTTTAAGTTGATAATATTCATTAGTAATTCATTGAATTAGACAATCCAATAGAAATAATGAGGTTTAATGCGACAAAAAGGCAGCAGATGAAAGGGTGGACTGTAACTGTGGCCTAAAGTGAGCTGCTGATCAGATAATGAAGAGTGGCTCCTTATGGTCTCGGGCCTTTGAGAATGGACCCTTTTTATTTAATAACCTCAATCAGCAGTGACGCAAATACAATTCACTTCAATCACTATAAACAATTCTTATAATTTAAAATTAAAGAAATGTAATTGTAGTAGTGTATATTTTCCCAAAGTCCCTATCATTTGGATGAGATTTTTAAAGTTTTTTTTTTTCCATAGATAAAAGATCCTCACCCCACATGCGTTAGGAGGATCAAGGTTGGGTCATCCATTGGTCTACATGTATAAACTTGACCTTGAACCTGTGATCTGAAATTTGTCTGGTTTAAAATTCCAAACAAAATGCCACATGAAAAAACAACCATTAACATTTAACTCGTTGTCTTCATGGATGTTTGTTGAACCGCAAAGCATTTTAGGAGGTCTATTACATGAAAAATTTTAATCCATCCTTTTTTTTCATTTTCTTCTCTTTTCTTTTATAAAATATAAAATAGTATCAAGGATGTTTTAAAGGTCCTATATTAAGCAAAATGTTTATTACTGTGATTATTGTGAGTTTTACGCCATGTTAGAATGCTGTTACCTCAACAAAAACATACCTGGGCTTATATTTTATTTAATTCACACATTTGAGTAATCCTTTATCATTAGTCTGTCTAAATCTCCAAAACACAAAATGCTCTATTCCACCTTGTGATGTCATTTGGCAGTAGTTTTCAAGTTAACCTTTAAACTTTTGTTCAGTAGAGACTGGCAATTCCAGCGCTGAAATCATCCAAATAGTAAAGTCTATTAAAACACAGTGGAGAACTCCATGAATTACCACATGACATAACAAGGTGGAACAGAGTGATTTTCTGAAGAATTAATCCTAAATACGCAGGGTTTGTGTGAATGAAACAAAACACAACTCCAGGTAGGTCTAGCTATAGCTATAATGTTTAAGAGATAAAAATAAAATAAAATATTGCGTTTTCCACCCATATTCGACCTTCCTTATTCAAGATTCAAGATTCAAGATTGCTTATTTGTCATATGCAAGATCAACACGAGGTCAACAACGCTTAGGATCAGAACCCGTTGACTCGCTAAGATAGTCGAGAAGTACTAATCGCATGCAATAAAAATACCAGGGAAAAAAGTAAACAATATAATAATAAAAATGTAATAAAATATAATAAAATACAAGGGTACAGGTAGTATTAAATAAGGTGTAAGTAGAGTATTTCACAGGTGGTAATACTGCTCAAAAGAATTTCGTATTGCACATAATATAGTATAGTATAAGTATTGCACAGGTTATTGCACAGGTAACAGTAGCATTTACAGTGAGGTAGTGACATACATGATACATTCATATAGAGCAGCAGCAGTAAACATATTATGCATTACGAAAAATAGTTTAGTGCAGTATTATTGAGAGTTCAGTATTATTTAGATTCATACCACCAAAGCCATTTTTGGTAGACTAATCAGAATCAGAATCAGAAAGACTTTTATTGCCATTGTCAAGTGAACAGAATTCACAAAACTAGGAACTTGGTGATAAGGTGCGAACATAAAAACACAAAATAATAATAGTAGCCTAATAACTAGAATATAGACACTAAATAATAATAATAATAATAATAATAATAATAATAATAATAATAATAATAATAATAATAATAATAATAATAATAATAAGTAAAATATAGCTATAATATAGTAAAAAATAATAAACAATCCAAATAACAAAAAGGTTCAGATGAGCAGCATCAGAACAGTAGTGCAAACCACAGGTGTCCCATCCTCTACTTCCTCCTCGTCCGTCTCCTCTCTCCTCACCTTGTCTCCTACCTCCTCGTTACCGTGCACCCCAGAGGCCCACACCTCCTCCTCCACCTCCTCCTCCTCCACCTCCCGGGAGTGACGATGTGATGCTGCAGGGCGTGTCATCACCGCGCACCGGGACCCATGTGACCGAGCAGAGCAGGGAGGTATCGGCGGGTAGGGGGGCGTCCTGTTTGGGAGACTTTTCTGGTCCTGCTCGCTTTGCATCCCTCCAAACCGAACTATCGCGGGGGCGGAGCTGCAGCGCAACTGTGTCAAGTCGCTAAAACTCCTTTGGGACCCTCGCGCTTTTTGGTGCTTTTCATCTGATTTGGGTTTGTTGTTTTTTTTGGAGAGGTGATCACGAACCGCGATGGGGGCCGAGAGCTCAGTGCAGCGGGACGAGAAAAGCCAAGCGGAGGATGCATCTGCTACAACAGCCACTGCCCCGGGCGAAGAAGAGGAGGTGGTGAAGGTGCAAGCGGGAGAGGAGAGCGCCCTGGATAACAAGGTACAGTTCAGCCCACATTGCACGATCTAAAACTGGCCCAAAAGCGCCAGTTTGAGCCAGTGCAAAAACAGCTGCAGTGAATTGGTGCAGCGGTACCTCCATGTGCGCCCCACGCCGTGTTTATGCTGAGTAATCCACTCGAGTTGAGCACAGGGGCTCTTCTGTAGTCTGCAGTCCCGCAGTAATAAAATGAGCTCACTGCCCCACTTGTTCTGTCTGCCCTTCACACAACAACAGCACCTGAGCCAGCGCGTTATGGCCTTATCAATCAGTCTTTTTTTTCAAACTTGCTTGACACACTGTGGATTGCTATGGTTGTTTGTGTTTTTTATTTTTTTATTTTGTCTCATGCATTTTATTAGGCTGTTGCCAACTTATCTCCCCCAGTAGTTATAGATTACATGTTCAGTGTAGTTTTTCAGGTAAGTTCAGGAACAGGTTTTTGTGATATTTTGCCAGAAGAAGTGCACTAAAACATGTACTAAAACACTAAAACAATGCACTAAAACAATACTGTATTCTCACCATTTATTTGACTATGATTTATTCAAGATTCAAGATTCAAAGCTTTTATTGTCATATGCACAGTAAAGAAACACTTTTCCCTTTGCTGCCCACATTGGATGCCAATAGTATACAAAATAAAATAAAATAGATAAATAAGATAAAGAGAAGCATGTTTACAGTATACACTATGAAAAATATAGCCTAGGTGCTATGTATATATTGCAACTGTCAGTAATAAAAACGGTGTGCAAACAGGAAGTGTAAACATAAAGGTTGTTAAAATAATAGAATAACCAAGGCTTATGTCATGCACTTTGTTGTTATTAAGATTGTTAGAAACATTTTAGTGCAGGCTGCCACAATGACTAGGCAAAATGTAAATAAAATTACTCAGTACATTTGTTTTTCCCAATTAACACAATAGACTACTAGCCCTTTTCCACTGTATGATGTTTTTAACTTTTACTATACATTGCTTACAGTTCAATAAGAGGCCCGGGGCAGTTGTGCACAGTGTCGTGGCACGTTAGAAACATATAAAAACTCAATCTGGCGTGATGTTATCTCCTCAACGGCAGCAGTCTGTACACAGCACAGGTGCACATTTACACTAAAAGCAACACACTCCAGGGAATCAAAGTCACTCCCTTTTTGTTTTGAAGAAAGACAGGTGGACAAATTGGTACATGAAGTGCACTAATAATTTGCATACTGATCTACCTCCACCAGATGCCTTTCCTTACTCTTATGTGAGCATGAAACTAGTTCATAGTTTGGCCTTTTATGCATGGAATGAACATAACACAACTTCCCATGTTATTATTCAGTTATAATATCTTCTTATGGCTTTTGACTATGCAGAAGTAAAGTGATGTTATATTAAATACTACAGATTCTCTTTTGCAAAATTAATTTAATCATATCTGAACTAGTATATGTAGTCTAAGTCTTGGGCAGAACAATAATATAAATAATATGCACTTTAAATTCCTTCAAACTGGAAATTGTATATGTCAGTTACTTATATTTCAACTTGAGTTACTTTTATATCATTTTACATACAGCTCTGGAAAAAATAAGAGACCACTGCAAAATTATCAGTTTTTCTGATTTTACTACTTATAGGTATGTGTTTGGGCAAAAGGAACATTTTTGTTTGACTCTATAAACTACTGACAACATTTCCTCCAAATTCCAAATAAAAATATTATCGTTTAGAGCATTTATTTGCAGAAAATGACAAATGGTCAAAATAACAAAAAAGATACATGTTTTCAGACCTCAAACAATGCAAAGAAACAAGATCATATTTATATAAAAAACAACAACATAATACTGATGTTTACACTTAAAGGGATATGCCACCCCCAGGTCAAATTTGGGCATCTCCCCACAGTCCAGAGACTAAAATAAGTGGTGGAAAGCGTTTTCCTGCTCACCCAGCCATTGTCCGAGTCTGTCGCCACTGACCGCCGCGGTATCTGCAGCTCCTCCGCCTTAGACTTGGTCATTTTGGGTGGGAACTATTTTCCAGTGCGGAAGAATACAGCCGAATCACGCAGCACGCTGCCAGGGGAATCCCAGTTACGCACCGGGAAGGGAGTTCCCCTGTTGCACAACGTGGTGCGTGATTCGGCTGTATTCTTCCGCACTGGAAAATAGTCCCCACCCAAAATGACCAAGGCAAGCTCTCCGTGTTGATTTGCACATTTATTTGCACTCGATATGAATGCGCACTACACACAAAGTAATTGGGAAACGCATCGAGCAAATTAATTCCTTTTGGCTGAAATCTTTCTCTGGCGACGTTAGACTCCAGTCTAAGGCGGAGGAGCTGCAGATACCGCTGCGGTCAGTGGCGACAGACTCGGACAATGGCTGGGTGAGCAGGAAAACGCTTTCCACCACTTATTTTAGTCTCTGGACTGTGGGGAGATGCCCAAATTTGACCTGGGGGTGGCATATCCCTTTAAGAAGTCCAGAAATTGATGCAATAACCCTTATTTTTAATCACAGCTTTCATGCGTCTTGGCATGGTCTCCACAAGTCTTTCACATTGTTCTTGGGTGACTTTATTCCACTCCTGGTGCAAGAACTGAAGTAACTCAGCTTTGTGTTTGTGTTGGAATTCAACAGACGCTGGAATGGAATGGCTGTAATACATGTAGAGATGCTGATTTCAGAAAAAAATGCAGTGGTTTCTTTTTTTTTCCAGAGCTGTATGTCTTTCATTCCACAGGGACCTCTTGCGATTAACTTGCTGCTAATTACATAATATTTTAAAATGAACATCCAGGCCTTTATACACAAATACCACCTCTTGTTTTGTTGTGAGCCTCTACATATTTTTGTTTTTTTTTGTCCAGTGCAGCTCTTACTTACATGTCACTGTGGTGCAAATGAACTCAGCTGACCCCCCCACCAACAGACACTGTCTCAACCACCTGCTCCACAGCACCTGTCCATCTTTTATTGACTCTTTTATTATCACAGGGGTCAACAAGTGATGGTTTCTGCCAAGAGGTTGTTGTACAGGTTAAAACCCCAGAAAAGATTAGTTTGAAGTTTTAGTACACAGTGCACATGTTGGAAAGTTGAATACTTGAAACATAGCAGAATGTATTGTAACTTTTTAAGTGGGTGGGGGGGGTGGGGGGATAGTATATAAGTAAATATCATATTGCACTAAACAAGGGCTATGCCAGGTCTACACCAATTGAAGTAAGACTAGACCAATTCAGAGGTCACTATAGTTTCAAACTACTGGAATTTACTACTGTTGTACTGTTGTACTGTTGTACTTATTATTATTATTATTATTTATTTACTTTCAATGCATATTCTATTGCACATTACTGCACATTTCACTGCTGCATCTTCCATTGCACATTTTGATGCACACTGGACATTTTGGACATCTGTAAATATGTATTTATTTATTCTTTTGCACTGCTTTTAGATTTTAGATTTTTGTCTTAGAAGTTTTTGTTTTGTCTTTATATTATATTTTGTACACTGTCTTTTTGCACTACTTGGCCAGAGAGAAATGAAATTTCAATTCACTGTATGTTGAACACATATGGCAGAATTGACAATAAAGCTGACTTTGAACTTTGAAACTGTTTAATAACAGTTTAAAATAATAACTAAATAGGTTAATCCACTGGAGGTCTAGTCAAGCCTAAAAAGTCATACAATAAAAAATAAAAAAAAACCATAAAAATACAGCAACTTACCACCATAAGTAGCACGCTCGCCACTATTTCCTCTACCTCCGGTTTAGAACCACACATCAATACCATCTTATAACACCAGATAATGGCAATTGCAAGAAAAGTGCATAGTGCTGCACTGTCTGGATCTTAATTTGGTTAGAGAAAACATCCACTGAATAAACAGAGAAGATAGAAAATCTCCTCAAAAAAAGTGATGACAAATTCATGATAGAGGTGGAAATCAGAGTTACAAGCTTTAGGTATGTTAAACTGAACTAATATATTTTAGTTTGATCATGATGGCAGTTGGTTTAAAAGTGTATTTTATCTTTGGATATTGCTTTTGTTTTACAGGCTGTACTGTGCGTTTTACACCTTCTTGAGTCTGTGTTTTTTTGATGAAGCCTCCTGGGCATCTCTCCAGCTAAAATAGGTTATCCTCACATTTGAATCAGAACTGTGATAAGGACATTCATTTGTCCTGAATCATTTATGCAGGTTTAAGGTTATGACATTTTGCTTATGGCCATGATGTTGTAACTGCGCAGATGTAAATGTGATGTGACACTATGAAATATTTACAGTTAACCTCTTTAATTTAGCTTTATCCAAATTGTGTTATCTGTTATTTTGAACTTTTCTTACATGTGAATACCTAAACACTACACAGTTGTAATACATTTTGTAGTTTTTTTTAGCCGAGGGCACTTGGGGGATTTCCAGTATTTTTGCATACTGGCCCAGCTGTCACAGAGCTATCCATCACCCACCATATGATTTAACATGTGTAATATATAGTCAATCACAGTTTACACACTGTTCGTACATGTTGGGATAATGGACACAGGCACACATAGATTAATATGGAATGCATTTCTCAGCTGGTACTTATGTTGAGAGATAACAACGGAGGAAGAAACGGAAATAAGTTGACTGCACCATGTTGTTTCACACGTTTAATGACCTCCTGCAAGTACCAATTGTGCCGTTCTTGGGACAGTGGCCAAAAAGTGTCTACTGTCTCCAATGACACATATGAAGGTAATATTAGAGAAGAAAGGTGTACTGGAGGTTTATGGAGGACTGCTTTTTGCTACAAATCTTGTGTTTACAGTGTACAGTTCCCATGTCAGTCACTTCATCTATAGGAGGCTGTAAACTTTGTTGAAAAATACTAATCCTACATTTAAATACAGATCTAGTATAAACAAAAGAAAATATGTTCATGATTGAAAAGTATATTACCCATTGCATGACAAACCAGGAACTAGGGATGTAACAATAAACAAAACATTGTCCAAAGTCTCACAATAATATCAATAGCAGTCTTTGCTTACAGTCATTGTTTTGGTGCAGAAATAGAGGGAACTACATAGACCATGATCCTCTGCTCCGTTTCAGTTCTTACTACATGATTTAAGTTATTAAGCACTTTGAGGTTCTAATAATTCTTTGGATTATACCAGAACAGAACCAAAGGCTTTTCATTGCCTTTTAAAAAGAAAAGTTTGAAGAAAAGAGACAAAAGAAAAAGAAATGAAACTATTTTGTCTATTTTATAATGAAAACTATAACAAATTTTGTGAATGATGTCATTTCGATACCACCGGAACAACAGACCACTTTCTTAATGTTTCTTATTTAAAGTGTTTTTCTGTTCTGCTAAAGTGATACATGGTAGTTTGAATTATTCTAGTGAAGGGGTAAAAAAAAAAACACTTCCTGTATTATCACATGACATCACAAGGTGGAACAGTGTTTGTGTGTTAAACATGTGTGAATTAAACAAAACACAGCTGTAGGTATGGTTTGGATGAGGAAACAAACATCAAAAAATAGCATAATATGGGCCCTTTAATACAAATGTAGTAGGCCTCAATTAAAAAGATAATAATTTTGAAACTATGGACTCTCGATGTGATTAAAATTGGATTAAGCGCACATTCCCAAGCCTGTTCCTATTCCTTGACACTTCTTTCCTCAAAGCTATAGGATCTGCCATGGTCTTTGCTCACATGTTTGATATCTACAGTTACAATAGCTTCGGCAGGTGACTCCAATGATCTTGCGTAACATCATGTGCTGCGTTCCTCTATAATGAGTGAGTTATATTATGCTGTTTAGGACTGAGACACAGGGAGGCAGAAGGACAGAGAGGCCATTGATAGTGGAGTTAGGACAGGCAGGAGGCCCTCAGTGAGAGGGAATAGACAGGCTCCGAACAAGAGAGGAGGGCCTGTAACTGTGTTCTGGGAGGGCCCGGAGAAGAATGGGTGTGAAGGAAATGCTGCTATAGGAGATTAGATGTAACACTATATAATGGTCAAGGAGCTGATTTTGGGTAACAGAGGAATACTTTGTTTCTCTGAAGGCAAACTGATTTAGCACTTGTAAAATGCTTTATTTACTGTATGTATAGATCTAGTATTAGTATAGAATAGTCTTACTTTCAATAATACTAAAGTACATGTAAAAACTAGACACGTACCCGATTTTCCCATTCTCAAACAGTGATAGAGATGTATTTACATTTCCCCAACTCACTAATTCTTCCGCACATCTTTTTTTAAAAACTTTTCTAAGAATGTGAAGTCGAGAACATATTTGCACATTTTACAACAACTTTCAGGCTTTGAAGTTGACACCAATAATAATACAACGCAGTCAGCATGCATCTGCCAAGTTTTTCACAACTTCTGCTCTTACAGTGCACTCTGGGACAAGAAGAATTTTCTCTACTCCAAAGGGGAAAAGTTTGGCTTTAAGAATCTGAGAATGTGGTTTACCATCTTTCTCATATTATTATTTTATACCTGGACTGGAGTATGCAAATATTACTATCCCTCAAACCTGACCATGAATGTAACCAACTGCTATGTCCCTGTCCTTTCTAAGCAACGCACATAAATCTGCTGTACGATGAAATTTAAAAAACATGTAGTCACAGAGTTCATGGCATTTACCTCCAAAGTAATTCACTTAAATGAACATAAAGACGAGTGAGGAAGGTTATGTCATCATTAACTTACGCAATAGGGTCCTCATCTCCACCTACGTCTATACATCACGGAAAGCTTCAGCGACGCTAAGATATATTTCAGATAGCTGCGATTCAAGTGCAACAACTGCATTTTGTCCATGTTTAAAATGTTTTTAATTTTCGCTATGCAGTAACAGGAAGTGTGTTTCCTCTAATTAGTTTGTCAGTGGGCCAGGCGTCTATCTGTCATCTCTCAGATTCATTGCCAGCCCCAGTAACACAAGTGAAGTAGCCCTTTTTGTCGCATTTGACGCTTTGATCAAATAATGAGGAGAAAGATAAAAAATCCCATCCCACGTGAAGTTTTTCATAAGAAGATGAAGATGGCCATTGGCTACGCTGAGTTAAAGAGTTCAATTACTGGCAACTACTACTTCTCTATTGTTTTACGCAATGAGAAATGACAATATGAATGAAAAAAAATACTGCTTCACTACTTCAGGATTAGTGACATTAAAGGGGCTGTACCCAATTTTCTTTTTCATGCAATAAAGTAACATTTGTCTTACCCCAGTACAGATACAGTTCTGGAAAAAATAAGAGACCATTGCAAAATGATCCGTTTTTCTGATTTTACTAGGCTACTTATAGATATGTGTTTGGGCAAAAGGAACATTTTTGTTTGAGTCTATAAACTACTGACAACATTTCCCCCAAATTCCAAATAAAATATTATCGTTTAGAGCATTTATTTGCAGAAAATGACAAATGGTTGAAATAACAAAGAAGATGCATGTTTTCAGACCTCAAACAATGCAAAGAAACAAGATCAAATTCATTTTAAAACAACATAATACTAATGTGTACACTTAAGAAGAGTTCAATATTTGGTGCAGTAACCCTTATTTTTAATCACAGCTTTCATGCGTCTTGGCATGCTCTCCACATTGCTCTTGGGTGGCTTTATTCCACTCCTGGTGCAAGAACTGAAGTAGCTCAGCTTTGTGTTTGTGTTGGAATTCAACAGACGCTGGAATGGAATGGCTGTAATAATGTATAGATGCTGATTTCAGGAAAAAAATGCAGTGGTCTCGAGCTGTATATTGTAAAATCATCGAAATGAGACTCGTGTGTTGTCTGCATCTAATTATTAATGCTATTAGCATGCTAGTTGTTGTTAGCAGTGATGTAAAAGTTGTGACACTTTCTTATTAACTTATCTCTGTGAATAATTTGGATAGTTAGTACTGGCACTGAAATTAGTTATGACGATATGTGTTGTATGAAACAAGAATCCCGTTCTCGACATGCACGCCATTAGTTGAGTGGTCACATTCACTGACCCACAGGTTGGTGATGCGATTCCCACAGATAAATGAGTCCGCGTATACCGGTGTATGAATGTGTGAATGGGCGAGTGATGTAAAGAGCTTTAATTGTGTTGAAGGTGGAAAAGAGCTATATAAAAGCATGATGCTTTACCATTTACCAACAGTGGGAGATCTGAAACTTCTCCACAATCACAGTGAAAGCTTTGATGCTGACAAATTATTCCAAAGTCAAACATGCTGCCCTTGTCAGTGGTGGAGGAGGTGTGCATGTCAGTCTGGTCTGTATAGATTATTGATTATGCATTGGTTTGTTTAGCAGCTCCAGCCCCTTCTCTGTCCTCCCGGGGGTTATAACCTGCACTGGTCAATCTCTAGTCATGACAATTCTGCCCCATCAGCGATAGTGCTCACAGTCTTTATTGCCTTGCACTTCAGTGTGTTGGTTTACATGGGAAAACAAGCAACGCATACTAATTTAACTTAATTACGAGTAGGCCTGTCACAAATCTTGAAGTGTGATATGTTGTTGCTGTTGTCGTTGTTGCCGTTGTTGATGCTGTTGCTGTTGTTGTTGCTGTTGTTGTTGCTGTTGTTGCTGCTGTTCCTGCTGTTCCTGTTCTTTTTTTTTTCCCCTGGCGGCACGGTGGCTGAGTGGCTAGCACTCATGCTTCACAGCAAGAAGGTTCGGGTTGCCCGGGCCTTTCTGTGTGGAGCCTGCATGTTCTCCCCGTGTCTGGGTGGGTTTCCTCCAGGTACTCCGGTTTCCCCCACCAACCTAAACATGCGCCATAGGTAAAATCCTCTTAGGGCCTGACCAAAGCATAAATAACAAAACAAAATCATGGGGATGGTCCCCGGGTCAAATATAGAAACAACTTCTCCTGTGCGAGATCAATAAAGGTCAATCTTCTAATCCTTGACCACTGTAAGGCGCTTTGTGCTACAATTTTGTATGAAAAGCGCCTTATAAATATTTGATTGATTGATTGATATATTGCTGAAGTAAATACAGATGATAAACATAATATTGCAACTAATTTATGCTACTGACAATAATCCTAAAGCAGATTTCAAGCACAAAAACTGTTCTAAATCTACAATACTGTTAAAAATCATGAGCTGCAATAAATAAATAGCAGAATGAAACAGTACTTAGTTTGCACCATGAGTCATTCAAGTTTACTTTTTACATCATAGTCAAAAAAATAACCAAAGAAAATGTAAAGACGATAAAAATGTACCTCAAACTATATTGTTCCATCTTTCATACTGTATATTGAACGATACTCTTAAGTCGGTGTAGTAATTATCGTGACAAGCCTAATTACGAGTTTCATACTGCTTCTGTCTGTTCAGAAACTGGTCTTAGACTTGGTATTTATAGCAGCTTTTCATAACGGACCCGTCTCTCTTGAATGAATAAGTAATAGGTTGGCATATTTTAGGATTTTACAGATGATTTATGGTGGCCCTAAGCAGAAACCAGTCATACATTTTTGTCATTACTAACAGGAGTCTCTAAAGTATGGTGTATGTTATTGCTTTGCCTGGATTTGGAACCCTTTGCAACAAAACCCTTTAAATAACTTCCTTCTTGCGTCACAGGTCTCAGTGGACCCATCCTGCCATCTTGACTGCACTTTCGCACCCTTCACTTTGTCTAGTGTGTATTTATATTTAAAATATGCACTTTTTCCATTTTTAGATAATATTGTTGTCTACTATGGATTTATGCCATTGCTAACAAACCATAATTTACTGAAGAGGACTGTCCGTTTGGGGGAGGGTCCCAAGGCTGCAAAAAATTGAAATACTTCTACTACTTAAAGGACATATCCTAAGTAAAATGCTAAATTAATATTATGTAAAATAGTGCAAGGATAAAAGCAGCTTAATTTAATAAGTGTATGGGTGGCCATGCATGCTAATTGTATAGTTCTATTTATCCTCTCTCAAGATGGCACTATGAAAGTTCTTTGGCAAGCTTGTTTACACATTTAAGATATCTGTTAGCATATTTAGCACTAACAGTACCAAGATTAAATATATGTACTAGAATTTCAGTATTACCCAGCATACATGGAGTGCTCTTTGCATAATCAAGCTGTATCTCATTGTAGAGTGTTTGTGATACACTGCTGGGTTTACTGTAGCATGTTCGTGTAATTTCATACCCTTCTGTCTCACTGAAGTCAACTCAGGACAGGGCCGGTTCATTGCTAACCCACGCAGGCCTCACTATCAAATAACACAATGTAAAATGATAAAAACAAAGTAAATATCCTAATGTCATATTGTAATGGAATCTAGATGAATACAAATGAAAAACAACTTTGCTGTATATTGCTCTATAAGCATTATACGCATTTACTGTTGTACCTTTTCATGCACAGACAGTTTATGTGTCTTGTACTTTTACTTCATATTGATAGTGGCTACTTCATGCTGACTACCATACTCATATTACAGTTTACTCATAAATTTATATGGGCCTTTATGCATAACTAGCCTGTCTAACTAATCTGTCTGTCTGTAGCTTTTAGTTGTATTTGCAAAATTTTCTCAGTGTAGGAGCTCCATCAAGTTTAAGATATTCATTGCGCACTTTTCTTTCCTTTGCACTCACTGACCCTCCCTGCCTCCGCCATCTTTGCCCCTCCATCCATTTTTCATTTGGTCCTGATGCAGCACTAAAGAGTACAGTGTGTGTGTCTGTGTGTGTGTGTGTGTGTGTGTGTGTGTGCGTGTGTGTGTGTTTGTGGGGAGGTGGCTTGGCGCTGCTGGGAGGGGAGCGTTTGAAGGTGATCCTGGTGCAGCTGCTGTATTTGTCAGAATAGGGTAGTGTAACCTCTGTAATCTGCACAAGAAGGGAAGTGTACGAGAAGACGAAGGGAACAGGCACCTTGTGTTTCTAAAAGCAGGTGCAGAGCTGAAAAAAAAACAAAACAGATGACCTCCAGAGAAGAGCGATGTGGGAGGAGTCGTTGAATCTAGGAGGGTCTTATATGTTGTGTAGTGTTGTCACAATAGAGAAACAATAAGGTTTGAATATTTTGAATCCTTAAGTTGTTTTAATTTTTTTTTTCCCCAGAATGCCAGTTTCAGCATCTATTTGATTTATTGGTAGGCTAGATTAACATACACTGCAGGACTCTCACTGCATCGCTATAATTTAAATAATGTACAGCTCTGCTTAATGTGATCATGTCACTAAACCTAATGCAAAACCTATGCAGCCACAGACACCCTCTCACACTGTTTTATATAAACAGTAAGAGAAGAGCTAAGGTTGATATCAAGAAATCTTTACATAAACATATAAGGCCAGGGTGATTTTTACTCATCTAGAAGCAACAACATTTGAGATACATTTTTAACTTGTATAGAGTTCTCAACTTAAAAGTTAACACGTTGTTGTTTTTTTTTCCCCCATAAAATTACATAATATTTGTTTACAGAGGGCATTCTTGTGCCTTTGATATATAATATATATTTGATATATATGTGATATATTGTAAAGCCCTATTTGACACATTTCAGTATTTGAAATACATTTTTGTGCATTATGTTGCAGTGTCTATAACATTATTCTACAATCACTTATACTGTAATACTTACTACAAGGAGTTAGGTTAACCTTGAGTACTGGTGTATGCAGCAGTACTAGTAAATGGTAGTACCCTAGCATGTGGCTTATTTTGTTATTTAAGTTAAGTGAATGTTATTTCATTAGTAACCACAAACTCTATGAACTCCTGTCTATTACTCCACAGGCCACTGTGTTTTGTCTTGGCGACGTGATTAAGTCATTTTTGACCAGATAACATTAACATTAGTCATGGACTGCGGCCTGTGTTCTGTTCATGCTAGGCTAAATTAGAAAATTAAGGCATTAAAACACAGCAACAAGAGTCAGATTGTCCAGTTTTTGGCTGAAAAACAAGCATCTTTTTAAAGCTGATCGCTCTCACATGCCTGTACTCTGCACCAGACGACAAAGATTGAGGAAGATTTCACCAAAAAGTAATATTGTTTTGTTTACAGTAATCTGACACCATAATTAACGTCACTTTTTATTTGTGAAACTTATCTTCTTATATCTTTTTTATAACCACACTACATTACATCTACATTTATGTTTATGTAGAAGATAAAGAACAAGCTTTTGGTTAACTTTCTAAACAAGCCTTTACAAACATTTCAGTCTTGCATGAAAAACAGTTGTTTGCCATGGCTCTTTGTATATCTTTAGAATTTTGAATCAAATTACTTACACAGACCAAAACACATGGGTGGCTGTAAATAAAAGATGTGTATGTGTTCGTAGCCAAAGACTACATTGATTTTATAGTTTGCCCTGTAGTTGCCCTGACACAGCAGTTAATCCAACAAGCTTTTGCAATTTTGTTTGACATCTATTTTCATTATTATAATAACTAACTTGCTCAGACATTTTCCATAAACCTACATTCTGTACAAATTGCTGCATTTAAGATATAACTCATCTCTTTGTAATGTTTTATGTGATGTAAAACCATGTCTTATTTGGACATCAAGAGCTAGGACTTGTTTCACCCTAAACTTAAGTTCTTGGCCAAGGTGCAAATCAAGAATATAAAAGTAATTTCACAGTCCAAAGACATATAAAAGCACTGTGTTAATTAAAACCATGTTTATAGTGCCTGGCTGCGAAGGTTTCTAACAAGTCATCTTTTTTTTTTTTCCTCAAGTCAGACTCAGATCCTTATCGAGCCTACACATATTCGGAGATCTAAGAGGTCAGCTAAGGGAGTGAATTTGTTATTTCAACCCAGTTAGAGAGTCAGGTCCATGGGGTCAGGCTCTGGATTGTGAGGGGGGGCTGGTCTAGATGTAGTTCAGTACTGGGGGGTCTTTCCTGTGTCCAGCCTGTTGTTATTTCTGTTGTTTGGTATTGTAGAAACGGCACAGATGATAGACAAAATGTGGGGTCTGGGTTAAAGGGTAGAAATATGCTCTGATGTAGGTACTGACAGGTGTCTGAACCAACTGGACTTTAGTAAATCAATCAATAAATCAAAACCCATTGTATTCAGTATTTTGGCTCCACATTGTATTGCATTTTAGCATAGTTGCAGAATTTGCTATGTTTAAGAATGTCTATTGAGTGTTGACATCTGTTGTCTTGTGTATTGCATCAGTCTTCATATGTAAGTGGATCTTGTGAGTTCAGTTCAGTTCAGTTAAATGTTATTATTATCAACTAACTTTAAATGTAACTTCTCTGATGGAGGGTCGCCCACTTCCTTGTATCCTTAGAGCTGTTATTACTTTGCCTGGAAACTTAGACTTAGACTTAGACAAACTTTATTGATTCACAAGGGAAATTGTTTTGGGTACGGTAGCTCACTCATTGAATATAATGTATAATATAACAGAGGGTAAAAAATAAATAAATAAATAAATAGAAATAGCAACCAAAGAGCAATAAACCAGTGTCAGATGAGACATAATTATACAAATAAAAATAGTGATAATAAGTTTATATGTACAAATCAGATTTAAATAAAAAAGTAATAATAAAATATAAAATACAATATCAAATAAGATACAGTTATAGGGAGTCTTATCTAGGGAGTATTATCTATCTATAATCTTTCTTATTTCATTGCAGATGTTTTTATTTCTCAAAAAGACCTTGATATTATTTAATATGCATGTGAGCCAAATATTTGACTTGTAATTTGGCCTGTTGGTGGCACCTGTTTCTGTAAAGGTTATATTCTTTTGTCCCTTATTCAATAGTATTGACAACATACAGTATTTTGTCCTTGTACACATACATACACATTAACCATCTGTCTTGTATGAAATCTTTCACATGCTGGAGGTGAACCATGTCCAAATCAGCCCCAGCTGAGAGACCCTGACACTGATGTGAGCCCTGGAGATCAACCAGTCCTGCCAAATAGTTTACAAAAAGATTAAATTAAGGAAATCTGATCTCACTGGAGCTTACTGCATTAAAAGGAGTCGTATTTCACTGTGATTTGTATCAAACCACGTCTTTTGAACGTCTTGTTTTACTGGAGGCCAAATGAGCTCAAAACCATGCGCATGATTTTTCATGCATAGATTATATTCCACAAAAATGTTTTAAATAATGCTTTAATTATTTACCTTGAGTGCACCCAACAAGCGAGCGTATGACAAGCACAGTAAGCTGCATAGGATAATAGATTCCTTGTTTAATTTACTGATGATGAGGCTTCAAATAAGGATGACCTTATTTGAAGCCATAAAATTGGCAGAATATCCTCAGGTCTATAACTCAGCACGGAGGTGGAAAAACAACCATTTACATTTGTGTGATCTATATCTATTTTCTATAGCTGTTTTTCAAAGGCAAGTGACAGATTTACACACCATTCCTACATTAAAGCGGTTTAATGACGTAAAGTCACACTATGGATGACATTTTGTGGATCGTGCCTGTGTCAGAATTTGAAATCTGCCCACAAGTATGCTTACATTCACTAGAGTCTATGTGCTAAGATGTGTCAAAAATGCTGCAAAAAAGAGCTCATTATTAATACGATTGAACAAGCAAATGATCATAGCTCTCCTGACTCTTATTATTACCATTCCTTCTTGGACAACCCACGTTTTGGTGAAAAAGGTTAACCCATATTACACTATTTTCTCACCCATGTTACAATGTTGTTTCCTCATCTAGCAGTACTTATGTGGCAATAGTTTGTCTTCTGTTTATCATGTCCTATATAGCCCTATATTAGTATTAAAAAGGGAGTATCTAAATTATGATGTGATGTACTCTACACTTTTATGCTTGTAGATACCTGTACCTAATTTTGCTTGTTTTTTGTCCTGTATAGCTAATTTACTTGGTACACAGTGCACACACAATAGGGTCCTGGTCCGTGGCCCTGCACCTGAGTCCAGAGTGAATGGGATGTGGAAACAGTGAGAGTGTTCTTCAGGGGTGCTGTGCGTCTTTTTGATCTCAGGTATGTTCTGAATGTGAGGTCAGCCATAATAGAGCAGGGTCTGACTGGGCACAAGACACATGAAGCAGGCAGCAGTGGGAAGGGGTTAGGCCAGACCCCGACCCGTCCTTTTAGACCAGGGGGGGAAATGCTGGACATACTTTTTAGACTTTTAAAACACTTGACCAGATGCTTGCCAATTAGTGGAGCCAAACTTAACATGTTGAAGAAGCTGAAGTGGATGTAAGGGGCACTTGGGTACCTCCAGAGTTTGACTGGAAGTTAGATACAAATACCATAAATTTGCCAACACTATAGTTTACTACATATATTTTAATGTTCAATTGCTTATACATGCTGTTATATGAAAGGCCACCTCCGCAAAGATATTAAGTATGTCTGGTTGTACATTAACATGCAGTATTTCTGATATTCACTAATGATATAATGAGAAAGGCATCAAGTGTGAGTAGTAGTAGTAGTAATAGTGATTTTTGGTTTAGATCCTTATGTAGGCCTAGTTTTGCATCAAAGTTTAGAGCTGTGTTTTATTATTACCTTTACACTGACATAGGATTTTTGTTACATACATGTTCTATTCTCCTATACCTATCCTGTGCCACTACATCATTTAGTCAGATCATCAGCAACTCGTGCATTCATGCTCAATTTTATTTGTGACATTGCTGCATCATCTGCTGCAGTAAAATATAATGTATAATATAACAATATAAACAAGTCAAATTAAGTACAATTAATAGAATTCATTATATTTCACTTGAATGAACTGAACATAATTGTAATCTCATTAGTCAAAATTACCACTTTGTCACACACACACACGCGCACGTGCGCACACACACACACACACACACACATACACACACACACGTTTTTGTTCTTATGATTTTAATTTACTGCTACATGACACATACAAAATTGTCCCAGTTCATTCCTCTTGTGTCTATGTTAAATCCTTATCTAATCCACTGAGCATTCCTATTTTCACCTTCTCACTCTTGTTATTATCTCCGTCCCATTCACTTGTCTCCCAAACAGTGACGTTCCACTTTTGTCTGCTGCTCAAGTCTGTCTGCACGCACCCCGCAGGTCGGAGGTCACTGGGTTAACTGTCTCCAACCAAATACGACCCCACAGAGAGTCTTTAAGCCTATTATCTCCTACTGAGGCCAGTGTAAAATCACTCACTCACTTACTTCTAATGTAAGGGGATGAAACTACATGTTTACAGCTGGCTAACTGTCATGGGATTCAGTTCAATGAGTGCATTAATGCTGACTTCAAATGGAACCGGTCTGGAATTTATAAGCCTACACTTTCTGGTAATAGCCTTTTATTCAGCTACAAATTAAGTAAATTAATCAGTTTTACCACAAGTGTTTTTTTTTTTTTACGTGAATACTGTATTTAGATTACAGCTTGGTTAACAGATATTACCATGAAATTTATAGGGGTACTATATTACTGAACAAAAATCATTATTTGGTATGTGACAATTAGCAAATCGCCAAGTCCTTGTAGGGTCTTAACTATGTATAAAACATGTTAACACTGAGGTTAAGACATATAAAAATATGTCATGAAAGTCATATAATACGTGTATTATTTCATGTTAGAAGTCATAATTTGATTCTCTTGGCCTTGTCTGAAATGTGCACTGTGAACATTATAAATCTAAACACAAACACAGATTGATAGACAGTAGATATTTTGAGAAATGTTCAACCCTTCTGGACAGTTATTTTCCTTTCATATTCATTTTAAAGAACTTAAGATATTAAAAGGCCCACATTACGCTATATTTCACACAAACCCTGCATATTTAGGATGAGTTCTTCTCTCAAACAGAAAACACTTCATTGCACCTTGTGAAGTCATGTTGTAATACAGGAAGTGCTTCACTGTGTTTTTACACCTTCACTAGAATAATTTGGGTAATTTGAGCCCTACTATTGCCAGTCTCTTCTGAACTAAAGGTAAAAGGTAGCTGTTAACACAAGGTGGCACGGCGCATTCTAAGCTTTGGAGATGTAAACAGCCTAAAGAAAGGTTTACTCAAACATGTGTGAATGAAACAAAACACAACTCCTGTTATGTTTTTGATGGCGTAACAGCGATGTAACAGCGATGTAATATGACTTAAAGCTCACAAGAGTCAATTTCGTGTAATGTAGCATCTTTAAGTTTTTAACCTGAATATTAGTTTTACCATAATATTATTAGTTGTCCCCTAGGTCTCTCTAACACAGTTTAACACAGTATACATACTTACTGTGACAGCCTCCTATGGCCCTAGTTTGCCATCTGCCTCCTCTTCTCCATCAGCTTGTACCTTGTGTTTGTTTTAAACGACATAAATCTGCTCTGCTGCCTTTTGTCAGGAGATTTAGGGTCATCTCTGAGCCGGAGCCACCGCCTGTCTACGGAAGGTGCAGCCAACAGACAAAGCAGCAAGACAGATAAGATGAAGCAAGTAATCAAAGACGAATTTTATGAATGATAAAGCAGAGAGAGTGGAAAAACCTTCGCTAAAAGGGAAATTAATGTCATCTCTTAATCTTTTAATGTTCTTTTGTAGTATTAGCAGTTAAGTTTACTTAGACTGCTTTTATAAGAATGCTGTTGTTAGCTTTTTGTAATAAGTATTAATGATTAGTCTGTGATTTGTTTTCTTTGTAATGGTTTTCTAACATTACATTATTATCACTGTGTGTCATAATCCCTTGAACATATATAGCTATAATTGACCATTTAGTGTATTTTCTTTTCTTTTTTTTCGCTGCTCTGCTATGGTTTATTAGATGAAATCAGACTGGGATTCAGATTATTCAACATTGGCACAACATGGGTTTACCTTCCATTCTTCAAACTTGCACAGTGCTATATCTTGGCTGTTAGATTTACAACAGTAAAGCCTAGCAGGAAATGGCGCTTAATGGGTCAAAAGTTGAGCTGCGTGTCATGGGAACAGGCCGATTTTGTAGTGCTTTGTGCCATATTTCTGTAATCACCATGACAAACTCCAGGTATTGGTGGTGAAAGTACTTCATGAATCATTATTTTATCACTATTACAAGTGGCTGATGAAGTTTACTGAATTTATAGTACATAAGTAGCGATTGCTCAGTCACTTAAAGGGTGCCTAAACATTACAGAGGTCAGTAGAATTAAAAAGCCAAAAGACTTTGATTTAAAAGGTGCATTTGAATTAAGTAGTTATAGATAATAGGTGCTAGCTGATGCGTTGAGTCTAATAGAGTACATTTTGTGAGTGTTGTAGACCACACCAAATAAAATGGGAGTGTCTAGACTGAGACATGAACCAGACTTTTAAGGACAAAAGTCAAAACCAAGAGCATTTCATGATATATGGAAAGTGTGAAGGGGGAGTAGGTCCCAAGAGGTTATCGGTAAGGAAATATCTTTACTTCTGACAAAGAATAAACGGTGATTAATAAATCACTTGCCAGCTCCCATACTTTTTTTCAGACAATAAAGGTAGCAGGTGTACTTTTTATGTCGTATAGCATATGTAAACACACAATTTGAACATGTTGAAAATTCACCAGTTTGAGGTATTACAATTTTTTCAGTAATTTTTGAGTGGCTTAAAATGGAAGTCTTCTCTAATATTTCAAAGAGAAATAGTTGTGCAGTTAAATAAGAGGCATTGTGAGTAAACAGTGGTGCGATGGGTCAACCACAGGATCAGCAGTTTGAATTTCCTGTGGATAGCAGAGAATAGCGTCCACATATACAAAAGCGTGATGCAAAAACCCATGCTATCCGTTTTCTCACAAGACAACTACAACTTGTAAACATGAGAAGTGGGTGATCCCCCGTAACTTCCACACAATAACTCCACACTTGTGTACATTGAATACAAAGCTCTACTCTTACACGTGCACAATGAGGACAAAGACTATCACGTTACAAGAAAAGCCAGACGCTACGCACAGCAGTCTCCAGTCTGTTTATTCTCTGTTGTTTTGTTTAGCAGATGTCTAGCGAGCGTCCTAACGAGTGCAAGTTTTGTGGCACACCAGTTTGACCAATGTCTCTCCAAAATATGCACAATTGGCAGAGAAGGCTCACTGCATACTTCTGAAAGTGGTGGGGATTCAGGTCAGCTAAGGCGACATAGCCATAGCTGCCATCGGTTCAGTTCTAGTTCAGTGCAATGATAAACCAAAGTGTGAATTTTTATAATGCCATTCCACTGTGGTTTCTCTCCTAATCTTTTTTTTTAAACAGTTAAGATATGACAAAAATCTCTGTTTGCATACAGACATGGCTTCTTATGGTCGATATCTTAATTTTGAATAAGCATAGCATGGAAAAAAGAATTTGTGAAGATGACTTGTGCAGCTCTGTTTAATGATATTGCAGCTACTACTTCTCCTTACTCTACTGCTCTACTGTTATCTAAGAACGTCAGATTATTTGTATTTGTAAAGAAAGTCATGCCAGGACCACTATGACCTTTTCGAGTCTTTAAATTCAGATTACTGCACTTGCTGTAGGTCTGTTACATCACTGTTATTTCAGGCATTTTCATAGGCATTAGGGAGGCTTTAATGGGGTGACTTTGGGACAGTGGTGGTCATTTAGGTGAGTGTTGGGCCATGGGTAGAGATTGGTGCAGGGGACAAGGAATTCTGAGAAAGCCTGTCATGTGGTCGATATGGGTGGTGTAATCTCGGGGCTGGAGCATAGACTGTATATATAAATGGACATAGCTAATGCACTAGCTGCCGCGTTCCAAATAGGAATTATGCATGCGGGCTCTTCCAAGATTCAAGATTGTTTATTTGTCATATGCAAGATCAACACAAGGTCAACAATGCAATGAAATGCTTAAGATCAGAAGAACCTGTAGACTTGCTAAGATAGTCAAGTGGCTAGCGCTCATGCTTCACAGTAAGAAGGTTCCGGTTTCGATCCCCGGGTCGCCCAGGCCTTTCTGTGTGTGTTCTGTGTGGAGTTTGCATGCATGGTCTGGGTTCGATCCCCAGGTCGCCCGGGCCTTTCTGTGTGGAGTTTGCATGTTCTCCCCGTGTCTGGGTGGGTTTCCTCCAGGCACTCCGGTTTCCCCCATCAACCCAAAACATGCACCATAGGTAAAATCCCCCAGCTGAGGTCCTGACCAAACCGAAGCAAGAAGATCATGGAGATGGTCCCCGGGCGCAGTAATGTGCTGCCCACTGCTCCTAATAACAGGATGGGTTAAATGCAGAGAATAATTTCTCCTGTGTGAGATCAATAAAGTCACTTGTTCTTCTTCTAGTCAAGAATTCCAAGTCATTCCGGCTCCTACTGACCCTGGAATATTAGAATATGGTGGCTCCCCTCTCTGTTACTGCTGCAGTGAGCTGTCATTTTGGTCTTAAAATATTCCTATTAACCCCGCTCTGCATGATCCTGTTTTTTTGGTTTTTTTTCCGCTGTTTTGTCCATGAAAAAAAATCATATTCATAATATAGAGCCTGGCGCAAGCTTCATTTGAGTGACGCTGAACACTATGGGCGACGTCACACTTTTTAGTCCACTTTTTTATATAGTCTATAGTCTGGAGTGAACTGGTCAGAACACCCATGGTTTTAGAAATACAGAGCAAATAGTAATGTATATTGTTATTATTACTCTTGTGGGGGATTCAGTATTTCCCAAGGCATATGCTGCATGGATTTACGATGAAATTTATTGAAGATCGTTTTTCAAATCACATCTGGTATGCGTAGAGATAAATTACATTGTATTGCAGTTGTGTATGTAGATTCCATTGCTTATCATTTTAACATACAACATATTTACTTTTTTTTTCAGTTCAACTATTCTATTGTTGACCCCAAACCTAAATAAACATAAAAGTCAGACATAAAATTTGTTATTTGTTAATTTTATTAGCATTAATTAATGTTAATTCATATTAATTTATTAGCAACAACAGAAAAGGAGAAAGCTTGGAGCATGTTAGCTGTTGTATTGGGAGTGACTGGACAGTTTAATTTTTAATTCTTTTCACTTAAATGAAGATGCTGTTTACTAGTACCTCTCAGGATATATTGTTGTTTTTTCTGAGATTAGTTTTTCGAGCTTTTGCCATGTCTCCTTTTAGTAGATAATTGCAAAGGGCATGCATTTATTCTACCAAGAATTTATATAGCGGACTACACCACTAGTTTTGACAGACGAATGGGGCGAAATTACGCTGCTGTTCACACTTTCATTAAGACATGCTAGGGTAGCCAAACAAAATGGTGTTTGACTGACATATTGAGAAAACATTGTCAAACCTTGGCTTGAAAAGTTTGGGATCAGTTTCAAATACCTCTATCAGCTGCAGTCATCCGTAAACTACTACACTTGACATCACTCCCCTTTTCTCTTCATTTTGTCACTTTCATTTTCATATTAGATCCAAACAGAATCTCCCTTTTGTTGTATTGGGTTTCATGGCTTTCCAGGAGGAATCGGCGCTGCTGGGAATGAAGACCTGACGTGTCCATTAGTTAGATTAGTAGCTCTGTGGGGAGGCTCTAGTTGCCTTTTGCTGCCCCAGGACGGCACAAAGCACTGGCCAGTTTGCTATTGTAACTCTGTCACTCACAACGTGTCCCTGCCAGAACAAAAACCCCATGTGTGGACAGAGATATGAAGATAAGGCCCTGGGGTCTAGCTGGCTCTGCTTAAACTGTTAGTAAGTGACTGTAAATGTTTACTCTGGCAGTCATTGCTTTCACCTGTATATCCTACGTCTGCTTTGTTTAGCACTGATTGCCGTCTCCACCAATTAGCCAAGTCAACAAAATGATAAATGTTTAATGTATTTCTAACCTGAAGTGGAGGAAATTATACATATTTTTAAATTACTAGGTCTCCAAGCTCATAATTAATGGAAAAAGTTCCTATCTCCTGCATTTTCATACAGACAAAACAATAATTTGTCAAATTGATCAAATATGGTAATTTACTGTAGCGCTGCCCGCTGCAATTGGAACTGAATTTGTATTACCAAATTGCAGCGGTTTTGGTAATAGTATGCCTAATTGTGCTCAGATAAATTGTATGTCACATTTTTTGCAAAGTCATGCAGCCCTGTTACCTAGTTGTCAAGTTGGATGCAATCTATTATACTTTCTATGTGGCCAAACCTTTTTGTCAAAGCCTAACCTCTCACCCTCTGCACCGGACTGTAGAGGAGCTGAGCAGCTCCTTCAGCAGCCGACTGAGGCACCCCCACTGCAAGAAGGAGCGCTACCGCAGATCCTTCATCCCCACCGCCATCAGACTGTATAACTCCACTATATAGTCCAAACGTGCAATATTTTCTATACTCTCTCATTTACTTATTTATTATGATTACTTATCTTGTCTGCATGCACTTTTTTGTTCTAACTTTCTTTGCACTAAACTGCCTGGAGCCAATGTGGCAAGTGAATTTCTCCTGTGTGAGATCAATAAAGTCTTATCTTATCTTATTTTATCTTAATCTCGTCAGATCTCAGAAGCTAAATCAGGTAGAGCCTGGTTAGTATGTGGATGGGAGACCACTGGGAATTCCAGGTGCCACAGTGGGGCATCAGTAGCAAAAATCATGTCCTTAGGCAAGGCACTTCACCCACACTACCTAGTAAGAAAGTGGTGCGTGAGCAAGTGTTGGTGGTGGTTGGAGGAGCAGATGGCGCAGATTGGTAGCGTTGCTTCCATCAGTCTACCCCAGGGCGGCTGTGGCTACAGTTGTAGTTTACCACCTCCGGGTAGTGAATGAATAATTGTAGAGCAACTTCGAGCGTCTGGAAAAACGGTCAACTGTCAGATCTATAATTGTGTTGTTATTGTGTTTTGCAGATATTTGACTGTTGTAGCTGACATTTTCAAGTACCTCTAGTCAATCTACTCTATTATGCAACACTATAAACCAACCAATTTCTAACTTCAAATGAATGAAGAATCAGTTTCCTAGTATCAAACAAGCAACGACGAAATTATTATTTTTTCAAATACCAACCTAATCAATTAGTTTATCTTTGACTGAATTCACCAGACTAAATTTAAACTGTCTCTGTCTTTTTTCCAGTCTTTGCAGAAGAACGGTCAGATCTCCAGCATGAGCAGCTTGAACAGACACTCGGAGGACAACACACTGGATGATGGTACATTTCTGTTGTTTGTTTGACCCAAGTGTTATGTCTTTAAGTCTGTCTTTAGCTGCTCCTGGTGTGGTCTGGGAGCTGTATTTGTGTGTGTTTGTGTCTGGGGATCTTGTACTGTTGCTACAGCGCTGGCACAAGGTAAGGTTGTTTGTCTGTCTGGGCCATGTGTGGAGGGATATCCCGCTCTACAGATGTTTTATATATCTCAGCTAATCCGTTTATCAACACAGAGGTGACTTTTCTAACTTGTGGTTTGTTCTCACATCAAACCTCACATCAAACTTGCTGTGAGAAAAAATAGAAATGGTATCTAGTGCATTCATTTGGCAAGAGAGAAAGATGTGAAGTTTATTAAAGTTTTGCCTTGTATAAACTTAAAAGTATTATTTTTAGGACAGTATAAATTATATTACATGATGTTCTATGGTTTTGGTACAATAATAATTATTTTTACAAAAGAACGATGTTTGGAAAATATGATTTTATAATTCAGAGACACATATCATTGGACACAGTTGTTTTAATTTATGATTCATACAATTGTTCATTGTTACAATGTTAATAGGTAAAAGCTTCCTAGACCCAGTTTACTACATAATTAAGCAGATCTGGTATATAGTACCAGTATCAGTATCAGTATATAGTACCACAGATCCACAATGTAAGATTCATATTGACCTCAAAAGAGTCCATGCACAGCTTCCAGGTGCTGGTAACAGCAGGAATATTCAACAATTCCAAAAAAAAGAAGGTTTACCGCACACTTGTTTGACTTTATTCTTTATTCTTTATCAGGTGAGCGCGAACAATGTGCTTTGCAACCTAATGACGCTGTAGAAGCGAAATGCGTTGTTCGCTCTTACCTAATAAAGGATAAAGAATAAAGTCAAACAAGTGTGCGGTAAACCTTCTTTTTTTGGATTCATATTGACCTCTTATTAAAAATAATTTAGTTTTATCTATATAATTTTACTACCTTCCCATTTACCTGTGCTGTCCTTAATTCACTTAACACATGTGTTTATTTTCCTGATGTCTCCCTTGGCGTGGAGGGCTGCAGGGTGTGTGTTGTCCCTCCCTAAATATTTAGTAGGCCGTGACCCGGAGCCTGCTCAAAGCAACCTGCACACTTCATAATACGTTAGGCCCAGGGGAAGGAGTAACCTTATACTACTTAAAACAGCCACAGATATGTCACATGCCATTCTGTCAAATACGCCACTTAATAAGTGGTTTAATGAAGCGAGTCCAATTGTTAATTGTTAGTAACTCAATACAGTGAACCCTCGTTTATCGCGGGGGTTAGGTTCCAGAAATAGCCCGCAATAAGTGAAATCCGCGAAGTAGGACAATTTTATATTTTACAATTATTCTACATGTTTTAAGGCTGAAAACGCTTCACCAGACACATTATACACCTTTCTGAGACTGGTATTAACATTTTCTCACATTTTTCTCTTGTTTAAACACTCAAACTTTTGTAGATTTTCATTAAAATATATTAATAGTGGGGCGGGGGCACGTGACACGCGGGCACGTGCGCGCGGGCACGTGCGCGCGGACACGTGTGTTTGTTTTGGTACCACATATCCATGCCATGTGCGAAAGTCGAGTGGAAAGCGACCTGGATATCATTTTGGGCAAGACTCAAGCCAATGCTAACAGTGCAAAACCGCTAACAGACGCCTCTGAGCACCACAAGACCAGGTAAGACCAACCTGCGCTCACAAGAGTTGGTTGCATTTCACCCCGGCTCCAAAATCAGTCCGCTATCAATGCGTCGCCAATACTCCACAGCTCTCTAGGACGGGTTCGTCCTCTCGTCCTCTCACGGGGAAGAGCCACTGTCTCCTCTGTGCGCGCGAGTGTCCTCCCCCCGCTGCGGCTCCCCCGGACGCCGCGCGGCGTCCGGTGTTGATTCTTGGCTCTTCCATGGTCCGGCTCGCACTCTCTTCCATGGCTCGTGCAAGTAAACAAAGGCCACACCTCCTGTCACCCAGGCGCTCTCGTGAAGGACATCAGAGACTCTGTCCCTACCATCCCTGGTCTAGACCTGGTTTAGTCCTGGTTTAGACCTGGTTTAGTCCTGGTTTAGACCTGCTTTAGACCTGGTTTAGTCCTGGTCTAGTCTCTTAGCTAATCAGGGCGCAGGACAGAATGTTACACTGTAAAAAAAAAAAAGTTACACTATAAAAAAAATTGAAAAAAAAAAAAAAAAAATTGGAAAAAAAATCCGCGAAACAGCGAGGCCGCGAAGAGTGAACCGCGATACAGCGAGGGTTCACTGTACTCCAAAGATAAGCAGCAAAAGAAGATCACTAACTTAAAATTTGATGTTTATAAATTGTATGTAGTTTAGCAAGTATTGTTGTCCAAATAAATATTTTGGGTAAGAACCAATAGTAGTTGTGGTAAATCATAGCAATTTGCAGTAGCACTACAGAGAAAGATTTTCAGTTCAGTCTCGGTTTCTGGGCGGTTACACTTTGCATCCAGTCTTTTGTTCAGTCTATGCAGTCATGTTAACCTTAACTTTGTGGAACTATCGATACATTTAACATACTTAAATACACATTTTGATTATATCCTTCAAGGCCTCACAGTGGGAGTGAGAGGAAGGGAGATACAAGCAAAAATCATACATCCTGGCTCTGCTCTGGAGCTGGAGAAGATAACATTGGTGATGGATCATGACAGACAAAAACAGATATCTTCTACGTTTTCACTTTTATTTGATTTTTCTTTAGCCTGTATTTAAAATGTAGACAGGCAGAGAGACATTAGAGGACAGGGGAAAGCCTAAATTCAAATGAAAGCAAATATTGTGCCACAAATCATTTCCAGGGTTTAGTTTGATTAAATATCACAAAATTAAATCAAAACTGAACATTATCCTCAGTGCTCCTCCTTGAGCACAAACAGAGAATTGAGAGGTACAGTAAGGCGATAAGGCAATTCTTTCCCATTAAAAGTGTTAAGAAACCAGGCATCGCACAAAATTGTAATGCAGGAAGTTAATCAAGTTAATGAAGGAGAGTGTTTTGGGTTGAAAAAGTAAATCAATAAATTGGAAAAGTGATGATATGTATCTAGTTTGACATTTGACATTTGATTTCGATGTGGAGAATTGACAAAATAGTTGGACTTGCTCTTGGACAGCCAAAAAAGGTCACTCTAGAAAAGACTCAACAAAATCACTTGAAATTTGAAGGACTTTCAAAAAGGACAAAGTAGAACAAGCACAGATTTCAAAGCCAGTCCATATGTGTATGTCTTAGTGTGTGTTCTGTTGGGTGTGGGCCTAAAACCTTTTGTGATGATGTCATACGATTAAGTGTTCCTCCCTAAAGCCTTTTGTATTTTAAAGTTTTGTAGTTTAGTTTTATACATCACATAAAGTAAAGGTGCATCTTTTCTTGTTTGGGACTGGACTCAAATGTTAGAAATGTTAAGTGTTTTGCCTGAAATGTTTCACCTACCTAGATACATTAATACATTAAATGCCATACTGTAGAAGCAATCACATAATGGAGACAAGTAGGATGCAAACTTTCCACCAGAAAAGTTATATAGTGCACCTTTAACTACAATGGAGACCAACCAACATTTATACTGTATAGTCCAAAACTGTGTGCATTCTTCACCATTTTCTCTATTTTGATTTTTTGTGAGTAGAATCACTAGCTAAGATCCCAGCACAACTCCTCCAAATCAATCCCAGAAAGTGCATTTGACTAAAAGCCTTTCTGAACTATAGGGGCAGTACCTTCCTTGAAAGCACATAAGGATCCACTCATGTTTTAATCTTGATCAATGACGATTATAAAACAACACAACATGCATTAAAGCTCCAGACCTTCAGCAGTCTAGCAGTAATTGCTGCAAAATCAATATGCACATATTTTTGTACATGACAAACTATCCCGACTTCATTGTCAGTTAGAATACAATGCCCACAGATGTTGCCAGACCACATTGTTGTAGTTATCTGTTTTTCCCTGAACTGCCTGTACCTCTTTATCACATTTTGTTGCAGGTGTAACATTTTACGAGAGGAATGCGTTCAGACTGTGCGTGTGTATGTGGTTGGGGGTTAACTGGATGGGACTTTCTCGTTGCCAAAAGCATTCATCATCCTTGTATTTCGAACCTCTCCCTATACTCTGGCTGTGTGCTCTGAGCCAGTGGGTCTCACTTCATCCTAACACAAACCAGACCACGGCTTGGTTCTATCCCAATATGAATTACACTGTATTCCTCTGTAGCATTCCTTCTGACATTAATAATTATAGTGAGTATTTCCTATTACATCCCTAATGCTGGTTTAACATGTGCAGATATGGACTGTTAGAAGATATCTCCCCAGTAGTGGGGAGTAACTTACTAGTAGTCCAGTAACTGAGTTATAGTCACAGAGCGGTGTGTTTTATTTGCTAATTTGTTGTGCAACGCATGATAGGAAGGGTGCATTTGTTAGCCAGCAAGTTTGGAAAGGGTTTAAAGGGTGCTTTTCAGACCATATGCTTGTCTTCATGGAGATGTTATAGCTCTTTCTTCATAGAGGCAAGCAGGTGACACACCAAGCCATGTTGTGGGTTAAATATGTGGAGAGGTGCCCCGTTGATTATACATATAGTTGATAATAAGCGCATTTGTAGCCACTCACAACCCTTCCATTTGAGGCAACAGGAACGAGATCAGTTTTAAACACATTTTGTTGTAACTTTTTATCCAAGCTTTAACTAAAGGTATTTTGTTGCAGTAGATAGATACACTTGCACAAGCATAACATTCCATCTGATCTTTTGAAATTTAATACAGAGATCTGTCTTCAGGCATTGACAGGCTTTGGAGAATATACATTCCAATAACATCACACCTTTGCTCATAAACAGCAATCTTGATAATAAATATACAAATTTCTCTGGGAAAGTCACTCTTGTCCCACTTTCTTGTCTGAACATGCCAACCAACCTCTGCACCTTCATCTAAAAATGCATTTTTATTGGCATTGTGACCTACATTTAAACCTAAATCTGGTTTAGTTGTTGTTTAGTCCTCTTAGTCCTGATTATTGAACATTTTAATTCTGTTAAACCTCTTTCATCAATCAGATCTCAACCTGATAAAATGTATTATTAATCTAATATTATTCACCTCATTCCGCCCTGCCCACTTTGTCTCTAAATGTTCCTAAAATGTGCTTTCTTGGGGTGGCACTTCCGGTTAAGCAGGAATCCCATTTGTGTCAATGGCGAATTTAAGAAAAGTTTTGCTGATTAAATATGACATGAAGTAGGTCCATCTGTGTAAAATGTTCAATGTTCATGTGCACTAAAAGGAAATACTGCACCGTCTCTCTGGGAGGCTTTAAAGAGGCTTTATAGTCAGTATTGCTGTTAGGATTGGAAGCTCCATACAAAATAATACAACCCTAATGATGATGCGACGCCCACAGCAACTTCCGGAATAAAGTGAATAAGGCGGTGCAATTTATCAAGACTGAGATTCAATTGTTTTAAATTGCGATTTGATTGGTTCTTTTTAATCGACAGGTTTACATTTAATCTAAAAATATGTGGTTTGGAATACAGTTTAGACAAAAATAATACATTGTAAAACTGAGCAAATTCGTAAAGGTATCCCCCTGGACCCTCTCTGTCATCTTTCTCAGCACCAGAGACGCTAACCTCCCCTTCCGCCCCTCACCCCACAGTCACAAGTGAGACCCAAAGAATGGGACTGAGGAATGTGGTCCACCCTCCTCTGCAGGAACCCAAAAGCATTTTGACTGATGGTTGAAATTTAACCAGCAATTAATACAGTCTTAACAATACTACTATGCTCCAGTGTTTTAGTCTGGTATGTGTCACAAGCAAACTCATTTTTTTTTCCATACTGTTCCATACTTCCAGCTTTTTTCTCCATACTGTTTTATGTCATTAACCTTCGTAGCCAGAAATCTATCAAACACATGCAAATTGTTGTCAAAACAGCTGTGATGTTAGCTTACTCCTTTTTGGCTGAAATACCCAGTCGATATGGCTTGTTAAAGGGGAGCGGTATTGGAGCTTGGAGCTGGAGATCTAGTGCATGCTTGTGGATCTGGGCCAAAATGTAATGTTAAGCAGAGATAGGAAAAAGAATGAGGTCAGAAAAAGATTTCCTGCAAGAGGATAATAAACATCTTTACCATTACGATATAGGGCTTCCAGGGTCAAGAGAAACCAACAGATTTATACGTATACTAGCATTCTAATTTGTAAATCCATACTCACTATATATTTTTTTAGTTTATTCAAAATGCCAAATTGGTTGTTTCAGTTGCTTTTAATTTCGCAAGATGTTTTATAGTGCATAGCCTGTACACTGAGACATCGTGATGTCTAACACCAACTGGAATGCTAAATTGCTCCCTGAAATATTTCTGGAATGTAAAGTAAAGGCAAGTATAACAGATGGCAGGTCACAACTATGAGGAATTTTTTTTGGTCAAATGGTTCAAATGTGCTATTTACTGAACATGTTTGAGAAAACAAGTCACGCCATTTTTTGAAATTTTGAATTCAAATCATTTTCTGTGGAACAGAAAATGATTTTTAATGAATGTAATGTAATGATTTGTAATGATTTGTAACGTTAGTAACTAAATACAGATCATTTAAAGCGGCTTTACCCATTTTTTTCTGTGTAGTTGACCAAAATTAGTTTTACCCCAGTACAGATATATTGTATAAGTATCTCTTAAAGGGATATGCCACCCCCAGGTCAAATTTGGGCATCTCCCCACAGTTCAGGGACTAAAATAAGTGGTGGAAAGCATTTTCCTGCTCACCCAGCCATTGTCCGAGTCTGTCGCCACTGACCGCCGCGGTATCTGCTGCTCCTCCGCGTTAGACTGGAGTCTAACGGCGCCAGAGAAAGATTTCGGCCAAAAGGAATTAATTTGCTCGATGCGTTTCCCAATTACTTTTTGTGTAGTGCGCATTCATATCGAGTGTAAATAAATGTGCAAATCAACACGGAGAGCTTGCCTTGGTCATTTTGGGTGGGAACTATTTTCCAGTGCGGAAGAATACAGCCGAATCACACAGCACGCTGCCAGGGGAATCCCTGTTACGCACCAGGAAGGGAGTTCCCCTGTTGCACAGCGTGGTGCCTGATTCGGCTTTATTCTTCTGCACTGGAAAATAGTTCCCAGCAAGTAATTGGGAAACGCATCGAGCAAATTAATTCCTTTTGGCCGAAATCTTTCTCTGGCGACGTTAGACTCCAGTCTAACGCGGAGGAGCAGCAGATACTGCGGCGGTCAGTGGCGACAGACTCGGACAATGGCTGGGTGAGCAGGAAAACGCTTTTCATCACTTGTTTTAGTCTCTGGACTGTGGGGAGATGCCCAAATTTGACCTGGGGGTGGCATATCCCTTTAAGGTAGAAATGAGATGACTGTGTGCTGTCTGAGTTTAATTTAGAGCGCTTTATCCTCCAAGAATCAGGAAGTGCACTGTTAACATGCTTATCATTTATAGTGTTTATAAACCTATTGTGATGAATATTTAGGATGCTCAGAATGCATAAGGTAGGCTAAATGAGGAATAATTTTGGACTGCTGCACACTGTTATAAATAAGCGAGTTATGTTTTTCACGTTTTGCAGACATTAAAAATCTAGTTTTTAACAATATACGTAAATATACATGGCTTTCATTGTTCACATTTGAGTCATGAAACAGAGAGGCGTCATATCTTTTATCCTTCTGAATCATGCTTTTACGGAAATTCGTGGAGTACAGGGCAAACTCAAAACATTGCATCGCTCGAGGAAATGGGAAAGGGGTGGAAGAGGAAGCCATGATGTCAACAAGAGACTGTATTTCCTGTCTTACAGTCTTATCCCGTCGCGGCAGCCCAAGCTGTAGAGCCCAGCTTAAGTACTTTTCAGATGAGACAGTGGAGTGGCATTGGACCACTGGACACTTTCAAGAAGTCCATTGATCAAAACTCTGTGATCTTGTATTAAATTCACGCACACTTAAGTTTCCCTTTCCTCCAATTATCCCAACATGGTTCGAAATCTTGTTCTTGGAATTCTTTGAGAAAGGAGGCAGCTTGAACTGGGCCTGGCCTGTCTATCGGATGATGTCATTCTCTTTTTGAATACGGCATACAAAAAAAATCACCCTTCATCCATCCCTCCACTCACTCAGTACCCCTCCTTAGACATTCTTGAGCGCCTGCACGTTTTTTGTTTTTTTTTTCACATTAAGCAGATAGCGCTTTTGCGTCAACACTCCCTTAAAACTGTGGCCACTTACTTCCCAAGTTTTGTGTAGTTTGTACGTATTTGTTTAGAAGAGGGTATGTGATTCAGTGCGATCAGAATTTAATTTAAAGTTTTTAGATTATGTTGCCAAATACAGTATGTGAGAAAGTTGGGTAATTCATTGCAGTGAGTGGCTTTGGTACTTGTTTCTTATACTTAAAAAAAACTCACTTTACAAGAATTTTAATATTTGTACATCCTTTAGTCCAATCATAAATGAGGGGAATATGTAAACTCCTCATAGAAAGTCCTCAACCTGCTGCAGAATCAAACCCAGGTCCTTCTTCATGTGAGGCAAGAGTGCTTGCCATCTCCAGTGACAAAGGGCCCTTTAAGACACCAGTAATGGCATTTAGTTTGTGTTACCATCGAATCTACACAGAATATATCCAGTTAAAGGGCCCATGTAAGGCTGGCCTAACGCTGGAGTTGTGTTTCTTTTCATTCACATATGTTTAACGTGCAAACATGCAAACTTCTCTCACAGAAAACACTCGGTTCCACCTTGTGATGTCATGTGGTGATACAGGAAGTGCTCCACTGTGTTTTTAAATTCCATACACCTTCAGTAGAATAATTTGGATGATTTCAGCCCTGGAACTGTCAGTCACAAGGTAGAAAAGAGCATTTTGAGCTTTGGAGATGTCAGATTAATAATAAAGGGTTACTCAACTCAAACATGAGTTAAACAAAACACAACTCCAGGTATGTTTTTGCAGAGGTAACAAGGAGGTTATTTTTGTGTAATATAGGGCCTTTAAAGTATATGTCGTGGCACTAGTTCACACAACCGGCTGGTTAGCTCAACTGGTAAGTCATGGACTTTCCCCCTGGGGGTTGTGGGTTCAAATCCCCCCCGGGCAATGAGCTAACCAGTGTGGGTCCTTGGGCAAGACCCTTCACGGTACTGCCCCCCGGGCGCCGAAAAAAGATGGCTGCTCACTGCTCCTGAAAAGGATGGGTCAAATGCAGAAGTCAAATTTCTCCCGTGTGTCATTGTGTGTGAGACCAATAAAAGACCAATCTTAATCTTAATCTTAAAATCAGGACATGGAACTTGGTCCACAATGCCTCCTTTCAAAACACATGACATTTTCCATCCTTTAACCACTTTATAGAATGTATATGGGATCTTCACAACAGCAATTCTTACAAAGTCTGCCGAAGGCAGTGCGGGTGCCTAAATTAAAATGTGTCAGTATGTATGGAAGTCCAAGAATGTGACTGATGTGGGTGAGTCAGAGCAGAGAGGATGAAGGGCTGAGCCAAAAGGAAGTGCACTCCAATCAAACTTTAAATGCCTCGGAATGACTCAATGACCACTCAGCATTATGTCCTGCTCCTATAGTGGTACATTGTGTAACCTGATAGGGGAGTTGTATAGTGAAATGCCAGCCCTATGAGACACCGTAATAACTGCAGGCTTGATGTATGTGTCATGGCTGGATTCCTTGTAAATGACTGTGATCATCTTTATGAAGATCACAAAGGTGACTTATGGCTTTACGCTCCAGTTTACTGTACAGTTGTTTTTGTTATATCTAAGTAATTTGAGTTGTGTTTGCCAAATTCACAGGGGAAGCCTTCTCTCTTCACTTGCCCTATTGGAAGTTATATAGACAGCTATCTCATAACAGGTACAGAGTCTCACAGAGTTTCACATGGACAATCAAACCCATAATTCCAATGTTTATCATAATTTCCACTAACAATGACATAAGAAAACAATTTAAAACTATTTATTCTTACTATGTAATATCACTCTTAGCCCACACACTCCCTCCCTGGTCCTGCTCATTTAGCTGAAGCTTTGTGTATAGCCACAAAATGAATTTAAATCATGTTAGATCAGTTGGTGACACCAAACCATGCCTAATGTCTGATCATACATACTGATCAAACTCTATACAGTACCACATACAGGCTGGAGCAGACAGCACTTGATTAGTGTTATCACCCTTTTGGGACGACTGCACCAGAATTCACACATTCCTTTGTTACAATGCCAAAGTGTGACAGACCTGATTATGCCGGTATTTACCTGGGGATTTATTTGCATTCTTCGAGACCCCCCCAGGACAAGGGGGGGGGGATCTGGAAGAATGCAAAAAAGTGAATTAAACCTGTCTGGATTAGAGTAATTGAATAGTGGATTTGATTAGACTTGTTGTGAAAAGTTTAAGAATAGTTAATTAGTTTGTATAGTAATGTTTTGTTAAATTTGCTAACCCCAGCAGGATCTAACTGCAAGTTAGTATCAGATCCAGCTTTCTTCCTGGCCACACATTTGGCATTGTGTGCGATTATAGCACTTGTAGTGTGGAAAAACATTAGCAGTTTACCCCAAATGAACCTATAATGTTACAGTGAGGCAGTACAAACACAATGGACTTCCAAACAAAATGTCTGCCTCCTGGTTTGTCTCTGTCAACATGCCTCTTGAAGCTTGGTGACAGTAGTTATGAGATATGGTGATACTGTGGGCTTGTGGTTGCCCCCTGAATGTGGGAGTCAAAGAAGGGGGCTGGAGATACTCTCTAAACTTGTTTTGAGTTACTTGTTTGTCTTCTCTGGAGAAAGAGAAACAATGCATATGAATTGGTATGCAGAGACCCATGCAGGAAGTGGATCAGGATGTAAATGGAATTTAAATATGGTGGAAAGTAAAGTTTCACAATTTGAATTTGTAATTTTTTTTTTCATTTGTATTTGTTTTTTTAACGTACATACTTCATAACCTCACCATGTTAGGACATCCTTAGATTTAGTAGTTGAAGCACTTGTGAGATTACATACAGTAATTTGTGATGTGATCTGAAAATATTGAAACGCGTACATTTAACCTTTGTCCTTGATTGCAATGGAAGCAACAGTAGCAAACCTATAGCAATAATAGTATTTAGTAGTAGTAGTTGTGGAAAGATTCTGTTCTGTACATTTTTATCCTTATACTTTTTTGATACTTTTACCAGTATTGGGTACAAAAGTAACATTTTCTATGGTTAAGGTAAACTTCAAACTTCTCAGTCATGCCTGTAGAAAGAGGAGTAGGTGCAGCGGGGGTGTTGGGATGTATGGGTGGAGTGGATGGGTGGGTGTGTGTGTGTGTGTGTGTGGGGGGGGGGGGGGGGGCTCATTCAGAACAGCTGAAGAAAGGCGCGGGGCGGACAGGGGGGAGGGAGAGGAGAGGCGGGGGTGGTCCCAAACATGACATGTGTGTGGGTCTGTTGAAATCAGTGTGTAGCTCTCTCTTCCCCACATACCGACCAGGACGCAGCAACTAGAGACACAGCTCAGCCCTCTGTAGAGTGAAGCAAGTGAACAGTGAGCCAAGTTTGAACTGAGATATTACAGCTTACATTTTTCAAAGCTTTTTCACTTTTTAAGTTTTCAATATATTTTTAAAAAAGTCATTTTGGAGTTGTACAAATGCTTGGGACAATAACTTTAACAGGTAAGCCTATATTTGAATTATTCTGTGTATCGTCCAATGTTTAGTATCATTTTCAGTAGTTTTTTTTTATCGGTAATTGAATATGTAGTGCAAGTCTATTCAGAGGTTTCTTGTTACATGATTTTACATGAGTTTTTTAGCCTAAGGCATTGTTGTCCTGAGGGTGTGGTTAGCTTGCACTGTCCCAGCATGGATGAGTAAATTCAGCTGTCCTATTTGTGGATATGTGGATACGGCGTGAGGGGGGAATTCTAGTTTGGGTTTTATATGTTTTGCTTTCTTTTTTAATTTAATAACTGATGTCTCATCTCCACTTTTATAGTGTCTTACTTGCAGTATGTTGAGTTATGAAGTACAAGTGATGACTATGTAGTTGGCTTTATTCCCCTCCATAGAATCTCCTCTTTTCCTGTTGCCACTGTAGCCCATTCTCCAATTGTTCCCTTCAATAAATCCTTTCACTGATGCATTCAGCTAAGTACCCTAAACATCACTTAACACTAACTTTTTGGTGGAAAAAATCTGACAAAGCAACAGCTGCCCCTGTAGTACAAATGCCCCCGCTGTATAACATCAGTATTTGACAAACGTTTTCAAAAGCCTCTTTTAGCTTGAACCACAATCAGAGCCAGCTCTCCCCAGCATCTTGTCATGTGAAGTATTCATTAGATTAGACTTGCATCTTAATTCTCAGTGGGTTATTCACTTTAGTGGACTGTAATGGGGAGGGAGGACAGCATATGGAATTAATTGCTTCACAAGGCTTTAAAAAGTCAGGAAAGTGATGGTTTGGTGATGGATAATGTACACAAAGATATATATTGCATTTGTGTGATAGCCAAGTACAGTGCTTCAAAGCGATATTGTGTTGTATATAAGTGGAAAGAATGATGCGATGGTTAATGGACTTTGGGTGTGACTGATGCCTGGATCCCCTGTGGAGACAGTGGAGTGCTCCCTCTGACCACACCTTAGATCATGGAGCTAATGAGATACTTAGGCTGCTATAACATTATACCTTGTTAGTTTTTAACTGCTATAACTACTAGTAGCTGATCTATTTTCATTATGAGAGGACTGACACCATCAGACACAGTTTTATATTATATATTTATATATATTTGCGATACCATTTCTGATAAATTTTTTAATAGGCTTACTTTTATACTTTTATGTTAGTGAGTATGTGAGTGATTGAAAGGGGCCATATAGCTTCCCTAGTTTAGCATGTAAACAAAGCTTGCCTCCATTAGAGAGTACTAGGACCACAGTAATGTGTATGTATCTGTATGTTTGATATGCAACACCCTTCTAAAGTGATTTGGGTTCCAGCCTTGGGACATACCCCCCTCCCCATCTCTGTCTCTCCCCATAGCCCCCCGCTGTCTCAGCCCTCTCACACACATTCTTGCCAGTACAGTCGTTATTCAAAACACCCGCCCTCCTCCACCTCCTACTCTTTTTGCATTTAAACCACCCCACCCCCTCTTGCCCCAAAACGAATCAGTTAACAGTTGTGTGTGGCTGTAAAAAAAAATTGTCCGGAAAACAAAGATCAAAAAGAGAGGAGAGATGCCAGTAGTCTGTTAAATCAACATGGTTCCTGTTTTATTATCCATGTAGATACACATAGACACCTCCCTCACACATGTGTTACATCAAGTCTGTAAATGGCCCAAGTTCACACAGTTGTATTTGTGTTGTTAATGCTCGACTAGTGTCACCTATGTGACTGAGACACACAATTGTAAGAAACTGTTTTTTGATTGCTCGGCCCCAATTCATGTTTACATAGGGTCTTTTCAGCTAGCTCCATGTGACAAACTTCCTCTAGCCTGCATGGTTTCTTGATAATAGAAAAGTTGACCACCCCCCGTCTTTTATTTTGGGAGGCCAGAGAGGGTAAGAAGGCTATTGTGTTTGTATGAGTGTGTGCCTTGGGAAGGGGGGTGGTCCCCATCCATCCTGCTGTGGTGGAATTTGGGTCAAGGGGATTGGGACTTTTTAAATAGGAGTAAAAGCCAGTATTGTATAGCTTTAAATTTAACACTGTTTTAACACTAGTTGGGACCTAAATAACAAACATTCTGAAACTCCTATTGGTATTTAAGTCCAAAATATGTTTAGAGCATCCTGAAATATTTTATCTAAATAAGGAGGTGACAACATAGTTTAAATTCCTCAATCTGTAAGATACGGGCGTGACCATGACTTAAAGTCATGTTGCCTTTTTACAGAGTGTCAGAGCTTTCAAAATCCTCTCCTAACTGTTTGGATCTTGGAAATGTTGGAATGTGGTTCTCCTAAGTGGAGCTTTATGTCTATAATTAAATAAAAGTATGTAGACAGACATTTGGTTTGGCATTTTTTTGTCAGACAAAAACAGAATTGGATGTTTTTTCCTCCATATCAACATACTTAATAAGCATTTTACATTTTTGTAATGGTCTCAAAATTTATTTATTTTTTCACTAATGATAAAGTTGAGATCTTAGTTTCCTCTCTGTTTAATAGGCTCATAGTGTTTTTAGTGGGTGTAATCAGGTAAGCTGATAGCTGGGCATTAAGTGCTGACAGTCCCTATTGAAAGTGCAGGGGTATCAGATGTGAGGCTTTCCAGACTGCATTGAGATGTAAGAGGAGGAAAAAGGTTTCAGACAAGGCAGGTCATCACTCCATACACTCTCCACTATCAAAACACAGACAGAAATGGCAGACAGGCATCCTTTAAAGGGATAGTGCGTTTTTAAAAAAAATGTTAATCTGTATGGGTTTCCTTCTAAAAGTTACGTGTGTTGACACCGGCTTACCTCTGACACTCTCAGCTGATCCTGGTTCGGCTCGCTTTCTGGAGCCCACTTAAGTAGGTCCGGTCACTTCCCTGGAACATGAAATAAAGCTTGTTTTTCTTCTCAAAACAAAACATTTGTCCGAAAGGTGATATATTTGCATCCCAAACAGTTGTCCACGAAAGATCCAGCAGCGTAGATTCCTATCACTGCGCGCATATTAGCTGTATTAGCCTGTTCACTTGTAAACTTCCCCTTACAGCGGACCGCATCTGCCGTACACTTCCGCTAAAGGTTAACCCATACAGATTAATATAAAAAAAACGCACTATCCCTTTAAATCTCAATTGTATTAAATTTTATTGAACTATAGAGTATTTGGCAACTACAAGGTGCAAGGCTATTTAGTTTTCTATTATATATGTATGCAAACATAGACAGATCAAACCTATACTGCCAAAATTCATATGATAAAATTACCTTGGTATTGGACTATTAATTGAGTGTAGACTGCTGCTTTTTCTTATTCACCATTTATTCAGGTTGGGACTGGCACAAGAAGTTAATACACCTGATAGACAGGTTAAAATAAAAGTGGACTGATGTGTGTTTTAATTTAACAATTTGTTATTATTTTAAGCTCTGTTTTTACTGGTCTGTGCACTACTTTGTAATTGAGATTTAGTTTTATGTGAGAACTAATCGAGAGCTAACCAAATGCTTTCTTTTGCAGTGGGCCAGCCGGATGGTGTGTCTGTGGCTCAGAAAGAGGAGGCCCCTGAGACGATGGAAGCCGTTCAGGACGAAGTGGCTCCTCAAGTAAATGGAGAGAAAGTGGAGAAAGAATCAGCTGATGCCAATGACATCTCAGTTGTTGAAGAGAAAGCTGCAGAGGAGAAAAGTGGAGATGCAAACGAGGTTGGCTTCAAGAAGATATTCCGCTTTGTTGGTTTCAAGTTCACGCTGAAGAAAGACAAGAGCGAGGAGAAGGACCCGGTGAAACTACTGACCATCAAAGACAAAGAAGATGACACAGTTGTGGATGAGGCTGTTAAAGAGGAAGAGGCAACTGTTGAGGAGAAGAGCACAGTTGAAGAGAAAGAGGCTGATACTGCTGTTGAGGCGGAGGTCAGTAAAGAGGCAGAGAAGTCTGAAAACACAGAGGTAGAAACCAAGCCTGCTGAAGGAGAGGTCGCAGAAGAGGCATCCAAAGAGGAGAAAACTGAAAAGGGGGAAGAGACAGCTCCAACCCAAGAAGTTATCTCCCCATTTAGAAAGATCTTCAGTGGTGGGCTCTTCTCCAATCTGAGAAAGAAAACTAGCATCAAGAAGACAAAGGACGAGGAAGAGGTGAAAGAGGAAACACCAAAGGAAGAAGAAACTGCTGGTGAAGAGGAGAAAGCAGAAACAAAGGAAGATGCTCTTGAAGAAGAGACCAAATCAGAGGGTAAAGAGGAGGCTGCAGTAACTTCTGAGGAGGGCAAGCCAAAGGAAGAGGCTGTCACTGAGGAGGTAAAGGAAGTGGCCGCAGAAGAACCCAAACCTGAGGCAGATACAGATGCCACAGCAGAAGCACCTGCCCCAGAAACTGATACTACTGACGAGGCCAAACCAGACGAGGAGAAAGCCGGGCTGGAAGTGTCCTCAGAAGCCGAACTGCTGTCCTCCCAGGAGAAGGCCAAACCCCATGGAAGCCCTCTCAAAAAGCTGTTTACCGGCACTGGTCTCAAAAAGCTGTCAACTAAAAAACAAAAGGCTAAGAAAGATGTGGAAACCAAGCATATCGAGGCTGGGGAGCAGGCTGAGCAACTACAGTCATCTACTGAATCTGCAGAGGCCCCTAAAGCTGAGAGTAGTCCCTCCTCTCCAGAAGAGTCCGGAGAACATGTAGTCACTGCAGAGATCACTGAGAAAGAGTCCAGTCAGGAGACCGATGGTGAAGTCACCTCTGATGGGGAAAAGAAAAAGGAGGGGATCATTGCCTGGTCTTCCTTCAAGAAACTTGTGACACCCAAAAGACGTGTGAAGAGACCCTCTGAGAGTGACGATGAGGGTACTGCTGAGAAACCTGCCAAGTCTGCAACACTATCTTCCACTGAGAGTGCTACTCTGGCAGATAAGAGTGGTGAAGAGGAAACTAAAGAGGAGAAGACCACTGAGGAAGAGCCAAAGACTGAAGCCACTGAAAAACTCACCAACAGTACTGAGGAGAAGAAGAAAATGGACACCTCTGTCTCGTGGGAGGCTCTAATGTGCATGGGTGGTCCTAAAAAGAGAACACGCAAAACCTCTGACTCTGATGATGATGAAACCAAGGTTGAGGAGGAACCATCAGCAGCAGCTGCAGAAGAGGCCGAAGAGGAGGCCAAAGTTGAAGCTGTTGTTGCCACTCCACAAACCAGTGAAAATGAGGGTGAAGTTGTGTCCTCTCCTGAACCCGTGAGCCCTCCTGTCTCTGCCTGGGATACACTCAAACGCATGGTGACGCTGAAGAGGACCAAAAGTGAAGAAAAACCAGAGGAGGCAGGAGAACAAGTCCTGTCTGACAGTGAGGCCCCAAAAGAAGAGTCATCCTTCTTTCTGAAGAAGTTCTTCCCTGGGCGTAGAAAGAAGAAGTCCGAAAAGCAAGCCTCAACTGAACATGGCTCAGGTGAAGAGGACTCTGACACTCCAGCGGTGGTCCCTCTTTCTGAATATGACGAACCAACTGAACCTGAATCCAAGACAGAAGCCAGTGCAGAACTTGTCCAGGCCAAAGTTAGTGCTGCTGAAGAGAGGTCCCCATCTTGGATTTCAGCAGCAGTTGAAGATGACAAACAAGACCAGCTAAGTGATATCCCAGAGGAGGCAGAGAGTGCTGCCACTCCGAAATCAGTGGATACTGACATTACAGAAGATGAAGAGCAAGCCCCTGTGTCTCCTAAACAAGTCAACACTGACCGTAGACTGTCCACTGCTGAAGTGAAACCTGTCGCTCCCACTCCATTCTCAGAAACAGCCACTGTTCCCAAAGAACCAGAGACCGAAAATGCTCAGGAAGTTCTCCAAGGTGTTAAAGTCCTGAATGATGTAATCCCTGCAGTGACATCTATTGCTGTTGAAGATGTTCCCATGCAAACCGCTGCTGAAACAACTGAGTATGAGCCCCCAACTGAAACTGCTGATGCTACGACCAATGCTATCCTGGAGGTACATGCCCGTGATGAGGCCATGGCTATCTGCACTGGTCTGGGAACCAAGGAGATCGCAAAAATCACTCTCGAGAAGCCTGTGTCACCAATTACAGAGTGCATGGCTGTAATTCGTGATGCCTGTGCTACTGAAGTGTCAATTGAGGATAAAGCAGAAATGGCAGAACAAGCCATCATGTCCGAAGATCCAGTCCTTGAAGCTCAAATCCACCAAGTCGATACCACTGACCTTGAAACCATGGTAGAAAAAACAGCAAATAGCATTGCGGACATTCAAATTGCCACTGAAAGTATTGAGCCACATATTGAGAAAGTCGGTATTGTTAGCACTGAAATGGAAGGATCTGAAGCTATCCAGCCACCTACAGTTAGCGAGAATTCACGTAAAGTTGAGGCCATTGATCCGATTATTGCAACATCTGAAGCTGCCTTGTGTATCCAAAGTGTTGAAGTTACTGAGCCAACTCTAGAGACCAAGGAAGTCAAGATGGATATGGAGCAGCTTGTTGCCACTGAAGAAAACTCTCCAGTTGATGAGGTAGTCAAAGCCATGACCAAAGAGGTATCCTCCACCATATGTGATAGCACAATGACCACCGCAAAGGAAACTGTGCCAGAAATTCCTGTTGTCCTGCCCAGTGAAGTTGTCCCTGTAATTGCAGAAACAGTAATCCTTGTTGCCCCAGTCAGCCCTAACCCCAAAGACGTTGCCTCCACTGAAGATGTGGCTGAAAATGTGCCTGTCGCTGAAGCAGTTGTGAATGAAGTTGCTGAATCAGAAGTTGCTGTGGCAGTAGAAAAGGCTACAGAAGAACTAACAGAGGGGGAAGGGGTTCAAGAAACAATTGAGTCACAAAGCATGGAAATTGCCAAGAATGTCATCCAAGAGGCTGTGGACAAAGTTTCAGAGGATGACCCTGAATCTGAAAAACCCAGCACTCCATCCTCTACTGTCCCAATCCCAGATCAGGCAGTTGCAACAACTGAGAAAGATATTGAGATTGAATCAGAAACTCCAGTTGTCTCAGACACTCCAGTTGCAATCCTGTGTGAGAAATCCTCACCAAAAGTTCTTCATGTTGCTATGGAAGTTACCGACGCAATTCCCATTGAAGTCACAGGCAGCATTGAGTCAACTGAAGAGGAAAAGGAGCCAGAGGAGGAGTTGAAGCAAGAAGAAGAGGTTAAAGTAAGTGAAGAGACAGCAGCAGAAGAGGAGAAAGAAGAGGTCAAGGAAGAAAGTCCGAAGGATGAACCAGAACAGACCAATGAGAAGGCAGAAGCTGAAGAGAAAGAAAATGACAGAGATACAGTTGAAGAAGAGACACAATCTGAACCCCTAGAACTCCACATCCCAATCCAAGTGGTCCTCCAGACAGCACAAGTAATTGAAGAACCAACAGTGGAAGAGGAGGCTGCAACTGAGTTTGACACAAATGGTCCAGTAGATGCCCCAGTTCAGGAAGAAATCAAGACAAATGGTGAAACTTCAGAACAAGAGACTGAACAGCTGATTACTGTGTCAGAGGAGCCCCAAGAAGCTGAGGCGGCAACAGACAGCCAACCAGAAGCAGAGAAGCCACTGGGGAAATGCGCTGAGGTCATGGCCCAGGTGATCGAGGTGATTGAGGAGGCCGTGAAGGAAATAGAACCAGTCTCCACAGAGATCACAGCAGCATCGTGAGCAGGTGAGGCAGCCCCTTTATTAATAGTACATGTGTTTTAGTGTGAGAACCAAGGTAGTTGTTTTGTAAAATTCCTTTGTTGGCATATCAAGCAATCTTCTCATAGTAGCTTTTTTGAAACATCAATGGGCCCTGGTTTTATTAGGGGAGTAGGGGAGGGGATTTACCCACTGACCAGATGAAAAAGCTTTTGTTCAGTCTATGAGTAACTAGGGGACCTTTGATATCAAAGCAGGAATGCCGCCATTGACCCCTTCATTGTAGGCCGTGGGTTTTAAAGGGAAGTGGTGTGTGTGAGGGGCAGATGAACTTGTGCTGAAAGACTGATTATGATTCCTCCTCTGCCTCCTCCCATTTTCTTTCTCAGTATGGAGTCAAGAAACCATGTCGGTGTACACATTTGTTAGATTAAATTACAAAGCCTCAAAGAGCTCAAACTGAGACTTTTCTGTTATTTTGACTGAATTATACCTTCAATGTAGAAGGCAACATGATATAAAGGGCTACTTGATATAAAGGGCCACTTGAAGTCTCTCATGAGGAATTGTTACAAAAGCAGCATTTTTACATTGTGTAGACTTAGTTTGCATTCTTAGACAACTCTCTCTCTCTCTCTCTCTCTCTCTCTCTCTCTCTCTCTCTCTCTATATATATATATATATATATATATATATATATATATATATATATATATATATATTCATATTTTGTTTCTCTGTTGCAGATGAAGATAGAAGACATGTGCCTGGGCGACTTACAGCTTGGACCAGGAAGACATGAGTGATGAGGGAGAGACAGTGTGAAAGGCTACAGCTCTGGCAATCACGCCCCAGAGAGTAAAAGATACTGATCCCTGCCCTGCTGCCCTGACCACCATCCTCCTGCAACTTCCCCATCCCCACTGGCTCTCACACTCACGCATGTCCTGTTCCCTGAAAGCATCTCATCTGGCTTACGAATGAGTGTGATGTCATGTTCAGTGGCTTTCTAGTGCCCTTTGCTGAATCAGGAGAAACTTGGTGGAGTGTGTATTTTGTGTATACAGTATGTGTGAGGTTGTATAGTAGCGAGAGTGAGATTTATGACCAATGGAGAAGAGACAGAGGATTATTATCTTGTATATTGTATTTATATTGATTATTCGTCATTCAACTTCTATTTTTTCATTTTTGCCCTATTTTGTTATTGTATGGACATTGACTTATTTTTACCTGTGATACATTGGGTATCCCCATGGCAGTTGAAACTTTATTTTAACAAAATCTTCAAGATGCCACCTGTATCATCACAACTTTTAATGTCATATTCATTTTTTGTTTGGAGCAAATATATGTGAAACACGGTACCGGTATGTCAATATGTAATAGCACTGTAAAAATCTTAATAAACGGTGTTTGATATTGTATTTCAAAACCTGCAAGACTGGACACGTGTGTCACAATGTGCTGCGTCCCACCAAAAATAGTGTACCATAAGCTTCTGTAGATATGACAAACAATCACTGCCTGATTTACTGTGAAAATTACATTGTTACACATTGCATAATATTGTAAAGATACAATAAAGTAATATGATAACTAATTTGTTCATGACTATTTGGTAAACAATGCTTTTATGTCGGATTTTGTTGCATGTTTATTTGGGAAGTCTTTTTTTTTTCAGCACAATGCAGACGTGACTGTGGGTATGTCATCAGAATTTGAGCCATACAAATTAGTAGAACAGAATAAGAATCTATCATTTTAATTGGTATACGGCCAGTCAGTGTTGAACTGAGCAAAAAAGACAGATGAGCACCAAAAACTTTTCTCCATAATTTCTCTAAAATATAAATACAGTATAATTATGTTTGCGTATTATATAAATAATTATTACTATTTTACCTACGTTGTAATTAATTTAGCTTTTATTATGTAACTAATGATAAATTTAACCAGATTTTAACAGTAAGACTTATGTAATACTTTTATGAAATGTAAGATAGAGCACAAATAAATCATTTTCTGCTTGTGCTTCATACAAGTTATTTATTTATATATATTTTCTTCCACATACAAAAAAATAGCTGTTTATTTTATGCACCACAATTGGTGGAATATTGGTGAAAAGTATACACATCGGTATTGTGGACGTTTAATATTTATTTTTATTAATAGTAAAAACATATAGCTTTTTTCCTGAGATACTTTAATGAACAAAATATACAACCAACGTTACCAAACTGATGAATAAAAAAAAAAAAATGAAATAAAGGCATAAGCTGAAATGAATATCAGTAGTACATAATTGAAGTGATTTACTTTTGAATTGAGCGACATCATTGGAAGAGTACAAATCAAAGTCACCCAGGTCACACATCATTGGGGACTGTGAAGTGGGCTCTGCTCTGACATGGGAAAGAGTTTTACAGTAAACAGCGCCATCTGTCTACTTCAATATAAATGTACAGTATATGGAAGCCAGGTTATTGTGCTTTCCAGTACGCTCAAAATTAACTCTCATGCAAATTAAATCACTCTTAAACTGGAAGTTGTGGAAAAAATGATTTTGGGTTAGTCATGAGTAACCATTTTATATAAAGGCAATTCAAAGCTTTGGTATAAAAAGCAACTAGTAAAATTAATGCAATGTTAGTATGTCTAAACTAGATACTAGATTAGCCCCCACATTTCAATAATAAATGATAGAGGGGATGCTCAGTGCTAGTCTTTCCCCCAACATTTAGGTTAACCATAACTAAAGATATTAAAAACTACCATACCCTTTTAAGTGATCAGTAGTACATTTCCTGTTTAAAGCTTATGAAAAACAATTTTAAATAATTTTATCAGTTAATTATTATCTATCAGGTATTATCTATATTTTACAAATTAGTTCATCGATTTTCAGTCAATTTTCCAAAGTTGATGCAAAAATTGCCTGGATGCATATCGGATAATGTGTTGACTGAAATTAGAGATGGGGAAAATACAATGAAGAAAATCCTTCAGCATATTTAAGAGTTAAAAGAAATTCTACTTGAAACCAGAATGGAAGACAATTTGGATAATTTAGTAAAAAACAGAGATTGTCTCAAGTTTGCATGATAAGATGGGGATAATTATTCACTTTTGTATTATTAACCTGTTTGTCTGTACAGTCTGCTCATTTGACACCATGTTGCCACCGGAAGTGTCTGTTTCCTCTTTCTCAGCTCTAAAGCTCTCACTTCAGACTGTTGGCATACAATGTTGTTCAATTTGGTTCAACAACAACAACAGTGAGACCAGTGCATTAGGTTTATTTGTCTGTTTAAAAAATGTAAGCTATTGCATTCATAACAAAATTAGGAGTGGCCTGATGTTTCTACCCTGTCCACATCCATCCATCCATCCTTGCTGATAAATATCAGCCAATACACTTTAGAAAATAAACATCTCAGGACATCCATCCATCCATCCTTGCTGATAAATATCAGCCAATACACTTTAGAAAATAAACATCTCAGGAGAAATTGATATTTTGGCACTACTCCACAAGGATGTCCTCACTCTTTATGGCTTCTAGTGGGATGCCAGAATTGGACAAGTCAGAGCCTTCATCTTTGGAGACCTCTTCGTGCTGCAGATCTGCTCCACCTCCAGCATTTTCCTGCAGCCCCACTACACCTTGTGCAAAGCAAAGGTGTTTAATAACCTCAGTGGGACTGGAGAAAGTGGTTGCACATATATTACATTTGTAGGGCTTTGATGATGCCATAAACATAGCTTCCATTTGGCTTGGATCATCACCTCCACATAGCTCCATACTTTGGCGGTCTACTATAGTGTAGCTATCAGCCGACTGATTCAAGCACACATGGCGTGCTGCCTGGTTAGCGCGGCAGAAGCTCTTCCCACAGGCACTGCATTTGAAGGGTTTGCCTGTGTGGATGTACATATGCTCACGCCAGTGACTCTTTTGGATGAACTTGCGTCCACATGTGGAGCACTCGTATTTCCTTCGCTTCACTTCTCGGTCAATATCCACACTCTCCAGGTTATCAATGTCTGCAATGTCCGATGGAGGTGGGGTGTCCGCCTGAGAAATCAGCCCCCCCAGTCCCCAACAAGATGTGGACACTTCAGCCCGAGGAGAGTCAGAGTTTGTGCCTGATACAGGAGTTTGCTCGCTGTCACTAATGATCTCCACTGTAGCAGGAGCAGCAGCCCCTCTGGCTCCCCCCTCTGTCTCCATGGTGCACTCCTCTGTGGTGATAGGAGACTGAACAGTGCAGACTTCAGCACTGGACTGGAGAAGAGTCTGGGTGTGCTGCAATAGGTGCTCTCTTAGAAGACTTCTCTGAGTGAATCGACTTCTGCATAAATGACATGAGTAATGTTTCCTAAAAGATGCATTTCTCTTCATAATACTAGGCTTTACATGGAGAATGGTTGAGGAACCGTCTGAATTGTTCAGGTCAGTCCTTCCCTCCTCCACTGCAGTATCTGTTCTGTTGACAGAACTCTCTGTCTCTGGAGGGGACAAAACAAACTTGGAAGGAAAAGCTGCTGCAGATTCTGCTTGCGTGGACTCGTACTTTCCTTCAGAGCTGGGCTGCTCCATTTCAAACGGTGAGGAGAGCTGTCGCTGAGTGGACAGCCGAGAAGACAGCCCCCCCTGCTGGTCAGAGATCTGAATACCGTAGAGTGAGGTGGACAGGTTGACGCTGTGGTCTGAATACATCTGGCTTGCCTCCTGTAGCAGTGGATAGGCATGCAGGAATCTGACCCCCTGCTCCAGCCGTGAGGGGTCGATCAGCTGCGGCGCCAGTTTGCCTGTGTACATCAGATTCAGGAGGTAGCTGAAGATGTCTGGCTGGATATCGGCAGCTTTTAGGCGCACACAGTCACTAAAAACAAAAGAAATTTTATAGCTTTATTAGACATTATTACAAAGAGTTGTATTCTTGACAACTTAAGTTAAAAATATTTACAGACCCAATACATTTTTTTTGACTTTGTTATATATTAAATTCACTTCTATTAATTCAAAATCGGTTTGTTTTTTACTTACATTTAGTAATTTGAGGCAAGACTCAAGTAAAACATCACAGTAGGCAATAAGATTGCAGTTAATTTAAGTATGTCAAGATGTGTATGGAGTACAGTGATAAAAACTAGGCTTGATAGGACTCCTGCTCAATACCTGTCCTGATGAATGAAGAGCATCCTAAAGTAGTTGGAGAATGCAGCAAGTACTGCCTTATGGGCTTTGAAAAAGACATCTCCGATGGCCACTGTGCAATCACACAGGAAGCCAAACTCCCTCTGTGCGTTAAGCTGCTGCAGCAGGATAAGACCATGGTTGGCCAGCTCCATTTTCAACCTGGACAAACACACACAAACATATTTAGCCACAAACAGCTTCCTGCATGGAAAAAACAACCCAGATGATACCACTAAGAGGCTGAAAGGGTGGAGTGTGGTAATACAATGCTGTGACAATATTCTAAATAAACCTCAAGTATACTAGGCCTACACGGGATACAGGAATATTTTAGATTAATTGTGTACACTCTGTGGTCCGCTGATGGATGTTGCTGACCCTAAAGTTCAATAGAGGCTTTAGGCCATCACATGATCAAGGCACTGTGTGCACATTCCTAAACCATTCCTAAACTGATTCTACCCGCATCAATGCAGATTGATTGCAAATTAACCTACTAGGCCTAATTAGTACATAAATAAACCACTGCAGGGGTTAAACACACAACACAGAGGAAGTCTGCAGTGCAAAATGCCACAATTATGTGCTAAATAATAACAAATAATAATAATAATACAAAAAGAAAAGTAAAAGCTCAATCCATAGCCTATGTTGAACACTGCAATAAATAGGCGCTCCAAGTATTTGATGATTGTTATTATTAGACCTATTAATAGGGCTAATGTTATTAACCTATTGTTAATGTTGTTATTGTTTTATATTGTTTATACAAAACACTTTGTACACGAAGAGAGGCAGATGTTGATAAAACCCAAATTGTGGTCATCATTCTAGTTAACGGTCAAAATTATTCCGAAAGCACCGCCCCTGGGAAAGACACGTGGATCAGCCACTTCCGTAGTACGAATTTCTAGATCAGAATGGCTGTCTTTGGAAAGGCAATGAGTAACGGGAATGAGCTTCGGGGTAAAAACACTTTAGTGTACAAAACTGTCTTGATCATATGCGTTTATAGTCCGTTTATAAAGCGGACCTTGTCGACGGCGGGTGCGCGCACGCAACACACGTACTGCTGAGGAGCGAAACACGCAAGGGGGATGGGTTGGTCACGAATGCGTTTCTTTTAACTTCTCCGTGACGAATGCGAGTAACAAGAAGACTCAAACAGCTACACTTTAACTAAACACACAACATGGCTCTCAGAAACCCACAGCCGTACCTTCAGCTCGCCGGGGATCGTGGATTTTGCCGCGTCGCCGTTGTTTGTTACCGGAGACTCGTCCGCCCGTGCGTCCTCTCTCCGCTCGGTGCAGCTCGTACTGTTCCTCGCGTTCGTTGGCGGCGGAGGAGCGGGAGCGGAGAGGGTCGTCCGTCCGTCGGTGTTTTCCGGTTGGGGGTTTTACGTTACAATCACATGACTCTGGCCGTTGTAGAAATCCGTTGAGCAAAGCAGGGGGTGGAGGAGCCGTCGTTAATTTCCCGCACTGTGTAACCGCCACGAGAAGAAACAATTGTCAGGCTTTTAGAGAAGAGTTTAGTTTTACTCGTTACGAAGCTGCCGTACAACTCTTTAAACTACCAAACCAAAGTTAGTTGTAAAGTTTTTGTGTAAATGTAATGAAGTAGGCTATTTGATTGGTTAACGTGATGGTGACATGCCACGCGTAAACCTATTTCATTGCTGTAAACTAGACTAAATTCTTATATTAAGTCATAAGGATGCCACTAATTACAGGCAATAAGTTCTAGGCTAATACCAATTCACCATAGATGCTAATTAGGCCTAATTAAACCTTCATTCAGCATAGACCATAGGCTTTACTTTAATTGGCTACCCTGTAATTGTTGCAGTTGTCTTGTGTAGCTAAACAGAGTGCACTTCAGAATGAAAGCTGACTGGGTTAGGGTCTTCTTCCCTAGACTCACATTCTGGAGGTTCTTCATGGGTTTCATTATCCTTAGACGTAGACAAACTTTATTGATCCACAAGGGAAATTGTTTTGGGTACGGTAGCTCACTCATCAAATAGGCCTATAATATACAATATAAAACAGAGGGTAAAAGAACAAAAAGAAAAATAGATGGAATAGCAACCAAAGAGCAATAGACCTGTGTCAGATGAGACGCAGTTATATACATAAGATAATGGTAATAAATATATATGTACAATCAGATTTAAATAGAAAAGTAGTTGTCAAATACAAAATACAGTATCAAATATGATGTTCAGTACCAGCTGTATACAGTTGTAGGGAGTATTATCTGTTACATAAGGGTGAGTTGTACAGTTGTATGGAGTATGGTATGAATGAATCCTATAAGCCTATGCTATTTAGAGTATATAGAGTATACCTCCAGAGGTATACCAAATGGACCTAGGCATACACCATTGTCTAATTATTTTAACTGTGAAGTCCATGCTTAATTTGAATATAGATTATAATACAGTACTAATAATATATTTAGCCTAAGTGTGTCGTGCAGAGCGTACATGCGACTGATCAGCAAAAGTCATGGGGTATCCGAATATGAAAACTTTTTGCATCACTGATTGACTACTGTAGCCACATTTTTTTTTCAACTAGGTTGTAATAAGGCTGAGCAAATAGGCTACCTATGGCAAACAACCTATATTTTCATGATCTTGTTATTGGGATTCAGTGCTTCTCAGTTGAATGTGACAATGATCAAAAGCTCAAGACCAAGCTGACAGGGTGCAGGGGTGCAATGGCACTACTTTCCAATGTCATGATTTAACCCTAATGGGTGTGCAAACACTTTTCAATGAGGTTGCAGAGCACTCTTTAACATGGGTGGGCTATTTTTTTTTCTCCAAGGGCCATATTTGAATACAGGCATGTATTGAGGGCCTGACCAACCTGCTTATTGGGGTAAATCCAGGGGACAACAGATTTGGCCAATTCAGACTTTTTAAATTCATGTTTAATGTGTTCTATGAAATTGCACTGCTGCCTTTGAAATAAATTAATGTAACAATTGTTCATAAACCAATGTCTGAAATATTGGCAACTGTAATCCATTACCTAGGCATCTCAAAAACTTGCAGGGCCACATTTAAACAGGCCAAGGGCTGAGGTTTACCCACACACTTCTATTGGTCAGCAGCTGTAGGCTGGCAGGCAGATTTAACCAGTCACTGTGAAGTGTACCGGGCAGGCTTAACGGCCTATAGGAGGACATATAAGCTATATGGTTACAAATAACAACTCAGAAGTATAAACAAAAACATTAGGTGTCATTTAGCAGCACTGGAGACCTGAAATTACTAAATTAAGTTAGCTAAAAAGTTAACTCCTTCTCATTATGAACAGTAAATAGCCTGATACCAATAGGCTACTATATCAATTTATTATTGAGGCCAAGCACCGCAGGTGCTAGGCACCATAGTGTTTCTACTGATTCTTATTATTATTGGGGCAAAGCACCGAAGGTGCTAGGCACCATAGTGTTTCTACTGATTCTTATTATACATTATTCCTCTGACCATGGGAGTCTATGGCAACCCCTAGAATCGTCTGGTAAAAAGTTGTGAAATTTTGCATGCACATTCCAGCCAGTCTCCTATCATTACCCACAGCAATTTATAGGCCCCCACCCCCAACCCTCTAGCGCCACCAGCAGGTCAAAGTTGCAGGAATTTTCCGCGTTGCTAGGCAATGCAGAAATGTACCTTTGATCTGTCTTTGATGTGTCTTTGATCTGTTAAACCTTGTTAGACCCTGTTAAACCCTGTTAGACCCTGTCAGACTCTGTTAGACCCTGTCAGACCCTGTCAGACTCTGTTAGACCCTGTCAGACCCTGTTAGACCCTGTCAGACTCTGTTAGACCCTGTCAGACTCTGTTAGACCCTGTTAGACCCTGTTAAACCCTGTCAGACTCTGTCTATCTAAACCCCAGCACCTGCAACAAGGTTATTATAGTTTATGAAAACGAACGATAAAACAAAAACTAAACTAGAAAAAATATTTTCGTTATTTGAAATAAATATGACAATTAAAAGAAGAAAAAAAAACAATAACTAACTGAACCTGTATTGTTTGTTTACAAAACTTACTAAAACTGACTGAAATTATAGATCCATTGCTCTTCGTTTTCTGTTTGTTGTCATTATATTATGCCCCTGATAATTACATTCTATAAAAAAGTTGTTTTTTTCTATCACAAATAGACCCAACAAGTGTTGAAGATGAAAATATGTATTGAAAAATTCTATAACACTGCACACTGTATACATTTTCAAAAAAAAAAAAACATCGACACAAACTGTTACACACATAAAAAATAAAGCATGTACTGGATTTCTTCTGCAGATAAGGAGTCCTACCACGACCAGAGCAACAAAGAACGGATTGGCAGCAGTGGTGACCGCACAAATGGCAGGCTGAAGTGTTGAAGATGTCATTCAAAGACAGCTGTAAAATGTTCTACCTGTGACACTCCACTCTGCTTTATTCTAACAAGCTACAATCAGTGGCACACTGATAACCAAGGTATTTACACACTAAGAGTCTGGTGGCTGGTTGTCAGTGTGCCACTGATTGTAGCTTGTTACAATACATCTTTTCATCTTCAACACTTGTTGTGTCTATTTGTGATAGAAAAAAAACTCTGTTAGACCCTGTCAGACCCTGTTAGACCCTGTCAGACTCTGTTAGATCCTGTCAGACTCTGTTAGACCCTGTCAGACCCTGCATGCGGCCTACATGCTGAGGCCTACATGCACCTTCGGTGCTTGGCCCCACATTGCTGCTTGCAGCTATATTTATTATTATTATTATTATTATTATTATTATTATTATTATTATTATTATTATTAGAAAATGGATGGATTAATAATAATAATAATAATTATTATTATTATTATTATTATAAATATAGCTGCAAGCAGCAATGTGGGGGACAAGCACCGAAGGTTCATGTAGGCCTCAGCATGTAGGCCGCATGCAGGGTCTGACAGGGTCTAACAGAGTCTAACAGGGTTTAACAGGGTCTGACAGGGTCTAACAGAGTCTGACAGGGTCTAACAGAGTCTGACAGGGTCACATCAAAGACAGGTCAAAGGTTGCTAGGTGCATTGCTAGGCAATTGACACATTTCTGCAACTTTGACCTGCTGGTGCCACTAGACGGTTGGGGCTGGGTGCCTATAAATTGCTGTGGGTAATGAGGAGACTGGCTAGAATGTGCATGCAAAACTTCACAACTTTTTACCAGACGGTTCTAGGGGCTGCCATAGACTCCCATTGAAGAAAAAATATATAATAAGAAGAAGAATCAGGAGACCAGAACATCAAAGGAAAGATCAAAGGGTTACTAGGCAACTTGCCTAGGCAACTTGCCTAGGCAACGCAAAGCAATTCCTATAGGGTGCCTAAGCACCTTCGGTGCTTGGCCCCCTAATAATAATAAAAATAACCCCATAACCTCCTTATGCAAGAAAAGTGGCACATGGGTTTTTATGGTAATTGTCCTCCGTGGTCATAGCACTTCAAATGAAAATATTATAGCATATCTCTTGAAAGGGGTCCGCACAAAGTCCTTGAAATCAGGAAGGAACTGTCTGTCTGAAACCCATGAACAGGCCTAAAATGTGCGAAAAACTGAGCCTTCCCTTTCCCTAGGCTTATTTCTCAGCCCCATTCCCATACCTTCATGTTGCAAGATAAAGCCTGCAATGTTAGAATGGTTAAATTTAATGTCCCGAGACCAATGTATCATATTTGTTGGTTTGTCAAGGAAGGTCTGCGTGCTGCACTAAACACATCCAACAAGGCCAAAAAGTCCAGTTTTAGGCCACACCTGTTTAAACAGGCCTTGTACGTTCACCTCCCCCAGTTTTGGTTGTTTTGAAACCGGAGTGGTGAGTCACCGCTCTGTCGGTAGAAAAACACTCGGCTGTGGAGCCGGGGGGAGGGGCAGCGGGCTGGGTGCACCGGAGGTGGACGCAGCTGGACACCCACTGAAGCTCCTACATCCTGAACATTTTCCGCATAAAGAAGACTCAAAACAGGGGATTCAAATGTGCCTAAGACTGTGTGTAAAATCAACAGGTCATGTCATGCTTTCCAAACAGCCTTTATTAAAGATACTTTAGCCATTAAATTTAATGGTATCATCTATGATGTACACCGAGGTGTTAACTAGACCTATATATACCTTAGACATTATTATTCCTAAGCATTAAAAATGTCTGTAGCCTACAGTACATGCATGCTGTTTCAACTCCCACTGAACTTTTCAGGGCTACTGCAGTTGTTTTGGAGCCCCTCGCCGCCCCCACTCCTGCTGAGCATGTTTACATAAGAAAGGGTCGCCCCAAACGACGCCATGCAGCCGAGAGCCTGGACGCCTCGGTGGTAGAGTCACGGATCTATGAAAGAGCAGAGCTAACCCGAAAAACCACTCAAGCAGCAAGTAACACTTGGCCTACATTAAGCTGTTATCGTCGTTTTTTTCATTGCCACTAGATGGCAGTGCCGCATTTAGGGTCGCGTTTATCACGCCCCAAGTTGCCTGAAATTTTGTTGAAATCAACATAAAATAAGAGATTTATTTGACTGATGCGACTTAATATAATCAGACAAAACCTTTTTGTGTAGGTCTGCAATACTGATAAAGTTGTTTTGAATAATCTCACAAAGTAAAGATGGCGTCGGATATGGCTAAGCTCGGAGCCGCTCCGCTGTCTGCTAAAGTGGTCGGGTATGTTGCTGACAGGAGCTTTAAACATGTGCCTCACACTCGTATGTCATATAGCTAGTCCATGGCAAAAAAAAGAGTTGAATAATTTTGTATCAACTCGTCTCGAAAGAAATGTAATGGACCACGAATGAGTGCAACGTTAGCCATATGCTAACAGCCACATATCGCCTGTGTGAAGTTTAAGAATAGCCAATTAACTTTATTCATACATCAAAATACACCTGGCTTATTTACGAAATACACATCCCATGTCTTTCATCCGCAAAAACATCTACTTTCCATACTTAGCTGTTTTGTGGGCTTTATGTTGCACCTAATAATAATAATAATAATAATAATAATTACTACTATCCTGCAGGTCTTTTGCTTATCTGACAGTAAAGGACAGAATGCCCACTATCCTCACCAAAGTAGTAGACACCATTCACCGCAACAAGAATAAGTTTTTTGAAGAATACGGAGAAGTATAATGCTTTATTATCATATAGTTAACACGTATCCAGACCCATAGAGTTAATGCAGACCGTTTCTTCTTTGATTCACACAGGATGGATTCGAAGCAGAAAAGAAAGCAATATCTTTCTTGTCCAAACTAAGGAATGAGGTTCAAACAGACAAACCTATACTAGAGCTCACAGATGGGCTAAGAGATGTGGATGCGTGGAACCAGTACCTGCAGAGACATCAGACTGTGCAGGGGGGTAAGGAGGCTGTGAGCTGGTTCAAATCTCCCTGGCTTTATGTGGAGTGCTACATGTATCGAAGAATACAAGAGGCTGTATGGCTCAAGTAATATAAATTTACCTATATAGTTGAAATATTCATGATACTTTTCTACATATACTATTGACTTTACAGTGTATATTGATTTTCCTTACAGTCCTCCCATAAACGAGTTTGATGTTTTTAATGAGGGAAAAACTCAGAGCTTCTTTGAGTCTCAGAAAGCTACAGTTGCTCTATGTACGTATCTGGAAACACTTAAAAAGGATAAAGATGGTCTTTCAAAAAATCAATTATTTGATCATTTCATCAAGCTACTGCAGGTTTGTAACCATTTAAAATTTGTTGTCATTCTTTTTTTCTCTTTCTCTTTGTAGTAATATATACTGTATGTTTTTATAGGTGTCTCTCTGGGGGAACAAATGTGATCTCTCCATTTCTGCAGGCCAAGAGAACTCCCAAAAAGACAGTCCTATTGAATCCCTCCCCAATCTGAAACCCTTCATCTTGGTGGATGATTCAGACATGGTATGGGCGGCTCTTACCTCCTCCAAAAGCACTGCAGTTTCTGGAAAAAGAGTTGACATTGTTCTTGACAACGCTGGTTTTGAATTAGTTACTGACTTGGTGCTAGCTGATTTCCTGGTCTCATTTAGTTTAGCCAGTGAGATCCATTTTCATGGGAAATCCTTTCCATGGTTTGTTTCTGATGTCACTGCTAAAGACTTTGAGTGGACCATCAGACAGACAATGGCAGCCAATCACAAGTGGATGTCTAAAAGTGGCATTCAGTGGAAGCAGTACCTGAAGGATGGACTGTGGTCCTATCATGACCATCCATTCTGGACACAGCCTCATGAGTTTTGTGACATGGCGTTAGATGCTCCAGACTTGTATGCAAAACTGAAAGGAGCAGATGTGGTGTTGTTTAAAGGGGATTTAAACTACAGAAAGCTAACTGGAGACAGAGACTGGAACTTCACTGTCAGTTTTGATACTGTGCTCCGAGGATTTGAACCCTCACCTCTCTGCAGCCTGAGAACTCTAAAAGCCAATGTGCAGGTGGGCCTGCAGCCAGGACAAGGAGAGAAGCTCAGCTCTCAAGAACCAAACTGGATGACCAGTGGCAAGTACGCTGTCATTCAGTTCCACGGGCCACATGTAGAACAGTGAGAAAATGCTGCCTTTTGCATATGTAATGGTGGTTGATTGCATTAGAGCATGTATTATCTGTAAGCCATAAAACCTTGAAAACTCTGATAATCTCAATTATTGTTATGAGGAAATTTTAAATTTAAATGTATACTGTATATGTCTTACTGACAAAGTGTTGAGACTAGTTACATTTTTAAATACATTTAAATGGTAAATTCTATCAATAATTAGGATATTCAAACGTGTGTTTAATGTTAACTTATTAAATGCATTGTTGGAAATAAAATGTGAGGCCAAGATAAGTCTTTGTTTTAGAATGTTGCTCCTACTCCTGGCCACAAAGCAGGATTGAGGTTTATGGAAAACCAGACTGCAATGTCTTTAGAGATAAAAGCTGATGTCTAGCTGTCTTTTCTGTTATATCATCCAGGCTCCCACATACCCAACAGTGCAATATCCAATATAATGCATGGGTCTGATCAAATAAAATGGCACAGCAAATCATTATTTTGTTTCTTTTGTTTTGAGTCTGAAGCTCCACATAAACACTTATGGTCTATATTGCCATTTTGCATTAGTGTTTTTCAATTAATATTTATAGAAAGTCATAAACAAACTGAAAAAAAGCACTATCTTGTTTCATGCAATTAAAATGCTAAGCTTTAGGAAGCACATATTAAGCCCAATCTATCATTTCATTCATAATTCTGAATTTTAAAACCTGCAAAAATACATATCAAGTCTACTTGTTTTCCACTTGACCTGACATGCTCTGAAAATTGGGCTGTTTACTCAAGGAAGATGTAGCAAAGAGATGGGAAAATGAACCCGTTGCCAAAAGCGATCTGTGATGTGGGACATTTGTGATCAAGTTATCATAGAAAATATAGAAAATTTATTGTTTATAATGCTATAATTCTTTTGTATCTTTTATACTATATTTTTTTAATACATGGAAAAACCTCAACATTAAGCAGAAGAATAAGAAATATACAATATGCTGGTTGAGGAGGTGAGTTTACTAAGTGCTATAAAATGTCTGCATAAATCTATCCATGAGTTGTTTAAAGAGGAACTTTTTTATTTCAGTACTTAATATAATTTAAATTCAGCACTTGGTTTGATACGTAGTTTTTCACCACATTTTCTATCCCCTATTTACATTTCTATATGCATTTTTGAACAAACTCTTAATTCTACGAGTATCCATAAGGTAAGGTGGATTGTTGTAAATAACGGTTGGTGAATTTTGACCCCTTTTTCGTTGTTTGCAGTGTTATGGTGACCTGGCACTCGCACACATCAAAAGTATCGATCTGGTTGTGTCTTTAATTTGTTTATCTTTATTTCCAACCTTCCTACTGCCCCCACTGTGATCACCGTCCACAGCCAGATGTCTACGAGTTGGAGAGATGACAGGATCTAACCAGTAGACAGACACAGCAACAGTGCCATATGAAGACAATTTGTGTGTACCAGGTGAGTGCATGTTTCCAAATCCTGTTTTTAGATTTTCTGTTTGTGTTGTGTAATGTTGCTTATTTCCGTTATGATTTTTATTCACTGCTGCTAAGTCTCAGGTGTATCTCTAATGTGGCCACAAATAGACTGGTCACACGTCATGGCTGTGTGCTCTCAAGCAGCTAAATGAATGTGCTGTAACAGGACCTGCTTACTGGACAGCATACAAGCACAGGGAGTAGTGACAGGGTGGTTTAGAGGCATTACTTCCTTGTGCAGTCTTATTTATTTTCTGCTACGGAAATGTATACATGTTTGGAAGAGGTGTGTAATAAGGAACGGAAGAACAGGGCGTGAAGGCAGTCTATTTTAAGGAGGGGTTTGAATCTGGAAAAAGTGCAGAAAAAGTGGAATCTTTTAGTGAACAATAACAGGGAGAAAGAGGGTAAAGAGAGAGTGAGAGCACGGCTCGTCTCCACTCCCCCTCCCCGAAAATGGGAGAGCCAGTCTAAATCATGTTGCTTATCAGTTGTGCTGCGCTGTGATGTTGCTCAGGCAGAGTGCTAAGCAGACTAGGCAGCCTTGCAGATCTTCGCACGGAGCCAGGACCTGCCCTGCACTGGAGGGCCTGTCTCCACCACGCGCCCCTACTCCTCACCCCCTCAGCGGCATGTACCCAGAGGAAAGCAGGGGGTCCGGAGGGGTTGCCACTGTGGACTTCCTGGATGGGACATATAACTACACAGCCCCCACGCCGGCACCCACCCTGTACAGCCACTCCAGCACGGGCTACTTCTCTGCACCCATAGACGCTCATGGACCACCCTCTGACGGGAGCCTGCAATCCTTGGGCAGTGGTCCCAACAGTCCTCTGGTGTTTGTGCCCTCGAGCCCCCGCCTCAGCCCCTTCATGCACCCACCCAGCCACCACTATCTGGAGACCAGCTCCACACCAATCTACAGGTGAGCTGTGTGACTTTAATCTCTACAAGTGATGGTGTGTCTGTTTGTACATCTTTTCCACCCCACTATAAGTGAATTTTTAAATGTTGACGTTGGTATATTTCAAACATATGTTGGCCTGCATCACTGACCTATTTGATCTATTGTTCTTTATGGAAATAATTGACAAGAGTCTCTTCCTGATACACAATTTCTTTATCATCGGATTGTGTAAGAAAGAGGAGTTGTACAACAAATCCCCCAGTTTTAGTTTAATTTTAGTGATAGTAGTTTTCTGTTTCTTTCTCCAAACAAAATTTTAAACTTCTTTTAAAATTGTATTTTTCAAGCTTTAAGATGATGTCTTTATCTTTCAATTTTTGGCATTGGCACATCACAAACAGAACATAATTATATAACAGCACTGTTTTGTGATTTTTATTCAAAACATTTGCATTATCTTTGTAGTAAGGATCAAGCCTCACCCTGGTTTCTAAGTCCAGAGATTAAGGACTTTGTCAAGGACCTTGAAAAGGGAACAATACGTAAAGACAACACAAGTGAACGCACAGACTGTTTTGAATTATGTGCCCGTATTTCTTCTTAGTTGATCTAAATGGTAGTTTAAAGTATGTTAGTACATTTTACTTGACCAAAAGCAAAGCACCGGATAGCCTCGAATTGAACAGATATCAAAATTGGGATGCTCTGGCTCTGAGGCAAGAGGGTAGCACTTTATCATAACTACAATTTTAATAACCTTATTAAAGCATGTAGAAAGATGTAATGTAATGAATAAATTGTTCATGAAAAATGACTTAGTAACTAATAACTAATACTCTGCCTCCTAACCCTCTTATTGTTAAGCCTGAATCATTCTTAATAAACTTCATTATGAATGAAAGTCCATGCTTTGTTAATTCATTTATTAAGCACTTTAAGTTAACTATGCTAAATCAGAATTTGACCTGCAAAGCATGGTGAGAACCTTTGTGTTACACTACAATTTTTTTTTCAGGTCCGGTGTGCCATCCACACAGCAGATGTCTAGAGAGGAGCAGAGTGGGGCAGAGGAAGCCTTCCTAGTGGGTAAATCTGTGTCAGGGGCAGGAGTCGGACCTGGAGGCTTTGAAATGGCCAAAGAGACTCGTTTTTGTGCAGTGTGCAGTGACTATGCCTCTGGGTACCACTACGGGGTGTGGTCCTGTGAGGGCTGCAAGGCCTTCTTCAAGAGGAGCATCCAAGGTGGGTGCGCAGCATTATACACTTATTATATTATTAAAGTTGTAGATTTTTTTCCTTTTTGTGAGTTTTTCTTCTTTATCAAGAGTTTAATCAAAACAAGGCCCCATCAACACATTAGATGTTCACATCAAAAACAGAGAAATCATGTATTTTGTTATTTTGTATGAATAGCAGCACATATATAAGTATTTTAATTTGGTTTTAATTTAGTTTAATTCTTTTTTTTGAGAGTTCACATGTTATTCTTACATGACGCAACAGGTATAAACACAATATTTGCCTTTTCTGTGTGTGAAGTATGCTGACATGAACAACTTGAACAACAGCAAATTTTACAGAAAATAAAATAAAAAATAAAAAGTACCCATGTATATAAACACATAACCATACTACATGAAAGAAAAAAAAACGTATAAATATATTATTTTGAGTGCAGACAATACAGCCTCCATGCAATAAAACTGAACACAACTGCTGAACTTGGCTTAGTCATTTTTGTGACAGGACATTTTACAACATTGATCCAAAATTCTTGAAATCATGAAAGAGCGGTCACTAACAAACCAATAGTCTCCATGGCAATGATGATGCCAAGATGCCACTTTTTAATTTTCTTCCTCTCAGATCCATTTAAAACTGGAATACAGTGTTCCTGGCTACTAAATAACTTAAATGAAAACTGAACACAGAAATGAAGGGCCCGAAATGTAATAGGCTTTCTTCCATTTTAGGTCACAATGACTATATGTGCCCAGCAACCAATCAGTGCACCATCGACAGGAATCGGAGGAAGAGCTGCCAGGCGTGTCGTCTTAGAAAGTGTTACGAAGTGGGGATGATGAAAGGAGGTGAGTTAAACCAGGATTCATCGCCTATTCTGTTTCATATTTTGCTTTTTTTGTGTGCTTAAAGCTTAGTCCTGGTGAATTAATTTGCTCTCTGCTGTTGTGGAGAGTGGCCAAAATGCATGTACAAACTCAAGCTATAAACAAACTTGACCTTGACGTAGTTTCCTCTTAAGGAGTACTGCTTCTCATAACCCCACACCCATGTTTAGGATTTGTGTTCATGCCTCTAAATTCCAGAAAACAACACTAGTTTACTTGAATCCATTAACAATTCCAAAGGTTATTCTTCACTTGACAAATAAAAGGTAGCCAGTTAAAATTGGGACTATATAAAATTTAACTTGTGATTGTCTTGATTGATATCTGTTTAATGTGAAATGTAATTTAATTTAATATAATGTTTGGTGCTGATATTCTGCACGGCATCCTTCATGTTTTGAATTGTTATACAGGTATTCGTAAAGACCGTGGTCGGGTTTTGCGACGTGATAAGCGAAGGACCGACAGAGATAAAAACTCAAAAAACTCACAACACAAAACAGGTCCTCAACAGGACAGCAAGAAGCACTACAGCAGTACATCAGGTGGAGGAGCAAAGTTTGTCGTCACTGGGATGTCTCCTGAGCAGGTACAGAGTTATCCTCACACACCAATATACCCCGATCAGTCACAACATCATGGCCACTCACATTTTGACATAAAATTATTGATAATTTGACAAAAAGGCTTACAGTTTTAGGCATGTTTGACCAGAAATCTCCAGCTCTTGTGAGGTGTTGAGTCTGCAGAGGTCAGTATGTAACAAAAGGGATCAGAGTAAGGAACAGTGGGAAACCGGTAACAGGTCTATATGGGAAGTGAATCCTGGCGTCTGTTTACCGGTTCAGCAGACACACTCAAGTGTCTCAAATTGTGTGTAATCTAATACTCTAATGGGTACAGTGAGAGTTGCCTTTTTCTTGCAGGTGCTTCAGCTGCTGCAGGTAGCTGAGCCCCCGATGCTTTGCTCTCGTCAGAAGATGAGTCGACCGTACACAGAGGTCACCATCATGACACTGCTCACCAGCATGGCCGACAAAGAGCTGGTGCACATGATCGCCTGGGCCAAGAAACTTCCAGGTCAGCCTGTCATATTTGTATTCGATATTAAAAGTGCACTGTCTAACTTTGCTGGTGAAGGGAATCAAACCTTTCTATCTTCATGGAGACCAAACCAGCCCAAGTTACAGGTCAGATCTGTGGAGAGGCAACTCTGCTCACAGTCAGAAAGCTTGTTTTTATAGGTATTTTTGAGAAATAAAACCACCTGTAATTGAATAAATGTAAGGTAGATCTGCTTAATGTCATATTTTGGAATATTCTAAGCAGAGCAATGACATATCCATAGAAACAAGCAGGTGCTAGACTCTCAACCGAAAAGTTACACAGTTCAAAGTTCAAACTTAGCTTTATTGTAAAATCTGCTATATGTGTTCAACATACAGTGAATGGAAATTTGTTTTTTCTCTGGCCAAGCAGTGCAAAAAGACATATATAAAGACAATACAATATAAAGACAAAACAAAAACTTATAAGACAAAAATCTAAACTCTAAAAGCAGTGCATATTTACAAATGTCTAAAATGTGCAGTGTGCATCAAAAATGTGCAATGGAAGATGCAGCAGTGAAATGTGCAGTAATGTGCAATAGAATGTGCATTGAAAGTAAAGATAAAAATAAATGTGCAGCAGTAGTAATTCTAGTACAACAACAGTAGTAAACAACTTAATAATAAACTTTAACTTAATAATAAAATGTTTGTTTAAAATATTTGTTTAAAAACTGCTGTGACATACAGCCCAAACCACTGCCTAAGAACCACTTTTATAGATTATAAAAAGGTTCCTCATCTAAAATGGTAGAAGTGAGCAATGACATTAAACATCACAGATGTTATAAATAGAATGTCTTAAAACAGTGCTTGGCAGCTTTTCTGAGCTTTCCATTGTTTTCTGTTTGAGTTGTTAGGCAGCAGCAGAGCGATGTGACACACAAATGCAGAGCCATTACGGTGATGTAATTACTGTCATCACCTTTGAGAGCACTGTTTCTCCAATCTGAGGCACCCCATCGAGACAACGTGTCGCACACATCAGGATCAGCATACACAAACGCACACAAACGCACAATACAGAACAGTCAGAATCTCAAATGAATGAATCTGATCTTGAGGCATTACAACCCTGTGCGTCACTAAAAGCCCAAAAGTGCACAGTTTTAATTGCAAAGGTCCCAAGCAGAAAAGCGGGACAATGAAAGTGAATTGCATGTAATCACATATGAATTTAGACAGCTGAGTACCACTGATAAGACCTGCTCTTATGAGGGCACAGATGTTTCAGGGCACATCTCCAGCATCCAGACAGAAACAGGGCATTTTATTTTTTATTTGGACGAGTGGGACGTCAATGCAACATCTGCTCACTGCATCAACAGAGCACGCCTGCCCACCCGGTCTAATTATCACACATTTATAGATAGGATTACAGGAGGAGACATAATTACAGAGGTGATCCTAAATATCACCAACAAACATGCCCATAATAAATGATACCCTGTTACAAGCCTAACCTTTAATTGTGTAGACAGAAAATTTGAGTTAATGTTTTGCGAACTTATTTTAATAGACTGCATAAATTGATTTTTACACAATGCTGTATATGGTATTGATATAATATAGAATGCACTTAAGTAGTAGTGTATTGTAACTAATGCCTCCAACATAAATTACTATTGCTAATAGATTTTTTAAATTACATATCATAGTTTTTAGGGCATATTAATTGTTAATCAAGTTGATCAATCAATACAAACACAATTAGCTATAAAATGGTTGCATTATACAGTGTTTCTATGTAATGTCAGATTAATTTGTAATTTATAATTTATATATAACAATAATTATGTTGAAATAAAGCAGAGTAAATTCATCTGGAATGAGAAGAGTAGCATTAGAATAATCATCAATAACAAAAAAATCTCAAATCAATGTTCCAAGCCTGAACATATTTTGGAAGAGAGCTGTCATCTCAACATTTTTACCAGTCTTTCATAATAATGTCATATTAACCATTCAAAGCTGACAGTACCACAGTTCTTATAAGGTATTTTTCTTATTCTCAGGTTTCTTGCAGCTCTCGCTCCATGACCAGGTGCTGCTGCTGGAGAGCTCATGGCTGGAGGTGCTGATGATCGGCCTGATCTGGAGGTCCATGCACTGTCCTGGGAAACTCATCTTTGCCCAGGACCTCATCTTGGACAGGTACTTTGATCTGACACAGACCTCCCTGTACCTCTCTCCTCATTTTTCAGGTCTAACACTGATGTTAAGAGTGATACATCAGCATTGTAGATTTTCCATTTCACGCCTTGGTTGCCATTGTGCCATCTCAACACGTTTTCCGCACAGTAAAAGACTAATTACATGCTCCCTGTGGCGAGGAGCCTCTCTACCCTGAAATATCTCCTTGCCATTACACTACTGAGCGAGCAACTGCCACATAGATTTAATCAAAGCCATGTGCTAAGAATGAAAGGGAAGTATGATAGGAAAGAGTATAGATAGAAGGAGGAAGAGGCTGGATTTCACAGAAAAGTGCAGAAAATAAAGATGTCGTGAATCTGGAGTCTGTTTTCTGGTGCAGGCACAGGCTGTTCTCTAATGGTCACATAAACAGGTAGTATCCTCACTGCAGAGGGGGATGGAGAGGAACAGAGGGCCATAGAGGAAGGAAGATTGAGGGGGAGAGAGAGAGAGAGAGAGGGAGGAGACAGAGGGTGAGAGCCAGGCCACAGACAGTGCTATTAGCGGCTGATGTGCCTGATGGACCATTTGATTCAGAAGTGTATTACAGTGTATTATCTGTAAAAACCGGCCTGTGTGAGTGTCCTCTCCAATTGGACATGATGACTTAAACGCTGCAGGTCAGCTCTGACAAATTCCTCCGACTCAGAACTATCTCACTGTACTCTGCTATGAGACCTGGAGAGCAGCTATTTTCACATCAGTGTTTGATGGTGACTTAAAAAGGGTCTATTACTCCATTACCTTTACAGATGTTTAACTGCTGGGTTTCCTTGAGCTATCTCTGCTGTTTAAAAGGCATTCATACCTATGATATAATCATACCTTTGCTCTAATCCATTCTGATTCCACTGATCAGACAAGAAGGGGACTGTGTGGAGGGTTTTGCGGAGATCTTTGACATGTTGCTGGCCACAGCATCTCGTTTCCGCATGCTCAAGCTCAGACCAGAGGAGTTTGTGTGCCTCAAAGCCATTATCCTGCTCAACTCTGGTGAGTATGTCACAGACAACCTGTTGCTAAAATAACCTAATTTTAATTTTCACAGTTTTGTTCCCAAATTAAAGTCAGTAAATAGTGAGCAGGTTGAGCCTACACCCACAGAGGTGGAGCTCAGCCACATTAATCGCACACAATGTTCCCAAAAGTCTCTGTCAACTGTTCCCATGACAACAGGAGTACAGGTCACTGTTTGTCCCAGAGGCTGGGGACTCTTGTCAGGGACAAGAGACACAACGTGGCTGGCACCACTTTAGTCATTTTACGTAAAATCTAAAGTGCACCTTAATGTTACACACTAATCTTTAGCTGAGCAGGTCATTGTGTGGAAATAAAAAGTTACCTTTTTTCTACTAGTATTACATCTGAATTTGGTTTGTTCTAAACAGGTGCGTTCTCATTCTGCACGGGCACAATGGAGCCTCTTCATGACAGTACTTCGGTCCAGTGCATCCTGGACACCATTACTGATGCCCTCATCCACCACATCAGCCAATCAGGATACTCCATCCAACAGCAGTCCAGAAGACAGGCCCAGCTCCTGCTCCTGCTCTCCCACATCAGGCACATGAGGTCAGACCATAAAGAACAAAGTATATTTGCATTGTCTTTAAAATAATAAATTAAAGTAAAATTGTTTCCTGTAAGAATGGGCTGTCATTTTGGTCCATGTACTACATCTACTATGGTTGTTGTAGTTTTACATTGTAAAGCTAATTATTAACAAAACAGACTGTCATATTGCCCACATTAAACATGCAGCTTACTTATGATGATAATAATAGCTATCTTATAACAGCAGCAGATCTTGAATTTACAGGCTAGGAACACTATGAATAACGATGCGTCCAAGCCAGGATGCCAGTTGCAAAGTCAAATTGGTTCCTGTAATAATTTAATTTTTACATTCTAGAAGGGGGTCATTACCTTAATCTTTCATTAAAAATACTTGTTGCTTAATGTAGCTGTGTCTTCTTTTCTGTAGCAACAAAGGCATGGAGCACTTGTACAGCATGAAGTGCAAAAACAAAGTGCCTCTGTACGACCTGCTGCTAGAGATGCTTGACGCTCACCGTCTCCATCACCCTAACCAGACCACCCAAGCCTGCTCCCTGGATACCAGCAACACCCCTTTTGACATCAACACTGGTTTAAGTTCAGACCCCCTCAGTATGATGGAGGGGGGAGGCAAAGTGTCCTCTTCAAGTGTCCTGCAGTATGGAGGGTCCCGGCCTGATTGCACACAAATTGCATGAAAAGACAACATGGTGCATGGTGAGCGTAATTTAGAAGGGATTTGATAGTTTTTAAAGATATGAAAAAGACAAAGCTGTGTTGTCTTTTTGATGATGACTTGGCTAACATGCATCCCAATTCAACAGACAATCTGTGATGCACTATGTATTTTGATATATTTCCTTAAAACTAATAATTGAACCAAAAGTCAAATTGTGATGGGTAAATTGGATCTAAAACAGCAAAGAGGCAGACTTATAGGTGTACTATTTAACTTTTTTTGTTGGGAAACTGTTACCTGCTTCTTTCTATGGATATGTCATTGCTCTGCCTGGAATATTCTATAGTATGACATTAAACTAACACAGAAGCTCTACCTTACATTTATTTAATTACAGGTATTTTTATAGCTCAAAAAGACCTAGAAAAACAGGTATTCTGACTGTGAGCAGTGTCGCCTCTCCACAGATCTGACCTGTAACTTGGTCTGGTTTGGTCTCCATGAAGATAGAAAGGTTCAATACCATACTGTGAATCAGTCCAGATGAAGCAATAATATCTCCAAGGAGAAAAATATTTGACAGACCCTCCACCAGAAAAGTTACACAATGCACCTTTAACAAATCGCAATGAACCGCAAATCACACCTATTACCTATGCTTAAAAATGTAATACTTTTTGTCATGTGATATCACCAACCCCAATGGCCTCATTATAAGGTTGGTGGTCATAAAGTTATGTTTGAATCAATTTTGAAGGTAAAAGATTAACAGTAATTTTCTAGTTGTCAATGTCTATTTCCTCTAGGGGCTGTGGATAGTTGTTCTGAGGCTCTGGGCTTAAACACAATTATTTTCATTCAGCTGCTTTTAATATTCATAACTATGTGTCTAATGGCTCTACAGTGCAGCTTTCCAAACAGCAGGTATTATTGTTGTATTGTCCGCATATGTGATCTAAAATGGCGATGAGCAGCTTATGTTAGTCTTTTTATTGCCTCTACCAAAGTGCACTTCTTCATGGGTTTAAGGGTCTAATGGGCATTATTATTTTTCAAAACGGATAATTGCACTTGAGTAAAATTAATGTGACTTTGCAATGTTTTTAAGCTTGGTAACCTTTGAGTCTTTGTGAAAATATAAAGGAATATTACCTTTTGTATTGGTTAAGTCTCTATAGAGCGCATATTGTCTATCATTTGTTTGCTTGACATGGCAAAATCTTACTGAATTATTTTTTTATGTGTGAAATGGCTTCAAGATGTAACTACACCATTTACCAAGTAAATAAGGTGGCTTATCTGAAGAAAATGTGGTATTTTCATCAAAAACTGCACAAAACAGTAGCAAATTATGGTTATTTAATGAAAAAAAAAGTAAATTTATAGAACTTAGATTTAATGCATCTTATCTTTGTAAAAAAATAAAATAAAATGCTTATATAGGATCATAATTTGTCACTGCTGTTGGATGTAAATACAATCTTAAACTGAGCAAAAAGAATTTGTGCATTAAATAAAATGTTTTGTTCTCATGGGATTTTGATTTTACATTTCTTAAGATTAATAAATTATGCGCAATAGACTATGATAAATATTTCAAGTTTTATTTTTTGCAAAGAGTCAGCATTAGCAAACTGTACATACATAAATAACATTTTTCATATTATTTTTACAGATTCTGGTTCAACAACGCAGTGATTTTGAAGTGTTATCACAGCGAATTCATTATTACCATTAATACAAAGCACATATTTCAATGTTACAGGCGTCAACTAAACACTAACAGTGATTGTTTGGCTTTCTTAAAAGCTAGGGACTTTTAAGTGCATGCTCAAACAGATTAAAAAAAATAACTGCCCTGGCTTATAAGCAAAGGCAACATTCATGTATAAATTACTTTGTAATCAGAGTGCTCATATGTGTTGTACATAATTGCACCTAAATGATTCAATACTGAAATAAGAAAATAATTCAAAATAAAAATTAAAATCAGCCATTTTGGCTGGACGGCATCAGTGCAGTACCTTCAATAGTGCCCTCAGTGCTTAAGCTTCAAAAGAGACCTCCATTTTAGCACAGGTCTATGCAGCAGCTGCCACACATACAAGTACATTATTTATAATGTACAGTATTATTTATGTCAGTTTTATCTCAATGGTTCTTTAAATTTGTCAGTCAAAAGAAACTTAATCATGAATAATCGCTACACCAGTGGCAGCTACTATACTACTCTAATTTACATTTACAACAAACATTTGTTTGTTGTTTGAGATTTATAAGTACTAACCCTACTAACAAGTGATTGAACACTATCAATAAATAGTAGCAGCACTGGGTATAATGGACAATAGCACAGTTGACTTTGGCTCCCAACATACAGTATATAAATAGTGCTTTGCTTTTCAATGATTTACCAGGTTTTCCCAGAAACATTAAAAATAATATACACATTAGTTCATGAAATATTGGGACTGGGGGTGGTCTTTCAGACAAAATTCTGGAGGGTTTTAGGACAAGGGTGTGCAATATCAGTAAGGACACAATTCATTTCATAATGTAGTGCTTCCCAATGGGACAGTTGGATGTTTAGGGCTTGGGGCGATGGAGACATTCACAGGAGTCAGTGGTGTCCTTGGCAAAAGCAGTAGGTAGATACTGGTATCGCTCAGATGGGCGGAGGTCCGTTGGTGTAGCGCAGCATGGGGTGAAAGGAGCGGGCAAAGTTGTTGGCATGGTGACAGCTGTAGTCCTGCTCCGTCATGGGCACGAGGCATGCCAGGCCGATGAGGAGGAGGAGCAGTAGCTGGACAGGGAGGGCCGCCCGGAGCACACGCAGCACAAATGACTGGCCCCCAGCAGAGGGGGAGGGGCAGGGGGCAGAGTCTGGTAGGTCAGAACGGGAGGAACCGTAGCCAGCGACGCCTCGTGATTTGCCCCGGCTGCAAGAAAATAGGAACAAGTTTGTTTGTTAAATCTGGATGAAATTATATTGAAATACACTTTATCATCACATACATACACTAGACAGTTTCATACATACTACTGCCAATAACCACATTCCTCCAGCTGTCTCTGCTCTCAGGGAGAACTCTGTCTCTCGAAGTATGTGAGAGTTCAATGCCACAGCTCATTCCAAACGGAAGCAGGAGAAAAGCTAAATGCCTTTCCCGTGATTTCTACTGACAGAGCCAGAACTCAAGGAAGGAACAGTCTGTTCCTCTTATTGGACTGGGACGGAGCAGGGTCCCACATGCTGACCCCTGTTCCACAAACCAATATACAGTTGTACAATTTAGGTGTAACTGCTTGAATTAAGCAGGGGAGGAGGGTATCTTGTCTATGCTTTTTAAACCATGATGCTAACAATGAGTTCTTGCTATTTATAGCAGAGGTTTCATTTAGATCACAATTATTTTCCTGTTAGCATAAGGTGGAAATAAAGATCATTATAAACAGAATAAAGAAAGGTTAGAGTGCTGTAAAATGTAAAAAGGAAGAAGGAAGAAGAAAGAAAACGGGAAGTACAAATAACTTTGTTCTAAGAAAGAAGGGTTATTGGCATTATATTGCCCTCTAGTGGGCAATAAGATAAAATGCAGGCAGACAAAGCTTTATGAAGAGGTTAAAATAGGACAGCAAGAGCTTCACAGCAAAGAGAAGCAGGGAAAAAAGGAAAGGAAAAAAGGGAAGATCTAGAGTTGGGCATTTACAGTAGACACAATGCTCTAGATGAGAGGAAGATCATGGAACAACAAAAGAACACATTTAATTCACATTTTGTCATTGATGTGGCGGTTCATTCTAAGACACGTTTGAGACATTTGTTTGTTCCATCATCATCCAAAGCTGCTAGAGTCCAGGAGACAAGTACCTGTGGCGTGGTCTGCTCTCGGGATGTCCCGGGTGGGTCTGACTACTTTTACCTCGGGGCTGTGCCAGGCAATGAGCAAGGAGGGGTAAAAGAAAGAAAAGAATGGTTCAGTCAAGGGCAAATAAAGACCAAGCCTCAGATGAGGAACATAAAAGAGCCATAACATTCTTCATTGAACCAAAGAGCAGCAGCATAATCAATGACGTGATTGACTTTAAAACCAAGAAATCTGGCTTCTCAGGGATTAACTGTAACATAAAAAATATCCACTTTAAGTACATCATAAAAGACAGCTTTTGCCATTTCAAATTTACGTAGTTGATTGTCAAATGAAAAGCCAGGTTTTCTTGTATAATTTCATCAATTGATATGATGTTGGCAGCAAAAATCATTAAAAAGGAGGAGACAGTATTCCTTTAACAGAGAAATAATATCTTTACAGAGAGACTTAAAGGGGACATTTTGAGGAAAAATGATTACCGTTAGTGGTTTTTGATGCACCACTTCTGACACTGTTTCAGCTAAATGAATGGTCTCTACTTTTGCAACAGGCAAAGGAACAACATCCTGAAAAACAGTTTGAAATAAATGTAAATGGTGGAATAGAACTTTTGCGCCTTCTGTACACCCTGCCACATGTCTGACCTGTTGTGGGTATGCTGCCTCCAATCTCCTCTCCAGCTCCTCCAGGTCAGAGCTCACCTCCCTCAGAAGCAACCTCAGCCTGTTCCAGATCACATGGACCTTCTCCTGGGCCTCCAGACACTCACTGCCCTGAGCCTGCAGCTGCTGCGGGTCCCGGGACAGCGAGGATGGCCTGGTGTGAACCAGCAGCTGAGTGGACAGATCCTGCAGGGACGATACCTTCTGCTGCGAGTTCAGCAGTTCATGCTTTATTTGCTGCAAAATAAAAGCATCATCTGTTTTACCTGGGAACAAATTACTTCAATTAAGATGAACATTAAAGCACAGGTTCTCAAAGTGGGGTCCGGGATGATCCCCAGGGGTCCCTGGCATTGTATGAAATACAACATACATCATGTTTTGATGGAAACAACTACAGTAATTAACTAAATATGAAATATACCTTCATACAAATTTGGTTATAAACATAAAGCATGAAGAACCTTTGAATTTTATTATATTGTCATTGTGGGGACCGATAGGGGTTCGCTAGCATATTTACATACTGCTAAGTTGTCTCTGGCTTCAAAAAGTTTGGGAATCCCTGCTTTAGAGACCAAATTGATAAAAACAATAGTATTGATGCAATGCCAAAAATCAACAAATATAATACACTTACTGTTAGTGTGTTGTGACAAACTACTAAAGTCTCTCGGTTGGCTCTTTGAGGAATGGGCACCACCTCATTTCTTCTGCGATCAATGTTTTCCAGCCAAAGCAGCAGACCATGGCTAAGTTCATGAAACTCCTGAAATTAAAGTGCCAATTAGATTTTGTTACAATCTGAATTCAAAAATAGGGATCAGTTGAGAGCTATCCTCCATTCCTGTCCTACCTGACACTGCAACAGCGCCCTCTGCAGTTCACTCCTCCAGTCCTCCAAGGAGGTCCCAAGGTGGTCCCAGTGAGAGTTCATGTCTTTGAGAGCATCTCGCAACTCCCAGGCCTCCTCAGAGTCGGGCTCAGACTGGAGGAAGTCTGCACTGCTCAGGTTTATGGACAGCACCTCTGATTTGTGCACGTCCATTCCTTTCTGCAGATCCTGGAGAACAACCGCAGTGGTCAGGACAAGGTAAAATAGAGACATATCATTAGCACAAAGTGAAAGGGGCTGTTGAACCCTAGGGTGAAGAGTGGGTATCAGTTATACATGCTACAGTGGTTTAAACATTTTAGATGTAGGTCAGTGGAGTCCTGAGGCATGAGACCAGGTATTTATAGAGCTCAGATACTCTAGTCTAGTTTAATATACAAGCACTTGTGTGTGTGTTTGAAGGTTGGCAAAGGACATGTGTATTAGTAGAGTATTAATAGACACATCCTACTTAAATAATACTGCACATTTAATTTTTGTTTATCTCCTTGATTAAGTTGGTCACTACACAACAAATAAATCTGCAATCATTTGAATGTTATTTGCCATATGGATAAAAATATTTCAAGAATGTAAATAAGATAAAACAGGAGAAAGAGACAACCTATTTGAAGCAGACAAAAATGAAACACAGATTATTTACATGTTTCAAATTCACAGACGACTAAATAAAAATGCACATATGGCACTAACTTTGAGTTTCTTGATCCTTAGTTGTATGGTGTGGATGTCTGTGCTCTGGTGCAATCCTCTCAGTTGGCTGAGTTCCGCCTCACATTGTCCCAACCAGGCCCTCATGGTCTGCAGATCTGAGATCAGCTGCTGCCACTGCTGCAGGTCCTGCTTGTACTTGTGCTTCTCACTGAGGGACTGGGCCTGGATCAGCTCCCACCGCTCAATCACACCTGGAAAATAAGTTTTTAGTGGACACTACTCCACTGTTACTTAATTCTATTGGTTAATAAATGTGGAATGCTGACCAGTGCTCTGAGCATCTGTACTGTTGGGGTTGGTAAATCCTGGGACATCATCTTCATCGGTCAGTTCTCCCTCTGCTTGTTTCACTGCATTAATACTGCCCCGACACTCTCCCATCAGGCGCATCTAAAGATATTGAAAGTCCATGTTTAATGAATAAAAATAACTAATAACTAAATAATGTGCATTCAACCAATGATGAGGACGAGTATTATTTCAAAGTCATCACAGAAAGTTATTGGTATACTATATGTAAAATCAGGTAGGTAGTGGTACATTTCCTGTTATAGGTGCTAACTTTGAGCACATTCAAAAAAATCACTCTGAAACCCATGGATAAAGTGTATAGATAACTTGTAAACAATACAGTTAATGTGACGTACATAGCCCATATATGTGGAGTCCGGGCTGCTGCGGTTGGCATTGGCCTCTCTCTGCTGAAGGTGATACCGCCCTGCGTCCAGAGCCTGGTCCAGCTGCCTCAGACTGGCCTCCAGTTGGGCTGCATCTCCTGAACAAATAAAACTTTGTCAAATTATGTACGCTCAGATAAGAGAGACAAAGGTGAATAACTCTTGTCCTGGAATAACATGCATTAGTCTAAAAACTAGATGGAAATTGTGTTATGTGACAATGAAAAACAGACCCAAAAATATACAGTAATGGTCATGTATTAGCAAGTAGCACATGCAACTGTGTCATGCTTGAGCTATTTTTAGATGGGGAAACATGCAGCTTAGAACTTTTAAATGGGAGCATTGCTGTGCTAAATGAAACTTGACTGTTTTAGGTAGCATAATTGCATGCTTTGTTAACTCATGCTGTTTCATTCTTTAGCATTAACTTTGTTGACTCTTCGTACCAGATGAGGATTTCAAAGTGTTCTCAGTCAGTTTAATATAGGCCTCTGGACTCTCTGGGATTACTACATCTGGGAAGAAAGGCATAACATTCTTTATAACACGGCTCATAAATGGGTGAGTAGACCCTGATAAATTAGAGTCATATCATTTTGTAAAAGGTCAGTTATAAGTTTAAATGTATTTTAAATTTGAATTTTTAATTAATTACATTTGGTCAGTTTAACTCAATATTTTTTGTGTTTTATAGATTCAAATAGGAAACAATCTGTGCCAGATTTTTGACAAGGCCCTACAAAGGCATATGTATATTTTAACACTCAAACACTCATTATGTATCTTAACCTGAGAGCACAGCTGAGGCCGTTCTCAGGTACTCCTCATCCTCCTCCTGGTCTGGGTCTTCCCTGTGGCCCCTTCCCCCTGGACTCTCCAGGCCTCTGCTCAGGTCGTAGTCGTGGTCCCACTCCAAAGGGATAGAGTCCACACTGGCTGGAGTGTCCCGGCCTGACCGCTCTGCCCTCAGGAGGGGGGCAGTGCCAGAGGCAGGGCGACTGGATGCCGGAGGAACAGGAGAGTCTGACCACTGGAGCTCTGGACCCTCCTCCAACTCCACCTCTCTGTCTGAACCATCAAGGTCATCATCGGCCAACTGTAGGAGAAGCAAGTTACATTTAAGCTACAGTATCTTTCTGTAATTGCAGTGCATGCTTTGGAAACCATTCAAAATCTATCTACAATTGTTCTTGATTTATTGGAGAAAATTAAAATAGTGAGACCTTAGTTAATTTATACTGATTGAGAAGATATTGAACTTTGTGCCAGTTTTTGCATGTGGATAGAGCCAGTAGTTACAGAGATATTAAATAATTTAAGCATAAACCAGAACAACAAATCTGTAATCTGCAAATTCCATCATCTCAGATCTGCCCACCAGCTCAATCCTAAACTGCGAACAACGAATGCTGTGATGTGTCGTATTGTCATGTACAGAGAGAGGACTCACAGGCAGCCGTGTGAGCTTCTTGTAGTAACGCTCCACTCGTCCGAACACTTCCTGGCAGTATCTCTGCAGCTCCTCCAGCTCCTCCTCGATCACCGCAGCATCCAGGGGTTCACTCTTCTCTATCAAAGCGTCACCGTGCCTGAACACCATCTCTATCTTCCCTGTGTTCAGGCAGATCTCCTGCTGGAATGCCTACACAAATACACAATGAAACATACTACATCTTAGTAATTTCAGACAATGCTGAAAATTAATTAGTAAAATAAAACTTTATTATAAAAATGTATTATACCAGTGTACAAGCATATTACACTAAGTACCACCAAAGATGACATATGGCTTTCAGACTAATCCATGGATAAGGTGATAGTAAATTATATTTAAAGAGGACAAAAGCATTAATAGATCTCTAATATGTCTCTAAATAAAACTATACTCAAATGTTCTTACACATTATACAAAAATAGGAAATAATATTACCAAAAGTATACTAAAAAGTTAGTTTTAATCGCTCGTACCCTGAGTTGTTTAATCTTGGCTTGAACATCACATTCAGAGAAGTGCTCTATATTGGTCAGTTGGAGGTCCATCTCTGTAAGCCACACAAGGATGCTGTCCCTCGCTGTCTCAAACTCTTCCCTCTGACCAATAAAGTGCTGAACAAAAGCAAGAAAACAAAAAGTTTACATACAATGCATAGTAACATCAGAGAGAAAAGATTTGCAAATTCTCCTGTGCATTACCTTAAGTCTGCGCAGAATAGCAGTGACCCTCTTCTGCAGGTTGTCCCAGCGCCGGTTCCCATCATGCACCATTTCTCGGAGGCGGCAGGAGGAGTCAGTGCGGTTTTCCCGGGCCAGACGTCGGTACTGTTTGTTAATGAGCTCCAGCTGTGTCAAACACTCCTGCACCTGGCGCTGGAAGGCCTGTCACAAAGACAAACAGAACTGCATTGTAGTTGTGAAAGTATAAGAAGAGAATATATGTTAGTGTTGTTATAAAGCCATCAACAAAAATATAATACCGGTAGGTTTGTTAAACATTTCTTGTAGCACATATTTGTACCTTGACCTTATGTTAAGTGGACCCCAGGAATAGTAAATGATGATGTAATAACTACTGGGAATCCAGAATAAAAATTAACAATATTAAAACGTGCATCATGTAACTTTTCTGTTGGAGGGTCCACTACCTCCATGGAGATGGACCAGCAGGTCATGCTAAAAAATCTGTGGAGAGGCAGCCCGCCCAAAGTTAGAATGTAGGTTTTTCAAGGAACATTTTAGCAACAAAACTACTGTTATTGAGTAAATGCAAGATAGACATACAGTACTAGACATACTGTGGAACATTTGAGACAAAGCAATAACATCTCTGTAGAGACAAGCATGTGGTGGACCCCTCTGGAGAAGTTGCATAGTGCACATTTGAAAACCACAAACCACAGAAAACCAAGAGGCCAATGAGTTTACAGTGATCAGAAATGACACGTGAGCATGATGGACCACAGCAGCTGACCGACAAGTGCAGCTCAGCTTCTGCAACATGACACTCACGTTTCCACTCTGCATTTGCACTGTGACAACTGTTTCATGCTACAAGTGTTTTGTCTTAAGAGAAAAAAAGTTTAAATATTATATTTATAAATAGTATATTTTGGCAATACAGTAAATGCACTTGACAGAACTTTCAATATTTACGTGGGCAGGCACAAGAAGTACACTGGATAGCAAACCCTTGGATTATAAAAATTATAATTATTATGATTATGGAATGAAAAGCTTAATTGTCATTGTAAACAACGAGATGAGATTGTTATTATGGTTATTATGATTATTATGGTGATTATTATTTATTACATATTATTTTACACACCTCAAATTTCTTCAGTTCCTCTTTGGCTACAGTATACAGCACTCCTGATGAGTTTGGCAGAGCAGCTGTTCTTTCCGATGTTCTCAACCATTCTTCAAACCGGGAGTAATCGTCCAGGAACTTCTGCCACAATCTCCAAGTCTCCTCAATTCTACACAAATGATGAGTTAAATTAAGTCTTTAAGTTTGGATATGATTACAATTTTGCTGGTTTGTCGTTGAAGCCTACTTGAGCCTTCTCTCCATAGACATAGCGCAAATGTTCCTCCAGCGGCGGTCTAGGCCTCTTGTTGCTTGTTGGATGGAGTCACACTCAGTCTCCGTGGAGCAGGCATCACAGTCATGGAGCAGGACTTCACACAGGTTTAACACAGAGGCCACACCAGTGCTGTGCTTCTCTATGTCCCTCTGCAGCTCCTGTAGAAATCAAAGTCTATAATGTTTGTCTGTCTACACTTAGAAAGGGTATGACATGCAAGAAATGGCAATGCCCATGGATGTGATGTGCATGACTAATGTTCAATTACAAACTGCAATGTGTGTAATATATTTATATATATAAGCTACACCTCCTTGTCTCCAAGGAGATGTAATTGCTGTACCTACAGAATAGCATTAAACCTGGTATTTTTGAGAAATAAAAACACCTGTAATTGAATAAGTTATATAGAGATTTACATTCCTAGTAAATCAGATGACTAAGTGAACCTAACATACAAATGTTAGTGTACCCTCAATTATTAATTTATTTTTAATTTCTACTTTGCATGTTGTGTGTAGTCTCTGAGTCTAGGCTTGATTTAGAGCTGGCATGTGTTGCAGAGCAGGATAGCGATACTGTACCAGTTTGTATGAGTCACAGTGGATTCCCTCACGCGCTTATTTATATTTCACAAACACTATTGAATCTATTTTGTCCTCTACACAGTACAGTACATGAGAGTTAAATAAACAATTGAGGAAGTTTAAATAGTATGGGCATCTACTAGCCTTTAAATTTGAAGTGTATTTGTTCTTTGAATGGGTGTATTGCTTGCCTGTTGCTGGTTGAGTTTCCTCTGGATCTCCTGGTCATCACAGGTGTCATAGACAATGGGCCTGGAGAGCTCGGTCTCGATGTGAGCGAGCCATGAGCGCAGACTGCTCATGTTTTTATCCAGCTGCTGCACAGCAACCAGGGTCTCCCTCAGCTTCTTCACCCTGGAGGTCACACAGGAGATCACAGAACATCAGTATTCAAAAAAACTTTACTATACACCTTAAAAAGCAGCTTGCCCCAGCAATTAAATAATTCCTCTCTCCACTCATTTTTAAGCTTGATACACTTCTATACTGACTATATATATTACAGTGGTACCTCACCTTATGAAATTAATTCGTTCCAGAAGTGGTTTCGTAACGTGAATTTTTCGTAAGTTGAGTAGCTATTTCAATGGAAAAGGCCTGATCCATTCCGTTTTTTTTTTATACTGTAACTTTTTTTAATAGTGTAACATTTGTGTTCTGCGTTCTGATTGGAATAAACCAGGTGTAGACCAGAACTAAACCAGGTCTAAACCTGGACTGGACCTGGACTAAACCAGGATTATCCCAGGACATTGCAGTGCCGTTGGAGGAGCGCGTTGCTCGTGTGTCCGCGCTCCTTGCGTATTCCGTGCTAGAGCTAAGAGGCCGAGAAAGACGCTCTTTCAGCGGGAATAAGAGCGGGGCGGGGCGGGCTCTGGTTCTATGTGACTTCCAGAGCCGTGGGGCTGACACTGTGAGCTAACAGGCCGAGAAAGGTGCTCTATCTGTGGGCAAAACCGCGGGGTCTTGCTCGTGGCGGGCTCTGGTTCTATGTGACTTCCAAGTCTAGACCAGAACTAAACCAGGTCTAGACCAGATCTAAACCAGGACAGGATCAGGTCCAGACCCGGACCAAACCGGGACCAGACCAGGATTAAATCACCCCGGGGCCGAGCCGCGGCTCCATCACGCGCCGTGTCGAAGTCGCTTTTTGATCCTTCGATGTCGGCTCTTCCTCTTGTGAAGTAGAATTCACCAAGCGTTGGATTGTTCACTCACTAAGGGAACGTGAGCGGGGTTTAGACCGTCGTGAGACAGGTGAGTTTTACCATACTGATGATGTGTTGTTGATAGTAATCCTGTGTCTCCGCTCCCCTCGCGCATTCGGCGCTATATTGAGCCGTGTCTACCCCCACGCTTCACTATCAACACATCACAACACATCAAACGAGAGAGAAATGCGAGAAAAGTCCAACTCCAGTCTGAGAAAAGCGTAGAATGTGTGTGGTGAGGCATTTACAGCCCTAAAACATGTAGAACAATTGAAAAATACAAAGTTGTCCTACCTCACGGACCTCTCCCACCGCGGGCCACCTCTGGAACCTAACCCCGTGTGTGTTGATAAAGTGTATTTACGTTTTGGGGCGTGCATCTGAGCGCGCATTAATTGAATTTTTGAGATTTCGCGTTTCGTAACTTGAATTTTCTTTCGTATCTAGAGACCAAAATTTGACGTGAAGGCGTTTCGTAACTTGGATTTTTCGTATGTAGGGTCTTTCGTAAGGTGAGGTACCACTGTATATACTATCTATACTGACTTGAAAACACACCAACATACGCAACATGATATTGAACATATTGTAACAACTTCTAACCCTAACCTCGTATTGATTGACTGATTCAGATAGCTGCCATGGGCACTGCAATAATTCGTTGTTTGATTCTACATAGGGCTGCAAATCTTGACAGGAAATAAGCTGTTTTCAGATGACATGACCAAGAGATAGGGTGCATTGTTGACTTGTTGTTACACATTAAGATTGAACATTTTGCACAATTCTAGTGCTCAATTATTATTATTATTATTATTATTATTATTATTATTATTATTATTATTATTATTATTATTATTATTATCATGAGTATTATTATTATTATTATTATTAATATTATTATTAATAATAATAATAATAATAATAATAATAACAATAATAATGATCATCATCATCAAGCTTTGAACAGCCCATAGTAAGCAATACTAAAGTTAAGGAAGTGTTAAATCTGTGTTCTATTCTAACCTTAAAGGTGACAAAAGGAGAAATTCAGTTTGTCAACTGGACAAAGGTTTATTTGGTCGAATACTTTTCGCAGCTCATCCAAGCTACTTCTTCAGCTCTGGTCAGCGTGCTGGTGGACACTGCCTATATCTGCCTGAAGGGAGGAGCTACAATGAAATTACTCTGCATATCTAATAGGCCCACCTAACTAACAGAAACTGTAAACAAATAGGTGTGGTAGTTTCGGAGTAATTTCATTGTAGTTAGCTCCTCCCTTCACGCAGATATAAGGCAGTGTCCACCAGCGTCTGACCAGAACTGAAGAAGCAGCGTGGATGACCTACGAAACGCATTCGACCAAATAAACTTTTGTCCAGTTGACAAATTGAATTTCTCCTTTTGCCATGGATTCTACCTGGACGACTGAGGGATTCTACACAAACGTTAAAGGTGGTAAAGGTAAACATTTTAAAGCAGCAGAGCCATTAAACTCATTTGATAATATAGGTGCAGGTAAAAATACAGCATGTATATATGAGCACTCTACATGGCCTAATAAACATGTGCTATCTGATTCCTGGACTTCTCCATTCAAAGCTAAGTATCAATAACACACTGAGGCTTCACATTCCAAGAAGTGCTGTAAATATTGCCATACAACATGCTGCAGATCAGAATACACTGTTTGTAAATGTAAAACAGATATTTCCAATAAATTATATATTTCACATAGACTCAACTACGCAAGTAGGTGCCCGAGATCAGTTATCAATTATACAGCATTTGACATTGTGCATTCTTTAAAACAAAAACAATCCTGCCTGTTGATATCGCAGTCACATTCTGGCAGATCCTCACTTGGGCATCCTGCCATGTTATCCGACCCTAAATCCAAAACCATGGGGGGTCTAAAATTCCCAAATACAACGATAGCGTCGGGAACGTCGGGAAGTGTAAAGGTCCAAACGTTTGTCTCTTTCGTCTGAGAGCTCCACACGGGACTCTCTCTAAACTTTGACTGAGCCCAGGGGGGAGGGGCAGCAGTAGATAGTGGTTTGGCACAACTGTGAGTTATCAACTGTTGGCCACTGAAGTTAAAAAAAGAAAAAGAGAACAAGCGTGTTTTGAGTGTTTAGGGAGGGTAGAAGGGGAAGGGGTGGGAGTGACAAATGCTGCTGCTAAAACAAGACCACACTCAGAGGCATGTGGTACAGAGCTGCCTTAATCTGAGTATAGAAACACAATGGAAAATGTTGATGTTCTAACACTGTAATTATAGATTGTTTTCCATAGATTTTTGATTTTCTTTATTCTTCACTCAGAAGCTGAAATGTGATAGATAATTGTTGATAGATAAAAATCAAAATGAGTGCAGCTCTGTCACTAGGGTCCTCATCCTTAAAGATCCCATGACACGGTACTTGATGCTTTTATATGGCGCCTTAATGGTTCCCTAATACTGTAAATGAATCCTTCAAAATCAAGCCTTAGCACATGAGATAGCCTCATGAACCCAGTCAGAGTCAAAAATATCTCTCTGAAACGCTTTATTCTGGGCATTGTTACTTGAATGCAAATGAGGAGGACAGAGACAGGCCAGTGCAGAGAGCGGGTGGGGGTGTGGCCAAATGCGCCTCTGTTTCCTCGTTTAGCGGTGCGCTGTGCGCTGGCCCCACTTCCGTGTGTGTAAGCGCAGAGGAAGAAACACACTTTCCATAAAAAAAACACATTTCCACAGAAAATAATATTAAACCACTGCTGTTTCAGGCTCGGATAAAGGACATCCGAGCCTGGAAACACTGTCACGTGCCTCCAGGCAAATAAAAAAACGCATCTCGCATTGCGTAGCTCGTTCGCGGTCCAAATTCTCTGGGCGTGATTTCCAGAGACGGTGGGTAGACATCTAGAGGGGTGTGGAAACCTTTCCCCGAGTGTGACGTCAGAAAGTTCCCTTGTTCAGAATCTCCCGTTTGGGCTGTCTTTTTTTCTAACGCGGAAAAGGATCGCAAATGCTCAGTTTACACATTTCGCAACTTTTAGCCATGGGGGGGGCCCTAAACAGGGTAGGGGAGCTCACATTAATGTGACAGCCGGAGGGGCAGAGTGTGAACCCATTCAAAGTTTTGAGTTTTGAGTTTAAGGTCTAGAAAGAAGAGCTTTCTCAGTGGAAGAATATATATTTATACAATACAATATTCAGTATGAAACTGTAACTGTGTCATCTAGTGCTGATAAGAGGAATTGCATACAAATTCTCATTGTATTTATTTTGATGAGGTGCGTTCTCACCTGGCCGCGATGAGGTCAAGCAGATGTTGCCAGCGCTCACTGACTTTGCTGAGTTTGTGGTGGATGTCGGAGGCCTTGTTGTCCTGACTGGCCCTGGCCAAACGCTCACCCATCACCTGCAGCTGCTGCTTATTCTCTTGAGCCACACTGATCTCCTCCTGGTAGTCCTGATGGGATACAGCAGGAAGATTAATCTGTTACTTGATTTATTCTTAATTATTGAGATCAAAAAGATTTTAAAAACTAGTGTTAATACCTTGCGCAGCTTCTCGATCATCTCTTCGATGCTGATGTCTCCGTTCTGAGAAACCTTGCTCTCCATCTGTGTGAGCCACTCACACAATTCCTTGTTCTTCTCATTGAATACAGCCCACTCATTTAACTTCTCACTCACCTGCTGCCGCCGCAGGGAAAGCTGATGTGCATACAAACATTACAAACATTATTAGAAGTGCATTAGAAGGAATACAGAAGAATTAGTAACCTCATGTATTTTATGTAAAATACAATATTCAGTGGAGACTGTTTTAAAAAAAATATTGCAGAGCCTCTACCTGGTGGCAGACCTCCTCCCACTGACGCTGGAGGAGCTGGAGACGTTGCTGAAGGACGGTGATGTCATCAGGACTGACCACACCGTCCAACGAGTCCCTCAACATGAACAAGGAAGTGAGGTCGTCCGCCCAGCCCTCCACTGTGCTGTCCAACTCCTAAAACACGCATAACCATCAACATGTTCAATATTATGCAGAGGAGACCAGCATTACAGGCAAGCACTGTTGCCTCCTTTCACTGACAGTACAATGCTATACAAGTCATATTCTAATCCAAAATCTTAAAGAATCAAAATTTAAACAATTTAAAACCAAAGTGAATGATAATACATTTACACCATGAAATACCTAGCATAAAGATAAAGTGTGATGCAATGAACAAACTAGCTTGTTCTGGCTGTAACCTTGAGAGATGCTAACCAACAAGAAGAATCTAACCTTGTCTCTCTGTCTCCTCTGTCACTGTCCCGGTTTAGCTGCGTTGTTTGCATTTGTATCCCCCGTCAGTATCTCCATCACGCCCCACACGGCTTGCACACACATGTCCGCTCCCCCACAGCTAAAAGTGATGCTCTCTGTGATTTGGTCTCCTCGTGCGCATGCACCCTCTCCTCCTCCTCGCTCTCTCTCCTCTAGGCTCCACACTCACCCCACCCCCCTCTCTGTCCTCAGCTGATTCTAACAGCAACATTCACTACCCCCTCTTCCCCAAGGAACCAGCTAGATGTCATGCATGACACATTACCGTACATACCGGCAGGGGATATATCATACACAAATTAAATGGTTTTGGTGAGAGCTCAGAAAAATAATGTTTTTAAATAATCATGTCAAAAGATGATTTAATAATGTTTTATGTATAGGCTGGGGTTGTCTTAGCATATTATCTGGATGAAAGATGCAGTGATTTGCATAAAGATTTTCATCTGTCTAGTCACTTCTGTGTTTATCTTGGTAGATAGATTAGCAGGTTAGAGGAAGGACAGTTATATAGTGGATGCTTAAATACTAAACACTGTTAGGGGTAGACTTATTCTAGTACTACATAGGCAGGTGAATACACCAGTGACACCAGGGACCTTAGAAAGCATGTGTATAAAACAACATTTATACCTTGCATCGGATTTGCTCAGCGTGGAGCTCCTCGTGATGGTCGGGGAGAGGCAAACATAGCTTTCTCTTAAAGGCCCTCAACTTCTCCAGAGAAGCATCTATGCCTTTCTCACATCGCTCCCAATTCTGTGCAAAAGATATCAACACAAATCATTGACATAAGTAGGCCTATGCACTACAATGAAATTAAATTTTTTACATTGACATTTATTTTACATACCATTATTTGTGGCCCTAGCTACTTGATTAAATACTTAATTTAGAGGTTTTCATTCAATTATCAAATTGACTGTGAGTAAACCAAAGCAGCACCACACAGTGACTAAGTAGAAATAAATCTGGATGCAGTGAGATGGATTAAGTCCACAGATTTGAGTTCTGAGGATACAGAAATCATTAATAAGAAATGCAGCCGCAGTGGAGCTATAGTTAGACTGCGAGGCAGACAGAAACCACTCTTAAGAATAAGCGCCAGAGCTGTACAAAAAGGGAAAGGACCAAAAAGCGTTTTTAAACAAAAATCCTAATGTATTCACTAGTTTTCATTTATAGCTCCTGATGCTAAAATCTGTTAGTCATCCAAAGCCTCCTGATTCTACCCCCAGGTTTGTCCAGAATGTATTTAATTGCATTCAAGAAAAATTAAATAAAGCATTAAACAATATTAAACATTAAAAACAATAATTTATATAAATAGTGGGCCAAAATAATTTCCTATTTTTCCAATATCCAAATGTATTCTTTGAACAGTATTTGTAGCATTCCTCTGACCTTGAGCAGCCCATGCAGTTCCCTCCTCTGCTGGTCCAGACGCTGGTGGGCATGTCTCCACTTGTCCTGGATCTCCATGAGCTCGGTCTGGAGCCTGGACTCGGCCTGGGTGTCGGCTGACATGAGCAGACTCCGCCCGGCCTCCACAGTCAGGATGTAGACCCCCTGCTGCCGGTGGAGCACCCTCTCTCTGAGCTGTAAGAGCCACGACACAGAAAAATTATTTACTAAGGGGGGCTACAGCAGGACATGGAAAAGATTAGGAATGAATTAAGACTGTGATAGAATGGGTTTGATCAAAATCTGAAAGAAAGGTTGCACAGATACACAATAATGAGGTTATGTAGATTTAATTTAGCTGCACATACCCTTGCAGCGACCTAATAAAAAATACATACACTTGTCAGAGAAGCTTCAAAGAACCAAGGTTGAGTGAGTGACTCTCAGAGTATTCCTCCAGGGTTTTAACAGTAAAATTGATGACTTATAGAAACCTGGTTTTAGGATTGCTTAAAAAGAACAAATTGTATCACTTGCAAAACATCTAACACACCTGTATCTGGTCTAACAGGTTCCTGGCCTGCTGTAAGGCCACACACTCTCCAGACTGGTGCAAGTCCGGTTCATGGGACACTTCCTGGAGCCATCGTTGGAGTTTCTCTGAGGTTTCTCTGTAATTCTGCCACTGTTGCACCAAACTGTCGATAATACCCCTCCTCTGCTGGGCGCGCCTCACCACACACTGCCACTGGTTACCCAGCAGGGCCAACTTCACACTGAAGTCATCCCTATACAGAGGAAAATTAGCATATTGTTGCAAGAATACATTTAAATAATCAGGCATGTGCTTACCTGTCATCCACTTGTCCCTGGTCTAACATACGATGCCCATCACTGATGATTGAATAAAGGATTTGCTGTCGACTGAACATTTCGGCCTGGAACAGCTGTAACAGTGCAAGTCAAAATTATATAAAATTAAAGCTGTTTACAGAGGGCAAAAAGATAACAGCTTTCTGGAGATCCAGACACTATGCTGTTTCATATGTTTTTTTTAAATTCCTTTTTAATTTTAAAAAACAAACCAATTACATAAACAAGTTTGTTGCAGGGGTTTAAAGAAGTTAATTTTGTCAAATACCTCATGGTCTCTTTGTTGCTCTAGCAGACTCTGGTAATTGCCTGAAATCTCAGCTGCAAGTTTCTGTTCAGTCTGAGATAGGAAGTCCATCCACTTCTCACACTTCTGGAGGAAGCTCTGATGCTGCAGCATCATGGCTTGAAGTTTGCTGAATATGTGAAAATATCAAAACACCGTTTTGAATAGGTTTGTTTTTATTTTTTTCATTCAGGACATTTTTAGGCGAGTGTACCTGAATCTCTCTGTAAGGTGGGCAGAGTGAGCTGCCCAAGATCTGTTCAGACTCTGCAGTTGTTTGACGTCAGAGTCACTGACGGGCAGTCGGTATACTAGATCATTCACTCGCTCCAAGTCTGCTGCCAGACTGCTCAATTTCAACAGCTCAATCTAGAGACACAGCACTGAACTCAGTAAAAGTCTCAGCTGTGTGCACAGAGCCTTATTAAAAGCACAATCTTACCTTGAGTTTATCCATATGTGTCTGCAGACTATTCATGTCACATAGGCCTATGGGGTCTGGCTCCTTCAGCACCTCCTCCGCCTCCTCTGCTTTTCTGATCAATGTGTTCAACTGCTCTCGGAAACTTTCACATGACTGAGAGCCACACTGTAAACAAAGACACATCATGTTTGCTACTACTAATCATTTCAGTTACAGTATTTTTGCCAACAAACAGCATTTTATGACAACACATCTGTTATTGAATCAAGGCACATAAGCTCAGCCCTTAACTGTACCAATAACAATATTCAGTATATTATGAACTGTGAAGGTGCAAGCACAGACAGAGTGCAAGTCGATTCATTACCTGCAGTACATCTTGTTGCCTGTGGAGGGAGTGCTCCAGCATTGCCAGTCGGTGTGTGAGGGACAGGTGGTCTGTCTGAAGGGCTGCCAAGGAGGAGGCGTCCACTTGGCTCTTCAGTTGTTGCCCCAAAGTCTGCAGCTGCTGAAGGGACTGGTGCACAGAGGCCTGGCCACTCAGACAATCCTGCACCAAGAACATAGGCTGGTCTCACATTGTGGTATGGTTCACACTGATGCATGGCTAATACTATGAATTCAGGGATCTAGACCAGTTTTTGTTGTTGTTGTTGTTGTTTAAGAAATTAAAAGATGAAGATTTTATGCATTTACTGGGCACAGATATCTTGAATTCTCAAAACAAAATGACAAGAGACGCTAAGCTCTACAGGTTCACAGTGACATTGGGGCACCCCTGTAGTGTAAATCAGGGCCTGTCATTCCTCTGAAGCTCTCTTTTCAAAAGGCTTTTGTTCAATTGTGCAGTGAATCTACATTTGAACAGACAAAGGGGCAGGCTGCAATTTGGTATGCTGTACATGGAATAGAGGCTTTGTAAATGGTAGAAATGAACTGATGCACTGTTTCTCAACTTATCTAAGACCAACAAAAAATCTGAAGAGACAGCACTCTTAATTCAAATTCACAAACTCACTTACAAATAAGTGTAACAGGTGTATGTATTTCCATGTTACAACAAACCAATTGGCAAATGTTCATAAACTTATCTAGTCACACAGGCTAATATTAGTTATTGAATAAAAGTTGACCAACAATACTTACATCACAATCCTTCATCCATGCTTGATTTTCCTCCTCTGAGATCTCCTTGTCAGTGGCGCTCTTGAGCAGGCGGTCTGCCCTTTGCTCCTGTTTCTGAACTGCAATCACACACTGGTTGTACAGTGTTTTATATTGTTGCCACAAACCCAGCAGGGCCTTACTGCTCCTTAACTGATCTGATATCTGCTCAAGTAGACTATTCCACCTGAAAAGTACAGAATACACACATGAGCACAACAGGGTGAGAATAATGAGCTATACACCTGTTATGGGTTTACTGTACCTAATGTTGACATCTCCAAGTGCCCGGTTTAATATTTCGGCCACAGATGGGTGACACTCTGTTAACAGCTGCTGCGTTACCGTCCCAAACTTTCTCAAACTGCTCTCTTGCTTATCCATCTCCTCCTGCAAACTCTGCAAAAAACAGAAATTTACTTAAAGGTCCTATATTACACAAAATTGAGTCTTGTGAGCTTTTGCCACATTAGAATGTTTCCTCATCAAAAACATACCTGGAGTTGTGTTTTGTTTCAATCACACATGTTTGAGTAACTCTTTATTATTAGTCTATCTACATCTCCAAAGCTCAAAATGCTCGGATCCTTTTACCTTTAGTTCAGCAGCGATTGGGAATTTCATTTCAAGGCTGTAACTATCTAAATGATTCTAGTGAAGATGTGTGGAGTTTAAAACACAGTAAAGCACTTCCTGTATTACCAAATGACATCACAAGGTGGAGTGTTTTCTGTTTGATAGAAGAACTCCCAAATAAATATGCAGGATTAGTGTGTTAAACATGTGTGAATGAAAAATGTGAATGAGGAAACAACATTATAACATAGATTAGAATTTTTTTTTAAACATCAGGTTGACCTCTCACCTCCAGACTCTCCACTTGCTGCTGGACTGCCTCGAGGGACCCGTTGAGAAGGTGCAGCCTGGACACTGAGTACCTGCCTTCCATCAGGTAACCATTAATCTCCTCTGCTGCGCGTCTGTACAGGGTCCACTGCTCCAGTACTGACTTCAAGCTCACCTTCATCTGACTTATCTGCAGAGGTGGGAATCAGAACACTTTACAAATATTCAAATCACAGGCATTATTAGGATGGTCATTTCACATATAACTGAGAGTCTATATGTGATTGAAAACTGATGCATTTGTTTAAGATCATTACGTAATTCACTGTATGTCTGACATGTATTTGTACTAATGTTTAGCACTTTTAATTGTGTGAATAACAAATAATAAATAAACTAAAACACAGACAGACTAACCATGTGGTCCAGCTGAGTCCAGGATTGGTTTAATTTTTTTAGGGTCTCTCTAACAGCAGCACAGGCCTCTCCGCTCTTATTCTGAATAAGTGCATTTCCACGTTCCACTGCTTTCTCTAAATCCTTCTCTTTTTCCTTCACTAATTCTTCTAACTCCTAGAAAACATAAATAGTTTAATATTAAAACAGAACACAAACTACTTAATGATGAGGAAAAATAAGGCATGATTATGATATTATGATTACCTGACAGTCTTTAAGTGCATTTTGAACTGATGCCACATCCTCTATCCGGTGCTTCTTCTTAAGTTTCTCCTCCTGTAGCGTGAGCCAGGATTTCAAGGCCTGGACTCCATTCTCGTGTTCTAACCAACTTTCCAAAAGTCCTTCCAACAACTGAATCTATATTACAAAATTCACATAGTACACGTAAGTAATTTCGACTGACCAATATTAAAAAATGCATTTGTGATTGGCATAAAATTATTATTGTGGAAAAAATAAACATTGGTACAAAAGGTGCAACACATATACAACATTCTTCTTACACTTATCAAATCCAGTCTTAAATTCACAGTATTTTCCATACCGTTGTGAGTCTTGGCCGTACCTTTTCTGTAATCAACCCTTGCAGTATCTGCCACCTTCTGTTCATCGCTCCCAGCTTCTCTGCAAAATCGGTTTTATCACTGCGTTTTCCCTCCACATCCTGACTGCTAATCTGCAGCACTGACTGGTTCACAAAGTCCACAGTGAGCTGCTTACAAGTCAAATCTATACGGAAACCCTGTAAAAGTGCAGCACAACGTGAGCCCATAACTGTGCTATCTAAAAAAAATGTTTTGTTTTAGTTTGTACCTTATATTTTTGTAAAAAGCTCTGCACTTTCTCTGACCCCACTGCTTCTAAAATCTTGTTTTTATCCTCTTCAATTATGTTTTCCATGACAGAGATCCAGCTCATGAGCTCTGTGATGGCATGACGTGATGCCAACTTCTCCATTTGTAACTGAAGATAAAAAGTTAAAAAAATGTATTTAACAAGAAATATCTTATTATTGCATTTAATTACAACATTTTTCAGACCTGATGGAGTTTTTCCTGCACCACTGGGATTCGGGTGAGCAGCTCTGCCCACTGAGAGTCAATGTGTCCCAAGGCTGTCCTCAAACCAGCCGTGTCCACTCGCTTTAGTCTAAGAAGCTGATTGCCTGTGCTCAATACTGAAGACCGCAATGAAGACTTGGCATCTACTTCCTTAGAAAACTCCTAAATAAAAAAACAACAAATTATATTACTTAGATGTTGTGATTCAAACATTCAAATGCTGATTTAAAATTTTTAAAAATAACTCACAAGGAAAGCATAAAGGTGGTCTCGTACATTCTCCAGTTCTTGAGGTACAGTAACAGATTGTGTTGTCCAAAACTCAAGTCGACCCAAAGCCGAATGTAACCACTGGCTCAATTCGGCCGATTGGCTCTGATACCTGACATTTTAAAACAGTAAATGTAAACAATATACATATTGATTACTAAAATATATGCTATTTATACTGCCACATGCAATCAAACAATCTACAAGGGATCCAATAGAAATTATCACAAGATTAGCCCTATTGTGCAAAAGAAAAAAACAACCATCATATGATAGTAGATAAAGCACAAGTAGCCACAGTAACACTGACCTGGTCCAGTGTTTGAGTGTGGAGTCCAGTCGATGCAGCTCTTTATTGACTTTGGTGGTGGATGAGAGCCAGTGGTCTCCCAGCTGTGTGAGCTGGTTCTCTAGGTCTGAACATCCCACAGATAAGAGAAGCCGTTTACCTTCCTCCAGCACCTGGTACAGCTGGGGCTGGTGCTCTGTCAGACTGGCCTTTAGACGCTTAGGAGGCAAATTACAGTAATCAATGAAAATAACTCAAAATGCATATAGGCTAACTAGGAATGAAATCATACACATCTACCACAAGGCAAGATGAGATGCAAGATAAAAAGGAAAAAAGAAAAATGAAAAAACATACTTCTGCAAGATTTGGTTCACGAGAATGAAACAAGATTAGATTTTGACTAAATGTCAAATGAATTACTAAATAAATTGCACAATCCAGCACACAACTAATTTCTCCTCAACTCAAACATAAATACAATATGAAATATACATGTGACACAACACAAGTGTACCTCATGTATATGCAACCTGCCATTTATTACACTGCTCACTGTTTACCTGGAATAAACTGATTCTTTCTGTCAGTCTCTCCTCTGTCTCCTCCACCAGAGCTACAGCCGGGATACTGGACTCCACGGCCTCCAGCTGCTTACACAACTCCAGGTAGTCCTCCACCAGCCTGCTCCATGACTGACAGAGAAAATTACAGATTAGATTTCAGATTTCATGTAATATTTTTGAGGTTTAAAAACAACAAATCTGCACCTCCAAAATGCCCTCCAGCTCCACTCCTCGCCTGTTAGCTTGTTTTAACACACTCTGGGCAGAGGTCATAGTCTCCTCCAAAGTCTGGCTCTCCCGCTGTGTAACCAAGCCAGCCACTTTACTGTAGAACGTTTGTGTAAGGATCATATGACTCTCCAAACCCTGGAAAAATTCCTATAAAAAGGCATCCATACAAGTCAATACAGCACACATTAACTTATTTTATACATTTTTTTTCAATTCAATCTTACCTTGTGTTTGTCTAGTAACATCTGCACCTCAATGACAGAGGCCACAGTCATCTTTTGGTCAGCTGCCATCTTGTCTTGTGCAGTGTCCACCAGCTCGGTAAGGTCCCTGAGAGCAGCTTCATACTGGGCTTTGAGGGACAGACCGTGGTTCAGACCACTACGTCGTGATCCCACCATCAGAACCAGCTCCTCATATACATCCTAACCACAGAAATTAAAAATATTAGATTTTTTGTCAAAATAACAGACAACACAAATATCATGATATCTTCTTTCCTTTTTTTGCTTAGCAATAGCTAAAGCAGAGGCAGCTACCATGATCCTTTGCTCCATTTCAGTGCAGACAATGTGAAGAAATAACTATTATTAAGCTCTTTTATTTGATAATTACAATTAACTATTAAATACAATTCTGCTAGCATCTCCACAATATCAAACTAAATATCGTACCGTAAAATTAATGTCATGATAATGTCGTACCTAGAGATTTGGATATCATTACATCCTTTTAGGAAGTAAAGTTAGTATGAGTGAATGAACAGAGGGTAACAGGATTCTGCTTGTCTGATTTAAAAATTTAATCACCTGAAGTTTTAGTAGATCCTGATTGGAAATTTGATCTCCATGGAGTCCCTCTGCTCTGGCCTTTAATTCCATAACACGCTGATCAAATTCCTTCAGTGTGTCCTCCACTTCTGATAATGTCTAGTCAGTACAACATAAGTTTAGTAAAGGTAGTCATAAATAACATTTTATTTTTTATTATATTACATACTGTACCTCTATTTGTTTAGCTGCTAGTCGGTCAACTGTGCCAGCCACTTTCTGCAACAGTTGGTGCTTGCTTTCACTTAAGGCAGTAAACATCATTCTTAGTTCACTCTGAAAGAAAATGAAATAGTTCAGAAGTTGGCAGTTAGTAGTAGGATTTTGTGTCCTCTGATCCATCTATAACAACCACTGACAGGCGTATCCAGTTTGTAGTAAACGTATGTTATTCACCCATGTAAACTCAATAATGCATTTTGTTATTGTATTAAACACTTTTAAAAAACTGAAGAAGCAGCCTGGATGAGCTGCAAAACGTATTCGACCAAATAAACTTTTGTCCAGTTGACAAATTCAATTTCTCCTTTTGCTTAAAAAAAAGGATAACAATTTAAGTGAGATTGCCAAGAGATTTGCAACTGGGTCAGATCGACTTCTAGTGGCTATTATTACTACCAATTCCGTCCATGTGGTGACAGTGTATATTTTGTACAGTTGTAAGATCTTCTCTTATATTGTCTCTTTTTGTACCTGGAAATTGGAGTGTTCTTGCAGCTTGTCCCTCATGCAATCACAGTGCTGCTCGAGCGTGGAGTCCAATAGACCCATCCTCTCCTGCAGCCCCTCCAAAGTGTCCTCCATCAGCACCCTGTCGTCCCCTCCACACACTCGGCCCACCCTCCCACCCAACAGGTCTCTGCACTGGTTCACTTCTCGGCTCATCTCCTTCAACTGCTTGTTCAAACCCTGCATATAAGAGATGTTTATGAATGGATTAGACTCTTCTCCCATAGCAAATGCAAGTACAGCTTAATTTTGTAGCCTATTATGCATATTTAAAGGTGCACTATGTAAGTTTTCAGGTGGAGGGTCTAAAAGTTATTCTCAAAGGAGATGTTGTTCTTTTACCTGTAATGTACATATGCACCACATACATTTTTATATTTACTTTCTGTAAAATGTCATTAATTTGAAAACGTTTATTTATCTATGCCTATTTGTTCACATTTTATCCACGTTTTTTTCTGCATGATGATTGATGATGATCACTGGCATGATGATTATATATTGTATACTATACAGCAGTTTGCATTTGCCTGATGAAGGCCTAGGGCCGAAACGTTGCATGTCTTAATAAACTTCTCATTTTGCAAGTAAGACGGAGTGTGGGATTGTTTTCTCCTTATACTATACAGCAGTACCATTTTTGCAGTACTATTACCATGACCAAATAACTGTCCTAACAGTGTAATCATACAGTGGGGATGATTTTTCTGTGTCCTTGTTCCTACCTCTAGATGTGTGAGCTGCATCTCTGTGTCCTCTGACAGCAGCACTGGGCCTGAGAGGAGCTGGTTCTCTGCAGCATCAAGCCAGGTGGAGGCAGCAGACACTGCACTGTACAGGTCCTGCTGCACCAAGGCTCCCTCTAAAGATGCAGATAATCTGCTCTCTGCTTCAGTCTGCAATTAGAACAATTTTTAACGCATGCACAATTGTATGTCTATATATGACAAAGTGTGCAGTATTTTTCCATAACGATTTAACATTTACAGTGTGTAGTTTTATAGTATTAACTGACTACATATAGTTTGGCACTGGGCACAAACAAGCAATGGACACTATCTAGTTGTCTTAACGAAGATGTTTTTTGCTTTACCTGAAATGTTCCATGGTATGGCAGTAAAATTATCTCAATGAGGACAAATAGGTAACGTCACCAGGTGTATGAAGAGGTTACTTCACAGTAACAACGCACAAAAAGAATAAGCAGAGTTTTACCTCTTGGTCTATTCTTTCAAGAGTCTGACTGCAGGTTTCAAACAGAGCTTTTGGAGACCTAGCATCCTGAGTCAAAACATCACTTCTAAAAACAACACTAGGACTTGACAGACGGGAGCGATGGAGGACCTGCAAATGTACACAGTGTAAGATTACAATTTAAGACTTGATCAGTCATCTTAAGTGTAATGTATGATAAACATGTCGCATACTGGACTGAGTTGCTCTTGTTCCAGAGAGTTCAGAGATAGCTGCAGTTTGATACTTTGGTCCTTGTTGAGGTTTTCCCAGCGCTGCCTCAGCTGATCCATTGGAGACACACTTTCTGCCTCCAGCAAAACTCCTCCTGGGACACACATCTCACTGTAGACAAAAGGTGACCAGGTTTAGATGTTTTCGCCCACAACAAAAGCTTTTATTGAACATATAATTATAGTGTAATAATGATAATAATAGTGTAAAGTAAAACATACCTGTCTCCATTGGGTGTAGTCTGACTGAGAACGTCTTCCCCGACTGTGGCCACAGACTGGAGCAAACGCTTCTGTTCAGCCACCTGTGCCTGAAGCTCCTACACAATAAATATTTTTTTTAATTAATTAGACGTTTTATATAATTGATATACTTATTTGTTTTTCTCAATAAAATTAAAATCCAAAACAAAATAAAAACTGTGAGACATAACACTTAAGACAAATGATTTTTATACAACAATATGGTCGCACAAATGAATTCTTTTTTGTCTCATTATTAATAGAGAAGAAGGGTAAAACAGTCTGACCCTCTGTCGGAGCAGATTGTCGTGATGCTGCTGGGTCCGAGATGATCTGGCCTGAGAGAGCCAGTCCTGGACGTTTGGACTCTGGGACAAGGATGAACTCGCTTCACTCTCCTCCTGTTCCTGCAGTGAACCCTGGGAAAATATCAGTAAAAGAAGTACAAATAATAAAAAAAAATATGAAAAACTGAATATTTGTCATACATTTTATATATAGGAGGTAAATAATTACACTAAAATGTCATTTCAACATTTCCCTATTAACAAAGAAGTCTTTCTTTATAAGTGGACAGATACTGTAACTAAGGAATGTTACTTGTCACTAAATCAACAGCCTGTGGTCCATTATTCACTGGAAAAGTATTTATGCAAATTGAACAAAAATGAAGTCAAAAGTTCACAAGGTTGTGCAGTGTCACCAAAAATACACCTGTGTAATGTATATATGTGATGAGGTGGCATGTTTTTCAGTTGTCTGTGGCCCATTGTGAAACAAATAGGCTTTGTGTTGAAAACAGTGAAGAATCCCCACATGACTTTAGCGTCTGAACAATGCTACTATTGACAACATGCGCTAGTACCAAGCTAAAGCAACAAAATGCTGGAGTTATACGTGGATTTGGACATTTCCTAAACAAAAATGATAATAAGTCTATAATTACCTGTATGTCGACCTGTTTGTCTTGTAACATCTGCTGCAGTTCGAGGAGGCTGTCTTTGAGCGAACGCAGTTTTAGGGACAGTTGCTCGGCCTCTCCTTTGGTCTCTGCTCGTCCCTCCAACAGCAAACTCTCACTGTGTACCGAGAGCTCAGAGAGATAGGACACCTTCTGCTCAATCTCAAACAGCATGTTCTAAACACACAAAAATCACAACATAAAATAAGTGGTTTCTGGTGATTCAAACACACAATAACTCTTTTGCATCTCAGATAACTTCCCTTCAATCCCTACAATCTACTCACAAATGACATAGTTTGGTGACAAAAGACAAAAAAGCAGACCCTCCCTTTTCAAAAGAGCAAAGTGTGACCAATTGTGCTAAGAGGGGATTAGGGCTGTGTTCTGCAAAATACAGCGTTTCTAACCAGAAATGCCAGACCACTAGTCATTCTCCAACAAGAATTTTCTCACAAAATAGAGGGCACAGCATGGAACATTAGCATTTGAAGATTAGCCTTTTAAGCTCTAATTACAAAATATAACACGTAATTGGCTGTGTAAAACCAAATTCAACAATTAACAACGCAAAAGGATGCAAGAAGGGTGTGTTAGAAAAACTACTCAAAACAAATTATAAGGTGTAATGATATTTACTACACATTTATTTCTTTTGTATAAAAAATATACAATCATAATTCTTTGTCAGCACAACTAAACCCCTACATTATACTGTATAAGACATAACATTTGAAATCATAGTGACAATAATTCATGCTTGTGTGCAGTGATGCCCCCTGAAGATAATGATCTGTGTGGACAGACCCTTAGACTGGAGATCTCAGCGGGAGACATATGTGAACTTTAATCAGCCTATTGTCTCGCAGCTGCTACACACACACACACACACACACACACACACACACACACACACACACAGACACACACACACACACACACACCCACACACACACACACACACACACACACACAACACTGCAACATTAAAAACGTCAGGATGCCTATTACGCCACACCAATTAAACTAGCATTAATTTTTACATCAATACTTAAAAATACCTCCTTTTTGGTTGTAAGAAATTGGGTAAATCAAATCTTTTAAGCTTTTGAAAGATGATTAGATAGTCTGTTTAGATTTTGTAGAATGCTGAAGCAAGAGAAGATTAAGATAAATGTTGAAAAATGTGATGCCCCTGGAAAAGAAATGCCTATGAACTAGTATCCATAGAAACAGAGGAGGAAGTCACTGAGGAATGTAAAAGACTCAGACTGATAATTTAACATAGAACGAGGAACCTTAATTTAAAGCACAGATCTCTAGCAAGTCACTGGTCTTACCCTGCAATTGTCAAGATATATAGTGGCCTCCTATTAATTAATATATATGAATATAACTCCTATATTTTCTTCAAGGACTCTTTGTGACTAGCCTGGAGTTCTACTGAAAACACACTAAAAATATAGCTGCAAGCAGCAATGTGGGGCCAAGCACCGAAGGTGCATGTAGGCCTCAGGATGTAGGCCGCATGCAGGGTCTGACAGGGTCTGACAGGGTCTAACAGGGTCTAACAGAGTCTGACAGGGTCTGACAGGGTCTAACAGAGTCCGACAGGGTCTACCAAGGTTTAACAGATCAAAGACACATCAAAGGTACATTTCTGCGTTGCCTAGCAATGCAGAAAATTCCTGAAAATTCCTGCAACTTTGACCTGCTGGTGGCACTAGACGGTTGGGTGTGAGGGCCTATAAATTGCTGTGGGTAATGAGGAGACTGGCTGGAATGTGCATGCAAAATTTCACAGCTTTTTACCAGACGGTTCTAGGGGTTGCCATAGACTCCCATGGTCAGAGGAATAATGTATAATAATAAGAAGAAGAATCAGTAGAAACACCATGGTGCCTAGCACCTTCGGTGCTTTGCCCCAATTACTACAGCTCTGTAACAGCTAGAGCAATGGATTCCAAGTTTGGATTCTTACCAAACTTAAAAATGCATTTATTGTGTGGTTACAACTTGGTTCAAAATACTCTCACAGTACAGCATAGTATAAGTTCTCCTGTGTTGAAGAGATAATACAAGAAGAGTATTGTATAGCCAGAAATATATCACATGAAAGTAAATCCGTATACATCTCAAAGATCAATAAACATGACCTACATATGGAAATGAGTCTATATGATCTGTTAGCCCTTAAGCATTATTACAGCCAGTAGAACAAGTCTCACCTGACAGTCTATAAGCTGTTCCTCCATGTCCAGATCTTCAGAATGGAGCTGTAGAGCTGAGCTGAGGGTGGCCCTGGTGCTAAGGAGCCAGTGGTCCAGCTCCTCAGCCTCGCTGTGGTACCGCTGTAAGGCCTGCTCCTGCCTCTGCTCCTCCAACTGCTCACTCAACTTCTCCTGCAGCATCACATTTAGAGTTACTATAAAAACACAAGCTTTAACAGACTACAAATGACGGTTAAATGGCTTTTTATGCATATCTTATGAACAAGAATTAAAATTTCAGAACAGACTAAACTATTACAACTGCGTTAAACTAATACAAGATTCACATGCATTTAATAACAGTTAGTAAAGATCTTATCTATATGGTTAGGAAGTTTTATGCATAAGAGACAGACTCCAAGAGGATGAGATTTTGTTGTTAGGCATTATAGCCTTGTCTAAATAATTAAAGTAATAGTCAGTATTGAAGTTACGATTTCAACAATTTGCAAGTAATCTAAAAAAATTGTTGTTTTGCTTTATGTCTCTCAAATGGTAAAGTTTGGTTTCAAAAGATAAACAGAGTAAATGAACAATCAATAAACACCATCAAATATCATACAAAGTAAATGCATTTCTATAAAAGCCATTTAATAGAGCTATTTATGCTATTGTTAAAGAAGTTTTTGTGTTAGATGTAGAAATTTTACCCCTCTAATATGAAAAAATAAAATCATCTGACATTTTTCATACATGTCAGGGAAGTGATCAAGTAAAAGTACAGCCGTTTCCCAATTCAGCGAGTGCACGGTTCTGAGCGTCCTTGGAGGGGGATGTGCGTCATATCCGGCGTGACAACCGCCGTTCCATTCGGTTTTTGTCCCCTGCACAGTTAAGACGTGGTCTGAACAGCGCAGTCTTTTCCATGGAAATCGGGGCGTGGACCAAGCGTGCAAACATGCACGCTTCGCACACTTAAAAGCCCCAGCATGCACAGCGCGGCAGGATATATGACTACAATGATGGACTCGCCAGCGACATCGCCATGTGACAATTGCGACGTCACTATAAAATATACGTACTGGTTCACCTCACCTACAACTATGCTACATGAAACTCTTCATAAACTACGCTAAACGTGTGACGGTAGCTGTAACGGTATAGATCACAGCACCTGTATTACCGTTCAGATGCTTTTCCCCTTACACTTCTATATTTCCTTTGCTGTTGTATTGCTGGATATTCTACAGTGTAGCCATGTCCAACATTTACTCTAAGCTGCTCCTGCACAATTGCGCACTACTTGCACATTCTCAGCGCACAAGAAAACCTATGCAGCGCACTGTAAATCAGGGATGAAAGAGCTTTTAGCGGATCTCCGCTTTTTATTCAGACGCGGGGTCTTTTTTTTTTTATATCTGCAAAGTGCGAGCCGCGCGGGGGTGGGGGGGGGTGCATTTCGGATGTCGCGCACAGGGATCCAAGGAGCGCTCAGGGAGTTAGTGTGTTTGCTCAAACACATTAAAAATTAGGGGGAACATTGGCCATGTCCCAATTCCAAGTATTACTAGTCGCAATAGAATAATATTTTTGTCTTTAGGGAACAATGAGCAGACCACCCGGCTCATTGAGCTGAGGCGGAACCTGTTCCATTTCGCAGACGCCCATGTGATCCCCGGACTGCACTCAGGGCTCAGCGAGTATGCACCGTCTCGACTGCAGACTGAGAGCACACTCCGAACCGTGCACTCGCTGAATTGGGAAACGGCTTACAAGTGTCTCTAACCTCTAGCAGTTGTCGTTTCCCAGAAGCCTTCATTCTGATGGTTGCCATCCTCTCTCCAAGCACCGTGAGTGTAGAGTGCAGAGCCAGCTGGTCTCCTGGCTCCCCATCACTGTCATTGTCTCCCAGCTCCTCCGAAAAACACGTCTGTAACTCTCCTATTTCATCCTGCAGCATCAGAATCTCGTCCATGAGTGCCTGGGCACAGAGAGCCAAAGAATGTACAAATAAAACTACGGAAAGGGAGGAAAAGGACAGGGCATAATTAAAGCTATAATAGTGGCTTGTCCAAACGCCTGCCAGCACAAAGGAACTGTATTTGCTGTATTTGCTGAAGTTGGCATAGCAACAGTGTACAATGACATGAGGACAGTGGCACCACTAGCCTGTACAAACCAGCAAGTTAGTGCTTTATTTTATAACTTAATGTTCTAATACAATAACACTACTTCCTTTCTTTGGTTTGGACATTTATTTAACCAGAAATGTCCCACTAAGAATGAGATTTTTTTTACAGGGAAATCCTGGCCCAAAGAGTATATGTATTTGAGTATAGTGGAAGGAAAAAACAGAGCACTTTTACATTTTAGAGAACTATGTACAAGGGTTATTAGGTCACATATTACCCCTCTCTTACCTGATGTGCAGCCATCTGGCTTTCCGGGCTCTTGTTGGGCTCCAGACCTTCATTAAGTGCTCCTTCAACAGACTCCATCTTTGTTGAAATGGACTGTAGAGACTCTTGGTAGTGCTGCTGCCTCTCCAGGGCTTCATATAAACTCTTCTGCTTCTCACTGATCTATTTTCAAGCAAATTAAGTGTCAGAAATATAAATGGCATCAAAAATGTTTCTTGCTACATAAAATGGTATAAAGATGTACCACGTTCTTTAGTGTTTCCCAGGACCTCTGCAGATCATCCAGGTTAGCAGCATTTGTTTCCATTGATGGATCATAGAGTTCTTGGAGAGGTGCGCGACTTAGGTTCCCACGTACCTAGAAGCGAGTCAAAATTATTTAAACATCTCTCCATATTAACTGCAATTTACAGACCTTATTTATTAGCACAAGTTTGAGTTATTTCGGCTTTCATAACCACCAGGTCTCATGAGACTGTGACTTTGACCCTATTGATTTTGTTTGTAGTCACTAGACAACATTCCAGAGAGCACAACCTATGTTTTTTTCATAGTGTTTTATAAAGGAAGAGTGCCTCATTGCACACAAAGTGAGGGTAATATAATTTCAGGGTTTAAAGCAAAGTAAATCAAACAAAATTAGCAGCGAGGGAAGCAAGGGCCACACAGGAACTCTCCCACATCTAAAAACATTACAGTGTCTACTAATGTTGCTAATAAATTAATTTGTCCAATAATTTGTCTCTTATGTAACTTTGCAGAGATTCACAATGCAAAATACAAAGTATGCATTGAAAGGATGATCCTGTTGCATTTGCATTGTAAATTATGGTTAGACCTATTCAGTTCAGTCTAAACTATATCCTCTTCACAGCAGTTTGTTTTTGGAAAATCTCCATACTGTAAGCTTGAGTGAGGGAGAGTTGTCTGAGCTCTGGAGTGTCCCATGATCATGTCCGCAGTACCTGGTTAAGAGCAGCATCCCCGTTAGCCCCTGGGGAGGGGGAGCGGCAGGCAGGGGGAGAGGAGACCTCACTGTTGGTGCCCTCCTCCCCTGATTCTTCTGTGACAGGGGAGAGAAGCGTGTGGCAGCGGCCTGCTGTCATCTGACCACACCGCACATCAAACACAAGCATCAAAGAAGCAGGTACCGCAGGCAACACAAGAGGGTGAGGAGAAAGGAAATGGAGTGGGACAGAGGAGAAAAAGAACACAGTAGAAATTAATGGGGAGTGAGGTTAGGAAGACTGCAATGAGCACATCATTAAGTAAGTAGGAAGTAATCAAACAATCACATGTCAGTAACATATTAATTTATTTAATTCTAGTGACAGTAAAAACACAAAGCATATTCTACACTGTTCTACAAAGTAAAAGTAGAAGATAAACATTAAGAGTGAATGAGCCACAGAGACAGGATGCATCAGCACAAAGGAATGGCACAACAGTAAAGTATAAAGTCCACATTATCTACTGACTGCACACTGAGACTACATATCAAATAGTTCAGGTTTTACTAATTTTCAACCTCAGACAAAGCATTTCCTGTCTCTGTGGCCACAAAAGTAGAATCCGAATCTTCATGTTTTATGTACTTTTTTAACAAGTACATTCATCTTTTTAAAATTAAGTACAACATTTAGATAGTACAAATGAAACTGAATGAAGCTATAGAGCAGCAGTAATTGGGATAAGAACTTGCAGGAGCTGTCCCAGAAATAGCAGAGTTTGTGGCTGCATGCTTTAGTACAGAGGCAGACCAGAAATGTGAGCCAAGCCCTATTGGGCTGGCTTTGGCACTTAGTGCAAACCTCGGCTAGGCTGACTTGGATTTTTTTCCACATTTTATGATGCAATGCACACGCAACACAGAGCCTTAGCAATCCACAGAACTGTGTGGGAAAATCTGATGATAGGAGTTATATTTCTATAACACTAATCTACATCAGTGCCTATTTATGCCACATACACACACTCTGTTCAAAGCCAGACCTGCATGCAGCAACATCCTGTTTCCTGAGTGCAATAAGCAATAGTGACAAGGCTAAAGGAAGCACACAAATCTAAATACAACAGCCACTGAAACACAAGGACAATATATGGAGGTTTTTTGGACACTGCAGCAGCAACAGGCAGACAGAACCAGGCGAATATGAAGTGAAGTGACACATCAGTCAACCAGAATATTGCAGAAAAGCCTATTTATCTGCCTAGAGTATGATTATGCCTTCATACGTTATGAATAAACAGCATTCATGTTCAAATGGGACTGAAATTATAGTACTGATGCTACATACCCATGCAAAGCTGTTGAGCCAAAGATTATACCTTAACATAAAAGTGAGCATGAACTGGTTTTCCCATAGTGACATGGAATGCAAATGCAAAGGTTTGAAACAGATGCGTAAACTATGTGTGAGTCAATGTAACAGATATTATTTATGTAAAGAGGAAGGAAGTCTTGTGTTTTAAATGCATACAGACCCACAGGTTCTCAGACAGCATTTGTACATGTGCATTTCCTAAAAAGGCTTGTCCACTCACCATGACGACGGAGGGGTGTGTGGGCAGCTGCTTGGAGCCGGTTGTGTTACCATTGGCGACAGCATTTGGCAGTTCATCGTCGCTGAGCTCGTCCATGCCGTCAGAAAGCCCCTCCACCTCACTCACGGTCAGCAGCATGGTGGCATGCTTGGCCTTCACTGTCAACATCTTACACTTTGAGTGAAGAGAGGCGATTTGCTCCTGGTAGCCACGGATTTTCTGGGCCAGCTCCTGTCAAAACATATCCCCCAGGTTACAATGGAGACCCCGACACCCCTGGGGTCAAAAAGGTCCAGTCCACAGAAAGGAATCAATAGTTGCTTGTTAAATAGATCCTTGATTAATAGGGGTAGTCTCAGTCAGCGTTGAATGTAGTGCCGGCATGCGATGAGTAAGTAGAGCGGATGCATTTTCTCTCCTCTCTAGTCTCACAAGAGCTTACACTCTCTCAAATATTTTTTCTATCTGGTATCCTTGAGCCAATCAGAGCAGCTCAGAGGCGGGCAACTCATGCACAACAGGATGTTTGGTAGAGCTATTGAAAGACCCCAGTAGAAATAGTTCAAAATTCCTCAGATAGAAAGACACTCCCTCTCTCAAACAACATATACAACAAATGCCAAGGAAAAACAGGAAGTGACCTCACCAGGCTGCATCCCCCCTTTCCTCTTTGCCTGCTGTCCGGCCAATCCTGAGGGCAGTTTGGTCTAACAAAAGGGAGCTATGACAGAGGAGGTGTCAGATTACAGAGCTGCTATAGGCCAGCCCTCCTCCTCTCTCTGCTCCCTGTGTGAGTCCTGCAGATGGCCGGCTCAATAGATAATCGGGTCACGTGTCTAACTGAACCAGTAACGTAGTGAGTTTAGAGATCAGACATAAACTCAGCTATAATACTATTCTGCAGTGCTATAGGGAGTATATGGGAAGTAGTATGCCATCTTGATAGCGTGTCATTGTAAATATTGCATTCTTTTTCATTTATTTTATTTTATTAGCTTGAATCATTTATTTATTACATTGCCATACATGCTTTTCCCTTGTCAGAATGCCAAAGCAGGGCTGTTGCACCGCAGTTTTTGACTCACTAACTCTTGCCTGCACAGTTTCTTTCTCTGCGTGGGAGATCAAATACACTTACTCAGCAACCCAGACTGCAGCAAAAAGCCTAGGGCTTAGGTAGCAGAAATCATTAAAAAAAAAAAAAAAATTACATTACACTGTAGATAAGAGAAGAATCCGTGCAGGGATTATTCACAGACTTGTTATTGAGTTGAGGCTTTTTATAGCAGCATTACAAAGCACACAAGTCCATAATAGGCAGTGTAGTCATTCAGGTCTGAACTGTTTCTCATATGTTACAGTAACTTGGGCCTGTGGATATGTCAACACTCACACATTTCATACAGCTAAGTAGACTAGCAGAGTGTCCTCTCTGACCTCGTGATGGTGAATTTGAGCCTGCAGTTCCTGGATGTTACTGGTGGAGACGGGACGGTCCTGAATGATGCGATGGGCTTCTTCTATCAGTCTCTGGAGATTCTTCACTTCTTGTTCATACTGCTCATACTGCACCACAGCCTCCTGGAAAAAGTAAAAGAAAGAAAACATTTAAAGTCTTCAAAGGGAATACTGATATATTTATTATCTCAGACTTCAGGTCTTCCATGCAAAATATGTAGAAAACCAAAAGATCAAGAGACAACAATGGTCTTACGAGGGCTAACCAAAACATTCCTGAGAGGCCTGTCAGGACAACACACATCCTGAAGCAGAAGGCAAACAGCTTTGTAATGTGACTATGGCAGTTGAGTATCTGTCCATTTTAAACATTGCATTTTATCATATAGTATTTATTCTTGTTTGATCGATGAAGTCGTTTGTGATGCATCTACTGCCCCCTACCTGCAGTATATTGCACTGCTGAATGGTTGTGTGCTGCAGTTGGCTGGCCTCTTGCTGCAGAGTCTGAGCAGTTCGACAGATGGGGAGATTGGCCACTGCCTCCTCTGGCAGCCGGAGGGCGCTCTGACACTTCTGGACTGCTGCTACCTGCTGCTTGAAGCCCTCCATCTCCACCAGTACTCGCTGATACAAAGATAGTTAATGTTTGATATCATAAAATATTAACTTATGATTTAGGAACACCAAATTAGGTGATTACTTGTCTCTGAGTGAGTTGCTCTCTGAGGCTGAGTCGGTTCAGATCTGGAGATGCAAGTGTGACCTGAACTTGGTCCACAGCAGCATGGAGACTCTTCACCTCTGCCTCCAAATGCAACATATCCTGATGAGACAAAATATAAACATAATAAAATACTTTTTTTTTTTACTTCATTCATTGCTAACTTATTTTATCCAATTCTTCCATCTCTCTTACTTACAGATGATGAATAAACACTGAGATAATTACACATTGTATTAATCATTATTCATATTGCTTGGTTTACATCTTAAAAGCTAAGATAAATGTTTGATAGCAAAACCATTGATAACTCAGTGTTTAACTGTTATCAACTCAAATCTATAATTGGCCAAAGAAGCAAGACTTAAAAAGCAGGAAGAAGAGGTATTACAATAGTAAATTATGAAAGAATATTCTTTTCAAATACACAGGGGGGGAGATAAACAGATTTGAAATCACAGTGTTATTAAAAACAGACTATGTGTTCCAGATGAACACAATGAGATTATCATGAAAGATTACTGCAGCATAAGCCAAAAAATATGCTGATTCCAATGTGAAGTGTATTACAGGTTGATATCCAAAAGGGGGCACTGTTGGACTTTAGTCAATTCTTAATTCAATACCAGCGAGTCAACAACACAAGTATGTTATTGAACAATCATTTCTATATTGTGATACACAATATGAATACATAGTACAAAGATTTTGTATGCAATTGCTGACATTATGCAACTTTTCTACCACATTTTCAATCAGTTAATGAATAATAATAGTAAAGAGCTCAGGATGGAAAAAAAAAAAAAAACATTACTATGGATTTCTGCCATGTTTCTGGTGTAGTGCAAAATGCTCATCGAGATATATGAGCCAAACACATTAAAAACCGTTAAAAAAATAGAATTTCCAGAAAACATCTGGGTCACTGCTGGTGAATACAATTAAATACTAAATCTAACATCTAAAAATCTCCATGGGTTTAACATTAGGCTAAAAATCTAATGGCGTGTGACATAACCAGCTTTAATGCCAGCTCTATTGTCAGTTGGTGTTGGTTTCATTACCTTAGCTGCATCTTGTAGACTCTGCAGTCGTGTTCTGGCCGTTTGCTGCAGCTCCTCTGTCCGTCTGCTCAGGTTTCTCACCTGCTGGCCCCACCTGTCGGTCTGTAGCACTTCACCTAGCTGCCCCTCCCGCTCCAGCATGGCCTCCAAGTCGCCATGGAGACCCCTGCACTCCCGGAGCAGCGCCTGTCACCATATGAACATAAATTACAACTCAAAGCCAAAAGCCTATTTCTGGTGAGCAATTATGGTAATTAAACCCAGTCGTCATACCCTACTGTACATGGCATCTTATTGCACACTAAACTGCACTGTGAAAATAATTGGTGTTGGTACATGGCATGTCTTAACAATGACGACAGTCCAAATATTCAAATTTATTATGGTGGGATAAATCACACATATTTTCACACAATTAACAGCACTTATTGGGGATTTTTTATGTTTTACACCTCCTCCTGTGCAGCTCATTAAAACAAACCTGGTGTGCACGGATTTGCTCCTGCAGCTGTGATGCGGAGCTCCATATGATGTTCCCACTGACCATACACTCAGCCTTCTCGATCCAAGAAAGGATGAATGACTTCATGCTCTGGTAGTCCTCCATTTGTCTCTCCGCCTGCTCAGAACAGACCAAAAAAAGGACATTAAAAAAAATTTCCAGATATTACCATAAAAGAGCATGCAATAGGAAATCACAATAGCTTCCCTCTGCAGTCTTTCACATACTAATTGAATATTCATATTGAATATAAGAAACTACTCCATTTATCTACCAAAAAAGGAAAACTGTTATACCTTAAATAGTCTATAACGTGTATATAATGGTTATTACTACAAGAGGTGGGATGTAACTGGAAGCTATTATGTTTCTCTTGACTTCATTTATATATGAACTGTTATCATGCCATTTCATTGTAGTCATTTAAATAAAATAAAAATAAACTATTATCTTGCTCACCTTTTTCAGTCTGTTGGACATGTCTTGGATCTGTTGTGCTGTGTGACGCTGCACCTCCATTAGTTTGGTCACTGCGTCCCCCAGCTGTTTACACAAGAGAGGGTTCTGCTCTCCAAATTCCTGCACCCCAACCCCTAACTCTCCCAACGTTCGTCCACAGCCTTCACACTCTCCACAGATGGTCTATAATAAAGAAAAATCATGGGTTACAGTCACCCTAACACAGTTATTGTACGACTATGCTTAATCTTTGTATATTCTTGGTTGTATTTGTAAATTTCATTAGTAACCTGTCCTAAAAAATCTCAACATTAAAATAGGTGAATTTAAGAGGAATACACAAAATGTTACACCTACAGACAAATGTAAACACCTAGTTAAAAGCTATGTTTCCCAAATGAGTAGAGAAACAGAAAAAAAGTTTTGTGACAGGACGAACAAATGAGAGAAACAGGTGGGACGGTGGGCTTAGACTCCCACCTGAAATACTGTTCACTAAAGTAGGTCACCAATGAAGGCATGATCCAGTCTCTACCATTCCAACTCTCACACACTCATTAACCTCAACATCTGGAGAATGCATAGCCAATGGAACCAGGGTTAATTGCCTACTAATTAGTCAATCTGTCTACTTGATTACCTTGGTCTCTTCTTTGGCTTCCTCCAGATCTCCACTCTTGTCATCCAGTTTTAGAGCTATGGTCTTCAGCTTTGTCTCCATGTCCTGGAGTCTGGAGTTGAAGTCTTGTTTGACATCTCGGGTCTGTTGTATCTCCCTTTCTCTAGCTTGGACCTGAAATAGGTACCAGCATAATATTACTTACACAATATTTGTAATTAAAAAAATGGGAAAAGCAAAAGTCTATTTTGATTTAAGATTTTATATCTGTAGTCATCTTAACAAAGACATTATATTATCTTTTTATCAGGTTTTACAAAGTTGCATATTTTGTTGTTGACTCATATATGCATGTTGCTTTATCTGTATTATATTATTTATAATGAATAATAAAAACTTTCCATATAACATATACATTGGTGACGATGAAAGTTACTACCTACTTTACAACATCATAATTTAACTGAGTTTATACTACTATCAACTGCTACTATTGATATTCTCCACAGTGTAAGCTTAAGGAGTCACCTGATCTTCTGCAGAGCCCAAAGCCAGAGCCACTTCGGCCAGCTGCATACTGAGCTCTGAGGGGAGACCCGCCTGGAGCTCCTGGTACTTGGACTGCTGCAGCTCTGTGATACGCTCCACACTTTGGCGCCTACTGATGACCTCACCATGTGCAGTCTGCAGAAATAAATAAAGTCATCCATTACATTTCAGAACTAGAAAGAAATAATACACTACATCTTGTCTTTGTATAACAGCTGAATTTGTGTGCTGTACCTCTAGCTCCTGCAGCAGAGAGTCCAGATCAGCAGTAGGACTCAGGAGTAGCCCCCGAGTGTCCTGGATCCAGCCTTTGACAAGTCCCAGCTCCTTCTCCACCTCCTCCCGCTCCCTCAGCTCCTGTAACACCTGAGCTCGGCTGGCTCGCACCTGCTGCAGAAGGCTGCACAAAACCATGCACATACAAAACTATTATTATTAATATTAGCTCTAAGTTATCTATCTATCTAGCACTATTATAATGTTTATCAATGTACTACTGTGCTATTAAGTATTATGTTTATGCATATACAGTACATGAAAAAATTAAAATCTTGGTCTAGTTTGCCAAAAAAAAATCTTATTAGGTCTTATTCTGAACTATACTATTATAGTTTAGAATAATAATACCTAAATATACCTAATAAGAAAAATACATAGAATTACATATTAGAGAATAGCACATAGTGATAGTTAAATTAATATTATTTAAATCCTTACGTGTCATATTGCTCCTGGTAGTCACTGATCTGATCCAGCCACTGTGTTTGGTTGTGCCCATTCTCAGTTTTCTCCTCCTCTCTGTTCTCTCTTTCTCCTCTTAGACTCAAAGTCAGCTGACTGAGCAGGGCCAGGATGGACTGCTCTCTCTCCAGCTCCACACTGTAAGAGTCATGGTACTCCAGGAGGCTCTGCAGCGCTGCTCTAGTGGCTGCTTTCTCCACTGTGCTGTCAGGGACTCTGCCACAGAGGTCCTCAAATACAGACCGCACTTTCTCCATCTAAGCACACAAAAGGTACATTTGACTGGCCAGAAAAACCCATAAAGGTCTTTTTTATTTAATAAACATGATTCAGTTTGTCAATTTAAACCCTCTAAGGCAGTTCTAAAAGCCTTTACTCTTTATTAATGCCTCCTTCATTGCACAACACTAATTGCACACCATTTTAGAGTGTGTAGGAACCAACTGCCTCGCACAAATGCACATTTACATAAATTCAAATGCCCAACAGCAAAATTAAATATTGGATGAGAATATGTCTTTCTTAGCTAATGTGAATGAATGCTACTTTTGGGACCAGCAACGCTGTTTGTAAAGCATTGAAGTAGTGAAAGAGAGAGAGCTGGAGCCATCACTCTGATGACATCAGCCCTAGTTGAACAAAAGAGTCATAGAGAAAAAGTGGACAGCAGAGTTGTGCCACATTTAAGGAAGTGTCCACTGTTTCCCACAGCTTGACCTCATTTCCTCTTTAGGCGCAAGGGACTGTGGGAATTTAGAGACAAAAATTCACACTTGAACTGAGCCGAAAGGCGGGAAAATACTACATGACACAGTGCTTTGGCAGAGGCAGAGGACTGGACTGAAGCCTGGAGTTACATCACAGCTCCAACTGGTGTGGCTGTGTGACCGACCTACTTCTGCATGAATCAGCTGTAATAGCAACACATGAACAGGTTTGTATAAAAAAATAAGCTGTGTGTGAAGAAAAAAGCTAGTCTAAGTAGGGCTATGGCAGAAAAAAAGAAATCAATTACCGGTATTTTCTTCTTATTGATCTATCTCGTTCTCGTTTTATACCATGCTTTTACTGACAGAGGGTGTACACGTCTAGATTAAAAACACCCAAGCATATTATTAACAATTAGACATGACTGAATCTCGATCTTGATCATCATCATCAATTCAAAATTTGCCCAGCCACATATTGAATTTATACAAAATTCAGTTGCAAATGTGAAATACTATCTTTAAAAAGTATATATTTTCAATTTAAAGCAAAACAAAACAGCATGAATATTTTACCTTTTCCATAAAATTTCTCCACTCTCTTGCAGTGTCCACTAGCGCCCTCTCCTGGGCCCGGGCCACACTGCAGAGCTTGGTCCAGTGTTGCCATAGTGCTGAGACACAGTGGCTGGTTACTATGGTGCTGGAGTCAGAAATGATCTGCTCCAGCTCTTTACTGATGTCTTTCACAGCATTTAAAGGCACTTCCAAAAGATCCAAGTGAGCAATCAGGGACTGCAGACGAGAGTTCGCACAGTGAAATTGCATTTTAGATTGAGAAAAATGAATAAATTCAAACGTGATGAATATAAACTGAAAGAAAAAAACAGCTTTAACCTTATATCGTTGGCATTTGTCCTCCGCTGTTTGTAGACTGGTGGCTTTGGCTGTTGTGAATGAGGCCATCTTGCTCTCTGTATCGTTCAATTGCTCAACTACTGCATCTTTTTCCTTTTTAAAGGAGGTGCACAAAGCTCCACACCTATTAATAATACAAGATTATTGTAATTTTTAGGAGAGAACATACATATATAAATGATAGTATGACTGCTTATTATAGTACGTTGAATATTATTTTTTTAACACCTTTCGGAACAGTGTGAAACATGAACTTTTTTATAATGCACAATGTATATAAATATACCTTTGCAGTGTGTCTCGATGCACATCCAGTTGCTGATTTGCCTCTGCTTTCCTCATCTTGATTGCTTCTACTTGCCCTCGAACTTTACTCATCTCCTCTGATTCCACATATTTCACAAGCAGAGGGTCCACAGTTAGTAACTCCTCCAAAGCAGCTGTGAAGTCCTTTTCCTGAGCTGTAATTTCCTCCAGGTCTTGCATCCAGTCAGTGTGGTTTTCCAGCTCTAGCCCTGCGTCAGCTCTTTGGAGAATCGCAAAGGCACAGTCCAGCCATTTCTGTGCAGACTGCAGTGATAAGTGGTGCCTTTGGACCAAGGAAAGAGCTTCGTCCACAGCGAGCTAAGACATACAGAAGGACAGTTAATTAACGTTTAATATCCTAGGCTTAAACGAGCACAAAATGTGCTGAAGGAAAGTTATTTAATATATTTTCAGCAGTTGAGGCTTTGGGATTTAAAACTACATTTATTAAAGATGAGCTCTTCATTTTTACATAATGTTTAAACTGGGAAATATATGAGTAGATACTTATTTCTCACTTTCTCAGTTAATTGTTTAGTAGTGCATATACTCTATACAAAATTTGGCATGCATACTTAATACTAACCTACAAAATAGCAAAAATACAACATACCTGTTTGTTGCTCATTGCTTGTTGGATTTCTTCTTGCATCTTTGCCAGTTTCTCTTCTGCGTGTGTTTTAAAGGGTTCTGCTGCAATAAGACTACTTTTCATTTCTTCTCCTATGGCTTTCAGTCTCCATAGTTGCACATGTACATGATTAACCGTGACCTCCAAAAGGACCACAGGCTCCTCCAGTTTAGACTTGATCCTTTCCAACCACTGCTGTACATTCTGAAAGTCTGTGGGGTCTTTTTTACTCTCTTCAATAAAACATACTACGTCGCCACGCGCTGATTGTAATAGTTCTTGTTTAGATAAAAGGTTCCGTAAAGCAGCAGGGTCAAAGTTCAAATGAAGGCTTTTTGTGTGTTGGATACATTCTTCTGTCTGAAAGTTCACACGGTCCAGACGCTCCAGCATCGAATACAGACCACTCACTTTAGCCCAAGCACCAACTTTGTTTGTTTTTAACATGACAAGTTCTTCCTTCACTAACTCTAACTCTTGATTCAACTTGTTTACCTCATTGCTGTGTTCAGCTACTATTTTCAAATCGTTCTCTTCCAAGTCCCTAAGCTTAAGGTCGTTTCTCCTCTTTAATGATTTGTGTAGATTTAGCAGCTGGTGTGGCTCTTCAACTTTATAATGCTGGCCTCTACTCAATAACAACTCATTTTTACCATTCAGTTCTCTTATAGCACCATTTATATGCAATAAACTTTGTTTTATATTTCTATGTTCATTAATTAGATATAGAACCTCTTTTTCATTTATTTTGATAGTCTGCTTTTCCAGATTGTCAAACTGCTCCTGCAGCTCTTCAAGTGCATTACTAGTTAAATCAAACAAAGTGCTGAACTCTTTTTGCTCCTGGATGATTTGCTGGACCCTGTCTTTCTTTTCTTTGGCTAAAGCTAAAATGTTGTTGTATTGCTGAGGCAGAGCATTCAGCCGCTCGTCCAGGTAACAGTGGTCGATCTCATTCAAAGTGGAGAGGATCTCCTGACCGATTCTTTGGACAATGAGCAGGAGGTTCTCATACTCAGAGGCTTGCTCCAGAACTTGCTGATAGTTTGAGAGTTGAGAGTGCAGCTCAGAGCAATCCTCAACATTATGTACAGTAATTTCAGGAAAGGTGATGGCATCTGCCTGTCTCAACCAGTGACACGTCTTGTCCAAATCAACCTGGAAGTACTTCCTGAAGGTCAGAGCCTTTTCCAGGTCAGTGAGTCTGTGAGTGGTGCTTTGAAGCACAGCCTCGAACACTATCTGCAGCTCCTGAAGTTTGGACATGGTTTCTATCCTCTCTTTGTCAGTGGCATCTCTCTCCAGCTCTCGCCCCTGAGCCCACAGCGAGGACAACTCCCTCTGGTACTCTCTCAAGCTGCTCTGGACGCCTCTGCAGACAGACACCTGTTTGGCCAAGTCCTCAGGGAGCAGAGCTATGTGATCATCTATCAGAGCTTTCCTCTCCTGCTGTTGGATCCAGTTTAGTGCTCTGCCAAGACCCTGAAGGAACTGTGTCCTCTCTGTGAATGCCTGAGAAATGAAGAAAAATAGCTTAAAGATTTCCTCTTTCCTCTTCATTATGTAGACTTTTGTAGAATTACAAAACCCCTTTATTTCTAGACAAGCCGCTTACTTTGCTGAGATACTTTCTCCTCTGTGTGACTCGAGCCCCAAGGGCCTCCACCTCTGCCTGGGCCTGCTCCACCAGCTCTTGCAGATTTCTCTTCTCGCTCAGTCCCAGTCGAGGCATCGCTGTTTGTGCCTCACTCACTGCCTGCGTCAGCAGCTGCTGTCGGGCCTCCAGCTCCACACAGACACTCAGATGGTCAAACAGGAAGCTCTGGGCCACATCAGGCGGTGGGCTGCCTTTCAGTGCAGAGGTAAGAGCTGGCCTCTGCTCCTCCACCCACTCCCTTGCTTCCCGCAGCTGGGTCTCCACTCGAGCCAGCTCCTCCAGTGTCTGGGCAGAGTCGTGGATTTTCTGCTGAATGACAGATTCCAATTGGGCCCAGCGCTGCTCCAGATGGCTCACCTGGTTAAACAGACCATGAAAAAACAACAACAACTTACAACTTTAAAGCTAAAAACAAATGTAATTAGTAATTGTAATTGTACACTTGTCTTTCCCACCTGCTGTTTTACCAGCTCCTTGTCCAAAAGACTCAGTCGAGGAAGTATGGCCTGTCTCTGATCTCTTAGCTCTTCAAGAGTTGTGCGCTGCTCCTCCAAATCACTGAAAAGCTTCCTGAGTGCCTCCAGATGCTCACTTGTGCTTTCTGTATCAGCCCTGAGGAGGAGCAGTGTGAAAGTATTGAAACTGTTTGCTAACCATAGCAAATACCAAAATATTTCTTTTGAATACTGTACACTAAAGTGAATGAGTGATACCTGGCAAGATAGTCCCACTCCCTGGACACTTGATGGAAAAGTTCCTCCACTGTGGCCACACTCTCCTGGTACTCTCCACTCCGCTGCATGTCCTCCCCTCTATGGGCCTCCAGCTCCTCAGCCCGCTGGCCAAGCTCCATCCAGCTTTTCTGGAGTTTTCTTATCTCCTCAGAGACAGGACAGTTTTGCCTATCTGTCAGCCGACAAATGGCCTCATTCAGATGGCTTACCGCTGACTGTTTCTCTCGAAGCTGCTGGAGGAACTCCTATAGGGCAAGCAGCAGATGTGACAAGGTAAATCAAAGCTGTCACATTTTATAGCTGATGAAAGTAATCCATCAACAAACCTGGGCTTTGTCCAGCTGATTCTGTGCAATCTTCTGCTCCAGTTCTGCAGGTCTCCTGCAGAGAGTTTGGAGTTGTTGCTCAGTCTCTCGGAGTTGGACCTCTAGATCTGCCTTATGCTCTTCAATATCCCGCCACCTGTCAGCCATTTCCTCACAAAGGATCATTCTGTCCTCAATCTGGAACATTTTATGAAAAAGAGATAAAATATTGATTGATAGAACATGTGAAAAAATAAATACCATATTATATAATTTAGTTTTAAGGGACATAATGGCACTCTACCTGCAGTTTCACCTGTTGTATTTCAGCAGCAGTCTCTCTGACCCTCTGCTCAGACAGATCACAGGTCGAACACAGCAGCTGGAGGTAAGTGCTTGCCTGTTCTTGAAGAGCCCGCTCCTGCTTAACCTTCAGAAATATTTCAGATCAGTACAAAATGCTCAATGCTCTTTCTTTTAATAAAACTACCAACATAAACAACAGTGTGATAGTTCCGACTTGTCTATGTTTATAGTCTGTCTAACTGACCTGTTGTAGCGCCTCCTCCAGGCTGAGTGCAGTTTGTGCGTTAGGCTCCAGTTCAGGTGGGACAGAGGTCAGCCAACTCTGGCACTGCTGCAGGGCATCCTGAAGACTCACATGTCGCTGCAACTCATTGTCCAAACTCTGATAAACCTGTTGGATAGAGGATGGAAAATTGGCTCTCTGAAACCAAAGCAATATTGAAGATGTCCTGATATCCAATGACAACAAGTCAAGGCAATACAGAATATTGTCTTTTCCACAGTCTCATATTAAACAGATGTTGTACGAGGTAGCTCACATGCCCTCCTGGAGTGAGGTAAACAGGGAGGTCTGACTGACAGTGCTAATATGAGCCTGAAATAGTGGAAAGGAGGGGCAGGCACATATTGGCAAACTGCCCAGTGTATTGGCAAAGCTGAGCGGTTGGTATGGTTGAAAGTGGCAGGCAGGATATTAGAGCGCTGTTGTGCTGGGACATGGTTGGCAACGACAGTAGAGGCACGGCTGTAGTGTGGCCAGCAGCAGTGTGGTAAAGGGGTGGCTGGATCACACAATGCCAGATTGGGAGTGCAAGTGGCTGAAGAGGTGGTGCCTTGGGGAGGTGGGCAATGATGACAGAATACAAAGCTTGCCAAAACAACAGAGTGGCACTGGATTACAGGCCATGCCAGATCCGCTGAATCGTGGCGTGTGACCAGTTTTGGCTATGGCATGAAAAAGGCAAGTTGACAGGGGATGAACAAAGATTAATATGGGGAGATTGAGTTAGTGATTTGCGTTGGTGGGGGCTTCAGGGGGTAGCTGCACTGGTGCTTCATGTTGGCAGACTTAATTGGTTGTGCCCTCTACACTGGCAGTGAAGGGCTGTCTTGAGAGATGGGTTTAAGTGTCAGAATGGGTTACGATTAAGTGGATGTCTAAGCTGTTAGAAAATTAGCAGCATTAACATGTTGGCTGAGTATTTATGCATGTGTGTGTGCCCAGAATAATTCATAGGCAAATGCATGCAGCCAATAACAAGACTCTTGAATATCAACATAAAAGTTTTCTCCTTTTTTTAAAGCAGATAACAATTACAGTTATTCTACAATTACAGTTTAGATCCAAAAGATTTTTAAGAAATGGCTCAATGACTGAGGGATTCTACACGGCTCAATGAAAAGTGCATTTACCCTTGAACTCTTAGATTGTTAGATACAGCACACTCCACTATGTCCATTGAAAGAGGACGCTAAGAATCTTCAAAAATGGTGCAATGTATATATGTTTTCTATATATTTACTAGCACACCTATCCTTGTATTTTTCATTGTATGCTACTTGTATAAGAGCTCACTCCCCCGTGTCTCACCCTCTGCGCGGTGCTACAGATGGCGGAGTAGCTGTCTCGAGTGCCTTGTTGGTGTGCCTGGACCTGCTGTTTCAGCCTGTTCTGCACACGCTCACTACAACCATGTACCAGGTGGTCTCCGCGCTCCTTCAGGCCCGCCAAGCGCTCCTCAAAACCTGCGATTTCCTCCATTATGGCCTGTGAAGGACAAAGTAATCATATGTTAGAGATGTAATCTGTGTAATGCAATCATTTTAGAGGCTCTCCATGGATACATATCAAGCAATGAGTTCAGTTGGACGTGGTCAGGGGCATTCATGTTCTTTTTGCATGGATTATTAATATGCAAATTCAAGATTCAAACTTACAGCTGAACTACTTGATTTTACTATTCCTGTTTCAGGTGCTGTTACAACAATATACAGTAGATTACCATTTCACATCAACACAACATTGCTTATTTTACTAAATTACGTATATTATAACTATTTTTTTTTCATTCATTTGTACACATTTTCAGTAATCATGGTCATAAGGTTGTGATATTTTTATGACATATTCATATTTTAAGCTATGTTTAATATAGTAAGGTGTACAAAGCTATTTAATTTTTTTTTTTAAAGAAATATGATATATTAAATATTATATTTAAGAAAATATTATCCAGCATCCAATACACTAGATAAGTTCCGGTTGCTGGTTACCTTGTGTCTGGCCAGTTGTTGTGTGGCTGCCTCCAGGCTGCCTCCCACAGTTGGGTCAGGAGTCACCATCCTGCTTGACATTTGCAGAAGCCAGCGCTCTACTTCCTGGAGTTCATTGTGGTATGCTTCCTGCTCCTTCACTTGCACTTCCAGACTCTCTACATGAGCCTGCAATATTTTTAAATCAGGGACAAAGGGCATTAAGTTTATTTGCAATCAAAACTGAGAATCATTTTGCTGACAGTTAGTAAAGGCTACAATACAATTACTTTTTGCAATAGTGTCAGAAAGATTGCAAATAGAAATGTTCCAAAAAACCCTACCAAAGCGGTGCTACATAGATCACAGTAGTCCTTCTGTAGCCTGTTCATCTTGTCTCGGACTGAGGGGTAATGGACCAATGCCAGCAGAGCATCACCTTTCTCCACCACCACCCTCACAGATCCATCATGGGACTGGACCACCTGCAGTAGGGCCTGCAGTGAGGAGCAACAAATGATGAGTAATGATCACTGTTTGTAAGGGGAGTTGAATTAAACTGAATTGTTACTTGAATTGTGTGCCGCTTATGTACATCTGGGGTTAAGGATTTATGAAGATGAAAAGATTGAATGCAATCCTGAGACCATTTTGAACAAATGTGTACTTGAAATATCTGATTAAACAACTTTGTCTTATCATCTGAATATAAAGCAGAAAATCTTGTCAGTAGCAGATTTCTAAATTCTATTAGCATTACCTTATACTTAGCCAGCTGAACTCTCCTCTGGTATAGCTCTGCTTTGGTCTCCACAGGGGTTGCAAGCATCACCCTTGTTTCCACCAGCCATTGAGCCTGCACCTTGTAGCGGTCCTGAAACTCCTTGGATAGCAGTAAGGTCCGATCCAGGAAACTGTGCTCCTGCCGAAGAGCGCTGGACAGCTCCTCCAGCTGGGACAGTCGGGCCTCCACCTCCCCACCCAAATGTTCAGCACCAGCCTCATCCAGGAAGCCTGCTGCCTGCTCCCCTCTCTCTCTCAGGGACTTCAGATAACTGTGACCCAGCTGGAGCTCAGATTGAAGGTTCTAGAAAATACATATATAAATAAACACATTTCAGAATGAACTGAAATATATAACTGGATGTGATATTCTTCTTCTGTCAGAAATCCAAAAGCAGGATTTAGACCTTGTATGTTGTAACATAACAATGTAATTTTAGAAACCAATGTGATCTTTACTGTTTGGACTACATATTGTAAAGATATTGTAATATGCAGCCATACAATCCTGTGTGCTCTTCATATCACATGATCAAGTGGATAATATCATTCTCCTTCCCTTCTTTCCTTAGCTTTTAGGACACCATTGGAAATTGTATGGGTAATTTCTGTCCTTCACCTGCAGTGCTGCCCTATTCACTTTGCATCTGCCTTGGCATTGTGTCTGAAGGCTTTGAACCCATCAGGTAGGCTCCACCCAGCGGGAGAAGGCATGGAGAGAAGACTGGGGAGGTCACGCACGGAGAAAACCAGGGTGGATAATATGAAAGGAGGACCCAATTATAAAGGCCCTTAACGGGCAGCAGTAGCTACAGGGGTTTCCAGGGCAACCATAACATACCACAAAGACACAGAGATCGTCACTCAATGGGACGCCATCTAGCTTTCATCATCTGTCTATTATTGCGAGATAAGAGTGTTACATTGTACCAACCCCAGTGTGCCAAATAGTGGTGTTGATAATCTAATATAACAAGGCTTGTTTTCATCTGTGCACGATCGAGTTTGGTGTGAAGCACTTTCATTGGTCTAATAGGAAAACAAGCACCCCGCCTTGTGGCCTTATTTAACAACACTCAATATATCCCAATATCACACAGTTCAGGGGGTAAATTTTCCTATGCTTTGTTATTCCCACTTTACATTAACGCCTCTGAGTAATCTGACACATCTATCGCTATTGGTTGGAGGAACATCGCTGTTTGACATAACATATTAAATTCAGACCAGTTGGGTATTCTACAAGCCATTACTTCAATTTAGTGCAAAGAAAAAACTATGTAGTTTATCAATAATTATATGCTTGGCTTGAAATTACTTACACAGTTCAGCTTTACAAGTTCTCACTGAAATAAATTGGATATAGATGAAAAGTACAGCACTTTCATCTACAGTAGCTGTTAATGATATTATTGGGAAATACTATTGGGCTCCTAGTACAGGTTTTAATTTGTTTGCTGCTATAATACACCATGACATGTGTTTATACTCTTGTTTTCCAATATGTCTGATACTGCACATTAAGATTTGATATATGGGACTATATTTAGTATCAGTGGGAAGATATTGCTATGGTCACCCCAAGGGATTATGACTACTACTTCTAAGAAAAAACACATCTGCAGTTGATTTAGATATGAAATAACAACTCCAGAGCAACAGATGAAAAATAGGTGTAATTTCAATATAGTGGGATTTCTTATACAGGGATAATAACAGCAGTTGTATAACTATATAACCTAACAGGGGAAAATGAATTATTATAAATACCAAAAAGCTGTAGGGAGTTGGGAAAATGCCCTTGAAAATTAATGAATGTCAAGGATATTAGAATATAAGGAAAGGGAGGAGTAGTGGGATGATTGGAAGTCTCGCAACACTGACCTGTCTATTAAGTGGATATTGTGTTTTAGTTAAATTATGAATACAATGTTTCTATACTCATTTTAGATTTAGACTTAACTGAAAAATTGACATCATGTTGCAACTTTTTGGGGGGAATGTAGTGTACAAACAATAACAGAAAGTTGATGGCCCTTGACAAAGCAATTTAACTTCTCTGCTTTCTGTCAATGCGTAATCATCCAGGCAGACTGAGCAGCGCTGGAGGTCTCACTACAGGAGAGTGGGTAAGTGATGGCGTGCTTGTGTGTCATTTGCACAGAGAGGAAAGAACACATGTGGTGACAGCGCGTCTCTGGGCCCTATGCAGACACTGTGCATCGATCCCAGACATGGATTAGCACAAAGCTTGCACCAGATGATGTACCACAAAAGTGTGAATGTCTGCAGATTACTGTTTGCAGTCTGGGGAAGATCAAAAGCAATGAGATATACAAAATCTTCTCAAACTGTGGGACGCGTACAGTGATACATGGGCTTCTTTATTACAGGTACAGTGTTTTGATTAGAAGTGTTTCGTTCATAAATACTAGCTTTGTCCTAATTTAGAAATGTGTCTTCGTGCAAACTGGCTGATACCTGGCTCAGCTATGGTAAGGTTCCTGTTTTAGCTGCATTTATGCCTCATTTTGGTCTATTATTGAAGATGAAAGAAAGCCAAACACAAATTCTACTAAATAATGTAGCATAAATGAACCCACCAAGGAGCTATAGGCTTGAAAGATGCTTGTTAGCTAGTACTTGTGATATAAAACAGGCGCTTATAGGAGGCCAGTGTGTGTATGCCTGTGTGAAGTGAAGCGGTAAGGGTACCATATCAATTACAGTGTCTGTGCCAGCAGGCTCCTGACACTGCCTCTTCTTCATCCTCTGCCTCACTATGGGCGGTCCCTCCCTGCTACCGTGCATCCTCTCAAACTGCACCCGCTTTGTCTTCATAAAGGGGCCGATCGATACACACACACACTCGATATGAACTATGCCAAGCAAACGATAGCAGTGATTTTCCTCCCCTCTGCAGGCTACGCAAGGTTCCCTTCAGTGCCCACATAACAAGATGAGAAAAAGAAGACCGCAATGAGCATCTGCTTTCTGAAATAAAAGGCACTGATTTTGCAGGCCCTTGTTTTATTCTTGGTCTAGTTTTGGTTTAATCCTGAACAAGACATATATTTGGAAATACATTCATGTTATTTCTCCCTTCATTTAGATTAAGATGTATTTGGAAATCTATTTCTTGAAGTTGTAGGAGTAGGAGGACAAGGACATTCCTTCTGATGCCCATTAAACAGATAAGATTTAAAAAAAAATACTGCTGTGACCATCTTGTCTGCTCTCCAAAATTAAAAGCAAACATTTTGCAGACTCTACAGAAATGCATATTAAACCAGCCAAGCACACTACACCTGCCAAAAGTGTGATGGTACAAGCATCGCTATTTTTGGCAGAAACTAGATTGGAATGGGAGTTTTTGCTGGCATGATTGTTGGATGAGATGTGTACATGTTTTGTGCTCTAAACTTAAATTAAATCAGGCTAACACTAACTTGACATTTCACCTGGGTAATACCGAATGTCTGCACTGATTTATGTCAACCGTTTTACACAGGACTACTAAAGGGACCTCTACACACCTGCAGCTGAATCCACTCTGACCCACAGAGCTTAATTAACAAATCAATATAATGAGAGTTTAGTTTATACCTCTAATTTCTTCATCTTTTTCTCCATAGTGATGCGGTCAAAAGGTTCGGAGCTATCAGTTAAAGTTGTGAATGTTTTTTGAGTTGAGTCAAGCCAGTCAGAAAATGAAATGCAAAGGTTTTCTGCTTCATCGATGCTCTTCAGCTCCTCTTGAAGGTGTTTGATGGTTTCCTGAAACAAAAAGATGAGAAATGGATTAGAGATAAAACAATTAAACAAAACCTTATGCTTGCCCCATACATTTGAAACAAAGAGACAAATCATCCAACTCCTGCTGCAGCAATTGGCTATAGTGCTGATATAGTTTATACTCCAGATTATGTGTGATCGATTCTCTTTTATATGTAACTCTTTTTATGAAACATAAACCATTGGCTTGTGATGGAATCATACTATAAATGTAATAGCACAGGTTGCAAATATATGCAAATGTGCATTGTAAATACACACTGTATTTGAAACAGTACCAGTGATTTGTGACAGAAATAGCAAAATACTAAAATAGCTCTCTCATTGTAAATAGTGGTTTCCAATTCAAGGATATCTAGTATTGGCTCAAAACAACACGAGACAGATTATTAACAAAGCTTTAGACAAGGGAATATCCAGGAAATAACTCTATTCCTACTCCTTTTATCACAGTCTACAGTGGCCACAAAGGACCAAAATGTTCTGTGATCACCCATCACAGCAGAAAATATCCAGTTTCTCTTGCCCTGTCTTTCATCTGCTGAATGTCAACAGCTACTGCTACAATGACAAGAGACAAGAGAGGATTTTTTGTTCGTGTTTTTGATGCCTTATCCACTTGACTGAGCTTTTAGAGTCAATAACATGTGGATGGAGTGTGTTTTCATGTAGATTTTGACACATTATTCAGTCTAGTTGCAAATTCTGTTGTGAGACACTCCAATTAGCTGGAAATGCTGAGTGAACACCTTTTGGAGACTAGATAAAGTAGAGGTAACAGCTCCTCACCTCGCACACATATGGCCCCCACTTCACACAGCATAATTACATGAATCTACTGGGTTAGAAAAATGGTACCGTCAGACAGAACACCAGGAAAATCTGGATCAGACCTTTAGTTTAGTTCTTGTAAGCCTTACTAAACAAATGTGGTTTCGTTTCGACTGCATTCAGAGTTGATCAGTTGTCCTATAGTCCTCATTTGTACATCCTATTTCCTGGTCCTAGTTCAGTCCTAAGCTAGTCCTATTTAGTTCTGACTTCCTCATGATTCAATTTTATAGTTTGAAACAATATATGTTTATGTTTTTTTCTTTTTGTTAGATTTAGCCAAAATTTTCCCTGGTCAACCATGACCACATGTTTTCACAACACTTTAGAAAAAAGTCTGGGTCTGGAACAAGCAGATTCACCAATTTAAAAAAAAACAAAAAAAACAAAAAAACAAAAAAACAGAGGACTGAGAAACAGCACAGACTTGTGCAGAATCAATAAACTAGAAAAGTAATACATTTTATATAACTCTATGTAGGTAAAAGAAGCTTTTGTTCTGAATGTTACAAGGATATTCGAGTGGTGGGGTCTTCAGCATTTGAAAGGCATGTGCTACAAATGAGTGGTTGTGATTGACACATTAAAAATAAGGATGATTATGTGGTGCACATTATGGTAGGGTTCCAGATCCTACTGCATTTAAACAGAAAATACGAGGGACTGGCTCATAAGGAAATTATGAAGCAGCACTTGAAGACTTTGAAGTGAAAGTTTAAGAATTATAGATAAGAATGGGGTGTGAGTTTGACACCTGAGTGAATGAGGGGAAAGTGTGGAGTGGTTATTGAAGGTGTAAAAATCAATGTAGCGATGGTAAAGCTTTTCCACTTGTGGTTCTAGGTGTGAGATTGCCTTCTGTAGCGTTTAATTATAGCTTTAGCCCCAGTCCACAGGAGCCCCATTGATTTCCCTTTATTCCCCCCAGAGGAGCTGGCAAATACTGCATCTAGATCTCAGTACTGAGAACAACACAGGCCAAAGTATCAAAGCTATTTCAATAGGGCGTTACACAAACAAGCCCAAACTCTTAGGACGGAAGTCCATGGTGAGACAACTTAACCATGAGGAGACCACTGGGGCAAACAACAGGAAAGCACTTCACAGGTAAATAAGAGATAATCCACCTGTAATTTACATGATAAATCTTATTTTGTGGAATAAAGACAGAAAAATATAGATTTCACCAACCTATTGATGAATAATTCAGAAATAATTACTTTAACACATAACTGTCATTGGAAAGTGATTAGAATTAGTAGTTCTGTAATAGACTTTAAAATACTATTTTAGCTATTTTATGCATTTTTACCAATAGATGTGATCATGAGCATTATAGATACTAGGGTTGTTGTAGACTAAAGAAATCTTTGGTGGGCTTGCCAATTAATTGACTAAAAGGGAGAGCAGTGTGGCACTGGCAAAAGCTTTATTTTAAAATTATTAGGATCTTCACTGGTGTAAACAGTGTCTTCAGTGAGAAAACAGAATCTTGATAAGAGAAAAGGCAGATTATATTGTACAGTCTACAGTTAATTCACTCCATCCTTCCTACTACATATAAATCGTAACAATTATAATTAAATACTTCACTAACTAATAAAAGTTTAAATCAATGAAGACACCATTAACCATCGATTAAGTGACTTAATACTACAGAGATACTATCATATTGATAATCCTGTTAATATGACAAGCCTAACCCTTTATTTCTATTTCAAACTGTGTCTCACCTGTATGCTGAGCAGCAGGGAGTGGTAGCGGGCCGTTAGCTGCGTGGCCGTAACACTGACCCGACTGCTGATGTAAGTCTCCTCTAAAACCTGCTGGGCCAGAAGAGAAAGCCCATCCACCTCCTCCTGTCGAGTTAACGCTGCCTCTAGACACCCCTGCTCACAAGAGACACCAAACATGTATAAATTAGCATAATCAGCACACATTATTCACGATGTAATTGTCAGTTGACTTTTAGGAGTCATAGGGTTAGATATGTAAACAAATATGAAAAAAGGAGGAGTAGATAAATTTTGAAAACAATGTGAGTCAGTGCAGTGTGTTTGCTGTCTATAAATCTGCCACAGAATAATGCAGACTGTCTGACAATGTGACACTGACAGGAAGAGACTGGGAAGGGAGGAGGCCCATAGGAACATTCCCCATCCCCTACTGTTCCACTCTGAACACACAGGGCCTCAATGGCATGTACAAATACAGAAATATGTGATTCATTCTGTCACACCATGACAAGTTCATGAAGTTCAAGATGATATTTATAGCTTCAGATACATTTTACAAACACAGGAGACAAATTCTATGGATATGCTACGTTTATGAAATTGAAAAAACACATAGGAAGAATAAAAATAATTCAGTCACATAATTGTTATGCATAATCTATTTAGATGCTAAATAAATGTTTGTGAAGTATACCTAAGATTTAATAATAAATACTATACACATAAATTGTATTGTTAGGATATTGTGGAAGAAATTGTGTCTTTTGCCCATTTTGACAGGTCAAAACAGGACAAAATTTACAAAGGAAAAAGGAAAATCATTACACTCCAACAGTTTTACTTGAGCGTACAGTAATGTGTCAAGGCTTTCCTCACCTGTAGTTTCTTGAGGTGATCCTCCTTGGTTGCCCTGTCAGACCTACGATGCCTGCTTATGATTGCCACCTTCTCCATCTCCTCCATCCAATGGGCTAGACTCAGGAACTTCTGTCCCATTTTCCTCACTCTGCCTAGGGTCACTCTGAGCTGACTCTGGGTCTCCTCCAGTCGGCCCTGGTAGACGCCCCACTCCCTCTGAGCTGTGTCCAGGGCGCGGTCCTCTATCTGTGGGGCGCCCCACGGGATAACCCGCTCTCGGCTGGTCAGAACGGAGGAGAGCAAAGACTGGCCCTTTGAACAATGTTCCTGCAGGGTCTGTGAAGAAAACAAGACAACAAAGAATGCATCAAAACAGCGTCTAATGGCAGGACTACACTGATGTTTGAGCCAAAGCTGAAATTAATATGGAGAGAAGCCATTTAGTAATCTTTCTTTTTGGATTTTCTATTATAAGATTACAACTCCAGATTGCTTGCCTCAAAACATGTTAAGATAAGGATAAGAAGATGATAAGAACTTTGTTGATCTTGTAGTGGAGAAAATATTGTATTATACAAGTCTACTGAACTTTTGCAATGGGTAATGTGATATTTTAGTCATTGTGTTTATTGTCTTGTTTATAAGATGTTTAATGTGCACTGTGGGCCTAGGTTTTGGGGCTTGGGTTTCTTTTGTATTTTAAAACTATTTTAATATGTTTGTAATAAAATCTATGAAACAATAAAAGAGTAACTCCATGCATAACAGATATTGCAAACATATTTTATTATGTTATTTAGAAGTTGTTTTATGTACATTACCTGTAGCTGCTGCAATGTGCTCTCCAGAGTATCCACACTTCCTTCTGGATGGGAGAGAGTTGCTAAAGTGGCCTGCTCCTGCTCCAGCCAGTCCTCAAACACATGCAGGGCTCTCTGATACTCTTGATGAACCAAAACCAGCCCTTTGGCCTTGCTCACTGCATTCTGAAAAACAAAACACACGTATATCTATATCTATATGTATATCTATATCTATACACACACACACACACACATATATATATATATATATACATATATATGTGTGTGTGTGTGTGTGTGTGTGTGTACAATACTTTAAAACATTTTTAGAATTCATAAAAGCGTAGAATAAAGATGGATACGTACTTTGGCTTTTTCCGTGAGGCTGTTGTATCGCGACTGTAGTTGCTGGACTTCCTTATGAGTATTATAGTGTTCAGCCATATTGGATCCCTTTATGGCAATAGTTTCCAAAGGACTGCTGTGACTCAATACTTCCTCATAGAGTAGCTGGATGATTGGAAGTTAATGAGACAAAGTTATATAAGAAGCACATGTATGGTTTTTTTGTTACCACTGCTTTGTTACTCCTGGTTAAACAATGTTAATTGTTTAACCAGGTTTTGTTATGGTTTGGTCTTGCTTTAATCTTCATTGGCTTAGTTTTAGTCAATTACATGTGAACAGGTATACAATTTGCTTTGCTTTTTGCATCAATAACCTTATATTATTAATACTACCTTGGTCTTGCCCAGGTTGGCAGTCTTGTCCCTCATTTCTGAATACTGTCTGTCTGCACAGTTGAGCGTCTCCTCCACTCTGTCCATCCACTGGACAAACTGACCCACATCTTCTTGATAACTAGTCCACTGTGACAGAGCACCTTCTAGCTGACTGGTGGTTCAAGAAAAAACACATGTAACATGTCAAATATAAATGTCCTTGTAACCTTTCAACCAGGGATAATCTATAAACTGGAACTAGATACTTCCTGGTTTCATTTATCAATTAATTAACATCCAACCTTTTGCACTGGATGGAGGCGGAAAGCAGTGAGTCCCAGGAGTCCTTGAGGTCCTGAATCTGTTTACGAATGACTGGTACCCCCTCAGCGGAAGTATTTCTCTGGACTGCCTCTCCTCGTGTTAGCAGCATCTTTAGTTGGATCTCCCTTTCTTGACGAGCAGCCAGCAGTGCCTGCAGACAAAGACGAAAAAAATCTTCAAGGAAGATTCTCCTCTTAGCAAACAAAGAGAACAAATACACAAGAAAAACAGTGCATGCTGTTATGTGTCTAGACCCTTGGCTCTCACAATGTGGCAAAGCTATCACTGCACGTAGAAGGGCCACTTCTAGTTATACTTAGAAGTCTGGTTTATTATATTTAGAAGAAGCAACTTTATTGATCTCACACTAGAGAAATTCTTCTCTGCATTTAACCCATCCTGTTATTAGGAGCAGTGGGCAGCACATTACTGCGCCCGGGGACCATCTCCATGATCTTCTTGCTTCGGCTTGGTCAGGACCTAAGCTGGAGGATTTTACCTATGGTGCATGTTTTGGGTTGATGGGGGAAACCAGAGTGCCTGGAGGAAACCCACCCAGACACGGGGAGAACATGCAAACTCCACACAGAAAGGCCTGGGCGAACCTTCTTGCTGTGAAGCATGAGCGCTAGCCACTTAGCCACTCAGCTACCGTGCCGCCAAGAACTTGGGTCTTGGATTAGTAATTACTGGGATTGAGTTTATTCATCAGGTCATCATTCATTGATCTGTTTTAATCATGTTTGCTCAAAAATAGGAAAAACATATATTCTTATGGTAACTTGGCCTGGTGGTGTTACCTGCTTGTCTCCATGGAGATGGTTTAAAGGACAAGTAACGTTTTTACAATCTGGACCTTATTTTGGTGATAAAACAACGTCATTTACTCACCCATTGTACTTTGGTGCCATTTGGAGTATTTCCGGAAATTTCGGAGTTTGGCGATATCCATTTAACGTGAGTGGTCAGGGCACGCTGTTGCAGTCACCAAATAACACAAACTTTGTCACTTTTCAAATGACAAAAGTTCGGTGTGTTAGTTTACATTTTCGTTTGAGTCAAAAGTGGCCTGTAATCCGAGATCCAGTCATGGTTCCGATTGGATGACGTCATCAACGAGGACCACGCGCATGCACGCATTCGCTACTTTGCTTAGAAGACGCTCATAACTTTTCTGTTGCAAGTGAGACATGGCTGAAGATTTGGACTTCGAGACTGAAGATGACTTATTTGAATATGATGGCCGTCCCTACCCTTTTGAGCCTGAGTATATGGATGAGGAGGTATTAGAAAGAAGGAAGTGGAGACAGTTTGTGGAGCAGCAAGAACAGCCATCGGTATCACATTACTTCTCAAAATCGTGCGCTGAATCCGCTGGTCTTCGTTCTTTTCCTTTGCTGGTAAAAAATCGTCCGGACTGAAGTGGGTACTGCAAACACGATGGTCCAAACGTCTTACAGCTTTGCCTTCGGTGTTTGGGTCCATTCTCAAGGCAACTAGCCACAGCTTCAATAACTCCGGATTGTGATGAGGAAACCTGAAAACTCAACTTCGTCCAAGTTGTCATTTTGTTTTCACAACTGGGATAAAATTTATGCATGTTCGCACCATTTTGGGTTTTCTCAAAGGGAGCTGTTTTCTTCTTCTTAGCCTCTTTATGACTGTAACCAAGAGCTGAGAGCGTCATCTTATCTGCAAATCAGGTGTGAATGCACGCATGCGCACGGTCCTTGTTGATGACGTCATCCAATCGGAACCATGACTGGATCTCGGATTACAGGCCACTTTTGACTCAAACGAAAGTGTAGACTAACACATTGAACTTTTGTCATTTGAAAAGTGATAAAGTTTGTGTTATTTGGTGACTGCAATAGCGTACCCCAACCACTCACTTTAAACAGATATCGCCAAACTCCGAAATCTCCGGAAATACTCCAAATGAGACCAAAGTATAATGGGTCAGTAAATGACGTTGTTTTATCACAGAAATAAGGTCCAGATTGCAAAAATGTTACTTGTCCTTTAATGCCCTACTATGGAATATAGACAATGCAATAACATTTCCATGGAGAAAAGCAGGTTGCAAACCATCCAACAAAAAATGAGATAGTGTACAGGTTATAAAAGATGTAGATAGTTCACAGCTATACACAGATACTTACTATTATATTATGTACAATGTATGCATTCAAAGTATTAAAACAATAATACAATTGTACTTACTTCCAGCTGAAGCATCCACTCCTCCAGCACACTCTTGTCTGTGGTGGGAGAGAGGCAGGAGTTGAGGAGGCTCTGAGCCTCACTCACCCAGTCCTGAAGCTCCTTTAGGCCCTGAGAGAAAAGGCGGTGCTCCCCAACAATCCGCTCAATCCTGGAGGCTTTATCCTTTAAGATCAGGAGAAATGTATTTTAAAAACACAGTCAAGAGAACAATTAACCACACTCAAAAAAGTGACATTGCCAGAGATTCTGTATAACTAAGAACTATTAATAACTATTACTATTACTAACTATTTAGTAATTGTGTAAAATAGTCTGGTATTTAAAACTAATTAGCTGTGTCCCCATATTTGATCTGTCTATTTTTCTTTTCCTTTTTTGCTTGAGGACATCTCTGGAGATTTGCTGTCTCTAGACCAGAACAAATAACATGCATTGTTTAGAGTCAGCGGACAGACAACTTCAGAAGAACTGTCTTGAGGAGGAAAGCCGATTTTAAAATAACTGTCAAGACACGATTTAAACGTTTTTGCTTCAGTTTCTTTGGCACAGAAAGAAGTACAAGCCCTTCTAGGAGTGAAGAAGCAAAGTAAATAAACCCCATTAATCATTGTATCGGTCTTCTCCCATTGTCCCACAGTGAATAGAAAAGTGCTTGTGTGGTCAGCGTAGGGTTGCTGTATGTTATATTGAATTAATCACTACATGTACAACCAATCTAATGAGAATTTCAAAAAGGTCAGATCTTCCTGCTCTGACACAGCTCTGGCATTTCAAACCTGACCCTTAAGGTAAAGGTAAAACCACAGCATTCTGAACTTTAATATTGTAGACCTTTGCAGGGGGACATAGTGACTGCGTGCACATGGATCAATATGTATACTGTATCAATAAAATGACTGCAGATGTTGACACTTGTGTTTTATAACCTTAAGGCAAAGTGGCATGACTAATATGTTTTGAATAATAGTCAACAAGAAACAGCCTAACACTACTAAAGGGTACAAAGCCTCCTTTAAGAATTAATCATCCTTGACATATTTGCATGTTAACTTGATTTATTAATTTCCTTCAGCTCATTATGAGGACCTATGCTGGAGCGTATCCATGCAACTATGGGCCTTAGGGTGGCATATCCAAGGTTTTGTTAGTAGCTCAGCTGACAGCAAACGACAGACAGGCATCATTCACGGTGAGAAGGAATTCAGAGTCACATACATGTATTTGTACAACAGAAGAAAGTTGAGATCCACAGTAACATCTGAAGAACATTCAAATACCATGCAGGCATAAAGCACATCTCTGTTTGTAATTGTATTTCCAAATGTTAAAATTAAAGGGGATATATGATGTAAAACAAACTTTTATGAGCTTCTCACCAAGTTACTATTGTTTGCCATCATCATTAAGTTAATCACAGCTGTATATTTATTGATTCATGTAAGTTAAAGTAATACTGCATTGTCCTGCATTCAATCAGTTCTGTTCTGGAAAGAATGTCAGTGGATGTTTTAGACCAATATTAGTTTTCACAATGTAAAAATATGATCTGCATGAGTTTCATGCTAAATGGCATAATATGTCTTCTGTAATGTATAAAAAGGTATAGAGAATATTAAATAACCACTCGACAGAAGCTCATCACTGCAACAAGTTTTTAAGGCCAGGTCATGTTTGTGGTTCTCGAACAGTTTACCTGGATAAATAAAGGTTAAATAAATAAAAATAAAAATAAAGATAAGATAATCCTTTATTGTCTCCCATGGCAGAAATGTGCCTTAACATAGAGAAAAGACATCTCAGCAACATACCCATGCAAACATCCACCACTGAACATAAATAAATAAGACACCAAGAAAAGTGTAATACACCATCAGGGGACCTTTAAGTCACTCTAATCACCCCCTTTAATGTATGCAACATATAGAAAGAATATGTAAAGTTATTTAAGCATGCATATTTTCCAATATCATTAATGGACAACAGGCACAGGTTACACAATGAAAGCGCTACTACCTTGGCCAAGTTGCTGAGTGCCAGGTATTGTGCAGAGAGCTGGGACACTCGATGGACAAAGCCTTTGCCCGCGGCCTGTCCCTCCCACAAACGATGAGCGCTCTCCCTCAGTCTGGTCAGCTCCGCCTCCCGGCCGGACAGCTCCTCCAGCACACACTGAGCCAGCGGGAAGCACATAAAGAAGATGAGAATGGAGAAATAAAGGCGATAGGATTCAGGTGAGACAAGAGAGATGGATTAAAAAGGAGGAAATGAACCACAACATTGAGGGTAGTTATGGGCAAGCATCAGGAACAGTGGTGTCTTGGGAAATATAAAAGATGAAATAATATTGTGAAGGTCAAAATGATGGGTAATGGGCACAAAGGATGCAGGAGTGGTATGTAACCAAAGCAATAAGAAGGCATATAAACAGTTAACATTCAGACAGGTTGAAGTCAAGTTTTAAATGTAAGTCATTTTGTTACTTAAAAAAGGATATTATCTTTAATTTAGCATAAAAACCTTACACTTTAAGGGAGTAGAAAAGGGAATGAAAAAATCACAGGGAGTACAAAATCAAACACTGCATACAAACAGGTTTTCAACACTTAACAACACAAGCAGAATTGGTTCCAGAAACAAAAAAACGGAAATTACAGTAAAAGGTTGTGGATAATGATTTGCCAACACATTGCCAACACATTTTAGGTCCAAAGACTAAAGCCTTATTGTACTGTATTGTATTTCAGGTGATGGGGGAGACATGTAATTGCTTTGAGAGCAGACAAGAGACAAAAAGGAGAAGTGCTACAGCGGGTAACACAGTAAATACAAAAATAGCAACAATGATAAGCACCGCGCTTAGAGATGGGCTTGATATATTTTTCCTTTTGTCAGTTTTATCTTTTTAATGCTCGTCCGTCGCCTGTCCTCTTTTTGTCTCCCTCAGACACAAGCTGTTATCACACCCTGAAAAGGCCTTTTAGCAACGCAGCGCTTCAGCTGTGACAGACAGAGAATTAATTAGATTTCTGGACTTTCCCACTGACTATTGTGTCAAGGCATTGCTCCATTTTGATCCAGTGGTGCTCGACAAATGTAATTCGGCCCTGCTGTTTAATCAGTTGATTTGAGATTGTACTTAAGAGAGGGATATCTGATGAAGAGTGTCAGATACAGAGCCTTCTCAGAGAGTCAGGAAAAATATGACTAATGTTAATTTTGCAAAAGGATGTACTTATTCAAAACAGCAAACTGTAAAAAGGTCTTTGGTAGGAAGTAACAAAAGACACTGATCAATTTGAATTGCAGTAAATGTAGTTTTACATTATGTGACAAAATCAACCAATATAATGCAAATCAACCAATGTAATGCAATGATCTGGAATGAAACAGCAAAACCATCTTAAGAGCATCATATATGAAACTAATATACAGCACTTATTACCTGCAATTTGGTAAGCTCCTCTCTCTTAGCAGACAGGTCGTGAAGGCGGGTGCTGCTCTCTTGAACTTTGACCTCAGTGTTGCTCAGCCAGTCCTGCAGTGGCTCTGCACTTGCCTCAAACTCTGTCATCTGAGCTTGCAGGTTCTGGGGATACCATACAATTATAATCAATCATAATCAGGGCTAAATTTGTTTGGAGGACATCACTGTTTTTTTTTTAAACACTTTAGGCAAACCAGAAAAGTGGGTTTCTTCATACTGACTGACTTCCAATGAGTACAGGGGGTCCTCGGGTTACGACGGTCTCGGGTTACGACGTTTCGTGGTTACGAACGCGCCCCCATTAAAAAAAATATGTATATATTACGCGTCATTCCGTCTTACACGGTTTAGCGTGGTAAAAGATGTAAACAAACGCACGCGGCGCGCGGCGCACGGCGGAAGAATACGCTCTGTTGTGGTTGTAGGGAGAAGAAGACAGCCTCGTGTGCGTGTCCAATGTGGGCGGAAGTACCTGATGTGGGCTCTGATCTGCTCCTATGAAAGCGGCAGTGATAAACAAGCATCGTAGTGGTCTAATTATTGAGATGGAAAGGTTATTGGTGCTTTGGTTGGAAGATCAAAGGCAAAATCCGGTTTACGACGAAATTCGGGTTACGACGCGTCTTAAGAACGGATCAACGTCGTAACCCGAGGACTCCCTGTATACACAAAAAAAGGGTTTTACTGTATAAACATGCAGTATTCATTTCTTTTTTTGAAAGAGAAATACAAAAGTCAAAATGAGGATTGCACAGAGGCATTGTTGACATTTTTTACATATTTTCCTTTAGGTCACACATTTTCATTTGCTGGTAATGAGACATACAGGAATACCATACTATGCACTGCCTGGAGGCATGGGAGTAAAACTCATTTCTGCATATACAGTATTCACAACAATCTTTGTACTTTGTAATCTATGTACTTAACATTATCTACAATCATTCATCCTCAAAGAGAAACAAAATAAGATGTGATTATAAACAGGAACATGTTTAAAAGACATATTATAGTGAGAGTCAATAGGCCAAGATGGACAGTAAGGCTGATGACTCTTCTATCCAACTGCAATTTAAATGTCTTACACAAGTCCATACCGTTATTTAATTTCTCATTTTACATGTTTGGTCATTCCTTTCAATTTAACATGCTAAGTGGTTCATGTGTTTTATATGAGTTACATGGGCTGTACATTGCAACATTAACCTCAAATGGTTGATATAACTCAAGTGCAGCATACTGTAAGTAGCTCCATATAATTCAAAGTGACTGTTAATGCTAAATAAATAAGCAGTGTACCAACCTTGAGAGCATCTTCCCTCACTTGTAAGTTATTCATCAGGCTCTTCCAGTCATCCCGCGTGCCCTCCACCTTAGCCTTGATCCCCTCCACTCTGTCTTTGGACACCACTGCCATGAGCAGCTCCCCACTGGCCCCCACAGTGCTCAGCCTGGCCTGACCATGCTCCCTGTCACTCAGAAACTCCTGTGGGGGAAAAAGGACAAAAGGACCTGTCACAGAGAGGCAGCAACACTCACAATAGGACTGGAGTGAGAAGGTGGCAAGGCAAAAAACTAGACTTGACAACAAAGATCACAAGAAAGATCATTTTTATGTGTAATATAAACAGTGGTACAGTACACAGTTCACTACAATTATCCATACTTAGTTGCAAATGGCAAATGTCCAAAGAAAAAATTAAGAAATGTTGCATGATAGTCCTGGATGTCTCTTCCCAATCTTCACCCAATTTCACACTTATATGAATCAAAACTTGAACCTGGAGCCTTTTTATTGGAGACAAGTCAAGTATCATATTACCACACCATAAAATTATTATACTAAGTATGCAACGATACAGTTTTATTGTGTGTCTACCAAAATATGGAATGATTGCACAATTACTGAGCTGGAGTAGTGACATATGTGTGTATTGAGTCAGTCATGTGTATTCAATTTTGAGGGTTGTATTGCGCTATTTGATATTATGATATATTGTTGCATTATACTAGCCCCATTTTCAGTTAAACACTACATGGCTATACAATGTCGAGATGTTATCTGAAATTTGTAATTTAGAGAAACTCATGAAGTACGCTTGCTTGTTGTTAATTTTACAGGAGTTTATTTAAAGGGCCCATATTACGCTATTTTCTGATCTATATTATAATGTTGTTTCCTCATCCCAAACATACCCGGGGTTGTGCTTTGTTTCTTTCACACATGTTTAATACAAAAACCATAGACTGTGTATATAACTGGACATAGCAAACACACTAGCCACCATGTTCCAAATAGGAAGTTTGTATACAGGCTGTTCTGGCTCCTTCTGACCCAGGCTCCCATTGACTTACATTGGAATATTGTCGCCCCTCTCTCTGTAACTGCTGCTGCGAACCTCATCATTTTGGTCTTTAAATGTTTGTATTAACCCGCTCTACATGATCTTAGTGGGGGGGTTTTTCAGCTATTTTGTCTGTTTCAAAAATCCTATTCATAATACAGAGTCTGGCTCCAAATTTGCCACTTTAACCTCTAACATCATGAGCTTCATTAGACTGAAGTGGAACGTTATGGGTGACACACACTCACTTAATCCACTTCTTTATACAGTCTATGACACAAACCCTGCATATTTACACTGAGGACACCCTCCAATGTGTTCTTAAACTCCATACACCTTCGCTAGAATAATTTGGACCTCAAATGAACAAAAGGTAAAAAGATAGTTCTTAACTTGAAAATTACTGCTTCATGACATCACAAGGTGAAACAGATCATTTTGAGCTTTGGAAATGTAGACAGAATAATAACGCAACATTACAAAATGTGAATGAAACAAAACACAACTCCAGGTATGTTTTTGAGGAGCTAACAACATTATAACATGGCTTAAAACTTACAATAGTACATTTTTCATAATATAAGTAAGTAATATAGCATGCAGAAAACTCTACAGGGGTTGGTGGTGAGAAAGAGGCAGACAGGTAAAATGAGCTTGCATGGAACATGCTTTTTACATTGCTCGTTTCTAACCACCCACAGAAACACACAACATCCACACGCAGCCCACGCCTACTGCCCCCTCCCTCTCTCTCGCTGCCCTTCTCCCCTCCCTCCCAGAACCAAGCCAATGACAGTAACGCAGCAGGGACCACTCCACCATCTGTGCAGTCAGCAACATCACTGAGACATGCCGTGATCGCACCATACACACACACTGTTTTGAGACAGCTTCAAACAAATAAACCAATGTGCATCCTCGACATTCTTCATCATTCTTTTGTCTCTTTATGCTCTCTGTGTGTTCTCCTTCATTGACTCTTTTTCACACTCCCACTGCTAGTGTAACTGTATACCCCAATTAACCACGGCACATTGGTTACCCTCAGCCCCTCCCACTTCTCAGGCCCTCCTGGAGGTCAGCCATGTGGAAACATTGTTCCACATTCTTCACCAAGTCAATAATAAATAAAACATACCCGCCTCTGTATTTCTGAACCACTTCACTGCCGTACAATTTATGAGACTGTCTCTTATTGTCAAAGTTTATGGGAGAATGACAAAAAAACTATATAAAACTGTAAAATGTTGCCTTTTTTGACATGCTTTAGACAAGCCAGAAAAGTGTTTTTCGTCATACTGATTTCTTCTGGTGACACACCAATGAGAACACACAAACAAACTTACACTTCACCAGGGGTTCACCATATTTGCAAATGTCAGTGTTCATTCATTAAAAAGGAAATTTAAAAAAATCTAATTTGTTTTAGAGTTAATAGAACTTTTTCTTTGTTTTAACATATTTTTCTTTGGGTCACACATTTTAATTTTTGCTGAAATACATAGACATACAGCAATACTATCCAATACTATGCACTGAGGCATGAGAGTAGAATTAATTTCTGCATATACTGTACTGCATATACAACAATCTTTACTCAGTAATCTCTGTACTTAACATTATCTACCATCAGTTGGTGCTAGTAAAGTAAACGGTGGAATGGCCAAGTGTTTAAGATAGTAATTAACTGTCTAGTGCTGTGGACATCCGCCTTAATGGACAACTCCTGAGTTGTAGCCAGGGCCCTGGGGCGCACTAAAGAGGCTGCCAGACTGTTACACCTGCCAGCTTCTCACCAAAACCAATTCTTAGACAGAGACACACACTGCTTTTATGCAGAAGATCCCTGCTGCTGAGCTTTCTCTTATCCTGTTTGGCCAAGTGCCCTTTTTCAGCTTATCCAGCCTGGGGCAGACCCACCACTCTAACATGCCCACTGGAGGGCACTCAACAGTGGGCATGTCAATACAGTCAACCCCTTGAGCTAATGCTGATGCTAATGCTAAGCAGATTGATTTTACATCTATTATGACATTTAACTTTAAGCTATTTTCTTTATGCTTGCAATCTGTTTAAGTGGGACCAATTTGTAAAAAGATTCTTTCTTTGTGGCTTGCCCCTGTTGCTTCCCTTCCTGTATTCATTGGTTTTAGGCAAAGATGTAAATAACAAATTGATTAAGTTATACGAATTGTGATAATAGCAAATATCAATATACTGGTTGTAACCTATTCAACTACTGCAACTTCTTAATTGCACTGTGACCACATAACTGTAATTGGGTACTTACTTGTATTCTCTGTAAGGCAGTGAAGGCCTCGGCAACACTTTGAGGCACATCAAAACATTTGGCTGTGCTGATTTTGGCGTTGACCAACCATTGCTGAAAGTCTCGCAAAGCTGCTCTGAACCGCTGCTCCAACAAGCGCTCCTTGTTTTGACACTCCCTGGATGCACGCAGACTCAAGCTGATGAAGAGGAACAAGAACACCCATTAAGAATGACAGGGCCACATGAAAATTCACTCTGACAACACAATGCTGCATGTCTCCCATGTGTTACCGAACAAACAAAAATGACAGAGGAGGAGGGGGTATTGGGAACGGTGCAGGTGGAGCAATGGCAAGGTGGGTGAAGTGGAAAAATCAGTCGGGGCAAACAGAGAGAGAGAGAGAGAGAGAAAGAGAGAGAGAGAGAGAGAGAGAGAAAGAGAGAGAGAGAGAGAGAGAGAGAAAAGATGAGAGGGAGAGAAAGTGGGGGATGGGGTGGAGTGGGGTACAGAGTGTGATGGGGGTTGAGAGGCAGCATATGACTGAGGCGAGAGTTCACAAGGGCAACAAGACAGACACAACCTCACATGACAGGCAGTTGGATGACGAGTCATATACTAAAGAACTGTAACCTATAGGTAGAAATATTATGTAAATGAGTCATTATTTGAAGGTACATTGTGCATTTTAATATTGAGAGGGCACATGTTCATATCCGGCTATACAACAGTATGTGTGACATTCTTTGCTTTTACAACCTGTGGCAATCTTTACCAAACATATTCCATTTACTTTGCATCATCCACTCTTCCTGACAGGTGAATTTAAATAATTAAATTCAGGTGTAGCTCAGAAGAATCTAATTATTATCAAAGTTAACAAATGTGTAGTGATTTTCTATTGTCAAATTTTCCCAACCCTTTATTGTATGTATTGTATCAATCAATGATGAATGATTATACTGTGTTGTGGGCCTACTGTCCAAACAGTGCCTTAACCCAAGCTGTTATGCAACTGGAGGCTCCACTCAGAGACACATGTGTCAGACAATGAGCAGTTTTCATAGATTCCATCATTTTATTTCAGTGGTTGTGCAGCAAATCATGTATTCAGGCTTTGACTTGTAAAACAGAATGGTTTTAGCCAGTGTAGTTTACAAATTCACTTTTGTTTTAAGTCTGCCTAAAGGGGCAATTCAGATTTGATCAATTAATCTGCAGGAAAACATGTCATTTTAATATTGCCCATCATAATGAGGGTTCTTGTAATGTCCTAATGGACTGAAATAGTTACCATTTAATGTCACATCCATCATCTAACTACTCCGTCTATCTAAAAAAGACAGAAAAGACTGACCTATTTTCATGGCCTAAGAAATATACAATGAAATACCAGAACGAAAATGCAGAACAGTAACAGATTTCACAGTGGGTAGAGGTTTGATGGTTGGGGGTTGTCAGTAAAGGTTAAATGAGGGTTGAAGGGGCAGATTGTGACCTTCAACCTTGTAACTTAAAAAAAAAAAAAAACATGCACCAGGGACTACAGGTGGAAATTTGCTCTAGTGCTACAACCTGGCACAATGCATCTCTCCTTTTTATTATTAATGTAGATTGTGCACTGTTCCTGCCTCATAAATATACTAAATAAATAAAAATAAACAAAAAAGGAAAGGGTGATACTAAGAACACCAGCTGTTTTAGCAAGAGTTAACTGTCAAAAGAGAGGATAAAAACAACCACCTCCTGTACCAGCCATCGTCTAAACACACACACACCTCCGCACATACACCCCAGAGTTTTAATGAAGCAATGAGGGCATGAAAGGGTAACACGTTGAGAAGTGCACTGGGAATAGGAGAAGCACTTTTTTCTGCTGTGACGGTGAAAATCTGGCATGTGTTAAGATCTAAGAGGGGGAGATACAGAGCCCCGTTTTCTCTCCCGGTTCTTGTCTTATGTGTCTTTAGATCATGGAGTTTAGTGCAAGAATAGAAAGAGCAAACAGGCAAAGCTATTCCAAGATTTTCTAAAAGACCTAAAGCATATCCTAAATAAAGTCATCACAATATATATGTTAATGAGCCAACCCTCCCAATAGTAAAAATAATAAACAGTGTAGACACCTACTCACGAGTACATATGATAAACATTAAGACAAAAATATAGCTAATATGACATTGAACTGTAAGTCATTATAGCAATAGTTTACATAGGCCTAAAAATACACAAAATACACGGGGGAACGAAAGCTATTTTCTCTCCTCTAAGGACCCTCTTTAAATTGGCTTCACTTAAGGTAACTGTCAATAAAGTTTGCCATGTGAAATTGCAACTTAGCAACCCACGATAATGCAATGTAATAGACAATGACAAATAATTCATCTGTATGAAAGCCATGACTAAATGTGCATTTAAGATTGTGCAGTTGCTTTGCTTTTTCTGTAAACATGCAGCCACTAAATGAATCCAGGCCCAGAAGAAGGCAATTAGTGTGTATTAAGTAACCCAAACAACATGCAGCACAAAAGCATGATTAAAAACTATTCTAATTTCTTTTATTTTCTCAAATTTCCCAAGTACCATTGCAGTAAAAAAGGAGTAAAGAAGAGGTAAACTACAGTAAGGTAACAGTGAGAGCAAAGGATGATGGCTATATTCTCCTTAGCAACTGGTGGCTGTTCTGTGCAGCTTTTACCTTTGACCTTTGCCTGGACGTCAGAAGTCTTTGAAGAGGGAGCAGACACAAGCAGCTAGTAAATCAGATGGCCCTGCCCTATTTAGAGAGAGTGTTTCTCTTCCCCTGTTGTGATTTGGGTAATTACTTGCTGTGTTTATAAATGAATGGGGATGAGCGCTCAGCAAGATCCAATTATAGGGAATACAATTCAAGAAATAGCAGTAATAGAAGTCCCAGTATAGCCAGTGAGATTGTTAGATGGTGATGTTCAGTACATTTAATGCATAATGACATCTATAATATTATGCAGTAAAACTAATAAATATTTAAGGGATTATACTAGTATAAAATAAAGTATGACACTATATTCATTTATGGGTTACATAGATTTGTAATGCATCAGGCAGGTATGCTGAACTTTTATTGAGTTCTCAGACATTGTAGTTTGGGTACAGACAGATCCCCAAAACATAACTGCCAGTAATGCCACAATGCCATACACATACACATACACCACATAGCTGAACTACCACATCTTATGACACTTCACGGAAACCACCAAAACAATGTTAGTCACATTTTAGAATAGAAGTCTTATTTAAGCTTGTCATAACCAACAGCAGTAATGCTATATATAGTAAATATGCAAATGAAATAATCACATTATATAGTAGTATAGACATAGATACAAACCAAAACAAATTCAACTAGCACAGACCCTCAGCTCTTACCTGTTGTGCTGCTTGATCAGTGCAGTCACCCGGTCCGACTGGGAGCTGATGTCTCTGGAGTACCGCACCAGGTCGTTCAGTTGGCTTTTCAACTTCTCTGCCATGGGCTCGGCACTCTGCAAGCCCTCCAGTATCTCCTAAACAACACATACACACCAAACATGACTTGTCAAGAAGAGATGTATCAGCAAAGGATCTGTATGTAGCTGCTACAAACTCTGCTACATTCGCACCCCTCTCTCTCTGAGCTAACATACTCACAGCTAGTCTTGTACAATAGCATTTCTGTTCCTCTTTGCTGACAGGAAGGAGCAGTGGATAACGCTCTCCCGCTCACATTCTGCTGCCAAACATGGTTGAAAATCTTCCCCATGAAATATGAACAAGCTCTGTTCCTGACGTCGCACCAATAACCAGTGTTCCCCTCCCTATCGTCTTCTCCGTGGACTCGTTGCTGCGTTTCCTCTCTCTCTCCACCTACTCCTGCTCTGTTACTTTCTCTCCACCCTCCTCCTCCCCCCTTCTACACCACTTATTTTCTTCGCCGGTTCTCCCTGTGGAATTCATCTGTCAGAGCTTACACAGATGCGCGGTGGTTCAAAAGCGCGTAAACGGTGCTCAAATAAGGCTGGACATAGGAAGGAGAGAGGGAAGAGGAGAGAGAAACGAGGAGGAGGAGACAGGCTCCACCTCTGTTTGCCTAAAGAGAAACAAATTGAGGCATAGCAGAGAAAGTCATGGTCCAAAGAAACCCAGGAGAGAGAGAGAGATATGGGGGTGGGCACACTGGTTTGACACCAGCATTACAAAGACTGTTAAAAAGACTGTTACAATGTAAATATCCTTTCGAGGTAGACAACACAGCTGCAGGGGGAAGGTTGGAGATCATCTAAGAAACAACCCCTGCAGCCAAGAAAGCCATCACTGTTGAGTCCAAACAAGCCAGTGCTCATACAAGGGCACGAACAGACACACTGTTTGGGGGCAAAAGATAAACAAAAAACAAAAGGACAGAGGGAGGTGCAGCAAATGAGGAGAAATGAGGAAATACTGATGGGATTGTAGCTGTCACTGCCACATCGTCCCACTAAAGCTGATTTAAAAACTAATCTGGTTTTGGGATTTACAAATAGAATGGATAATTACTGACAGAAAGAGAAAGGGAATGTATGTCTGTGCAGTGTCAGTGTTTGTATTTTTCATTAGGATTTTTTTTTTCATAATTGCACTGCAGCTGTCATAATCGTGAATTACCATGTAATTGTTTTCCACATATTAGTTAACTTCTACCATTGTTTGAGTTTTAAAACTCTAAAACACTATGCAAATATCTTTCATTCTATTGTAACTTTTTAAAACAGACAAATAATACAACTACCCTACTATGTAAACTTACCTTAGCGAGCTGCCAGCCCTCCACGGCCTCCTCGCCACTGCTCTGCCCCTCTGCTTTGATCAGCTCCTGGCTCCACCCCCTCAGCCTGAGGTCCAGCTCCTTCAGTTCCTGTTCCAGTCGGGCCACCAGACCCTTGTATGCTTCTTCTGAAGCTGCAGCAGAAGCAAGAGCCCCTTCTAGACTGTCCCTGGCCCTCAGTGCGGCCCCCTCCCATTGCTCCAGAGCCTGTGACAGCGCCCCCAGTTGGCGGTCCATGGCCTCGCAGCCTCCAGCCGCTGTATGCTCTGCTGTGGTCGCAGCACTGCGGCGCACGTGGCTGAGGCGCTCGCGGCCCTCCAACAGACGGCTCTCCACTCGCTCCTGAAGAAACATGGGAAGACTAAGTTGCTACGGAAACCGTGTCTACGGAAACGGCCATCACTGATGTGATTCTATTTAAAGTTACATAATAGACCACTTGTTTGTGTCTCTAGTTTTATTGCTTTCAAAAACATACATTGATGTTAGTTTAATTTGATATAATGCCCTTGTATATAAATTGTTAACTTCTTTGAAATCTATTTCAGCACTGATTTATTATTCAGAGTGGAAAGATAACACTTCGAAATCAGAAGGTGTGAAGAGCTAACACTGAGATGTGCCACATAAATCTGATCAAAAGATTAGAGCAGAAGGAAAACAGCTCCAGATCATTTTAGCATGCACATGTTGTGTACAAAGATGGGAAAACTGACACCCAAACACTTATATTTTTCAAATCTAAATGATGCAAGCATGCAGGCATAAATCCATAAAAATGTATTCTGCTTCTTAACAGCACTTATTATTATATGACAATTCGTTGTGTGAAATACAACGAAATAATAAATAATGTCAGTCAATATTTACTCACATATTTGCTCTAGTAATAATTACTAACAGTAATAATAATACTAATAATAATAATACCATCACTTTTTTACTTTCATAACTCAAATGGACAGTCTTATCTGACTGCTGTTTGATCTTTTCAGTGGTATTTTAGCAAAACTCCACACGCAGTTTCCATAGGAACACATGGGTGACTTTTCACACATACTCTGTGAAAATCTGTGAATTTCCCTTGGAGAGGTGATAATTCAGCTACACATTTTCCATTTGTTTCAATCCTTTTGTCTTTGTACAATACTACCTATATATGCAAATTACTATATGCATCCAATTACGGGTTATGTGTGTCATCTAAGTTGTCATTTTGAGTCCAGTCATCTTTTACAAATGGCTAAAAGACTTCTTTCAATATACCATTTATAAATCAAATATTTATTTTTCCTTACCCTGACTTCAGAGAGCTTCTTTTTGATAGAGGTAGAATCTCCAGATGTATCAGACCAGTGCTGTAGCTCCTCTCCACTTGTCATGAGCCAGTCTGTCAGCTCTCGAACTGACTCCAGATACTCCTGATGCTCCAGCACTATGCTCTGGGCAAGACTAACCCTCCCCTACAACAATAAGTACATATATAGTACAATGTTACATTTAATTTCATTAATTAAATGTGTTACAAATCTGTATATTTCATACCTCCACCAGAGCTGTAAGGTCATCAAACTGCACCTGTAGCTGGGTACGGGCCCCATGATTGAAGCTTGCATCTCCAGTCTTCTTGAAGAGCTCCCGGGCTTTCTCTTCCAGGCTGGACAGTGCCACCTGGTGGTCTTCGAGATCAGCCAGCAGGGCTCTGAGTCTGTCCAGCTGAGCAGCCTTTTCTCTGGGCCCGGGCTGCGGGGTGAGGGGTGCACTCACTTGCCGCTCCAGAGCCTCCATCCAGCACCGCAACTGGTTCGCACTGTCCAAATATCCACTCCATTGGGACACAGTCCACTCCAAACGGCTAAACACATAATTAAATTATTCAAATTAATCCAGAAAATGTGCTCACTTTTTCTTTTACAAATGGAGTGAAACAACTCAATATTTTAGCATATTTATATTAATCCTATTGTTATGATATACGGTTAATTGGAGGCAAATACTAACTGCCGTATTTCCACACATACGTACATAAGGATCCAGCCATGTGCATACATGATTCTCCTGTTACCCTCTCCTCTTGTCTGCTCTTAAAAGACCCCTGTGTAATTTAATGGACACCTCAACTGTGTAATTACACTTATTTTAACTCATTACACTGTCTGTAATGAGTTAAAATTTTCATTGAAATCACAATTACTCCATTAAAAACCCAGGCATAAACACACAGACAGACGGAGCATCCAGATACACCGTTGTGCTCTGACACATCTATTATAGTTACAAAATTAGACAAATAGTCCTCATTATGTATTTAACCTATTTATGATTAATGACATTCAGGTATCAGTTTATTATGATAGAGGTGACCTGTTCGCTTGTGAGAGGAGTCTTCACACACATTACAGAAGAGGCATCGTCAGAGGTGTATTTCATATAGAGAACCAGATTAGAATATCAAACAGTGCGTGAAAAGTCCCTCAGTCGTCCAGGTAGAATCCATGATCAAAGGAGAAGTTCAATTTGTCAACTGGACAAAGTTTGTTTGGTTGAAAACGTTTCGCCGCTCATCCGAGAGGCTTCGTCAGAGCTGACGAAGCCTCTCGGATGAGCGGCGAAACGTTTTCTCAAATTGACAAATTGAACTTCTCCTTTGATCAATATCAAACAGTGTACAAACAGTACCTGTGGCAGCTCATGGCAGTGACCAACAGAGTGGCCCAAGCATCCTCCACTTCCTGAAGCTGAGAACTGACCACTTCCTGTCCAGAAGCCCCATAACTGCGCAGAGCAAGCTCACCCTTCCCCATGGCCATGTTTAGCTTCACTTCTCCCTCTCCCTTCAAAAGCAGGATATCCTGGCAAAACAAAGCAAGTCAAAACGAGTAATTAGATCATTTCTACTGTAAGGACATTACATACACAGCAAAATGACATGGTTAAATAGATATAGAAAAAAAAGGCTCACTCACCTGCACAGTCTCCAGTCTCTGCTCCAGCTGATCTTTGGTGCCCATGGTGCTGTCCGCTGTCCCGAGTCTCTCCTGGATCTCCTCCAGCCAGGCCCACACCCCCTGGAGGGTCTCTGCAAAGGCCTGGCTCTCTTGGCAGCATTTGAGTCTCTCTCTGGCTGCCTTCAGCAGAGACTGGTGCTCCATATGGAGCTGTCCAGTCACTCTGACCTCTCCCCCTGACCCCCTTCCGGCTTCTGATAAGGACTGTGCCTCCTGACACAGTTGTTCAATGGACTCCCTTTTAAAAGAAAAAAAAAAACAATAACACTATGACTTTCTGCCTACTGTGGCGCACACTTGCCCCATACTAATGTTAGACCTACCGTCTTTCCAGCAGCTCATTGTGAACTCTCTCTACGTTCTCTAGCTCCTCTGCAGTGTCAGGGGCACCCTGCTGTCCTTCATCTCTATGAACAGGCTCACACTTCAGGCTGAGCTCCATCTGCTTCAGCCAGTCTCTTATATGCACCACACTGTCATCAAAACTGCAGGAAAAATATTGTTTGCTATCAAATTAGTCTTTCCACTACCACAGAAGAGTACACCACAGAAGGCTTACTTTTTTAAGAGGTCAATAGCATCTTCCAGATCTTGTTGGCATTGGGAACAGTTGTCTAAGTAGTTCTTCCACTCCTTCTGGCAGGATGAAAGATGGTCCTGGACTTGAGCAGCTGCAGCTTTTGAAAGGTGATGCTGAAGCCTCTCAGCCTCCTCAGAAACCTGACACAGACGTCTCTCTTCCTGTGCCGTCTGCTCCCCTAATACCTGAAGAAGAAGCAATGGTCACCTATGGCTTTACAGCCCATTTACAAAACTATATGTCATTTTCTGAATGTTCAGATGAATATATTTACAGATATGACAATGGCGTAATGCAGATATATGAAAATATATTGTAACTGTACCGTTAGCCTGTGCAACTTTGCGTTTAGGACAGCAGCATCTCCAGACTGGTTACACCACTCTTTCAACTCAGAGTTTTGATTTGCAAGCCAGGAGCGCAAGTCTTTGACAAGCTCTGTTTCAAAAAAAAAAAAAGAGGCAGACAATAGCTCAAAAACAACAATATGAGCATATAATGGGCAGTTCAAGTTGTCAGTTAAGCCAAAAGTAAATATACAAAAACTAAAATGAGAAGAAAGAAGGTGGGAGGTGTAGGAGGGGCCATGCTGTGCAGCTGTGGGTTGTCATGGCTACAACTCCCCTGGGACAGATGTGAAAAGAGTAGTCGCTTTTTGAAGTTCAGGTGTGTTTTGGAGCAAAGGAAGTGCGCTGGCACCCTCAACTGTGTGTGTCAGAGGAGAGTGGCTTATAGTGGGTGGACTGAACAAGTCAACAATGGCCATCAAAACTGCCTAAAAGATTTGTTAGGAGCAGATTCTCCATTTTCCTCAAGTTCCTCTTGTCTCATATTTCTTCATACAAACACACACACGCATGCACGCACACACGTACACACACACGCACACACACACACACACACACACACACACGCACACACATATCATATTTTCATCATATTTTTGGACATAAGAATGTTTATGTCAATTTTCTGGAGACTAATCCTAACCTTAACCATAGTTACTACTTACAACCCATTATTGGAATATTTAAATCAGGTTGTTGATGTAAAAATAAAGGATTTGCATCATGGGAATATGATTGACACACACAGTGTCTTACCATTAAAGTGAATCTGTAGTTCATCCTGAAGACTTCCTTTGGTCTTGGCACAGCGCTGAGCCACTGTATCTGTTCGTTTAGTAATAGATGTGAGATCAGAAGAGAGACGGGACAGCTCCTCAGAGGGATGAGACCTACAAAGTGCACTCAGGGCATCCCGGGCAGAGTCCATGTCTGTCCTCTGCTGCTGCAATACACTCTGTAAGCCCTATAAACCATGACAATTACCATTAACTGATTGTTTTATAGCTTTATTTTAACTTACAACTTTACATACCTTCAATGTACCCATGTCTTCCAGAGATGCAGCATCATTCAGATCGGATAAGGAACACTCGGCAGCTTCAAGCCGCTCAGTCATTTGGGACATGAGGTCCTCCAGTCTCTGTTTCTGGAAACTAAAGTAGGTCAGCGTGTGTTTGGCCTGGTTGTACACCTCCTGAACATGGGCCATTTTCTTTCTCAGGTCAGATTCAAGAACCTAAAAATAAGAAAATAGGTTTATGATCAATGCAAAAATAATGAACAACATTTTCTCTTATAGTATGGTGTACTCATATAGGATTAAAATTATGACCATGGGATGTGATTCTCCTGAAAGTGGATTTGTCCTCTTTCAGTCAGTAGGTATAAATTCAATGTCCACCTCTTTTAAGGACCATTGAGAGATTGTGTTATAATTGGTTTGACAGAATAGAGAAGAGCGAAAAACACAGAATGGTAAACAACATGTCTAGACATGTTTATGTTTCTGCCTCATTTGAACAACATTTTCTGTTATAGTATGGTGTACTCATATAGGATTACGGTTTTTGGGCAGTGTATATCTTGGGTAATCTTATGATTGACAAAGACACTTACATAATGTAGGTATTTATAAATAAGCCTTAATCAGCCTTAATAAAGCAGGAACAAATAATTTATTAAGAATGAACACTAACGTAACTGACTAGTACTTAAGGGATTAAGGTATTAATTAAATAGCTACTAAGGAATAATCATTCTTAATAAACTATTTGCTCATTATGAATTAAGTTTTCGGCATAAATAAGTGTAGGTTTTATAAAGGTTTACCCAATTTTTCTTTGTTCTTTTATCTGTATTATAACATATACCCAGGGGCATAACATTGTACCCAACTGAAACATACTATATAACTCTCATATTCAGATTCCATTCTGTGTGTATCTTTTTTAGACTCACCTGCATCTGTAATGGGGTTTCCTGCAGCTTGGCCCTCTCCTTCAGCTCTGTCACTCGCTCCTGCAGTGAGTCCAGGCTCTGCTCTCTTTTCTCCACCTGTGCCTGTGGGACCAACATCGGAGGATTTCAGTCAAATCACTCACTGTGAACCTTTAATGAACAATGCCACTGCACAACCATTAGTCCCCTCGATCTTGTACTGACCTGAAATGCTGTAAGATGCTCCTCTGTTTTCTCCTTGTCACTCAAATTGGTAACACAGTCTGTGAGATCAGTTATAGAAGAGGCAGCCCATTCAGAAATGTCCTGCTCCATGGCTTTGAGGTCATTCCAAAGAGCCACACAATACCCCAGTCTTTCTGTGTTGGTTTGAATACGCTCTGATACCTGGAGGACACAAAACAGTTGTCTGAAGAAACTAGATGGTAAATATACTATTATTATTATTTGAACATATCAGTTAAAAATGAACATTATTACAATGCATAATATTCTTTCCAAAATTTGAACCATAAGAAAGAAAGTAAATTAGAAATGCTGAAGCCCACATATAAATCACGCAAAATTATGACCATGGGATGTGATTCTCCTGAAAGTGGATTTGTCCTCTTTCAGTCAGTAGGTATAAATTCAACGTCCACCTCTTTTAAGGACCAGTGAGAGATTGTGTTATAATTGGTTTGACAGAATAGAGAAGAGCGAAAAACATAGAATGGTAAACAACATGTCTAGACATGTTTATGTTTTTGCCTCATTTGTGACAGCTGAGGAGCAATCCACATCACACAACAGGGGAAAATTGACTGACAATAAAAAATTTGGGTGCGATTGCCCTGACTTTTATCAGAAATAATAACTGGTTTTGAACAAAAAACAACCCCCAAAAATCCTCAAGTCATTATCACATTCCTGCTAGAAGGAAATGCTTTGAAAAATTTATTGAGCACCACATGTATTAGGATGGGTAAATTCATTACTATAATAGAAAAACGCTATGCTATTTTCCTTGACTGAAGTCCTATATGTAGTGGAAGTAAGCGCCTGAATAAATATAGTGATTTGCTGTCAAAACATCATAACTTACCTCTAGCCACTGGTCTCTTAATGCCTCCATATCTTTTTGTATGGAGGTTGTGTCTGAGTTTGGGAGTTTCTCGAGTTCTCGCTGCAGTTCCTCTACTGTACTGATGAGCTGATCCATTTCTTCTTGTTTTTCTTTAAGGTTCTCCTGGACTGTTTCATGCTAAAGGTAAAAAGGAACAAAAATGTTAACAAGACGCACTCAGCAGAGGGGTTAAATGTGCTATATGAAAAAGAATGTGATATTTAGTTGCGATAGATGTAGAAGTAAATCTCTATATGCAAACTCATAACTAGTGACTATAGAATTACATTGCTTTTTTAAGTAGAAAAAAAACCAAATAAACATCTATGTGTAAACAGTTTCACAGCATATTATTTTCTGCTACATGTATGACATCACTGACCCGTGAGTAGATCCACCTGGCCTCCTGCGCATTATGGTTGTGGTCGGGCAGATTGTGAGCGACTGCTTGTGCACTTTCCACAGCGGTGCTCAGGGCTGACTTCAGATGGTGAAACTGATGAAGAAGATCTACCAGAACTCCACTTTGTTCCTGGCTGCATTAGGACACAAAATACATTTGAGCTGAACAATTTTCAAGTGCAATTTTATTGACAAGCATTGTGATTATAATTAGATTTCAATTTAATTTTGATGCCAGTGTAGTCTGCTTCATAAATAAAGCTTACCCAGTTGAAATTGCTGTCCTTGCAGTCTCCCAGGCTAACTCCACCAGAGCCACTTCCCTCAAAGCCTCCCCACACAGCTCAGTGTCTCTTTGGGCCAGCTGGCTGCCTTTTTCCTGCAGCCACTGCCGGGAATGCTGCAGGGACTGGAGCTCATCCTCCAGCTGGATGAAGAAGCGCAGCCTGAGAAAAGAGACGCACACAAAACAATAGGGATTTACTGTACTTATTTCAGGATGTGTTTTCTATTAGCTCTATTCAACACCAATCTTGGAGCCCTTTGGCATCCACCACATATGTGCAGTACTCATGTTTACACAGTTTATCAGTAGGATTGTTACTCATATTGTTAACACCCCTTCTGGTGTCTGTTTAGTCATTTGGGCAATTCATTTATATACTTTTTGTGTCAGATGCCCAACCTGAGACAATCTTCTTTTGATTCAGACTGGAATATGTTCATAAATTATATATTTTCACAGTGGTTCAAATCTTATTTTAGACTGATAATACTGCTGTTGTGACATTTGGTAAAGTACTTCACTTGCTTTAAATTTATGAGTGATTGGTTGTGGACAGTGGTGAGTGTTGATGGGAGTGAATAAATATCAAAATACTGTTAAACCTTCACAAGATCAAAGTAGAGCACATGAGTCAGTTCCAATATTATAGGCTGAATATCATTTTATGTGAATGACAAAAAGGATACCTGTTTTGAAATGACAGCACAGTATTTTCTCTGGCATCCTCTTGTTTAAGTCCATCCTCCATTTTTTTTAGACTGTTCAGCACCTCCTCCCTCTTCTCCCTGAAGGAGCTCCAGAGGGCACTGAGAGCATCTGCTTCACTTTGCCTCCAGCCCACACCTCTCTGTACCTCCTCCAGAGTCATGGTCAGGGCCACTGTCTGACCCCAGCAAGATGTCCTCCCCTGCGGATGCCCCGGATTCTTTGGACCTCGCCACTCCGCCCCACACAAATGAAGGTGTGCCCTGCTTAACTGTCCGTCTAATCCGACTGCCTCTGCCTCCAGTCGAGCCACGTCTTTTGCCACCTCCCCTATCCCATGATGTAGTTCTTCAGCCTTGGAGCGGTCCCAGCTGTCCCGGCCCTCCACAGCCTCGTGAAGCTGGCGCACTGCTTTTACTGCTGCTCTGTGCTTATCAAGGAAGATGTTAAGCTCTTCAAGGCATTCAGTACGGGACATCAAGAGACGCTGGGATTCGCGGAGGGGTTGCAGGCCATCCTCTTTCCAGTTCTGGATCTGCTGTTGGGCTTCAGGGATGGAGGAGAGGAGCAGGGTGGACACTTGCTCTTCTAAACTTTCTTTCAATGACAGCAACTGCTCCAATTGTGTTTCATGCTCCTGGAAAAAAAGATTTGACAAATTATCTTAAAATGTAAGGTTATGCGTTGTGTATGTACATATAAGCATGGAAAATCTATTCTTCAATTATAATACACGCTCTTGAATATAAGACTTGACAAAGACTTGACTTGACTAGCACTGGCACAAAATCAATATAAATTTGTTTGTATGCTGACATTTAAAAGTGTTGAAAGCCATTGATTGACTGCTAACCTTGACTATATTAAATGAAGCCTGCAAGTTTCCAATATCCACAAGAGATGAAGCTCTCAACTCCGAAAGGAAATGTTCACTGTTTTGGGTCATCTTCAGTAAAGCCTCATCAAAAAGCTGGAGTTTAGACAGTTGTGTTTCAAGCAACATGAATCTAAAAGTACACAAAGAGCAATAAACATCATTCAAACAATAATTATATTTTAACACATATATTTAATCTATAATAAATCTATAAGAAATACAGACCTTTGAGTAATAGTGTCTTTCAAAGAATAGCTTCTCTGCTGTAGTCCTGTCAAGTTTTCATTAATCTCTCTGGTGCGAGGTTCAGGCGCAGTGGGATAAAGACAAATGCCAAGATTTAAAAGGCCAAAGAGAAGAGCCTCATAAGATGGAGTCTCCTGCTGCATTTCCTGCACAAGACAATAAAGGTGTGAAGACATAATGCCAGTATAAGAAAGACTGATGAGCCACAACATCAAGATACAATTTGATCCATTTGTTATATCACAACTTTGGGGATATATTATATATTGATACTGCTTAAAATTCCCCAACCATTTTGAGGGCTGATAAAATTATGGCAGATACGTAGTTGCACACTTGTTTTAGAATATAATGTATATAGTTACCTCTACAGTTTGTAGTTCATTTCTCAGTTTTGCTTTGTCTGCAGAGAGGAGGTCAGTGTCTGGACAGCAAATTGACTCACACCGGTCCAGCCAGCTTTTCATTGACAAACTCTCTTTTTCAAACCTGTGTAAGCAAAATTAATCTCAACATCTGGACAGAGCACCCAGAGTTATTTGTACTCTATTCAGAGACGGAGCTAATAATAGTATATAATACTTATTTTCATGGCTGATTTACAGTACACATAGACAAGCCATAAAAAAAGTCCTGTTCTTATGTTGCTGACCGCCACAAAACTGAAACAAATATATCACTTAAAAACAAAGAGGAAGTAGTTTGATTAGTTATACCTCGAAAAGGTGAGGGTAAAATAAAAATTCTATCATTTTTCTATAATTCACTTTTATACATTTTATATTGATTGATTGATTATATGTGAATATATGGAGGCAGTTTAAATACAAATGATTACCTTTGCCACAGGGCTAGAAGACTCTCTAACGTAGATTGTTTTTCTGAACCAGCACCCATGAACTGTGCCTGTTGCTTCTGAAGATTTGCCACCTCTTCCTCCAGCTGCCCTCCCTCTTTGAACCTCTTCAGCGCCGAACACAGGGCCATTAGTCTGGGCTTCAGCTGTTCAATAGCCTGGCACACGTCCTGGTGAAGGAACAGGTAAAGACTGCTGTAACAACCTTACTTACTGTACTGTACTGTCTTTTAATGTTTTCATATAATACAAGTGCAAGTGATACCGCGTGATCTTGGAGGTTTTTGTAGGTTTCAGAAGAAGATGAACAGTTGTTGATCGGACAGTCCAGCTTCTCTTTCAAATCAGCAATTGTTTTCTTTATCTTAAAACAAAATATTTCAAATAATGCAACAACACAACAATGTGTAAATAAAGTAGCGTGAATAATAAATGAATTAAACCTGTTGCAGATTGTCATTATAGCGCTGCCTGTAGATAGCGCTCTGGTGAAGCTGTCCTCCGACCTGCTCCACTCGCCCCTTCAGCTCATCCCAGTATGTCTTCATCTGTGTCAGTCGTGCCCGGATGCGTCCTGCCTCTCCGGGGGTGACAAACTTGGACAAGCACTCGCAGTCTGCCTCCATGTGAATGACGACGGCCCATTTTTCACCTAGAGCTTCAGCCATGTCCTGTTGAACAACAATAAATAGCTTCCTCTATATCCTGTTGTACAACAATATATACATTTAAGAGGAGTTTGTAATTGGACATATTGCCAATGTATAGATTTCATAAGTTTTGTGTGAAAGAGTGAATGTGGACATTTCTTAAGGCTAAATTTTGTTACATTTTGGACCACTAATGACAGAATTAATCTAATTATTATTCTACTGAAACTTGAAAACAACCTAAAGATTTCAAATAAGTTTCACAAATGACTGACATGGATTAGATTTTTCAGGATAAGATAAAAGTGAGAAAAAAAAAATCTCAATTTACTTTCTATGTCCTATGTCACCCACCCTCCACCCCAGCTTTCCAAGGACAGCATATTTCACCATATTTTATCTTAATCTTGAAAGCCACAATGCTAAACTGATACTGTAAATTATTATTGTAGTGCAAACAGCATTTCCAATGATTCCTGAAGCTGCAAGAAAAATGGGATGCATATACAGAGAAACAGGTGTGGTGATAATGACATGTCAAATTACCATTTTGCAATGTTTTTCTTTACCCCACCACCTCTTGTATACGGAAACTGGAATTTTATTATCTTTCTTATTTATTTAAATTTTTCTCTTTGTCATTATGTTGTAATATGTGAGCTACTTTGTCCAAGATTTTTTTCCCTTGTTGATCAATAAAGTTTGTCCAAGTCTAAGTTCTAAAAATAGCTCATGCAAAACATTGTAGAGCTAGAATAAGCTTATAATAGAAGCTTTTGCCAAATACCTCCACAGCAGTGATATTCTCATCCAATGGCTCTGAGGATGAGGAGCTATTCATGGCCTCCAGCTCCTGTTCTTTCCCATTGATCCAATCAGAAAAAGCCTTAGACTCATTACTAAAGCGCTGCCACCACAAACACATCATCTCCAGCTGGGAAACACTGGAAATATTCAATACAATTCAGTATTCAAACATGTTTAACAAACATTATTAACCTATATACATATACTTATCTCACACTTACACTTTACTGAGGTGGTCTTGAAGTTGTACAACCTCCTCCCTTGTGGCCTGAGCCTGTTGAACAAGAAGAGTTTGTGTTTTGGCACTCAAATGCAAATCTGCAGCCTTCTCCAAAAGTAGATCCGCTCGAACAGAAAACTCCTCCACCTCGGCACACTGCTCCTGTAGATAGCAAAGAGGCAAATATACTCTGTTTCGCGAGCAAATACAGTAAGTACAATGTATACAGAGATGTAAATATGGTTAAAGACGAAAGCAAACCTTGTTATGCTCCAGCTCAGATTTCAGACTGTCGAGGCTGTTGAAAATGAGCTCTTTCTGAAGCTCATTGCTGGTGTGGCTTATGAACCCCCAAATCATTTCTCTTTCAGATTCAAATGTTTGCCAGGAGCTGAGTGTAGCCTGCAGATATATGGAGAGGAATGAGGAAGGAAAGTTATAGATTTAATTAAAACTGTGGCTTTTATGGCCAGATATTAAAGAGAAAAAAATAATAAAAATCAGCGCTCAAGAAGCTAAATATAAGACTAATTCTCCTTCTATTTGAATTGATTCCGGCTTCTGTTATTACTACTACCACTATTTTATTACAACTGATGGTACTTGAAAGGTTTCTCTGTGAATTCAAAATGTAGACTGATTTTATTCAGGGACTGAACACAATTTACTTGTGGCAAAGTATTTAGTTTGTTTCTGGTATACATTTTCTTGAAGATACCCACAGATTTAAAAATCAATAAATAGCAATGACAGTGTACAAACAGTCACAAACAAAATTAACATACCACACAACAATCAATACCTGATTAAGGCTAAACATGGACCAGTCGATTATAACAGCAGGACATGTGTGGACAGATCAATGATACTCAGACCACTAACATGAACAGAGGGTCATGAAGGGGGTGCCCTGGTACCTGCAGGTCATGCTGCTCTGCCTCCGAGCAACTGTCCACCTCTCTGATCGTTTTCTCCAGCTCCGACACAGATGCACTCAGGCCCTGCTCTTTACGCAGCTGGTGACAGTGGGGCAAAAAGAGCTCTGCCTCTCTGCGGTTTGAGTACAGGCGTTTCATGTGTTGCTGTAGGGAAAAACAAGTGGTACAAAGTAGAGGGTTGACATGACATAGGAGACCGACATCATACTCAAAAACGTTTGTCATATGTCATAATTATGAGATTTACAGATACTGTATCTACAAGACATATCAAAATGTCACATAGTTACACACAAGTTACACACAAGGATATTAAATGTCTATTAACTGCAAAACAATCATGTAAAAACTGCAATTACTGACACATACTAGAAGAATTTAAAAAGAGAATTTATCACAAACCTGGTGAATGAGATATATTTGTTTGGCCTCTTCCAGGTCCTCCGCATCCAGGAGTCTACTGCTCAGATCCTCAGCCTCCCTTTGTAATTTCAACATCTCTTCAAGAGCTCTATGCAACTCCTCTTTGAGCTCACCAGACTCCAGTATAACCGAGCCCTCCTCCTCATCCCACTAAAAACAACAAGATATTTTAATTTGACCCTAACCCTAACCCTAACCCTAAAGGCTTATGAAGAAAATAAGTAAGAAAAGGGATTACACAGCATTACTTGCATTTAAGTGAACAACCTGACCTGACAGAGAGAAGAAAACAGAGCACGTAGATCTGAAGAGAGTTTGTCCAGGGACGCCCTCTGTCTCTGAATTTCTTGTTCAGAACTAACTTCAGACAGCCCAGAAAGTCGAGTCTTCAGCCACAAAATACATTCCTCCTGAGCTTCTATTGCTCCTTGTAACTCCTATGATCAAGAAAAACAAGAAATCCTGCATAATTCTGCAAAAGGATGGAATTTTGAATATTTAGTATTTCAGATTTTCTTATAACACTGACTTGAACAGCAGATTCAACTTGCTCATGATCACTTGAATTTCTTGCAGATTCTTTCAGAAACCTGACATGCCTCCTTTGAGAAGATACCCAATCAGAAAGTTGACAAAACCTATGACAAAAAAGTGCCCTCAGCATTAGACAATAATAGCGATTAATAGACTTGTTTAAACTTGGTTAAACTTCAACCTCTCATTCCAGTCTTTCCATTTATCTGGGTGCTGCTCTAATTTGAGGTAGGTACTCTTGATCATCCCTGTAACCTCCTCCACTGCGCCTCTGGTGGAGTCAAGTACCCGATAAGCAACATCATTGTCGGGCAGTTTCTGACAGAGATCCTCCATGTTTCTAACCCTTTTCTCACACAGAGTTAGAGGTTTGCGTTCCCTGAAGAAAGTCTGGAGATAAGAAAGAGGAAAAAAGATTAACTTGGAAGCTCCCAGTTCATGATGAGGATATTAATTGATCTAATCGTAGTTTTTACTCCGGATTTAATCTTTTCAGAGATTAAAACTAATTTCCAGAGCTTACCCTGTGCTCTTTGATCAATCGTTCACTGATGCAGGTCCCAGACAGAGCACGCATTTCTCTGTCCAGCTCGGCCCGGCAGTCCTGGAGAATGGAAGCCACGCGATTTTGCTCAATTTCTACTTTGAGGCGAACAAGGTGGGTAGGTAACTCACTTTGGACTTCCTGCGCATTAAAGAAGAGTTGTTGTTTTTTTAGAAGTTGGAACCATTCGTGCTGAAAATTATACAATGTCTCGATATTCTCTGCTTTATTCTATACCTATCAAAGTGATTACATTTACCAGACAAAGACAAAGAGTAAACGCAGAAAGCTAGATTACCCTAATGACTACACACTAATTAAACATGACAGTGGGGGACAGGTTAGGATACATCAAGGTCTTGCTGGGTTAATGAAGTTTTGGCTTCACTCCTCCAGAGGTTGACATTGATTTATGGGGAGAATAAAACCATGATGACCTCTGACCTTCCAGTGTTTGTGTAGAGTCCTAACAGTTTCCTGTAGTCTCTGTTGCTCCTCCTCTGGCAGGATGTCAGTCAGCTCGTCGCACGCTTTCAGGAAGATGTTCAAAACTCGCTGGTCACATTGGCTGAATATCTCCTGAAAGCAAAACAAACAGGGTGGGACAGTGTTACAGCACATGTATATTTGCCATTAGATTATAAACACAGATTTGACACAGTTCCTTCCTATCTCGGTGACTATTTTGTTTATTTTTAACAGTAATTTGCTGAGATTCTTGTACAAATTGAAGCTAGCAGATAAATATTAGATCAAAGTAATGAAATAGCTCCAGTTTCTATTTTATTAAACCACGAATAGTAAATTGATTGCTTGAATGATTACATCGACAAACTTGCCTGGTACACCATCTGACTTCCTGAATGTTTAAATCATTTTGGCTAACCAGGTAACCATGAACAGGGCCCCATTAAATCTTATTAACTTGAACTCTTGGTGGTCCTAATGTTATTCCCGATATTTGGCCGTTCGCCTCCTTGTGCTTTTTGCACAAAAATATTGTCTATTGTTTGTATATGAACTTGAATAAAATTGATTTTTGTTCTGTATGCAATGCATATATTTCATATTGGCCAGATGTGCTGCGTAATCCCGTAATGGATTTTTTAAAAAACAGCTGTCATGAACAGGGTAATTGCATTGTACTTCATGAGATATTTGCTGTTATAAACTCCTCAGTCTGAATAACAATGATTGTGTATCTTGGGCATACATGGATCAACTAGAATATAGTTAAAATGCATTTCACAGTGTGCTTTCCCATGCATACATTCATGCACACGACCTCATGCAGCTGTAAACAGTGGTGTTTTTGAACGAGAGGAGAGTGTGATGAAATCTTGTTGTTGAGGTACTGAGCAAGGAGTGGATTGACAGATCTTTTCAAGTGTGCACCCATATCAAAGCAGAACCATACTGTGTGTTTTTTCAGCAGGTCTTCTGAGTCTCCAGTCTCCCTTAGACAACTATGAGATTTTTTCAATATTCTCTCCAGCTCCTGACGGGAATCTTCAAACCTCCTTCGGAGGCTGTTGTTGGCCTCCTCCTGCCTTCTCCAGTCCCCAATCTCCTTGAGCAAGGTCTGGCAAAATAACAGAGAGAGATGGATGAGGGGGTAATTGGTCCCAACAGTGTAATAATGTAATTGAATTGTTTGTGTTACGTCACTTGTGTGAATAATAAGACCTGTGAGTGCATGTGCATGTAATCTGCAGTCTCTGCCTTTAGGGTGTTTGGATGCTTGTAATCTCATTATTATAACAAGTACAGTGGTTAATGCAGGGTCTCTGTAGCATTGCATCCATCCATAAAAATGAAATGGTAACCTGAGCTGAAGCCTGGATTTCAGACACTCTCTTCTGCAGCATCGACATGTTCAAGTTTTTGAGCACCTTGCTTGTGGAGATCGCCCTCTGCAGGCTGTGGTTGTTTTTTTCTATCACTGAGAGACAACGCTTACAACTTTGCTGATGGTTTAGCAATTCCTGAAAATAAAATATTAATATGATTAAAAAATGTCAAAGTCGATTTCAAAAGAAGCAAATATGATAAATGCTCTTTTTATGTCACAAAGCATTTTTGTAATTGGCATGATGTATCAAAAATGTGCAAATATAAGTTATGCCAAAATGAAATGTCAAAACAAACTACACTTCACTAATGATTAAAGTACTACTAATTTTGAAAAGAAAAGCACCCATTTAGCCATCAAAAAGGAACAGTAATAAAAGTACAATTCCTCATAAAAGGTCTAACCTGCCACTTGTGTGCGTGTGGAGTTTGGCTCTGTGGCTCTGTGTCTCTCTCCGCTGACGTGATGCAGCTTGCTCGCTCCAGGGCCTGGTAAAATGCACTGATGTGTTTCTCCATTTCCTCCAAAAGAGGCAGAAGGACATTGCACTCTCTCACAAGTGAGGGACAGCGCTCTCTCACCTGCAGACAAATTAAATAGACCATTGAATCCAGGCACAGGGAGTCAGTATGCATGTAATTAAGCAGTATGGTGATTTCTGAAGTTGTTCCTCAGAATAGCCAATGTGCCTACAGGAAACCTACCTTACTTAGCTGACTTTTGGCTGTGGCCATAGTAGCCAGGACCCGAGCTGCTTCATCCTGTGGCGCATCCTTTGTGAGGAGCTGAGCACTGCGGGCGGCCAGTTTGTATTGAGTTTCCATAGCCACGACCTTTTGCTTTGTTTCCTGAGATTAAAAATAGCAACAAGTGGTTCAAAACTACTATAAAACAACAGCAGCTTCATTCAATAAGCATAGGTTTAGTGAACTAAGGCTCTTCAGTATATTTAGAGCATATTTTGGAGATGATGGAGAGTCTCTTTGTTAGCATATTGATTTGGATTTTAAATATCAGATTCCTACCTGGCACAATGGTCTCTCAGTATCTAGTGTTGTGATCAAAACTATGAACAGTAGATTGTAATTTTGTGTCTAATGCTTTTTTACACTGTAACCATTGATGGACACCAAGTGCATTAAGGTTCCTTCATATTCTTTGATTTACAGGTTCAGAACAGGTTAAATATGTATGCATGTCATGGTTTCAGTGGGAAAAGTTATCCCTACCTCCACATCCCGCAGAAATGCTCTCACATTCAGGAAAGACACATTAACTGGAGAATTAAGTTTGGTTTCTGCTGTGTCCAGAAGTTCCTTCAGAGCTGAAATGGCCTTTATATGACCCTTTCGGTATTTTTCCAATTCATCAGCATGAGCATACTGAAAGAGAGATAAATAATCACAATGTGTAGCTATTGTAAAGAAATTTATGGCTGTTCTGTAATTGTATTCCTTGTCATTTTTATTACTTGTCTGACTTTGAGAAAAATGTCCCTCCAGCGCCCATTCATTAATAATAGCTGTTGCTTCAGATCGAGAGATACTGTCTCATCACATGTTTCAATCAGAAAATTCCCTGCGTCGTTCATAGCCGAATGCTGATCCATCCAGTGACTGAGATTCTTGAAAAACTCCTACAACAGACATGTTTTAAGAAAAGACATATTGACAGGAGACAAAGAGAAATTAACAATTAACAAAAAAGGAACACAATGAAACTGAATAGAACAAAAAGAGCTAATCAAAAATGAAACAAAAGACTGGGACAAGGAGAGGACAATACAAAATGGGGGTAATTAGCTGCTTAATCCTTGGTGGGGCGGGAATCGGAGGTAACCATGGCAATAGTGGAGTATCTGCGGTGGCTGGTTGTAAGACAAGAGATCATTTGATACTTGAATGGAGCCTGCTAATAGGATCTCACTTAGATGACTAAATTGTAGAAACTGGGCTGATTTAGTAGAAGTTACCACAATTTTTCTCCACATCAGGAGAAAAATTTTCTGATTAAAATCCAAATGATAGGTTTCATCACAAAGGTATTAAAATGGTCATTGTAAAGGGTTCTGTTCTGTGTAGTGTCTGTAACAGTAATTATGCACCGTCAAATGGGGAAAAGTATGTCAATGTTTACTTTTTATTGCAGTCACAAATTGACATCTGATTTAATTTCAGGAAAATTTTCTCATATTTTTCATAGTCCACAGTCTTCAATTTCAACTACCAATAATTGTGCACAACTAGTATAAGATACTAGAAGCACAACTGGTTTTAAGGTGGTTTGAAAGCGTTGTTGTGTTATTGTAAAGTGCTCTGTTTGTATAGTGTGTGTGTAACAGTAGACTAATTATTGACTGTTATGTGGAAAAGTATGCCCCCACTTTTTTATAAGACCTTTTGTAACTTTTATTTTTATGTTAGAGAAAAAAATTAGATCTGGTTTAGTTTGAGCTATATTCATATTCAGACATCTATCTTTGTAATTTTTGTTTTTTATGTTTGTCTTACCCGTTTAATGTTTTCTGGTTGGCTCAGGGCAGCCTCGCCATCATCTAGCCAGGCCTGTAGCGCGACAACAGTGGAGTTGTACCTCTCCCAGTTGGACAGCACCTCCTCCAGCATGCTCCTCACACTGCGCACTTCCATAGACAGACTCCTCCACTGGGTCACCACCTCACGGATAAAACGCCGCACCCCGAGCTCTCCCTCTTCCACTACAGAAAAAATATGCCACATTAAAACTTCTATGATTATAACAGTGAAAAAAAAAATCCTTAGGGCTGTTTGCATGCAGTGATTTTATACCAGAAGTCAAAGGTTAATTAGCCTGAGGGTAGTTCAAATAGTAGTAAAACACCTATTTCCAGCTTGTTTTAAAAATGCAATAAAGTGGTGTTCAGCACAACCAAAATGCAGTTTCAGAGTACAGGAATAGTGCGCAGATGGTGTACTAACTTTGGGCAGTACATAAAGGCTGACAGAGCCACATTCCTCTATAGACAAATATGTGACCTCAAAAACTTGAGAAAGATGTATTGTTGTTGCATGCACCACTTTATAACTACATAGTGCATATACACCTTATTCTATTAAGTTATTAGTTAGTATACTATCGGATTGTATTAGCAGATAATACTCTTTCCTTCTACTGCCCTAGTTACAACTATAACATGTAAAAGACACCAGTCAACCAATCAGAGCTGAGTGAACTAATTACCAGCAGGGGCCAAAGGTATGATTGCAAGGAGGGGAGTTTGTTAGATTTGTGGGGCTGGCTATTCAAATCCCATCAGATGTCCTGGTTTCTTTCCCCTACTATACCTCACTTCTCTGCATAGCCTGGAGCAACGTAACCTCCAAATCTTAATGCAACCAACAAGCTCTGTCTGTTTGCTCCCAGAGACCTGCAGAAGTGGAGCAGCCCCTAACTAGCAAATGGGGTCGTATTCCCCACTGAGAGGATGGGAGAACCTCATTTAGCTGTAGCCTGCAGACGCTCCCCTCCACCAGGCTGTGAAAGCAGACAGACGAAGCAGCTGGGAGGAGGAGCTGTACAGTGATTGAGTCATTAACAGAGAAAGAAAACAATTATATGTCTTAGTATTATCAATAGGAAATTTATTAAGGTAATTACAACAGTATCAGTCACACTAATTATGTAGCTCCATACTCCCACAATATGCTATGTATACTGTCACCATATCTGTCCAGCAAACAAGCAAAAATGGAAATGATCCTTCTTCTAACATTATAATAAGAGCATATTATTAATTTGCTGCCGATTATATGCCACCCACTAGAATAACGCTGCCACCATGAGGAGAATTTCTCTTTACCTTTGTGTGAATAATGTCATTCCTAATTATTGTATACCAAATTATTTCTTTTTTCTATATGCATTTAAACATGCTTTGGTGACTCATTGCTTAAAAAAAAAACAATATACGAGAATTGACTCTGATTGCTTGTGTCAGTCTGAACATTAACTTGTCTGTAGTGAACCCTCTCTCATGCCAAAAGCAACAGGAGGAAATGAAAAAAAATATATTGGACAAAAATTCCTCACCTGAACTATCAGCAGTGATATATGCCTCACCAGCACGTTTAAGGGACTGGAACAAGGCTTCATAGTTGTCAAAGAACCTCTGCTTTTCAACAAACAACTATCAAACACAAAAATATTTGGTGTCAATTTTATAATTTACTGGTGAACTTTTATCCAGTCAACATAATGATACATTGACTCACTTTATAATTGTGGAGCATGAGCTCTACAGACTCTTGGCAACCATATTTGATGAGCCAAGACTTAAGTCTAGACTCAGCCAGACTGAGGAAGGCCTGCATATGGTGCTGGTTTTCCAAAAACTCCATCTTGGCCAAGTGGACACTTGACGATGTGCAAACAAAGTTCATCCTGTGAAAAATAAAGTTTATATAATGGCTTTATCTTAAATTTCAAAATTCAGATTAGATATGACAGAAATCTACAGTATTAAAGGTCCTATATTATACAATATTATAATTAATTTTATACAACTATTATATAACCAACTCTTGTGAGCTTTAAGCCATGTTTGAGTAACCCTTTATCATTCATCTGTATCTATCCAAAGCTCAAAATGCTCAGTTCAAACTTGTGATGTCATGAAGCAGTAGTTTTCAAATTAACAGCTACATTTGACCTTTTGTTTAGTAGAGACTGGAAATTCCAGGGCTGAAGTCATTCAAATGAATCTAGTGAAAGTGTATGGATTTAAAAAACACAGTGGAGAACTTCCATATGACATCATTAGGTGGAACAGAGTGAGCCTGAATATGCAGGATTTGTGTGTTAAACTTGACTCAACTCCAGGTATGTTTTAATAGGAAATAATATAATAACATCAGAAAATGAAAATGTAGGATCTTCAGTCTCACAGTGGAGAAATGACCTTTTCAAGATAAATATGCATGCAAACAAAATCAAGATAAGATTAGCTATATATATATATAATCTTAAAATGAGCAAAAACACAAAACAGAAACATATAAGAAACTTCACATAAAGCTATATACGCTTGTATGTGCTGGTACATCCTACATTTTTTACCTTTCAGCCATGTCTTGTAGCTGGTCAGGGGGCACTGGTATCCCGCCCACACTCCTGTCTTTATGGATCCTCTGGAGGACCTGTCTGTGACTCTCCAGGCTCCTTAGCACATCCTTAACCACGCACACATATATGCACACACATGAATGCAAAGACCACACTGGGGCTGATCAAACATTGCTCGTATGTTTAACCGTCCGCTGACCTTGTGCTGCTCCAGAGCTCGGTGGATAATGTTAGCTGTCAGCTCATGTGCCTGCTGCATAATGACCTCCTGTCTCAGAGCTCCTTCAGCCTGGTGAAGCCAAGAACCCACCTGGTCCAGAGGCGCTGGGAGGGACCGGTCCAGCTTCAAGTGCCAATCCAGCAACTACGATAAAGTCACATGACCCATTAATATTACAACATAAGTGTAAGAGACAATTTAGTATAAATATACTAAATTGTCTCTAAACAGGATAAACAAACCCCAAACTAGGTTGACCTACCCTATTGGACACCTTTTCCCAGGCCTGCTTGACCAAAGCTTGATCCACTGTGAGCATCCCATCTTTTTGAGTGGACTGCAGAGCACTCTCCACCTGCTTTCTCTTCATCTCCAACTGGACACGCAAACTCTTGAATAACTGAGAAGAGATTGACATTTGTGTATGTGTTTAATAGGACTCAAATTACATTTTGTATGTTTTTGTTTTAGATTAAAATCAACAAGGTCAATATTTCAAGTTTTTTTAAAGTCACAACTTTTTAGCCAAAAAAAGATCAAATATAAGCCTAGTTCCGTGGAAATGTTGTTTCTAGGCATAACACTTTTCTTATCCATGGAGAAAGTTTCTATTTCTATGGAAGGGTTGCTTTAAGATGTGTGCTGTCTAGTTAATAAAATAGTTATTATTAAAATTATAATGCTGCTGCATTAATGAGGGTTTGTAAATATCTCCATTCATTTTCTCATTTGAAGAAAAAAAAAAAAATATGGGGATAACCCACATGCTGCTGCTGTTGAATATGAATCCTATCCTGGGGCCTGGTGGAATAAACCAGATTGAGTGAAAGTATGACTGCTGGTGTCTGATCCCTACAGTGTAATGCTCCTGATTAAGCTAATAATAGGAGCGTCTGTGCCCAGTTTGCCCTGTCTAAACCCTCTGCACACACACAGACACACACACAGCTGACACGTGCACTGTCTCACTTGGTATTGCAGGGCGAGATTGGCCTCTGTCTCCTGGGCCTGCGTGGCGTCTCTATCCAGCTGGTCAAGCCACATTTTGAGCTCCCTCAGGCTCTTGCGCTGCTCTCTCTGTAGGAGGCCAGGATGGAAGGGTCGGACATCAAAATTGGGGAGAGCAAAAGGGGATGAAAGAAAAAGACTGTGTGAAAAGAAGCAAGCCAGGCAAAAAAAGAAAATAAAAAAATATGGGTTGACTCCATGATTACAGACATTCCATTAGATGCAATATTTGTGTAGTTGGGGATAAAATGTAGGTGTATTGTGTACATTTGTCGTTATTTGTAATGTACAAAGAAGTTGTTTTACTATAATGTCTGTATGTAGGCAGTGCTTCTTGCTCCATTGCAAATTTCCCCATTAAAAGCCAAATATACTGTACCTAAACCAAATATTAACATTAATGTTGTTTATTCTAATAAATAATAGTAAGAAAACATGTCCTTGTATTATAATCAAATCTTTGTTAGGCTTGATTTATCCTGCTCTCTAACTCTAGTGGATCAAAGAGAAATTAGGCGGGCACAAAAAGGGGGAAAAAGCTAAAATGTAAGCAAGACAAAATTCACTGGAGACATAAAATTGATTGAATGATACAGGCAAAAATTGTGAGAAGGAAGCAGAGCGTGTACGATTAAACATGTGTTTCTCTAATCCACTGTGTCTCACATCAAAAAATTCTGCAACTGCCAGAAACACTCAGCTTAAACAGGACGCTTTAGGACCCCCTACCAATATTTCAATGGGTTTTAAGTAACCATGACGATAAGACGATGGTGCTTGTATGACCATCAATTCAGCTTAAGAAGTGTTTAGCCTATTCAAATTTTCCAATGGTTTTAAGTAAAGTCTATTAAAAACTTCAGTCCTTTAGACAGATTATAAAAGTCAATAAAAGACAAAGGCAGTCCAACTTTTTTAGACAAAGCACTGTTATGTTGCATTCTAAGACATAATTGTTCATACCGTCCTACACCACATACCACTCACCATTACACCATTATTCAGTTTTGTATTGCACTGTGTGTTTTTATTCACATGTTTTATGTTTTCAACTTATTCTGTAGTGCCGTGTCCATGAGTGCTTTGAAAGGAATTATTGAGATGAAAATCTGATTTAAAAAAAAATAATTGTGCCATAAATTCTTAGGTCTAACAAAAATAACAGTCATCACATAATGCATGTATTTAATTATCATGCATCATTTGGAAGCGAAGCAACACCACAAGAAAAATAAGCTCAGGGACCAGCATAAGAACCACAGAAAAAGAAACACTGATAAATATGAGGCAGGAACATAAGTGTTTAGTGCAGCTATGTACCAGATAGTTTCCCTGTTAACCTCAGAGCAAGATCTATTCAAAAGCTTTCTATCAAATATGCCATGTCAATATGACCTGCCAGTGCCAGAGGCTGTCATTGTCATGCTAATGGAACCAGGAGCCACAGCGCTGGGTGGTAGCATTAATAAATGGTAATATCACATCTTATTAGACTGGACTTCCTGTTGTTATCTAACCTTAGGGCTGTAATATCACATCAGGTAAGATAAAGAGGCAGGATTACCATAAAGGTCCAGCAAAAACAATGTTTGATCCAACCAAAACAGTATATAGTAGGAAGCGCTACAGTACTGTGATTCAATAGAATAAGAATTAATCTGATTTGGATGGAAAGCATGGAGGTGTATGGATGCTAATGTCATTTGGGCTGCAGATAATAGAAACCCTAGCCCCTGGGAGTATACAGTAAGTCTCCACATGAACCTACCTCCAACATTTCCTCTATATGACGAGGAGCAAGGCCATGCTGGGGACAGAGGCCAGCACAACAAGCAAAGGAAGTTACACAAGAGGAGAAGGGTACAAGGATATAGGAGACGTAAGGTCTATGTGAAGGAAAACCATTTCACAGCAAGTACGTGTACTTGAAAACAAGAAGGTGAGTAGAGTAAAACAATGAAAGATGTGTTCAAATAACTTTTAAATATGCAAGTAAATCTTTCTATGTGTACTTGGGTATACGTGTAATTACAAAAAGAAGTTGACAGCTGGTATTACATCTGGTATTTCCCAGTTGTTAGAGCATAAGTTGCATTCTCAAAAAAACACAGGTTGTCTACACACTGTGCAATTCTGTCTCAATATGAAATACAACCCAAACTGCCAAAAATCATTAAAAGGTCAAATAATCTAATAGTGCAGGAAATATTGTGAGATCTGAGGTTAGTATGAGGGATGACAAACAATGCTTTTCCAAAATAGAGCAGATGGGGCAGATGGTTACCTCATCCTCATGTTTGCCTCCTGGATCGCTCTGTTTGGGATGATGTTTCAAAAACTGGGCGACATATGTCATGATAGATTTCTCATCTGGCTTGTCCACATCAACATCTGAGGAGCAAGAACAAAATGGATTTAAATGTCATGGTTTTAGATGCCTGTTTAAGTTTAAAGGTTGAACCATGCTGAGTTTTTCTGGCCTAATGGTCCTTAATTATGCTAATGTCAAGCTTGATTTGTCAGACTTCATTGTGAAGGGCAGCCGTGAAAAAGCCACAGATGGTGTCACTGAAGCATATATCTTCTGCCAAAATGAGGGTCAGATCATTCATCATACACACTCAGGCTACTAGTCAAATATATAGGCAGTATTTCAGTGTTTTTTAGAAATTATTTCATATATGGCTGCATGGATAATATTATCAGACTGCATCACTTTTCCACTCTACTGCGCATGCCACCTGCAGAAAGAGCCTCTGTCATTTCTAGCTAGTGGTGAAACGCCATGATAACCATGCAGATAATTATGCGTAGCTCTTTTTGCACTCAGGTTGTGCATGCATCCACTGTGTTAATAAACATAATCCATAATCTGTCTGTACAGTTTTGAAGAGGTTATGCACATCTGGTAGTGTATATTCATCAATATTATAGTAGCTATGGCTCATACCATTGTGGATGTCAGTAGACTCTAAAAATACTGCATTTATTAGAAATGTTTTTATGTTGTAGTGCACAATTTTAAAAACATCCTGTTTATACATTATATGTGGTATACAAGTAAAGTTGGATTGGACTGGATTTCTAGTTTAATACTTGGTACTTAGATGGTGTAAATTGTATTTATTTTAAACAATATTTACCATATTTATGCTTAAGAAAGTTATTAGAAAGTAAATTGACTGTGGGTTAACTTTTTACTAAACCTATTTAACTTCAGACAGATTTTAGGTAGTTTACCAACCACTGTGAGAATAATGAAAGGTTGTGTATAGCCATATTTCAAAATAATACATCTGTAATGTAATTCTGTCTGTTATTTACCTTCTGGGTCAAGCAGCTGAGGAATGCCCAGTTCTTTCTCTGCCAACGAAAAGGCTTCCTGCAGATTTTCTCGGTTGGGTCTCTCCCAAGCTTGCTCGATGTCGACAAGATTTGGTCGAAGATAATGAATCACTGCGCAGAAGGCTAGACCTGTCCGCCAACTCGGACCAAAGTCTCGTACGTCAATACCCATTCGCCTGGCAGATATAAAACATTACAGTTAAAAGTTATATTTTCCGTTGTATAAGTCATCAAGTGTAAATAGTCATTACTTTGTGGCTGTTTGTTGGACCCATTTTAGAAGGGCCTTCCTTGCCCCGCCCTGTGGAGGTGGGAGGGGCTTTTTCTTGACAGGTGGGCTGGTGGTCTCAGTGCTGCTGGCTGAGCTGTCCAGTGAGGAAGTGCTGCTGGACTGGGCTTGAAGTGCTGGTAGACTGCTGGTTAACTCTTCAATCTGTTTACAAAAGGCACAGTCAATATTTCTAGTTTCAGTTTATTTAGTTGATTCACGATAAGTGACTATCTATTTGACCAACTAAGGCTTTCGGCTGTGTATAACTTAATATATATATATAGTCAAAAAATCTAGTATTATAACAATTACAGAACAATTATTAATTCACTATCTGTACAAAGGACAAAATTTGAATAATTTGTTTAAGTTCATAGGAGGGTTTTGAAAATACATGAAATAAATGAGTTCACAAATGTACCAAGATAAATGGTAACAGATGGGCCGCTGCTAAAAATGAATCTTCAGTTTGTTCTCTGTTGCATATCTGATCAGCTCACAACACACAAACCCCATAAACACCAGTGTACAATGAATAAGTACATTTCACACAGGCTACACACCCTCTATTTAATCCATATGCTCCCCAGATGTGATGCTGCGACTGTAGCATTTAGATTTCTGTTGATCAATGCATGTCTCAAATGTCAGAGGAGGACTTTTTCGTATTAGTCCATTGAAAAGCACATTTTTTGTAATAGATTTTCTTCTCATGTAACATAATACCAGAGAATTAGGATTTAAAGATACCATAATCGCTTCACATGTCACTCGGATTTCCATTACAACATGGTATCACAAAGCATGCATGGATATCTTGGTAATTTAGGTTACAAGAGGTATTGGAAATTTGTAGACAGCGCATTAGATAATTATTAGTGGTGGGATGAGATATAATTTCCAAGAGACGAGACACGAAACTGGATCTATGAGAACGAGATAAGACTAGATTTTGACATTATCTTAATAATAATAATAATGAATAATAAATTGTGCAATCCATTTCCCAGTTTCAGCCTCACCATTTTTGATTTTCTTTATTTTATATTTTTGCTGTCACTGTAGCACTGCTTTTTGGAACTACAGCTTCTCAAAAAATGAAACTTGCCAGTAACTCAATTTTTTATCCAATCCAAAGGTAAAAAAAATAAATAAAAATCCATCCCTATATTTAGGGGAAATAATCGTTAAACAGGTAAAGGATTCATTTACAGTGAACAACATAGTACCTGAAAATAAAGGATGATTGTCCACACCAATCCCAGAACAATGGCTGGTCTTCCATCTACTATGTCTGTAGAATTGATGTTGACAAGTTTGATCTGAGGGGAAAAAATAAATAACAATCACAAAATGTAATTTATGTTATCTGAATCATGCAGGGCTGGTTCACAAAAAGCACTATGTAATCCCTGTTAAATTGGTCTACTGTGCGGCTAATGCCAAAGTGAGTACTGACCGGGGATCCTCGGTAGGCAGACTGGGAAGGAGATAGGAAAAAAATTAGCGCAAGAAACGAGAGAGATTGCAACTTATACATAGGTTTGTAGATGACAGTTGTTGCAATGGGACGCCTCAATTGGTAAAAGACAGATAGTACCAATATAACATCTCTAGGTGAAGTGGGCGGAGAGGAAAGATCTATCAACACTGCACAGCCAACCAGGATTACACCAAGCTGAGATGGACTGACTGAGAGGAAGAAAAGAAGAAGGATAGGGCCTATTTGTGCAATGATAGACATGAGTCTCACAGGTCAACATATGGAAATGTACGCCACTTTGTGTGAAGGTGAAGAGTGAGGAGAAAAAGATTGGGGCCAGACAGGGGCAATGTGGGATAAGGGCTGATAAGAAAATGTAATACATGAGTTTTTATTAGAAAACACAGCAGGTCAGTTAGGTCATTCACTGCAGCAATGAGAGGATGGAGGAGTGGTTGGTTTTATAAAGGCAAATCCAAATCCAAACATGCTCAACAGTAGCCAATATTATTTACTACCTAAGGCCATCCAACAAATCATACACACATGGAGATAATAATATTATCTCCATGTAAATGTATTATATTATAACAAATTTACAATGTGAAATTCTGAGAAGATATTCACAGTTTATGATATAGGGACTCAGATTTTCAGTTCATGATTTTCAGTGATTTATGCTAATATATATCAAACTATTATGCAGGTTTATACAGTGTGATGAGTGCAGAGAAACTAGCAGAGAAATCTAACAGGAACATTCTGACTAATCAATTGTAAATCATTGCTGAAGCCTTGTGTTTGACATCTTCATATTTTTTGTTATGTTTTCCCTGACACTGAATATAGAACAACAGTCACTGTGTAGGGAAGAAGGTTCTTTTGAAATGCAATATGATACTCCTTCAGGTCCTTATGATCAGTTTATCAGCAAAATATTATGAGTATGATTGTCCAATGCAGTGAAAAGTACCCTATATGTTGTTGAATAAGGAATAGTCTATTTCAATTTTGTGAAGCTACAATAAGGTAACACAACAAATTACTAAGATAGCAGTAACCCCTTTCTAATTATGCACTTTTCCAAAATAACCCTTGAAATATTACACATTTTTTCATATATCTCCCATATTTACCTCATAGTACAACTTAATAAAGTATGACACGAATAATAAGTTCAAATACATACTGTATCTTCCCATACATACAGCAGAGTAACCAGTGAAATCTCATCTCCAGGCTTCTGCAGATTACTGATGTAGGATTTGTGGTTTTAACCCTGTCACGTTTGAGGCAGATGAATCAACCTCTATCTAGACACACGCTCAGACTTATGGCTTTATTTATGCATATTCAAGGACAAACTGGTGGGTGCTGCTTGTACACTTGTAATATCGCTTGGAAATTATTAGAGACTCAAATTTGTTGGTTCACTGCAAAACACCCTGAAGATGTGGGTGTGAAAATAGGAAAAAAAAAAGTACAAGACATAAAGAAAAAATGGGGAAAGGGTCACATGAGGTCAAGTTGTAGTGTTTGGACCCAGAGGGCAGGAGCAGCTGAGCGGGGAGAGTATCGTGTTGGGAATAGACAGAGGGAAAAGAACAGATAAAAAGGGGCAGTGATGAACTCATACCTTCCTCCCCTCTAGAAATTTCAGCACAGTGCTGATGTTGGCGACCCAGTGGATCCTTTTGAGTTTCTTGCCCTTCTCACATGGCTGCAAGGGAATAAGACAACAATAGATATAAACAATAGAAAAATAGAGAAAAAAACCATACTGCAGTCAGTTTTTATGCAATCATTTTTTTTAAATATTTATATAGTTTTTTGATTCAGACTATATTGTCTCTATATTGTTATATTGTGTTGTATTGTTCTTGCTTTTAGACCTGATCATCATGATATAATACAATGTTGACCAATTATTTTTAATTGGATGTTTTTTCAGATTTTACTTCTTTTCATACAAAAATCTTTTAAATATTAAATACAAACAAGAAAATACCATTGTTTCAACTGATATAATTTAGAGCACGGTTCTTATGTGAAAATTCAAGTGGCTCAATCAGAATGTGAGATCAATAGTGCATATAGGCTTCTTAGACCTGAGGCTATATTGACGAAGTAAGATCCTCAAGGTTCGTTTGTATACATTGTAAATGTGTAAACTTCAGCCTGTCCTTGCTAATCAGGACTATGCAACATCATAATAAAATAAATCAATTCACACCGATCCTCATCACATTCACATCGTTTTAACGTCCTTCTGCTGTCAGTAGTACTACTTTAGAGCACAAAGCACGCATTGTTACTGCATAAATAAACAATAAGTGAATTTCTCTGTATAGTCTTAGATCAGGCGGTGCAGGGTGAGGAGTTAAATTTTAATCCACTCAGATCAGAGCGGTACGAGCGCATGTTTGAAGTGTGCAGCCAAATCACGTGCTGCACTAGTGACCATGAGACTCACCAGTTTTTGCCCCGAAAGCACTTCCAGTAGAGCCAACAGCATCACCCCATCCTTAATGTCCTCAAACAGGTCTGATACCACCAGTGGGGGCACACACTGTCAAGCAAAAATATTAGCATTTAGAGGAAGTAAATGCAGTAGTAATTATGCTTTTAAAAGGGCTCAATCATAGATAGATTTGATAAACTTGATTTTGTGTGCGACAGTGTATAAAACATTCAACATTTGTTTTTGTAAAACCATAAAGCATGTCAAGAGCTCTCAACAAAGACATTTAATGTTAGCCTGGGAATTCCCAGGCCGGTTCCGTTCGTTTCGAACTGGAAGGCGGCCTGGAAACTCGTCCAAGCGAGAGTCCCAGATTTAGGGCCCCAATCAGAGAGCGGGGGAGGGGTGGCAAGACGGTGACGCGTACTACATGACAAACGGAAGCTTGTAGTTTGAACTGACAACTGACATGATTGGCTATGGACTTACGTATACGCTCAACGATAGACATTCATAACGCCCAATAAACGGCCGTTGGCAATCGCTAACCACACCTCCGCTACGGGATTTTTCGAAGCGAGTTTCCAGACCCATATCTCACTTGTGATATGGTCAGGTGTTAACCAGACTAATTTAATGTGAAATGAATGCCTTGGATGTGTACTACATATAAAATGCCAAAATAAAAATTTGTAAACAATAGCCAAATTCCCTGTTGTAGGTGCTGCAATACCATTATGTAAAACCTTCCCTAATCATCTTAAAGACATAGCTCCGTGTTTACACAAATGGATACCATACACCACATATGAACAATGGTTTCTCAGTTTAGGTGGAATTTTAAGATGTTAATCTTAATAGCATTTGCTTTGTACGAGATGCAGTGAGGCAAGGCCTTTTGACTGCAAAGGGTGGCTCAAAACACTTTTTTTTAAATGATAAAGGTCCTTTATTTTGATTCCTACAGTATTTAGCCATTTTTAGATTCTTCATCAATCAATCAATCAATCAATCAATCAAGCAAGCAAGCAAGCAAGCAAGCAAACAATCTTTATTTATAAAGCACATTTCATACATATCATGCAATGCAAAGTGCTTTATAAACAATTAAAATCATTCTCTCACACCCACCCACAACCTCCCAAGCCCATTTTCAACAAGCTCACAGTCAACGCAGCCAAGTATGCATTATTGATATGAGCATGACTCTCTACTTTCTATGCAGGCTTGGGACTGGCACTAAGAATGTACTGACTTCTGACAATAATTTGTGGCCATCTTGCAGACATTTGAGCCCTAGTTCATATGCAGAAGATACTATATATGCAGAATTATATGCTAACACAATCATTTTAATTTGTGGAATATAGATAAAAGTAAACATGAAAAGTACTTCTCGAAAACCCCAAATAGAGTTTGTCTGTGCCATGTATTACTGGGGAGTGAAGATTCAACCCAAAAGTAGCAACTCAGCAGACTTTGAATGGTCTTTTCCAAATCCTAAAATATGCTGATGATTTCAAACTGCTTTTTGCCTCTCTGACCTGCCACACGCGCTTCTACATTTGGACCGGGATTCCACCTCAAGGATTTCTCTTAAAGCGCCATCACATGTCGCAGCTATGGGGAGGAGGGCGTACCATTCACAAGAAGATTAACACAGAACTGAGGGAATGTAGGGGTGTATGAGTGCGCACATGCAAAAAAGTGTGGAAAAAAAACATCCTGCAGAGTGCAAATCAAAGTGGTATAATTGTATGGCTAGAGTGGCAGCGGAAAACATGATAGCAGGCAGAGTGGAGAGGGGACACTAGGCTGGAGTCTTTCAAAATTAATTACCAAATGCGGGCACTCTCTTCTCTAATTCCACTTCTAATGGCATTTTACGGCCTTGGATATTTGGATATTAGGGTATTTAGGCAGCGCCATATCAGTGAATGACAGGAGAAACAAAATCATTTCAAAGGGATAAATTGCACCGCATGCTAATTGAAGTTAAATTTACCTTTTGTTCATTATAATCCAAAAGCTAATGGGGACATTTGTGACTAATTATAAAATAAGGACGTCATATCAGTTCTTGTATGCAGTTACAATAAAATGAATCAAGTGTTTAATGAGCTAATTACATATGAGTGTCTAGGCCATAATTGATTGATTGAGGATGCGCGTCTGTTTAATGCTATTCCCCTGGTGCCATTCGGATCAGTGGATTTCCAAAGATCAACAGTGATACAGAGGGAGGAGTGAGAAACAGCTTTATTTTGGATTGGATTCAAAAAGACGTGGGGTTGGTCTTTTTAAAGGGAATAATTGTGAATAAGATCAATGAGGCAGTAGTAATATACTTAGTTCTGCTGCTTGTATTGATATTTTAGAATTTAAAGTCTGTGCTTTGGCCAGTGCAAGACGGTTTAGTAAGGTATTGAAATGAAAGTTATACTATTTCTCAGTCAAGATGGAGTAACATATTGTGAAGAATTTGAGTTCACTTTCAAATAAAGATCCCAATCGCATATAATATAGTCATAGAGTCATAGAGCCATAGATAAGCAAAAACTGGATTTGGCCAATGGATTTTCAGTGCAACTGTAGTACACTGTGAAGTATTGTTTCTGCATTGCCTGATAAATAAATCACTATATTACAATGATGCATGCGTGAATAATCCCTCAGTCGTCCAGGTAGAATCCATGATAAAAGGAGAAATTCAATTTGTCAACTGAACAAAGTCTGTTTGGTCGAAAATGTTTCGCCGCTCATCCGAGAGGCTTCGTCAGTTCTGATTTGAGTGCTGGTTAGACGCTTTTACAATGATGCATATTACGATTGCAGTTAACCATAAAATACAACAGTTAACATTCTACAGTCATTCTTAATTTTTTGACATAATATCTTTGCTCTAACAATAATGTTTTTGAAGCACATTTAAATATATCAATTCCTCTACTTCTTTACTTTACTTTCATAAGTAAATACTGAGGAGTGAGGCATTTGAAGTGATGAAGTATGGCAGACAAAAACACCTTTTTGTAATAGAATCAATAAAACTAATGAAGAAAACTAAATTTACTAGATTTCTTAAACACCCACTGCATTAGGGAAGATTTTTACAAATACCATTCACTACATCCTCATCTACTGAAAAGGCTGTTGCTGCAAATAGATAGATAGATATAGACAGACAGATAGATAGATAGATAGATAGATGGATAGATAGATAGATAGACAGAGGGTTTAATGGAAATAGTATTAATGCTAAGTGCTTTTACTCAGGCCACGGTCAATGCTTTGTGATGTAAAAGTTTCAATAGAGAGTCCATGATACACAGTGCGTCTCATCCGCTCAGTCGCCCTCTCTATACCCTCCAAAAGAAGTGGGAGTGGAGTAAATAAACACTTTTGGAGCAGGGGCTAATCTCTAAGAACACTCGGTCCAATGATCGCTGCAGTAAAGCCTTGAAATGCTCCACAGACGATGAGACCTCTGCAGCTCTAAACGGTCACTTTGTAATTAAAGCTTCTCAGGAAGGATTTGTCAAAATTGAAACTGAATTCTACCCTTGCCAATCCTCAACTTTAAAGAGAACCATGGATGGAGCTGGTGCTTTTTGGAAAGTAAAAGTTGCACATGTTAAATTAATTTGGCAGTCTGTGGGGTATGAAATGGATCAATCAGAGTAAAAGCTTAACAAATGTAGGATGCACATGTCAGTCTTTGGGTTTGCAGCAAATATGAAAAGTCTTGAAAAGTGAGAGGTGAATTCAACTAATTGATTATTTAATATTCCTTTAATCAACCCTTTGAGTTGGAACAACTTTTTTACACGCTTCAAAATGATAATTGTTATACCATTATTAACTTGAATCTCCTAAGAAAATGTAATATATGGCTTTAAAAATAAACATGAATAATTATCTCTACACTGTTCATATGGTGGAAACAGTTGGATACAACAGAGCTGCCCTCCCACACGTCTAACTTCATCTGGTCTAAACCTGACTTAATCTGATGAACCGCTGGGTATAATGAGACCCATTAATCTCTGGAGTAAATTACCACTCATATAGAAAAAGTCTTTATATCGAGGCTTAGAAGACTTCTTTGTTGTACCTGTGGAGTGGAGAGAGAGGGGGAGGAGCCGGAGGAAGGAAAGTCCTAGCACCGTTTCTCACCTAGCGATTAATCACACACCTTTAGGCATTGAATTAAAAGACCTGTGATAACGGGAGTGGCCCAAGGCATGATCTGCCCCAAGAGACCACTGCTAAACCAACCATTAAAATATCCTTGTCTTGATTTGCAGTCATTTCACTACTTCTTTTCACACGTGTAGACGATTTGAATGTTGGTAACAATACAACTGTGCGCAGAAAGCTATGCAGACTAAAGTAGGCTACATTTGTTTATAGTTTAATGTAGCGTAGCATTAGCAAAAAATATAAGGCAATTAATGAATAATCAAAATGGTTTGGATGTCAATAACTGGTCTGAGCCAAAATTTGAGCTTGGTTTGAATATTTATCACTGTGATGAAGCATAATGTTACAAAATCAACCAGCAGACCTCAGAGTCAATAACTTTCAGTCCCAAGCCTCTGAAAACAGACGATGTCAGGGAGGACATTGGGGGTAAAACTATATAATATTAACAAGCAAATCATAAGCAGTACCATCTAAGATTCTCTTAACCATTGCCAGATCTAAACCAGAACGATGGTAATACTGTATCTAAACTAATAAGCTAGGTCTAGTAATTCTAATCTAGACTAACCCCATCAAAAATGTATTTCATTAACCAGAAATACATTTCTAAACTAAACTAGACTAAATCTGCAAAAAATAAAAGTGGTGCCCATACTATATGAGAACACCTGATGTCACAGAATTTACTATAATGATCAACCATTTTGCTGTCTAATAACATCTTATTTCAACTCAATTGTAAACACAAAAAAGTACGCTACTCCTGTTCCAAAGTTGCCATGTGGCGATGTACATGTAAAATGCTCATAGGATGTAATTAAACCACTAATTGCTCAGAATAACATCAGCTGTCTCAATAATACAGCCCCATCCGCATTGACATTTAACCCCTCCTTGTATACTCCCTCTTTGAACATTCCCTGAGCTGCAGTGACAGCCCGACAGTTTTGAAGACAAATACAGACCAATCAGCATTGCTATGGCAACCTCAGGCATCAGGTGAAAGGGTAAGCAGTTTGTGATGAGCAAGGAGAAAAGAGGAGACAGGGGGAGAGAGGAGCGGCTAATTTGATCAAGAGCACAGAAAGGACCTAGAGTCGTTATCTGGTCCAAAGAAATGTGATGCTATCACTAACCTACTGATTAAATGAAATGGTTAATTAAAGTGGAATTAGGGGTTTTTCATATATAATGAGTAATCAAGGCACTGTCAAACCAATTTATTTGTTTTCTGCATATAACCATTGTAGTTAGATTAGAAATATCTGCTTTAAATGCAACTGTGAAGAATCCATGACGGCAGCCAGATAATGACTTAATAAGTAACACTGCATTCACCGTATTATTTAAATTAATTTAAATTATGGTTTATGGGTAATTTTATGGTGTTAGAACTTGTTATTTAATATTACCCTGAGTTTTATTCCCTCCAGAGTGCTTTTCAAATGAATTTTCTGCTTGGTGTCACTGTGCTGCACAGGCCTTCACAGCTGTCGAAACTGAGTCCCAGAGACGGGCGTAGATGATTGAAAAAACACCTATTTGTGTGTTGCATTGATTTGTATTTGCTTTGTGTGCTGATCTCTGCATAATTATTATTGCATAAATACTCACTGGTCCATTGTTTTGTTCAGTAGTTCTAATTATTACTACTATGTTACTACATTAGAAAAAACTAACAGTCCCACAGCTCTTTTCTAAAACCCTTTTCATTCTGCAATCTCATTATTTATGTACTCCTCAGTGAAACTCAATAGAGCAAAAGCCACAGCTATCCTGGGACAGACTGACAGAAGTGCGGCTTCCGATCTTTTAGCTTTGGCCCCCCCAACCACAAGTGGTACAAAAGGTAGGTTAAGTATCTTACCCAAGGACACAACAATGACATCCACTTAGAGGAGCTGAGATTGAAATGCCCATTGATTATATGAGCAAAACACACATTGAACCAAAGCTGCCTCAAGTCACTAGGCAATCTATTCTCTAAAAATTACACATCATAATAAAAAATATATGGCAAAAAGTCAGACGTTTATTTAAAGGTGCACTGTGTAAGCTTTCTGGTAGACAGGTCCACCATCTGTTTGTTTCCATGCCGATGTTAGTGTTTTGTCTTGAATCTTCCACTGTATGGCAAGCCTGTGCAGACAGGTTTGCCTCTCCACAGATCCATGGATGTAGGCAAACCTAATGCTATACTGTGTAACTTTCAAGGCAAAGAAATAACATCTCCACTGAAACAGGCTGCAGACCCTCCACCAGAAAAGTTACATAGTACACCTTAAAGACAGGTATAAAGTAATAGATTGTGATTAGAAGTAACATGCAGGCTGAAAAACCAGCTTAATTTTGAGTTGTGCAACCAAACTTTGAACACTGCACATACCCTTGCTTTGTCCAATGAGGATTTGATTGACTGTTTCTTCTGGCTAAATGTACTGTCTTTCTCCATAGTTATTGTTCATCTAAAATTAAATGCAATGTTTAAATCTCTTATCCAGTGCAATCTAAATGAGCCACACTGAGACAGAGAGCTAACTAGGGCTTAATTACAGCTTGAAGGCAACTGATAATACTTCACATTAATATAAGTACTAATTGCTATGGAGTTAAAATCCTTGCTACCAGCCATTTCTGAACAGTAATGTAGACAGAGAAGAAAGACATGCAACTGAGGACTGTGCATGTGGTCTAATCTGCAGAGTTAGTCCCATGACCAGCTCTACAAAGGAATGACTGCATGTGTGGGGTTGAAATGAAAAAGTGATTTTGCACAATTATCAACAAAAGGGAAAAGGAAACTCAATACTGGCAGCCTGCAGTTGTCTTACCTTTGCCAAGTGGGAATTGATCCATTTAGTGAAAGTCCTCTTCTGCACTGCCTCTTGCTCATCTGTAAATGAGAGCCCACAGCATCAGCTTAAATCTCCAGCAAACACAAAATGCTTACAATACAATTATCTCATTGTCTATTGTTTTCAGAGCTGGGTGGCAAGCAAACAATAATTAACTGTTTTATAGCTTGGATGCAAGTATTTACCATATTTTAACATATAAGGGACTGGCATTCAAAGAGAAGGCATTTGACATTTAAAGATGGCATTTTGACTAGTGGGATCTCCCCTAATGTGGGCAAAAATGTACTTTCAAACCTGCCTTTCAAATGTTATAAGGGCAGAGGATGTAATGGATGCTGGCATGTTTTGCTTTAAGGTGCATTACTTACATACAGAATACAAATACAAATACAAATTTAAGGGCACATTTTGGGGTTATAAGTTTGTAAAAAATATTACATTACCAAAACATCACTAAGTTTTTCATTCATTTAATTATTTATTTGTACAAGTGGCAATAGCATATAGCAACAATGAACCTTAGGTAGAGTGTATCTTGAAGTACTCAATATAATTTGTAAAAGTACAAAAACAGTAGCCCATCAAAATAATACATTACTACTAGTGTTATTATTGTAACTACCACTGACTATACATGGTACATGGCAAAAGGGAGAAAGCCCATTAAGCAAAAGAACAATCAATAGCATAGCTGTCCTCTCTGAGTGTCACCTAAAAGCCACTTCCCATAAAGTAGGGCAATGTTCAAATGATTGTTTCTTTCATTATCTTTTCATTGCCTCAGTCTTTGAGTTCAGCATACACATTTCTGCCGCAGTTTATGCAATAATATGGCCTGACAGCAAAATTCATTACCACTTGCACTACTAAATTGGGAGTCTTCCTCGCACAGATCAGTATTCAGTCACACACTTCTCTCATTAGAGGCTGTATAGATCTCCAGTCTGTACCTGGCATGCTGAGTGTACGGCTACACAGTGACTGGCATATGTGACAGGGACTTTTTTCTATCCCATCTGCGGCATGGTGCAATATCCTTGAGATAAGATAGGGCGTCTGGCACACTGACTCCCTTTAGCTTAATGAAATATGCTGACGGTTTGATTACACTGGATAGAAGTTGGTCACCGTGTCAGTGGGTAGAGCGGGGCTGAGGAAGAGGAGCGTGTGTGTGTATGTGGCGAAGAGACTGCTGGTCATACATAATGCAGGCACATAGTCATACGTGCCAGTGAGCATATCTCTCCCCACTATAGATTAATCGTTTGATTGGGACCCAGGATGATCAAATATTGATGCCTGGTAATATCGGAAGAGAATGAGAAAAAGGTCTTGGTTTAATCTTAGATGAGGGCATAGAGAATGTGTCCTGTGTGAGAGCGGTGCCAGCCTTAGACGCAGGGACAGGGTGACTTTGAAATCACATTTTTTTAGTATCACACAGGGATGGTCGCTAAAACAAGCCTAGCATCACTGATTCAACACAGCTTAATTCATACTTTATTTTGTGTGTAATTAGTCTCATTACAGCCCCCCAGTCAACCCCCCACGCCCTCATTGTGAACATGACCTTAATAAAATCATCATTATCATCATCATCACCATTATCACTTTTATGCATTGTGGCAAGACCCCAAAGAGACAGCACCATTTTTAACGATTTAAGAATATATGCATTATACACAACTTGCTATGACTCCAATGTGGTATATAGACAGACAGTGGGACAAGCCGGCAGACAGAAGATGAATGAATTGCATGTAAGTCCCTATGTGCCAGCAAACAGCCACAGGGTCAAATAGAGAAAAATGTAGACATCTGCCCACTGCTCTGGGACCCAAGACCTTATCCCGGTGTGTTTGCTTCACCTGCTGCAGGCTGGAGCAACCCGCACACACACTAACATAGACTCTGGCAAAAGTGGAAACGCCCCCCTCTCCTTCCACGTCTGCCCATCTAGAGCTTTACACACAACCCCTCCCATGGCCAAAACAATCTCGCCTGCAGAGAGGAGACTGCTGGTACCACACTGCAGTAAAACACTACTACAACTATACTTGTAACCAAAATCACTGTATGCTGTTCCACTTACCACGCAGGTAGTGATAGACTCCTGTCACCAGATTGAGAGATGTGTTATTTCTTTTTGGGGAAGATTCGCCCCCCATGCGTCGTGCCATCTTGTGCCCCAGCCTCTTCGGATCCTGTCTGCTGTCATGGGGACGTTGGGAGGACATCCACAATCTCCAATAAAAAAAACTACAGAATTAACCTTGTCCCTGCCCTTGCTGTTTTTAAGGGAGGTGTGTCTCAAAACAACTCCCCCGGGATGACAGTGTGGTGAACTGTTGCTCTGGGGATGAAAAAAGTGTCCAAAATCTTGTAATGGTCCCCTATCCTCCTCGCTATCCTGTCCTGCAGTGTGAGACCGTGAGCTAACTCAGTGTTTTTGCAGCTGGTCTAGTGTGGTGTGAATGCTCGTGTAATGTTCAGGCTTGTTTTGTGTGTGTGTGTGTGTTAGAAGTGATAGCATGCAGTGCGGTGCCGGCTTGCCTCAGCATCAATCTTTCTCCTCTCTCTCTCTCTCTCTCTCTCTTTCGCTCTCTCCCTCTCTCTTTCTGAACTATACTCATTCCCTCCCACGTTCTCTTGCTGATTTCACTGAGTGAGTGTAGGCTGCGGAGAACAGTCCACTTCCCACCTTACGAGACAACCAATCAGCGTGTGTGGGAAGAGTGATGTCACAGACCAAAAAGGGAGTGAGATGAAGGGGACTGTTTAGCAGGTTAGGAGGGGCGGAGGAGTGCGACTTTAGTCTGACAGCTCTGGGACAGACGTGAAGGAATTCCCTATGATTATATTACCCCCCTCGACGCAAGGAGCATGAAGCGATCCGAGGGTTTGTGGCTTTTTGACTCTGCGAAAGCCTGAAGGGGAGCAGACTATCAATGTCCCTGTTTGTTCAGCTACTGTATTGAGATCACTTTTATCTCAGCCACAGTCATATCTAGTACAGCTGTCTGTGTGAGAGTCTGCAGCCTCCAGGGTAGAGAGGCTATAATATAATACAGTAGGTAAACATCTTTTATGAAAGGAGAAAAGAGGCACACAGTATATGTGAGGAAAGATGGTGAGACTAGGGTAGAACTTGTAGTGCTGTTACTTGAAATATTTGTGGTAGAACTGTTTTTATTTATCGTTTCCCTAGATAGGCATATCAACAAACCTAAAACACACACAATCGGTTTAGACAATTACCATGATTCACATTGATTTAAACATACTGACCAAACACTTCCATTCATTCAATTTCATTCATTAGACTTCTCAAAAGCTCAACGTTGTGGCAAAAAAAATCATAACACATCTGTTGTATGAAAATTCCATACAAGTTTAAATAATTCAGCATGGGCAGCAACAATAATGAGCAGCAGTTTCTTTCTTTAGTGCACTGCAAACCCACCACAATGGATGTTTTGTTCATCCAAACTATTGTAAATTCAACATATAAAAGACCCTCTCCAAAATCCAAGAGCCACTACAGTCACTACGAACTGGATCAGACACAGCGTTGTATGTGTTAGTGAGCCAAAATTACCCCTAGACACCACTGCCATCAAGGCTGCAGTAAAATTACACCAAAATGCACCAGTATTTTAACACTGTCTCCCATTTTCACTTATTGTATAGCCCAGCCCAGCCCTGCAGTATTTTATAAGGATCACCTTTAAATGAATAGCCAATAACTATGCAGAATATCTCATATCAGGTTAAAGATGATAGGGTCATTTGTCATTTGTGAGATTTCTCCATTTTGTTCTTTGGGTTTCCCTCGTAAGAGATTTAATTATGGAAGTCATCTATAACCAATGGCAGCTGTCATCTGCTATCTGTTGATAATCACAGTACTGGCGCTCTTCACATTAAAACTGGTCTATGTTTGAACCAGTGCACGTCAAAATATTCTAGTTCATAAACATATGTGGATATATCATGAATGCTCAAAAATACACATATGAAAACGACCCAGAAATCTTACCCCAGCATATCTTGCAATCCAATTCCCTAATGTAATATAACTTTAGTTTAGATAAAGGGTCCGGGATAGGTTGTATAATAAAAGGTCTTCTGTTTATAAGCTACTTCAAATTGGACCTTCAAATGGGAGAATATTTCATAACCACTGATAGTTAAACATTTTAGTTAAACATTTTCACACCTGTTTTTTGCACAGCATGCCCACTTTACTATGCAACTATGCATGTATATTCAGGTATTATAGATAATCTCGTGGAGTCTGCACTTTTATATTTACATATACATTGCTTTTACTGCCTCGCTCAACACTATAAAAACACAATTTTACGCTCATGGAAGGAAATTCAGCAAACACCCCCAGCCTCTACTCAATAATAACACAAAATCACAATAGACCGACTTCAGCGCTGCATCAACAAAAATCTATTGTTCCAGGGCTTTTCTTGCAGCTCTCGTTAGCCTCTGCAAGAACTGGGATGTTAATAATAGAGACCAGCATATTGACGGATGCTTGCATGAAAAATGTATTACAATTAAGTCCAATTCTTCAGCTTTATTATGTTGACTTTAATCTTATTTAGCCAACATTTACCAATCAAACGTGTTAATAAAATGATACAAGGTACTTCATCTAGATAAGAACTGTCCATGGTGCTGAATTTAAGAGCGATTATAAAAATGTAGTTCAAGTCAACTCTTTTCTTTCAGATCACATGTTGTATATGCTCATATTATGTTCTCTGTGAGCTATTTGTTCAACAATGAGAAACAGAGCGGTCTACGGGGAGCTAAACTGTTTAGCAAAAACAACCCCAGGATGAAATCAACAGGACTGAAAGGGATCATGGGGCTTATTAGAGTTCACAATAGGAGAGAAGGAAATGGCAGAGGCAGGTGTAGCAATGCAAGGCTGATCGGAGCATTTTTCCATTCCCGGTTATGTTCCCCTGTAGGCTGTGGCCCCTCTAGAGTGCACCCGTCCTGAAGGAAGAAGAGAGGAGGAGGAGAGGAGGGGGTAAGAACAAACTGAATCTCAGCTGGTGTGGAGCCCCTAGCAGTGCTGCGAAACGCAGCACTGTATCCTGTCTGTACTTTAGGGGCAGGTCACCAGGTCAAAATCCCACTGCTTAAAAACAGGGCTGTAAAGAGGAAGAGAGATGAGGAACAGCCCGATTTTCAACCATAAAGGAAAAAACAAACAGAGCTGCAAGAGACTACTACTACTTGCACTGTTGTACACCCAGCCTCAGGGTATTTGGGTTGTCAAAGGATCCTAGAATTCCCATTTAGTCTCAGGTAATGCCAGAGGAGACACAGCGCCTCTTTGTGGTAGATATTCAGAAATAAATCAGATATATGACCTTAATACCTCTGTGATTCAGTTCTTTAATACATTTTTGAAAGTATGTTTTTGTATGAAAATGATGCTAACATAAAACTTGCTAGGCTAGTGTCAAACCCAAATTATCAAAAGGAAATTCACAACTTTTACGCAGGATTACAAAAACATTTTTAAGAAATGTATGTAAGGTAAGTCTGAGATTTGGTCACAGTTGGTATTATATTTGTGAAAACTGGCTTCAGAAAGTACATAAAGGCTAAATGTAATTGATAGCTTGATTACTGTATTCAATAGGCATAACAATGACAACTATTTACAATATAGTGGCAGAGAATTTTCGAAAATTCTTTGCACTAACACATTTTAGACAATATAATGGGAAGCAAATGGATAGAAGAAGATGGGGATAGCTTTGAGGATTTTAATTTTGACTGATAAAAATGGCCTCTAATTATGGTATACAGAATAAAGACAGACGTGGAGGACAGGTCGAGACCAGACATGGAAGAAAGAGAAAATGAACACACTCAGCATATCTCTGTAGTAAACTGGTGTCTCCCTGATGACCCCACAGTGCACTCAAGGATTTCTGATCTCTCTTAATCCATTAATGACTCCACATTTGGCAGCTGTGATTAGGCCTGGTCAGTTATGGACACACACGGTCTCTAGATAATGAGATAGGCTAGGTGAGGTACAGAAAGTGTACAGTATTAATATCATAATGGAATAATTTAATTACATTATAGGCATATTTCAGTGTATAGTTATCTTAATGCATGAATTGTCAGATGTAGAGGAAATGACAGTAATCTTGCTGGCACTCATCATTCTTTTCTACTTCATCCCATTACAAAAAAAAAAACAATGTTTCTTTCAATAACAAAAAAAGAAAAAGACTTTCCATATACGAGATGAATTCCTAGTGCCTCAAGCCAGTACCATCAAAATGAAAATGGCTTCTAGATGGGAGCTGAAATGTCTTGATTGCAAAAAAAATATATATCTAGATGACCACCATTGAAACAGTTTTCATAAAGTTACAAGTATGTAAGTATTCACTGGTTTCAGTCACATGACTTTTCTAGTTATATAGATGGAATTATAGATCCAAATTCAAATATTTAATTTTAAATGGTTAATAACTATGGCAGCTGTCCTAATTTGGTATAATTTGAAATCCATGATTAGAAGAAAAATATGTATGTCTAGAACCTAGACTGAATAAGTATAGTGTATATTGTAAAGTAAAGCTTTTATGACTACAAACAAAATGCTTTGAAAATTAACATAAAATGTATATGAAACCAGACATACTTAGCTGATGCAGTAAATAAATAAAGTCTTACAGGTCAGAGAATATAAGAGTCTCCTTATGAAGTGTAGCATTAATGGAACATGTCATCTTGCGCTATCATGCACTAAATGGACCGGGGCTGTGAGCTACAAGGGTACCTGGTAATTGCTCTGAATAAAACACACACATGCACAACACACATCTCTAATCCACCACTACTACAGTCACACATTTGTCCTGGTTAGGGCAGCTTCCCTGGTTTTGCACCCCTACCCAAAAGCTTTTATGTCTGGCCCCCACCCAAAAATTACAGCTTTTCCCTTTCACCCTGACAATTCCTAATTTAAAAAACCCTCTTGTGCACACTTCCGATGGAGTACTGAAGCTCTCACACCTCAATAACATCCTCTATCTTCACAAGCCTTGCTCATTTACACCACATTTTACCAGTCCCGACATAAGTGCTGAGGAGGAAGTCCAAATGCCACCCCATTAGCATACCTAATTACATTTCAGTAATAATGACAGCCCTTTGAGGAGACTGAGAAGGCAGGAACAAGTCAATGTGATTACAAAACAAGCCCCTTTTTCCTCTTTTCAAGCACTATCCAAAGCCTTTTGCCATGGCAGATGTGCAGAAAAGGCACTTTAGCATTGACAAAAGTGTCCAAATATCACTGCATTCAATTAGATTCCAGGCCATTGATACACTTGTTTAAGGCAATTCAGCACCTGCAACAACTTTACACAGAAAGTAAATGAATACGTAATTATAATGGATGGATACAGAGAACAGTGAAATCCACACAGCAAATTATCTCTAAATGCATCGATCTGATTCACACAACCACACATGAGCTGCAGGGGCTGCATGAGAAAAATAAATAAAAAAATAAATTAAAGCCGCAAGCGGCGTTGGTCGGGACCTCGCACCTGTGGCCAATCTGGGGTGGGGGGTATTCTCCACGCCTGCATACAAAGTATTTTCAGCTGCACAAAATGTCATGTTAATAGAAAGCGCGATAGCAGCTTCCGTACATATTTTACAGTTCCCTTGTCTACCACACTCCTGGCCTCCTCCCTGGGGAGGTGTTCCATGAGGAGGGCACAGGAGAGGGGGGGGGGGGGCTGAAGTAAATGCATGGAGAATTCTGTAGTTGTAGTCATCTTGGTACAAATGAAAAAATAAATAAATCTGTGCCTATGTCATATTTCACGTACTTGTCACCATGGCGATGTTATTGCTTTGTATAAAGAGGTCAGGTGCTTTTTAAGGTATATATTTTCCATAAACAGAACTGTAATTAAATAAATGAAACATAAACAAGTTTAATGATTGATTCGTTGACTGATTGGTTGGTTTTATTGATTGATTTTATTGTATGATCCAGGCAAAGATATAAAATCTCCATGGTGACAGGTAGGAAACAGATTATGCACTGAATGTTGCATAACACCCCTTTAAATAAAAAAATAATATAATTCAAATATAAAGGACGTAGTAGCTATTTCAAACTTATCTGTGAAAAGTTTGAAAATAATCCTATGAAGGGTTCCCGAGATATGAGCTCACTTCCTGTTTGGCGACTTTTAGGACGTGTTTGATTGGCTGTCACGACAAAACGATAAGAGATATCAAAAAAGCAAGGCATATTTCTGATGTGGTTCAGTCCAAAGATGCTATGTACCAAATTTGAGCAAAATTGGCCAAAAATTGAGGGAGGAGAAGCATTTTGAGTGTTTTTCATAAAATTCTAAATGGCGGAAAATCTACCCTGGCGGAAAATGTCATGATAGGGTGCGTTGGATTTGGCTTCGCCCAAGGAGTCCAGGGATACAAAGTTTTTGAATATTGGATATACGGTTCAAAAGTTACACGCAGAAATGTACCTGAAAATTCTTGCAACTTTGACCTGCTGGTGGCGCTAGAGAGTTTGGGGTGGGGGCCTATAAATTGCTGTGGGTAATGAGGAGACTGGCTGGAATGTGCATGCCAAATTTCACAACTTTTTACCAGACCCAGCCTAATTTGATGATGTGCGTTGGATCAGTCTTCGCCCAAGGATCCCAGAGATACCATGTTTTTAAAGTGAGCTCATATCTTGGGAACCCTTCATAGGAAGCCTGGGAGCCTGGTAAGCCTGGCTAACGGACCCTGTTAGACCCTGTTAAGGTCAAAGTTGCAGGAATTGTAATAATACATGCTGAGGCCTACATGCACCTTCGGTGCTGGGCCCCACATTGCTGCTTGCAGCTATATCAGATCAAAGGAACATAAAGATCAAAGATCTTTGATCAGGGCGTTGCCTAGCAACGGGTGTCGGGTATCGGGTGCATATGCTTTCGGACAGTTTGATTGGCTGTCACGACAAAACGATAAGAGATATAAAAAATCCGGCGATATTTCTGATGAGGCTCGGTCCAAAGATGCTATGTACCAAATCTGATAAAAATTGGTCCAAAATTGAGGGAGGAGAAGCATTTTGAGTGTTGTTCATAATTGACCTGTTGGTGGCGCTTTTTTATCGATCCGCCGTATCGTCATATTACCGCCTATTTGAAAATCCTTCGCAATTTAACATCTCCAACGTCTTAAGATTATGTTCACAAAAATTTAAGCCCATCTGAGGTACGGTGTAGGAGAAGTGTTTCAAATTCCATTGAATGTCAAATACCCCAAAATCACACAAAAGGCCAATTATCTCACTTCCTGTTGGGCGTGGCCATGACATTGCAGTGAGGCGTTTGTTCGTCTTATTGAGATACACGTCCCTACCGAATTTCGTGCGCCTATCTTAAACGGTATGCCAGCCCCGAAAGACAACACGCTAGGGGGCGCTATCGAGCTTCTGGGGGTCACCGGGGGACGGGACTTTTTGTGGTCGTACTGGCCGCACTTTGTGATGCCCGTGCAAAGTTTAAAATAAATAAACAACTATAGTATGTTGAATGGATATTTTTTAATAGCCTTTTGATAATAGATATGAAATTGTAAATATGAATTGTTATACGTAATGATATTGCTAAATCTATTAAAACAGGCAAAATATTAGAAAACCTACACTGCAACCGTGATCAACTTCAGGACTTATGCCGCCTTCATATGCTATGAGAATTATGATAAATATGACTTGCCGTGTGAGAAATTACACATGAACAGCCCCTCATGTTGTAATTTGGAGAACTGGAAAATAATTTCAATGCCCAAGTTGCTAGATAAAAAAAAAACCTTTGACCTCTCACAATGGAGGACAGCAGTGAAAGAAGAAAATGTGTGCTTTAACTTTTCTTAGATGGTTGTTTATTATACCTGCTTAAATATTTTGCATTTAGAAGTTTAGTGTACATTTATTCCCACTTAATTACATTAAAAGCGTTATTGCTTTCTATTTTTTCCTGAGCAATCTGTAGGCTACTGTCTTTATGTGAGTTTACCTGTTTGAACTATATGCATATAAAAAGTGTATTCCATTTTGCTACAAGCACAAAAGCACTTGAACAAAATGCACTCATAATTAATACTTGACAACCTGTACCATTCCATGATTCATTGTGAAAGCTCATATAAAATTACAATATATTTGCAGTTTTCTTTGAACAACTAAAGAAATCCCTTTCTTCGGGAGTATTTGGGCCCCATTGTTAACCACCAGACATTATTATCAAATGAATGCAGCAAATATGTGTTTAGCTCCATGAACAACCCAACACGTGGCCAACACAAAGCAGCTACTTCATCAGGGGCACCAGGGGTCATCTCCACACCCCTTTCACTAAGAGCATTAAAGAACTCAATTTAGCTTTCAAAAATGATTTTCAGATTTCCCACTTTACTCTCCTCTGTGAGGTAAGTGCAGCACTGGGTCAGACTGTCTAAGCTCTTTATCCAGATTGACCGATGCCATGCGCTACAGAGAACTGAAAAGACACCGTCAGCATACACAAAATAACCCACGCTAGATGTTGCACTAAATTCAGTTATACACTTCTTTGTTGCTGAAATATGAAAATGTACTGGAACAGGGCCCGGGTGGAGTACTGTCACTGTACACATCCAGTTAAGTGCATTTAGGCTCATGCAGCTGAAGCCAATTACTGTCTTATTGTGACAGATGTATAACTTTCATCTCATTTTTAAACCACCTGTTCATTCAGTAATCAATCTTATTTTGTGCCAGCATTTTTCAAACAAGCAAAACTTCCCCAAAAACACACTCATGCTTTTACTTACTCTCTATTAATATCTATATGTTATTAACAAATAGTGTGTTGTTTCAGCTGAAAGATTGTTTTATAGGGATTATTCTGAGTTCAACAGGACCCGGGCGGGCATGCAACAGGAAATAACTTCCCCAGACACATGGAGGTTATTGTGCAATTGTTTACAAAGCAAATATCACTCAGTAGCTCAGAGGATACAGCATTCAGCCACCAACCAGAAGGTCAGAGGTTTGATTCCTGCTCAGACCAAGTTTGATTGACAACTACGGAGAGAAAGAATAATGACTATTTTGTGTCACTTTGAGGGGCCTTGTCGAGCCTGTAAAGAACAGTAAAAGTGTAAGCCATTATTATTATTAATTATAAAATACTAGTTTATGTTAAAGAATTTGGATTCTCTTGACAGGCAAACATTTCACTTTTACATTCTTACACTATTTATAAACCATAAATTAGCAACACCGGATTTGACATGACCGTATGGCTAATATGATGTAATTCTGCATAGATATTACTTTTAAACAATATTTCCATACAGGCAATATTGGATTTTGTTAAGCAGTGCCTGATGAATTCCCCTTTTATGAAACAGATACATTAAAGCATCTCTCACAGTTCTGGTAATTACACTTTGCCTTAAATGTTGTAGATCCCAGCTTCATTCTCCACGTTTAATTTATTTCTTTTTGTGAGCATACAGTTAATCCAACAATAACACTAGTTTTTGGAAGTTGTCCAGCTTTCAACTTCTATCCAAAGCTCACCGAATGATGAAGTGTATAATCCATCCCATCAGATTAAAATAAAGCTGTGATCGTTCTCTCAGGTACGCTGCTGAACTCATCACATTATCTGACCAACTGGCCCCCGAAAGGTCACCACCATACCCCCATCTGTTGTCTATTAAAACCCCTTTAGGACCGAATACAGGCCCAGGGGCACAGTGTCCTCATCCAATCCCAGAGACAGGTAAAGAAAGGACAGGCATCTGGCTGTGAGAGATAAGTGCAAGGATGAGACACTAGCATCAAATGAACTATAGACCAATGCATGCAGGGGTCAAGGGCACTGCTTTGAGGAATTATCTAGAGGCATTGTTCTGGATGTCCTACAAAAAGTATCGCAGTCATCAATCTGCGGGGTTCAAAAGATGCTCAATCAAAATGGAAACTTGTATTAGTGCTGATTATGAACAATGAATATGATATTATCTGGTATGTGAAGAATATGAGTTGACCTACAAAGTGAAGAACCATATCTAAGCAAGGTGTCCCAAAATATTCAACTATAAATCGTGTTAATTATTCTCATGGTCCTTTGTGAAATTGGTCACTTAAAATAATAATAATAACAATACAATTTAAATAAAAAATATAATGAATTACTAGTTCATTAATGGAGAAGCGGAGGAAGATGGATGGATGGATAGTTCATTCATAATGTATTTAAAGGGCCCATATTACACCATATTTTCTGATCCATGTTATAATGTTATATAATGTTATGAACATACTGGGAGTGTAGTTTTGTTTCATTCACACATATTTAACACACAGACTGCATGTTCTCTCAAACTGAAAACACTCTGCTCTGTCATGTGGTGATACAGGAAATGTTTGTTTTTAAACGCCATACACCATCATTACAATAAGTTTGATCATTCTGGCCATGGAATTGCTAGTATGATCAATGCCAGTTTTTCTAAAACTTTAAAACCACCACTTCATGACATCACAAGGTAAAACAGAGCATTTTGATCTTTGGAGATGTAGACAGACTAATAAAGCAGGTGTTCTGCCCTCAGTGAAAATATCTGTTCGTAAGTATTGTAATGCTATAAGATATTAACTCACTCTGTAAACTCATATGAGGCATTTTTAAGTTGTTTTTGACTTGAAACACTAAAATATAAGACGCTAATAGCACTAGCATGTCTATGGACATTTCCATTTATGTTAACATCATGCTAATTGCTAGGTTTTATGAGGTCTAACCAACTTTAAGATAATGTTATGCATATATTACATTGTATTAGGCTACTCTATGTTGTTTAATGTAGCTCTGAATTTGCTAAGTTCATATAAATGTGGAACATGATTGTAATATACATGTATTTTTTTGTATGTTACAGTTTTACAGTCAACTTCAGTACAGTAAATGTCCAGAACAGCAAGAGGCTTCCTGGGTGTTTATTGGAAAAACTGTCTGTCTGTAAAGCTACTTCCTAAACGCTAGTGAAGGCAGAATATCAGGATTACTCAAACATGTGTGAATGAAACAAAACACAACTCCAGGTGTGTTTTTGAGGAGGAAATTATACAATGATTAAAGCACAGTAAATTTTGTGTAATATAGGCCCTTTAAAGCTAAGTGTGACCAAGGTTCTCTGAGGTGGTCTCTAAGAAATTTTCAAGAGAGTATAAACCCGCCATCCTACCCTGAGCAGAGATGAATTTTACTTTCCTGTTGTGGTGCAAAGAAAGCAAGAAACTGTGCAACCAAATAAACAATTATTTCTCATATGTATCATGCCACTTTTCTGCCAATGTACACTGGGAAATAACAAGCTGAACAAACTAACATTTTTAAAGCCATTTCTGCTGACACATATGATTGCTATACAAAAAAGAAGTGAAAAATGAATACTATAGATTTTAACAATATACAAAACTAATTATTTCAAGTAATATCTTCAGTATCACCCTGTTTGATCACATAAGGCTGTAGAGTAGGTGTCAGGGGACAGCATCTCATTGTGTGGGCAGGACCCCTCCGGTGGCCTCATTTTGTGATGTGTCAGTCACCTCCTCTCCGAGAGTCAGGTTAAAGAGATTAGAATCTGATCTGTCACTGATGTGTGGCTGAAGGTTGGACACATGCAGCCAGTGCATTTAACAGACACATTTATCAAGCACAATGTACTGAAACAGAGGCAGAACCAGACATTACACATAAGCCTGTGGGGCAGACAGGGCACGTGATGGATGTCATGTGCACCAATCTCTATGGCAACTGCTCATAAACATCGGTAAAGACGATAAGAGGTAGTGATAAAAAATAGTGTTGCAGCTCAATAATGTTGTAGTGGTCTAGGCCTGTTGATATACAGTCACTGAAAAAACCAACATGCCACAAAATGTCCTGACTTTTGTAGAGTTCTAGTTTTGACCAGTGAGTCCAGAATATCGTATTGCTTTAGAAGTCACTATAAACTATGGACTTGTGATAATTTGAAGAGGGGGTAATATGCAAAATTTACCTTTTGAAGAATTCTTATCATATTATTCCCACATCAAAAACATGCCTAAAGAGGTTTTAGATGTCCTCCATGCATATTTGAATATTTTAACAATGCCTACCAAGCCCTATTCGAACTCTCCTTACGTTTAGCTGTAAGAATCTGTGCAATGCTCAAGCCTATGACATTTGACCATTAATATACAAAAGCACGATGCAAAAATGTAGGGATGCACTGATGTGAAAATTTTAGCCGATACCGATATCCAATATTAATGTTGCTGTTATGGCCAATAACCGATATTGACTGATACCGATATTTTTTTTAAATTTTATTTTATTATTATTTTAATTTCAATTTTTTTAAAATAATGTAACATTTGTTTAAAGGGATATGCCACCCCCAGGTCAAATTTGGGCATCTCCCCACAGTCCAGAGACTAAAATAAGTGGTGAAAAGCGTTTTCCTGCTCACCCAGCCATTGTCCGAGTCTGTCGCCACTGACCGCCGCGGTATCTGCAGCTCCTCCGCCTTAGACTGGAGTCTAACGTCGCCAGAGAAAGATTTCGGCCAAAAGGAATTAATTTGCTCGATGCGTTTCCCAATTACTTTCTGTGTAGTGCGCATTCATATCGAGTGCAAATAAATGTGCAAATCAATACGGAGAGCTTGCCTTGGTCATTTTGGGTGGGAACTATTTTCCAGTGCGGAAGAATACAGCCGAATCACGCACCACGTTGTGCAACAGGGGAACTCCCTTCCCGGTGCGTAACTGGGATTCCCCTGGCAGCGTGCTGCGTGATTCGGCTGTATTCTTCCGCACTGGAAAATAGTTCCCACCCAAAATGACCAAGGCAAGCTCTCCGTGTTGATTTGCACATTTATTTGCACTCAATATGAATGCGCACTACACAGAAAGTAATTGGGAAACGCATCGAGCAAATTCATTCCTTTTGGCCGAAATCTTTCTCTGGCGACCAGGACCAGGACTAGACCAGGTCTAAACCAGAATTAAACCACCGCTCTTTGCCTGGTTTCGTGCGGCTCTTGCATTCGTTCATGTCGAGGTTTGATGTGCGTGTTCTCTTCCTGGCTCGGACTGCGTCCCTCCCCTCGGGCTGCGTGGACGCAGTCCCGAGGGGGAGGCATGGTCCGGGTGCTGCCGTTCGGTCTCGTGCTCGCAGCCCCGGGTGGGACGCGCGGTCTCGCGCCAGTCATGCTGCGCTATCACGGATTTGACCACAATGAGAAGATGCACATGTCCGCGCGCACACTTCTCCGGGAGGTTGGTGTGCATCGCGTCCCGGGACTTGGCAGTACCGATGAGCGCAGTGCTTCCTGCGGATCCAGTGGCTCATGTCTCCGCTCCCTTCGCGCGTCCAGCAGGGCTCCCGGAGCCGTATCCCCCCCCACGCTTCACTATTAATACATTTTGTTGAAAATCTACAAGTTTGAGTGTTTAAACAAGAGAGAAATGTGAGAAAACGTTAATTCCAGTCTGAGAAAAGTGTAGAATGTGTGTGGTGAGGCGTTTACAGCCTTAAAACATGTAGAATAACTGTAAAATATAAAATTGTCCTACTTATTGCGGGTTATTTTTAGAACCTAACCCTGCGATAAACGAGGGATTACTGTACTGACAAATATCGGTCGTTAATATCGGCCCAGTTTTACACATCAGGCCGATACTGATGTGTTAAAATTTTGGCAATATCAGCCGATGCCGATGTTAATGCCGATATATCGTGCATCCCTACAAAAATGTATAAAACAACTTGACAAACCTGATGTGATGTGTAGTTTAATTAGTGGAATGCAGGCTGATTGTAATGTGATGGTGCTTTGAAGTGATTAACACAAGGAGCAAACATGTCATTTTCCCCAAAGATAACATGATGATCAAAAAAGTTATGTGTTAGCAGTTAATACACCATATAAGTAAAATACGCATTCTTTAATATATTTATTCTTATGAGTTAAGGGTTCTTAGAATTTTGTCATTTCTTGCACTAAAAATATTATATTTGCTGGTAAAGCCACATTGCCATATTGTGCAGTGATTTTATAAAGTGAACCTGTGGTGCACAAGTTCTCTTACGACAGAAGTAATGTCTTTGTCTAAATGTTCAGAGAGCTTTAAGGACTGGGTTCATCTCTGTTTCTCCACTTACAAATCTCTCTGTCCTGGAGGTAGCATTTGAGAGTGAAAATTACCCATTAAAAATTTTTCACAGTAAGAACTTGCTTAAAATGAAAGGCATGGCTATACCTTTAACAGCAATAATGTATGCTGCGTGCAAATAAAACAACTGGTGAGTGGAAAAAAATGCCCCAAGTGGGCCAATTTTAACATTCCAGTTGCAGCCAGAGTCAGAGCTACAGCAGTGTGAAAGTTCATTGTACTTTATCATTAATAAATAAATATCCAAATACTGTCCGTGAAATTGTTATGACAGTATTCACCATAGTCGTAACTAACATATGCTTCCTCTAATTCGGTACAGCTCAAATCACAGCTATTTTGAAGAGTTTGCTTCCATGTGGTGGAGTGTGGTATCCAGTGCTGCAGAGGATAAATGGCATTGTCAGATCTAAACAGGAGGCTGGCATGGCTCAAGGTGACCGTCTGCTTGGGCCTGAGCTGGACCAGAATGTGGCCCCTGGCAACAGGATGCCACTCTGGCCACGTGCCAACTTGGAAAGGGGTCCCACCAGTGATTGAGCACATTAGATGGTGTATGGGCTCCCTCTGTTTGTCCTGTCTGTTGTCTTTCTTCGCTCTCTCTGTAGCTTAGACACACCTTTCGTCAAACGTTTAACTTAACCGTTCATGGTCTAATATGCAAATAAATAAAAACTTTTTGAATATGATTTGCAAATGGCATTTAAAACAGGTATAAAGCCTTAACAAATAAGTATTGTTTGCTAATCACAATATTCTATATGCCATGCATTAAGTTAAATATGGCTACTTTTTTATTTAATTTATTCATAAAAGCAAGCAATTTTTGGTTTATGGCATTTATATTTACATATTGTATGTAGTACGCTGATTTGAAACAATTTACAATTTGAATATAGGTTAACTCAGATTTTTGAACCTATACAATATTTTTTTCAATATGTTGTTATAAGAGCATACATTATGGGTTTTAGAGGCAGACCACTGACTGATGTGTCAAGCTGTGTGGAATATATTCTCCACTAAATATGAGCAAAGACGTGGGTAAAAACGCTGACCTGCAAGATGCCCACAGACAGAACACTATTCTTGGTCCCTGTTTCACCTCAATATCTTTTATATGCAGACAGACATCACACTTTCTAAAAGCAACTGGTCTTTCACCTCTTATTTGCTTGAGGCGCCTGCTTCACTCAATTCAAAAATCCTCCAACCCACAAACTGAAAACCCCACCAGGTGCTCTCTGTACACAATAAGTCGGAAAAATCCCAGGTGTAGGCGGCGTAGTTGTGTGCCTTTAACACCTACGCACAGCAAAAACAGGTGAGGAAAACCCAGCCAGTCCAGCAAAGAGCTCTCATTAACGAGTGACAACAAACGGGCAAATTCCACAGCATATGGACTAGTTCAATCTGGGATGGGTTTCAAAGTGGCTGCACCATTCATTGCCATATGGTGTCACTAATTGCTGTTTTTCTCAGGCACACCAAAAAGCATAAGAAAAGAACAAAAAAAAAAAAAAAATCATGATTTAAAAATGGGTACTACTTTTGATGTGGTATTGCTAGCCAGAGGGGACCTTATTCTGTATAATTCAAAAACAGTGACTCTATTTAGGGTGTAATGTTTGAAAGTAATCAGGCTTCAAATTATGGACAAATGGCATCAGATTAGATTTAACAGCTAAGTAATGGAAAAATGGTTTGTATTGAGGCAGAAAAAAATAGCAGTTGAAACATTCTTATCAAGTTGAAACATTCTTATGATGGGAACCAGAATGATTGAATTTACACATGTCACTTGGGACAATCCCTATACAAACAACACAGTAACACATGTTTAGTGTATGTTCCAGCTATGTTCAGGGCTGTTTCATGTTAACAGAAACATTAGCTTTGATACTCACGGGCCTCGAGTCTTCACCACAAGTGGTTTTGTGTTAGACTCTTGGGACAGCAGGCCAGGGCAAACAAAGGATCAAATGAAATGTCACTTCAAATTACATTTTTGCGTGGTCCTGTAAATAAGTTAATGCAATCATCTGAACAGAAAGGAATCAGATGTAATTCAGGTGTCAAACACTGCAACATGTGGGGAGGGTAGATGCATTTAGAATTCATTTATACAGTAATGGGTAAATATATTAAAGCCACATTAGGCAAAAATGTAATTATATACTTTATATTCATACATTTTCTATGTATGTATATATGTAAACTTTTGTGGCAAACTTGAATATATTGTGCAGTCAAAAGCATTTACAAATGTTCCACTTTTTAGAGACAGTAATATTGAAACAGAGGATTAAAAGTATTCCAATCAACATACTGGCTGAAGCAAAAGCACAGGCTGTGAGAAGCTTGTCTCCAAATTTCAGTAAATATAAGCTCATCCATCAATACTGTCTCCCCTCTGCACTGCCTAGAGCTAAGTGTCTAAATTTAGATCAATGGCAGCGAGCGGTCGGGATCCAAAGAGTGCATACACACCTGCACTACCCTGATGCAGAGCAGTCACATGGCTCTGACGCTGTGCTCACACAGAAACTGCCACCTCAGACACCGCACACGGAGCGGCCATATTGGATCTACGCTCTCATATCACCTGACTCACCGGCTGCACTTTGCATACTAATCAGCAACACTTGCTGATTATAAAGTGGATGCTGCAGGGGAGTTGACACTGTTAGGTCACTTGACATCCATAAGGCAAATAAGTAGCACTCATATCCTATGCAAAAAGAAAGATGAAAGATATAGTCAAAGTTGTTAAGTTATGTTTGTGTGTGTCAGAGCATTCTGCGCAAAGTACTTGTTTAATGCCTGATTGAAGAAAACAGAAGTCTATTTAATGTTAATGTCTAGTCCTCTTCCATCGCATTAGTATACTGTCACCTACTGCAGTATTGACTGACTTGCATCCTTAAGTCTATAAGCATCAGAGGATGTCAAAAATGCACCATCAGCAAATACTGTATGTAGAAATTGGTTCATTATTTTTAACAATGCCCTCTTTAGAAGACTTGCCTAGTGGACAAATTGCCAAGCAACAAAATGTTCAAACTCTTCCACAACTATGTGCAAAGACACTGCTGTATTCATATTCATCACATGGTCTCAAACAATTCCTGATTGATTGAACAGAATGCACAACTAGCAACTTAATGTTAAACACTGCATACTTGTTAACACATTTGTCTCATGTGACATTGCAGATGCCACCCAGCTTCACTCCTATTACGCCATTGATTGCACTTTCACCATTGATTTAAGCATAATAAATCAGAAAACCTATTTGCATTTTTCAGTGGTTGTTTTGCTGTGTCATGCTAGAATCAGGTCACCTTTAACTCTAAAAATGTGAGTATGCACTTGAAAGCTTACCTTGAAGCCTCTGCATCACATTGGCAATGTGCTGTGGAGAGTGACCGTAGTGTCTTGGAGATGCCATGACGATGTCCAGACAGAGGTCAACAAAGTCACGTTTAAACTCCAGCACATCAAATCCGCAGTGCTCCCATCTTCAAATCTGCCTCCATTTCATCTATTCACAGGTAGCACTAGCTGTTACATGAGCTGGTGGTACAAGTGACTATGTCCATGTTGTTGTTGTGTTTCTCAAGTCATCCCTGTTGCAGTCTATAGCGGTCTGCACTCACAGCTCCTCCCCTGGCAATGAGGTAAGTGCGTTTATCTGTGTGTGTGTGTGTGTGTGTGTGTGTATGTGGGAGGACATTTGTGTGAATCAGCCCCTCCTGCTCCTAAGTCTGATCTCACTGCTTCCTGGTCCACACGCACCGTCCAATCAGAGAGATTGGTGTGTCCATCGGTGTGGCATCCGCACCAATAGGACTTCAGATGTAAAGCCAGGTCTGCTGAGCTGCAAGACAGGTACAAAATGATTAACAAATATTTGTTGGACAAAGTTTAAGTTATGTAAATACATTACATTACATTACATATACATACATACATATATACATACATATATACATACATACATACATACATATATATATACATATACATATATACATACATATATATATATATATACATACACATATATATATACACACATATATAGACACACACACACACATATATATATATATATATATATATATATATATATATATATTAGGGCTGGGAATATTAACGCGTTAATCGTGATTAATCGCGATTAGAGTTATGATCGCGAACAATTTTTTTAATCGCGATCAGAGTTTGCCAGCATTTTCCGCAATTCTACCATCCATATGCAGCTCATTTGGTTGTATTAATTAAACTCATTGTCGGTTAAATGCGCTATTTTGAGTTTGCTAGTATTTTGTTCCTTCTACGCATCCGTAGGCAGCTCGAGCGGGCTTCAATCATTTATTTACAATTTCTCAAAGTAAGCACTATTACTGGTTCATTGTTACTTTTTCCTTTCTCTGCACTTTTTTGAAATAAAAAAAATGGTGAGAAATACTTTGCATTGTGAGTTTAACTTTAGATTCGAACGGTCTTACTGCAAGATATCAATTTTAAACATGCAAAATAAATCACGATTAATCGCGATTAACTATGAAATTTCTGAGATTAGTTGCGATCAAGACAATTAATCGTTTGACAGCCCTAATATATATATATATATATATATATATATATATATATATATATATATATATATATATATATATATATATATATATATATATATATATATATATATATATATATATATATATATATATATATATATATATATATATATATATATATATATGAGTAATACCAGGGGCTCAAGGAAGAGCTGGAGAAGGCCTGGAAGGTGAAGGCATCAGTGGTGCCCGTGGTGATCAGAGCACTCGGGGCTGTAACCCCCAAACTGGAGGAGTGGCTACATTAGATCCCAGGAAAAAACATCAGACATCTCAGTCCAGAAAAGTGCAGTACTAGGAACAGCAAAGATACTGCGCAGAACTCTCAAGCTCAGGCCTCTGGTAGAGGACCCGATTTCAAACCCACAAACACTTTAAGACAGAAACTGGTCCACCCAAAGGACAAAATGGTCTCAAATGGTACAGTGAATGGTCTACTCCATTCAGTATAGTGAAGACTGCAGTGAGCGCTACATTGGAGAAACAAAACAGCTACTTCACAAGAGGATGTACAAACATCGACGGGCGTGCCAGAGTGGATCTTCATCTGCCGCACATCTCCACCTAAAAGCCACGGGCCACTCCTTTGAGGACAGTGAGGTACAGATCTTGGCCAGAGAAAATAACTGGTTTGAGAGGGGAGTTAAAGAGGCTATTTTTGTCAAGGAAGAGAATCCTTCTTTGAACAGAAATGGAGGTCTCAGACATAATTTGTCTCCCATTTATAACTCTATCCTCAAACCTAAATCAAAACAAACAAAGAAAACAATAGGGCAGACAGGTCAGGTCCAGAGGTGTGAAAACACCCATTATGGCCCTGAATGGCTATGCTAAGATCCCACACTCCACCCCCACTGCATATCTAATAGACTCCCCTAACTAATAGAAACTGTAAACAAATAGGTGTGGTAGTCACAGAGTAATTTCATTGTAGTTAGCTCCTCCGTTTGGGCAGATATAGGCAGTGTCCACCAGCGTCTGACCAGAACTGAAGAACGAGCATATTCAACCAAATAAACTTTTGTCCAGCTGATAAATTTAATTTCTCCTTTTGCTATAAAAAATATGATTACAGACAAATAATTAATTAATGCATTACTTTGAAGTTAGTAGGTAGGTAAGTTACATGTTATTTTCCCCACAGGGCGATTTGTCCTCTGTAGCCATGTCAGAAGGCCTGGGGTCCCTTACACAAACCTATTAATAGGTTCATGCCATGATCACGAGTACCTACCTGAAGGATTATTCTATTGTGCATGTGCTAGATTACTGTATACTACTAATAGTGATACTACTCATTCAGATTATGCTTAGAGTTAATATCCATCTAAAGCAGTGGACTGCCACAGAGTTGTGCAAACTCCACACAGAAAGGCTCTATCACACTATGTGGGCAATGAACGCAACATGCCTTTGTACTATTAATATTGTCAGTTCCACATATCTATATAAATATATCTCCAAATATCCTGTATTCGGTTTGGGCAGTTCCAAACCTAGATAGATAAAAGAGAAACAGACTTTATGGTAAGCCCAACAAATTCCAACAGGAATGACCTCATATTTATTATAAAAATTCAGGAGTTGATTAGTGGCCCTATTATTCAGTGGAGCCTGATTTACTCCCCTATTGACTGTTTATTGACTGTTGTTTAAATTTACCCCGTACCACATCCTCTTCACCTGCAGCTTTGATTAGATGGAGCAATCAGTCTTGCACAATGACATCTATCAATTTCAACTATAGTGCAGTATAAAAATATGCTGATGTCTGCAAGATTTGAACCTATATATATATCAATATATCAAAAATGGCAATGATAAATCTAAAAACCTTGACTGTAAACTAGGCCATAGCAGATCAATTCAATGTAGGCGAGAGGTGAGATGGAGCAGTAGACGCAAAGCACTTATCGCAAGGTGTAATCCCATTAGACAAGTCCTTTTATCATCATCTCCAGAGAGCTCTTAGACGAACTGGAGGAAGACGTCCGGCCACTCTGTCATTCACTGAAATGAGAAATGGAACATTGGGAATGAGAAATATAAAGGTGATAAATGATGTCTGCTGTCCATTGGTACTCAACACTGAATAGATACGCACTGGGTTTAGTTAACTGAGATTATGATAATGGACAAAATCTGCTTTTAGTTAATTAATGTAATGGCTTCATGCAAATGCACTGACAGGTAAATTACAGCTTGGTGGGACATTTTATGTGCTACTGCATTAAAAGTATTATGACCTTTGACCTTTCCACTATTTGAAGGGCTTTAGAAGAGGTTTTAGATACATTTTCATTTTAGCATCAGGAAACCATTAAGCAGTGTTCTGATGTCCTATCTGCAAGCATTTTTTCCAGGTTTATTATAAGATTTTGTTTTAAATGTTATCAAATACAAGAGTTTAAAATATACTGTAAGGAAAGACACATACATTACTGTCTGTTCTGATAGTAAATTTCTCCTATGTGAGATCAATAAAGTCTTATCTTATCTTATAATGTGAATATGCATATTTATATCAGTTCATCTACATATCTCATGTGCCTCCAACCTGTAGCTCAGGAGCTACTGGTAGCTCTCACCCCCTTGCAAATAGCTCACCAAGGGATTTCTGAATTACATGTATTGTGCTGAACAAGTAAAATTTCATGATGATTTTTGATGCCTTTGTACACTACTAAATGGAGAATAGTTTATGTTTTATAGGCATCTAAATGTACCTCATCTAAGGCTTGCTGTGGCTCTTATAAACACTCAATTTCTTGTGACTGCTAAAACTAATAGCTCTCTGGGATTTTCGTTTTATATAGGTAGCTCACCGGAGGAAAAAGGTTAGAGACCCCTGACATAACTAGTTTAGCATTTTTATGGATATTGAAAATCCATTCAGTTGAGCCTTAATACTGTGCTAAATAAAATACACTGTATAGATTATGAATAATTAAAGAAATAAATTATTAAATCTGAAACAAATAATTTAGTATTACATGCCACAAGTTATGCAGGCTTAAATATGGTACATGGTAAATATTTTGAAATTCCAGTACATCCTAACCAACAGCCTGACTTGCCAGTACAGTTATTTAAACTGGCCTGCTCTTCTGACTACAGCAGCAGACACGGACTGCTGATCCGGACATATTCCGATGCTGTTAGCTCCGGGCCGAGGTCACCCCTACGGTCCAAAGAAGTCCCCAAGGACCAAACACATTCAGCAAAAGAAAGTGGAGACATGCCGCAGTGAAAAGTGAAAGAGGCAAGGGAGACAAAGCATGTGGGTCAATGGAGACTGCACCCAGTAGCACCGTTACAATTCGTTTCTTATCTAATCTTTGCACAGGCAGAGCACATATACCGGCGCAGTGTGGTAATATTCCTTCTACAAAGTCAGCATGTTTGCAGAATCTCAGAGAAGACTGAAACCCACATGATAACAAAATCAACCAACTTCTGCAGAGCATGTTTTGCATAGATAAATAGACCTGAAATGTAAAAGAAGTGGCCAAGTTGAGAACTCTAAGCGTGATTAGTAAAACAATGTGTTAGTCTAGCCAAAAATATTTCTCGCTTTATAGTTGTTAATAATGTTAATACATTACATTAATATCTAAGTGGTAAAGCTGGAGTTATCATTTTCAATTATCTAAGCAACAGCTCCATCTTGTGGTAAGTAAGAGTAACTGGAAATCTGATTTATAATTTGATGTTAATGGACAAAACATTTTATAACCTGCATAATCATGTATTTTCAAAGGATTGCATTAAAATGAGATGAAAGTAATAATGTCTACAGGAGCGGTGCACAAGTGTTGCAAATTATGACAGCATGAAAGTGAAGTCTTTGAAAAAGAAGGAAGATCAAGATTACTGAAGACTGGTCTTAACGCTGTAAAAAAGTAAGAACCATAATCGAAATCATTCAGCATTTGTTTGTTAGTAACACCAACGCGTGAGATTGCTTACTTCAACCTTGGAAGCAATAAATTACTTGAAATTATAATATTTGTGGAGTCCATATAACAGGTATCAGACTAAGGAATTTTATTTTGTTAAAACAAAATCCAATGACGTAATCCAATGTCCTCATCCGTGACCTTTCTCTTGACAGCATGTGCACTCTTAGACTGATTGTTGTGTTTTGTTGGATATACCAGGCCAATTTCACAGCTACTTTAACAATCAAAGGAAATGTTAGTAGGGTTGGTAGGGACAGATATATTATGGTTGTCATTTTATATGACATACAATACTTGTTTTTAGTATCATATTGAATAGCATAAACTTAACTAAACAGTGGTAAGTACAAGTCAAGGTTAGATATATACATTTAAATTTAAATCCAGTACTGCAGTTCTGAGCAATAAAGCTCTAGGTACTAGGTACTAACTAGGTCCAACACGGAGACACTGATGCATGCTTTTGTCACCAGTCGTATAGACTACTGCAGTGTTTTCCAACCAGTGGTACTCATACCCCTAGGGGTATGCGAGCACACTGCAGGGGGTACGTGGCAAATTAAGGACATGAAATAAAAAGATTTTCATTTAATAATCAGTTGTGTCACAAGAGTTAGATACAACAAAGGAAGATTATTTGATTTAGTATTTATTTGGGTAAATTATTTTCAAAGAAACATATTCTTTATTTTTATGTTTAACTAATTTGAGTTAAAGAAAAGAGAGAAAGTGCCTGAGAATTACATTTTCAAATTAAGGAGATGAAATAAAATGATTTTCATTTAAAAATCCATTGTGTCACATTCTACTTTTGGAGAATTATCAACACGTATGAGTGAGGTATGACAAAAGGGCTCAGGGGGTACACAACACAAAAAAGGTTGGGAAACACTAAATTACTGTAATGCCCTGCAGTCTGGTCTTTCCAAAAAGAGTATTTCAGGTTTGCAATTATTACAAAATTCAGCAGCACGTGTCCTGACTAGGACCAAAGGGCGGGACCACATTACACCGGTTTTAAAATCACTGCTTTGGCTCCCTGTGAGTTTCAGGATAGATTTTAACGTTTTTTTTACTGGTTTTTAATTAAATGTCTTAATGGTCTCGGGCCTTCTTATCTTTCAGAACTGCTTTTTCCTTATGAACCTTCATGGGCCCTGCGCTCCTCCGGCAGCTCCTGGTCATTCCCAAAGTCACGACACACACTCACAGAGAGGCGTCTTTTCAGTACTACGGCCCTTGTCTATGGAACAGCCTGCTGGAGGACCTCTGGGCTGCAGAGAACGTTCATGTTTTTAAGAGTGGGCTCAAGACTCACTTGTTTAACTTGGCCTTTGATTTAAACTTTTTTTTTTTTCCTTTCTGTTGGCGGCACAGTGGCTGAGTGGCTAGCTCACATGCTTCACAGCAAGAAGGTTCAGGTCGCCCGGGCCTTTCTGTGTGGAGTTTGCATGTTCTCCCCATGTCTGGGTGGGTTTCCTCCGGGCATTTCGGTTTCCCCCACCAACCCAAAACATGCGCAATAGGTAAAATCCTCCAGCTTGGGTCCTGACCAAGCCTAAGTAGCAAGATCATGGAGATGGTCCCCGGGTCAAATGCAGAGAACAATTTCTCCTGTGTGAGATCAATAAAATGTCAATCTTCCAATCTTCTAATCTTTAATCACTATAAGGCGCTTTGTGTTACCAGAAATAATATCTTTAGCAGACTTTGAGAAGCACTATGCTTATACTTGATGCTGCTGTGGTTGCATACCAGTACTGAATGAATATCCATATCCTTCCTCGCAGACCTGAAAATGATGACTTTGCACATCAGATTCAGTATACGGCAAAATACACAACATATTAAAACCACAAAAAAATATATCAAACCACAGTTTTATCCAAAGAAAACAACTGGTACTCAGGCAAGGTATATGGAAAAAGTCAGGGAAGATTCTTAGAAACACCACACTGTATTGTTTATTGTTTTAATGTTTTGGGCCTATTTTAATATTTTCCTCTCAAAACCAAAAACAGCTGCTTTAGCCGATTGTACGAGACGCCTGTGGTCTCCGTGGTATAAGTACAAGTTGGAGCATCTTAAATATTCACTAATGTTAGATCCAGATGACATATGGTTTAGAGTCATTTATTTTGTTGGTTTCAATCACATAAACTTTTAGGTAAAAGAAAAAACTGGGGTCCCATATTGGTGATTTATCAACCCCTAAGGATGTGATTTTAGCAACACCCTTTAGTTACCCCACCTCCAGGATCTCTGTCTCAAATAGATAAGCCACTCCTGTAGCCATATTTCCAAGCAGGAAATGTGACAGTGTGGTTTTCCAACTTCCACAAAGGATTGTCTCTCAGTCCAGTATTTCTTCTGGACTGAGGCTCCTTAGGAGAGACTTGGAGAGCATACTCAAGACCAGGAAAATCCATCAGATGTTTAAAGCGACGCATGATTTTTTCAAGGGAGAAATGAGAAGTTGGGAGAGGAAAAGCAGATTATAAAAATTGTCTTCTTCTCTGACACAGACAACCAAGTCATGGCAGAGAACAACACAAATATTTTTCTGGAAATACTTCAGTCTTATGATGCAGGTGAGTTTTTGACTTTTTCTTGTGGTTCATTTTAGAATCAAGAAATGTCCATCTGGGATTACAAGCTTTAATGATGGCTAATTAGAGGTAATTAGTATTCTGCGTTATAAGAAACAAGACATGTTTCTAAACAAGCTTTCAAATGTACAAATGCTTTTGCTAACTTACAACCCTAAAAACTACAACATAGTTGTGGTGTTGTAGAAGGAAAATGTGTTTGTTTTTGTTGGAGTGAGGCCATATGGGTTTGTTCTAGCTGTTGCGTTCTTGTCTTGTTTTCCAATAAACTTATTGGCAATGAAAAAACAGAAACTGTATTTGTAAGATGAAATAGTTTGTTCCCTCTGTAATGTTTTCGCACTTATTTTTAGCACTGTAAAAGAGGAAATGGTGTTATTAAGGACTTGTTCCATGTCAAAAGCAAGTCTAAAATCTAGTCTAGTCTAAAAATATTCTCCCTAAAGACTTACAAAAAAGAACTGCTGTTGACTTGAATTCTATAACATAGATTTAAGTTACATGCATTTTAGTTGAATATCCCTTGCTGACCACTGCCTATTGATGATTAAGTATTATTTTTTTTATAATTTCTTTTGTTGTTTTCATAGTGCCTCTGATCATTGCTTTCTGTGTGTCGGTGGCTGTGGGTCTAGTCTTGGGTGCTATGATCTATGTGCTCGTAACCTGGATGTCCCGGCGCAAGGCAGGTTCTGCAAGCATCACACGACGCCCCCCTCGCAAATCCCGCACCTCTTCACGTTCGCGCCCCAATTTCAAACGCAACAACAGCTACGATCGGCGCAGTAACAACAACTTACTGGGAGCTGCCTTTAGCTTGCAACGCCAAAGTTCTTCCCCTGATCAACTGGACCCACTGGGGTACAAATCCAGTTTTAGAGGTTCTACATTCCACCCTTTGCTCCACTGCAGCCAAATTGCAAGAGAGGCAGAGGAGGGGAACCAGTCTTCACTTCCACGTACCCCAACTTTGACCTCCTCCAGAGGGACAGCTCAAGCCGCTGGGCAGGTGGCTGTTGATCCGTCCAGACCTGAGTCTTTCTGGGGAAACACAAGTCTGAGAGGTTTCCATGTTACGCAAACACCACCTCCAGCTTATGAGAGCATCATAAGAGCTTATCAGGAAACAAGCACCTGAGGAGATAGAGCAGAGAAAGCAACGGTTATGGGACATTTACACTATATGCATTTATTGAATTAATTGTGTTCTGTAATGTACAATGTTGGAAGTTATTTATGTTAAGCAAAGTTGGTGAATTTATTAGTCATATAATTTAAGAATCATGTGACAAGTGGGTGAACAAGGAAACCTTCAACACTATAATTCTATATAAGCGTAAAAAATAATGTGCAAATATTATGAGTGCAGCTGCTGTTAAGTTTGATGTTTGTAATGATTGCTTCATAAATTATGTTTAGGCTGTTCAATAAAGGTTGTTTTTCAAAGTATGACATAACAAAGCGCGTTTGACTCATGGAAGTATTTCTTATTTGACTCATGGAAAAATTTCTTCTTAATTAAATATTAAATATAGATCCATGGTATGTCTGACATAACTTTCCAATCAAATGATCAACATACAATAAGTATTTTCAGCATTAAAACAGTTTTGTCTGTTCAGTTATTGTTTTAAGTACTCACTCTTCGAAGACACTGTGAAGTTGGATAGATGTATGTTGGTTAAATACAATTTACAAGCATCTTTTTTTCTTGGTAAAAAAAAACTAAAAATAAATAATAAAAAAAATAGGAGGGGGCGGTGGCGCGTTTAGTGACGTATTATTTGTGAGACGACTTTCTTCCGGTCGACTTCGGCGCTGCTGTTGGGAAAACAAACTTTTAATTGTCGTTCATTCTTAAAAAGGTAAAATATGACACATTAATACGACGACATAAATATAGAAGATTTAGTGTGATCATTGCTGTGGTTGTCATGCTGTTGGCGAAGATTGTAGATAGCTAAATATGATGCAATACAAATAGCTAGCAGTGTAACAGTTAGCTTTAGGACCCGATTTGTACATGGATCTATTAAAATAAAGGGTTTGTAAGGTCGATAGACTATTCCAGTTAACCATGGACATTTTTCAGGCCCCATGTCCTTGTGCATGCCAACTGAGGATGTCTGGTGCAGCACTGCGTTTTATTCACTGTCGAAAGTTGAGTTCAACCACAGGGTCTGAAGTGTTTCAGTGGAGAAACTTGATAAGTAAGTCATAAAATATGCTTTATGCTACTTACCAATCTATGACCTATGGTATCAATTAATATTCTGAGCAACATACAACATTCTAAAGAACACTAGAAAGATTGTTGATCATGACCGTCATATGTTATATATATATATATATTCTATGTCAAAGATCTAATATTGGCCAACATTTTTTATTTCAGGAAAAATAGCCAAACTAACAGGTGCAGTTGTTCTGGGGTAAGTTGCTGTCAAAACATGTAATCTACACTAAAATGCAGTTTTACTTTAGTTATTAAGTTAAATTTTCTTTACACAGTGGCTGTCTCTTCATCACATATGAAGTGGCTACGTTGGACAAGGCTGTAACTATTGACACAAGTGCTATCATCAAAGAGAAGTACAAATCTTATATTTATCTTAAAGGAGTCTCCTCACAAGAGAAAGACAACTTCACTGGAGGTAAGTTTTCACTGTGTAGGTGCTTCTCATAGATTCATTTGAATAATTTTATCTCATGTAATTTGTTAAGTTTAAATGTCAATTATTGATTTATTTCAATTTTTAAGCAGTACTAATTGCTCACTGTAGTCACTTTTAAATATTTGAGATAAAATAATGTGCAACAATGTGTTACTTTTATGATGCCACTATAGTCCAGGTTGTTTTTAGACTATGGGGGCCAACTATAGTCTCCTATATTAAAAAAGCCTGAATGTTTGCTTGTAAATACCTGGGTGTTTAGTACCTGTGTTTAATACCTAGTTTCCCTGTGTTGCCACCCTATACCTATCTATACCTTGATAATGCTAACTGATACAGGGTTCCTAGGATGTGAACTGGTGTAATATTTTAGTTTTTCAATATAATATTGTTCCAGAACTTACACAAAAAGCAAGAAAGGAGCTACATAAAGCAGCACGGCGTTTCTTGGAAGTATCGTCTTGGCTCTTTCAACAGTCTCTTGATGGTAAAGTCTTGATTTGATTTTGACCATAAAACCTGTTAACTGCTAGCCTCTTAAATGGAATAGAGTGAATGGTTTGTAACCTAGTGGTGAAAGGAAACACCTGTGTACATAGACACATCCTGTTTTTTTCTGGTACCACCACAGTGTCTCTGTGAGTTTATCAATTCTAGTTGCCTGCAAATCACAAATCACACTGTTCCAGTGTACTGGAAATTCTAAACTGAGTTTTTTAAACTCCATATACCTTCACTAGAATATTTGGATGATTTCAGCCCTGGAACTGTCAGTCTCTACTGAATAAAAGGCAAAAGGTAGCTGTTAACTACAACTACATGACGTCACAAGGTGGAACAGAGCATTTTGAGCTTTAGAGCTAGAGTCTGTTTTTAAGTCTATTTTTAAATTATTCTAAGCCATTATTTATTATCTTGTTTTATTGCATGCTACTTTTTCCTGCTGTTCTTGATCTGTGTGTTGCAACATTGGAATTTCCCCACTGTGGGACTAATAAAGGCATATCTTATCTTAGAGATGTAGACAGTCTTTATTATGTAGGAGGATTACTCAAATGTGTGAATGAAACAAAGCAGAACTCCAGGTATGTTTTTGATGAGTTTAAGAACATTATAGAGTTAACATCATTATAGCATGGCTTAAAGATCACAAGATTCCATTTTGTGTCCTTTAACTATGGGCTTTTAATGATTAAAGCTTCCATGGTGATATATATATTTTTTACAACTCAACTGTTATTGTGTAAGAGTAGCATACCTCTATGTACCTCTAGTACTAGATTTGGCTGTTGTGCTGTAGTTTAATTTACAAATGTAAATGATCACATTTATATAGCGCTTTTCTACCCTCAAGGCAAAAAGGTGTAATACAATTTGCCACCCATTAATCCCCCACCTTTTATATAAACAGAGCATTTTCGCCATGTGGACGCTGACCCACATGAGGTGGCATTATGGGTCCTCCTGAAAAAGGCAAAGTCGTCCAACAAGGCTGTTCATCTGCAGGCTGTTCAGGAACTTGGAGAAAATCACAATTGGCATGGTAACATTATTTCTTTTTTCAGTCCCCACTAGAGGTGGGCGATATTGACAAAATGTGTGCAATCACAATGCATATGGAATCTATCAGAAATGTTCCAAAAAGTAGCTGTCAAATGTTATGGTTACGGTTAATGCATCACACAAAAATTCCTCTAAAACTGAATAGAAATGTGCAGAAAAATCAAATTTATATGAAAGATTACACCACACTTTTTTTTTTTTTTAAATATATCCACCTCTTGCCTACAGTGCAAACCTGTCTTGAAATGTTATAGATTTGATTCTTATTTCAGATTATCAGTATCAAACCGCAGCTCAGGTCATAGACCAACGAACAGCAGTAGGTCTGGCCAGGACTCCTCAAGTTGACCTGCGCCTTTTCAGGCCATCCCCAGCACTTTTAAACCCTCAGGAGGTATGTATCATAGCCTTTTTGGTATGACTTTTTTGTTTTGTTTTTTTACTTTGAATTACTTTATGCCATTGGCGAGGCTGGGAACACCCCTTTCTTGGGGATGTTCCCAAATGTAAATGGTTGCAGCAACCTAACTTCATATAAATCCTGCCCTGTCTAATTCTCTAGCTCCAAATGCAAGGGGGAACTGCTTTTGTGATTTGTTTCTTGATAATACCATTTATCCCAGTGCCTGCTTTATGGCAAGTTACATTAGTGTCATTGTAATTATCTTTTTCATTTTATCTGTTTTATAGGATGTGTCAGCAGAGGATGGACTGAGGCAGCTGTTGGGCTCTCTACCTCAGTCAGAAGTGGACAAATGTGTTCAATACTTCACTTCTCTGGCTCTGCGGGAGAGCACTCAATCTTTGGCAGCACAACGGGTAGATGAGTGTTTTAAACTGTCTTGTTGGTTTTTTAATCCAGACTAAATGCTATGTACAATATTACAGGGAGGACTATGGTGTTTTGGTGGTAATGGACTGCCCTATGCCCAGAGCCTGACTTCAGTCCCTTCTGAAAAGGTGGAGTCCTTTTGTTTACAAGCTCTGGTACAACACTCAAAGGTACATTTCACATTGGGTTATTTCATCAGTGCCAGTTGAATCTGGTTGAAGTATTGGTACGTTTGTTTTCTTGTTATAGGTCCAGAGTCACTGTGATCTTATTGTGAAAAACGGGGGACTCCATCTGCTTCAAAAGATTTTTCAGCTTCGCAAAGATTCACTTAAAATTCAAAGAAATATTGTTCGCATCATAGGAAATTTGGCAATTAATGAGAGTCTTCACCAAGCGATTGTACAGTCTGGTAGGTCTGGAATAATTGCGTTGATTTTGTAGTGTAGTATGTTTTGGACTTGGATGATCTTGGACTTGTATACCTTTAGGGTGGGTGTCTGTCTTGGCCGAAATGATGCAGTCTCCTCATGCCATGCAAGCCTCACATGCAGCCCGTGCCCTTGCCAATTTGGATAGGGAAACAGTTACGGAGAAATACCAGGATGGGATATATATTCTCCATCCTCAAACACGCGGCAAGTAGGAAAGCAGTTAGCTCTGTTGTAACAATAATGTATACAATGTGGATATATGAGCTTTTATTTTAAATTTAGTTCAGCCATTTCATAATTTATTATCTATTTCCAGTCAGACTATCAAAGCAGATGTGCTCTTCATCCATGGGATTTTAGGAGCAGCTTTTAAAACATGGCGACAGAAAGATCGCAGTAACTCATCTGAGGAAGATGAAATTGAGCATAGAAATGACTACACAGAGTGCTGGCCCAAGGTATGCCTTTTACTTGCAAGAAAAAAAAATAATTGTTAATTAATATTATTTTGCAAAAGTCTTGGCTGGCAGCGGATTGTCCTAATATTAGAGTGTTATCTGTGGAATATGACACTCATCTCAGTGACTGGATGTCCAAGTGCCCTGCTGAGAATCAGAGGTGAACCCTCTACCTTTCTCCATGTGAATCAAGTTTTTAATGGCCCTATTGATTTATTTCACATTGCCATATTTTGCTATTGTAATAAATAATAATTTCTCTCATTCATCACTTTAGAAAGTCATTAGCCTACAGAAGCCAAGAACTGCTGAAGAAGTTGCAGCAGGCTGGGGTTGGTCAAAGACCAGTGGTCTGGGTCGCACACAGTATGGGGGGTATTTATCTACTTTTATTTGTTTTTACTAGCAAATAATGTCTGTATTGATATATTGTTGAACCCATTCAGTCTGTGTGTATTATCTAAGCCTATAGAGTGTTTAAATATCAACTATACTTTTGTCGTTTACCTCATTTCTTAATCTTTTATCTTCAGGGCTACTCGTCAAGAAAATGCTACTTGATGCTGCAGAAGACCCAAACATGCAAGAGTTGCTAAAAAACACCAAAGGCATTTTATTTTATAGTGTCCCTCATCGTGGCACCTACATGGCTGAATACTCTGTCAATGTCAGATATCTGCTGTTTCCTTCAATAGAAGTTAGGGAGCTATGCAGAGGTCAGTGAGAAAATAAAATGGTTTCAAAGAAATGGACTGAAACTAATGCACTGTTGTTTTGTATTTTAAGACTCTCCAGCACTCCGTAACCTTAATGAGGGCTTTTTGGACATAGTCAAAGAAAAAGATATTAAAGTTCTTAGTTTTGCTGAGACACTGTCTACAAATATTGGCCCTATGATCAAAATATTGGTGGTGCCAACTAAATCAGCAGGTACAATCATAAAAACAAATGTCTTGGTGGAAGTGAAAGTTTTGGTTTTAATTATTATTTTACAATGTTTAGATCTTGGCACTGGAGAGCTCATTGAGGTGGATGTAGATCATCTGAACATCTGTAAGCCAGAGAAGAAGAACTCCTTTCTGTACAGACGAAGTCTCCAGTTTATTCAGGAAGCACTGCACAAATACATCAACTCCTAACATGAACGCTAGTCACTAAACCAGTTTGCCTGAAGCAGGAGAAGTTCTTTGCCCCAAACCACTGTAACCTGCCATTTGGGCTGTGCATGTTAATATATGACTAGTACTACATTTGTATGTGTGTACATTCGATTGTAAATAATAAACCTAACCTACCTAACCTTGGGGCTAGGTATAGCTGGTCCCCTTTATTGTATAGCCAACTGATTGCAGATCTTAACCCTGGTTTAAATGGTTGACATTTGCAACTGCTTTATTTTGTCAGAGAATATCATGTCACTGAGAATATATGTAATTGAGTAGTTATGTGAGTCAATTTATGACTCCAAAAGTATCCTGAATAAGGTGCACTTGATAGTCCATCACCTGCTTGTTTCTGTCGATATATTCTATATTATATATGAATATATATTTCTGTAGATATATATGTTCTGCCTGGAATGTTCTTCAATATGGCATTAAATAGCTCTGCCTTACCTTTATTAAACTACAGGTGGTTTTGCGTGAAAAGACCCTCAGTCGTCCAGGTAGAATCCATGATAAAAGGAGAAATTCAATTTGTCAACTGGACAAAGTTTGTTTGGTTGAAAACGTTTTATTAACGAATTAATCATTGCATTTATATAGCACCTTTCAAGACACCCAAAGTGCTTTACAGGTCATTGTTCATTCACTCACTCCACACTCAGTGGTGGCAAGCTACTTTTGTAGCCACAGCTGCCCTGGGGCAGACTGATGTAAAAAAACAAAAAAAAAAGGCTGCCAATCTGCCTTCGCCCAACTCTCCACTTTCTTACTAGCCAATGTAGGTGAAGTGTCTTGCTTAAGGACACACCCGTTTTTTCACCACTGGCACCTGGAATTCCGAGTGGTCTGTCTATATCTATATCTATATCTATCTATTCGGGCTTTTAAGATTTCCCCGCATCGATTTGTCCCTCCAAGCTCTCCGTAGATTTTCTCGTGTCACTGATCCAACATAAATACGGTAACTACTCTTTTAATCAGTTTTATTTTTGGAATCCTTGGTATGTCTATTTAGTGTTTGCTTTTCATTTTGGCACATGTATAGCATTTATGTGCCAAAACGCTCACTCTGACTGTTGCGTTCATATTAAAAATCTCTGTTAATGCTAATTCTGCTAATGCTATTGCTGCTAATGTTGTCTTTTTTGGAACGCAGGATTTTTTTCTTCATAAACCAAATCGAGCAACATGGTAAACGTGCACAAAGGGGTTCTCGTTGAATGGTGAGGCCATCTTACCATATAACATTACATCATATTTGATAAGTTGAAAGTTGATGAGTAGTTTTTAACACAAGGTCTACAGCCCATTTCACTAGAACGTAGTCAACATAATTGGTTCTTTACTAAAGATTTTACATGATTCTCCCTATTCTGAGAAAATGTGTAGTTTAATAGGAGTTTAATGCCTGGTTGGACATGGACAGTAGGATTCCTTTTCCTTTTGAGTGATGTGAGACTAAGTACTACAATTGTCCCAACAAATTATTAGTAAAACATGAAAATTTGAACTTTAAAGGGACAAATTATTCTGAACCCTGGCACAATTTGAATGTACCCTACACCCTGCTAGTGTTTATAACTAAGGTTTTTGTGCTTGAACTAGTGATCCTGCCATGAAACAGTTCCTGCTTTACTTGGATGAAACAATGGCCCTCGGAAAGAAGTTCATTCTCAAAGACTTGGACGACACACACGTCTTTATACTCGCAGAAGTGGTGCAGACACTGCAGGACAGAGTGGGACAATTAATGGATCAAAACTCATTTCCTATCACTCAGAAGTAACTGTTGTTTGTATAACGGACTCCGCATTTATTTGGATACAAGACTGCTATGTAAATGTAATAATGTGTTAGTAAACCTATTTGATGCTTTTGTCATTTGAGTCAGTAACATTATTCTTATACTGGTGTTTTGAGTGTCTCGCCTAACTGTGGTGGGTCCACATAGTCTACAACAAGATGAATAAAAAAGTACTACATGGAACTTTTATTTAACCATAACCATATTATTAAAGGGGCACTGCTTAAGAGAGAGAGATCCCAAGGGTCAGGTACAGTCAGCAGATCCTGTGTCAGAGCAGTTTGAGGAAAGGAACAATCCCCCAGACAAAAGTGCCATCACAGCAGTGTCCAGAGGGAGCCAGGTGAACTTTCCAACAGAAAAGGCTCTTCTATGCCTCACTTGTTATGCTCTGTTGTTTCAGTCATTTAAGAAATTGTTCATTCCATTTGAAGTATTTCCTGTATTTCCAGCCACATTTGGTGTAAAAAAAACAACTTTATCATCTCAGAGGTCTATAGATAATCATAGTTAGGTCCGTAGACCTCTTTCATGGTCTCCGTGGAAAAAGGACAAAACAAATAGCTAATTTCACAATCCAACATGTTATGTGTAGGGTACATAATAGTGTTCTACACATACTGCACTTCTTAGGTAAAATCCCATGACATGATGTTAAAAACTGAGCTCAAAAAGCAAAGTTTCAAAAACTGCTTAGTTTGTGAGCCAGGGAGCCTTAAAGACTAACTTGTTTGGTGGAGGCCCTTGCTTGTCTTTCCACCAAACATTGCCAAGTTGTATGCCATTTTGTGGAACATTCCAGGAAAAACATCAAAATCTCCATGAAGAATAAAAAGTTTCAGAAGGTTTCTGCCTAAAAACGCACATATTGGGCTTTTAAAATCAAGGGTTTCTTGTTTGGTTTACCACCACCACAAAAGAAAAACATAGACGATTGCAATTATTTTTTGTTATTATCTTATCAATCTAACTAAAATGTAAATAGTGAATAATTGCCGTTATTTTAATCGATCCATCCAAATTACTCACATTTATTTTAATTTTGAAACCTTGTGACCCCTACTGTTTCCGGTTTTTTAAAAGCCATTTCCATAATCGCATCCTGATCGCGTCGCACTCTGTCTAGAATGGACGAATTTCAGACTGACGAGGTTAGTATTTTCAAAAGTGTGCATTTGTCATATCACATTATCCAACTTTTGATGAATTAAAATTCAACCACTGTCTTGGTATTTTACCAGTAATGTGTTGGGAGCTAACGTTACCTGGCAACAGCTAGTTGCTAGCCATGGGGTGCATTTCTGTGGTGTTGCTGTTACAGTCTAACTACAAACTTCTGATTCTTTTTTAACAGACAACCTTTGTAGTTGAAGAAGTTAGCAAAATAATAAAAGAGGTCAGTTCACCCGCTTTTTCTACAAGTTTATGTATCTATAATGCTGTTTCTTACATTTACTCCGCTGTTTCTAAGGACTCTCGGTTGCTAAGCAAAGTTCATGTGTTGAGTGCGTTGTGTCAAAAGAACAAATGCCTAACGTTAGTTAACTAAATATTAACATTGGCATTAGTTGATATAGTACAATAGTTGACTCTGAAATTGTAATTAGCTTAAGATAAAAATAAAATAAAAAAATGCTGTAGTGTGATTACACTGGTGGCTCGTGGCTTCTCCGACGTTAGTGAACAAATTGATTTAGTTTAACCTGCCTTAGTTTATCTGTTGTATTTAATGAGATGGGGACACAGTGCACAATATACATTAGCTAACCTTAGAGAGAGATGTATTTCTCCAGGCTGTAGCACTAGTGCCTATTTCCACCTGTACTACTAGTCTCTGAGCAGGCTAATGTTATACGAGTACCACCCAGGACAAAAATAGGTTTTCTACCAGCAGATCAAAACCAGGTCTCAAACAGGAACTAAATAAAGGATCTAAATAAATCAGGTTTAAAATTGAACTACATCATTGCTACAGGAGTTCAAACCAAAGTAAAACATTGCCCAAAGAAGGACCAAAAACTGGATAAAATATACTATAATTCAATAAATATTAGAACTGCAGAGGACATCGCCCATGTGTACCACCAGAAGAAGCCAGTAGTATGTGTACCATAGTTTGCAGAATGTTCTTTATATAGTTCATTAAAATATTAAAGGAAAATTGCATTAGCAGACCATCATAAAATTGACATACATAATATGACAAACATAACTGACATCTAGTCCTTTGGATCAACATTTTATTTTGAGAGAGATTAGAGATTTGAAGAAGTTTCAGTGATTATCCTTGTGTAGCCTGACGACTTACTAAATTTTCACCTAGGACAAGCAGCAGGAGATACATTATTGTTGTTTTTTTCTATTTATTTCCTTTGTAGTCTGTTGAAGCAACCATTGGTGGGAATAGCTATCAGCACAACAGGGTGAATCAGTGGACAACCAACATTGTGGAGCAGTGCCTTAGTCAGCTCAGCAAACTAGGGAAGCCTTTCAAATATATTGGTAGGTGAAAAAAAAAAAAAAAATTCATAAGATTTAATGTTTTTAATTTGTCTTCTTTTGTAGTAACCTGTATCATCATGCAGAAAAATGGAGCTGGCCTGCAAACAGCTAATGCATGTTTTTGGGATAACACCACTGACGGTAATTATTCAATGTTGTGCCATTCTGTGAGAAACCTAAAATAAAATGTAATTATATGTTGAACAGGAAGCTGTGCAGTGAGATGGGAAAACAAGTCAATGTACTGCATCATCACGGTTTTTGGACTGGCCATCTGATGTTTTGCATATTGTCTTTAATTCCATTTTCATATATTGTGTAGTAACAGTTGTATAGTATAATAAAATTTCTTTGTATTATGTGTATTAAAAACTTTTTATTTACACAAAACAAGCATAACTTAACATGCTTATAAATTCAGATCAAGTCACATTTACTGGTAAATCTGAAGCCACAATGTTGCAATGTTTTAAATTTAAAATAAAGAATTACCATAACAGTTTAATAATGCTGCTCGTAATGTAAAAACAAGGCACAATTTTTGATTAAAATACATATAACAATGTAGGCAAAGAGCTGGTTTTCTCAATAGAATACAGTCCCTATAAAATAATTGTAAAGACAACAAAACTTAAAATACTTAAAAAGCAGATTCTTGGCCACAGGTTTATAAGGTGCAAAAATAAAATGTGTCAGTAGTTCTAGTAATTTAAGAAAATTATTTAGTAGTCATGCGAGTGAGGTGTCAAGCCCCTTCGTACTGAGAAAAACAATGTACATAAACACAATGATTTAAGCATAAAAACTGATTTTTCAGCCACCCATCCCAAATTTGTTTTAGTGTTAAAGAATATGTACATTTACATCTGCTTGATATACAAAATCAAGAATTCCAAGTGAAAATACACCTGTCTTGTTTTCTGTTTAACTCAATAAAAATGTTCAAAGGCAAACTGAAATAAAGATGGTACACCCAGAAGGTGTCTTTCTAAAAATAGTAAATTATGTACACATTCAATATATCCATGATTGGTGCAAATACTGATTATATACAGTACATATAATAGAGTTGCTCTTTTCAAAATATCCATTGGAAACAGGTGAAAATGAGGTTGTGCACTCAGTCGCTGTCAGTTTCATCCTGGTATTTAGCTGTTGTTTTAATTGCACGCCCATTTTGTAAAGGCATGTCTTCATAGTCACTCCTAGAAAAGAAAAAAAAGATTGAGGAAAGGTTGGGAGACCTGTAATAAACACAACTAAAACAAATTTGCTTACCCATATATAACTTCATCATCTGAGTCATTTAACATTGAGAATGCTGGGTTATCCTTTAGCTGGGAGTCTGAAACGTAAATATGATCAATTAATATTCATATTAAAAAAAAAAAATCAAACATGTAAAATCAAATTTGCTTACCATATAGGGCGTTTTTGGACGGAGAATACACAAACGCTAATGTGTACAGGTAAAAGTTGAGTAAACCATAGAAAGACAAAAATTCAGCTGGTATGTTTAGATAAGGAAGGTTAATATTTTAATACTGAACCAAAACTTTCCACATGTGTTATAGTAAAAGGATATAGTTCTGATAATGAGTGGACAGCTCAGCTACAAAATTGTCCTGAAGAGCTTTGGCACCAAACCTCAAGTAGAGAATAACCATGCTGAGGAAAAGGGGAAAAAATGACAATAAAACATGAGATAATTTAAATGCATCCAAGCTAAATGCCTGAGGAAAAATACCTTATTATCAGGACCACAAATGTCAATGCTGTCAAAAACTTCAACCGGAGATCTACAGTAAAAATATATATAAAATTACTGTACAATAAACACAATTTAAGATGAATTACATTATTATGTACTACAAACAGCACCAGAGTAGGGCATATGCTTTAGTTCAGAACAGGCTCTGACAATCAGGAAAATGAGGTAGAGGATGTAGAGAGAAACTACAATAAGGAAGAACACTTTCATGCCCTGAAAAAAACAAAACAAAACATAAGATAGTACAGATAATATGTCATACTTAAAATGTGTCCCAATGTCTTTATGGTTTGTTGCAATTGCACTAATAATAAAATTAAACAAACTAGTGATTTTTAACTTTAACTTTTTTTAGGTCATTATTTATTACATATCAATATCCCTACATCCAAACGGTATATAGGTTTACCTGAAAGTTACCAATATCCACCTTGTACTGATAGGTTGGGTCCTGAAGTTCATTTACCCTATTAAAAAAAAAAAAAAACACCAGTTGCAATAAGTGCTTTCAAATGTTCACACATCAATATACAATTATTGTGTGTATTGATGTAGTACTTACGTTTGCCATATGCCAAGTGTAACTGCTGAGAGCCACAGGAGCCCAACAATTATCAACTTTGGAAGATAAAATGTCAGACACTTCCTCTCACCCTGGAGTTTTAAAACACAGTTATGGAATACTTTTATAATAATACTTGGCAATAAATTCAGTTTGAACTCACCTGAACCCTAATACCATGGTAGACACAGAGCCAAAACAACAAAAGGGCACAAAGGAAAAGTGCCTGAAAAAATGCATCCAACGTCCCAGGGAACCAGCTATTTACCAGGAATGACAATGGGAAAAAGGGATCTACAGAGACCACAAAGTAAGTATTAATGGAGGTCTTCAATCTATTTTCAAGGTCACTAAACAACGGTTTCTAGTCTTCTGGTAGGTTAAAATGAGCCAAAAAAACATGTTTTCATGAGTTTCAAACAAACAACTCACCATTGTACAATAAAAGCAGAGGAAGTAGGACAGACATCCATTTCTGTTCAATGCCCCAATCTCTCATGGAGAACTTCCTCAGTGAATGAGCAAACATGCACTTAAACACAAAGAAGAAAATTAATTCAAAATGAAAAGAATAACCAAATGTTTAGAAATAGAAGGCATTTTTATCTTAAAATCTAAAAATAATTCTTACCGTCACAACAAAAGTCATCACCACAAAGACAAAGCGAAACCATATCTCCACTTGAGAGAAAGTGGGGTTGTACATTTTCCACTAAAAGACAATAAGTCATTTTACTTTTAAATGCAAATATACAGAAAGTTATTGAAAAAGGAATCACATACCACAAAATTGGTCTTAATGTCATTGGTAATGTTTTCAAGGCCTTTAAAATTAACTGTCACTTGGTATTGTGTGTAGTTCAGGAAGCCCAAATGTAATACAATGATCTCATCACATTTCTGTCCAGTAAAAATCACAGTGGTTAATAAAAACTGTAAACTACAAAACACGAAATAGAATGCTTGAATATACTGTATGTGCATACTGTATATTATGTTATATTATATTATATAAAAACAAAGCTTATTTTAATACTATTCTGTCATACTGAAAAGTGAAGAAAAATTGTTAAAAATGCAACAAAGAAAGGAGAAGATGCATACTCACAATTGTGCTGCAGTGCAACATTCGAGATTTTTGGACATTGTTTATGTGCGTATAACTGGCATCCTGCATTACACCTTTGAGCTCCACATTGATCTCAAAACTCTGCTTAAAGTCGGCCACTACAACACACACCATAATATTAGGCATCTTTACAAAATCAGCAATATAAAGTGTAGCTAACTGATTTAATTGTAATTTGTCAACTTGCATATTTCAAATCTTACCAGGGCTATGATCAACCTGCATCAAACATATGAGCCATAACTGCTGGTTGTAAGTAGAGAGAGGAGGACTCTGGAAGTCATATTATTATTATTTACTTATTAAAAAATGAAATTCATTTTAAAACGAATATAATACAAATTAGGACAAGTTGATTAAAGACGAGATTTTAACAGACCCGATACTCACCTTTGCTGAGAAATTCTTCATTAGTAGCTGCTCACCGGCGTGTCCTTGTTCATCAATTATCTTTGGACCTATAAATATAGTTACCATCACACAATTGGTTGTTGTTGTTACTAATAATATTATTGTAGTATAATAATAATAATAATAATAATAATAATAATAATAAAGACTTGTTCTTATTGTCAGTGCCAACAATAAATAATACATAGCGTTACCTGCAATTCCTATGAAGACTGTGAGGCCAAAGCAGAGTAGAAACACTACAAACACCAGGACAAAGTGCCTTTTTGACAGCGTATAGAGCCGCATAGGGGCCAATCTGAAAAGTATGGAAAATAAATATTTATCACCATCACCAGAAATCCAAAAGACGAGGAAGGTACAGTAATATATTAAACTTTTAATGTTTGTCTAAGGCGGACATCAGCCTGCCTCAGCACAGGTGTAAAGTGAAAACTACTATATTAGCTGCAATGCTAACGTGTGCTAGCATTAACCAGATGGCACCGTGGATGTCACAGACCAGTGATCAACAAACGCGTAAAAATGAATGTTCATACCATCATTATGAACACAAAATAACTTACAGCTCCATTACAAGTTATTCACGGCCTTTTTGGAGGAGAAAAAGTCGTGGTATTTCTGCATGCCCCTACATCCGTAATCTTGGGGCCACGTCACCGGGGGCGGGCCGCGGCCACCGTATTTAACCAGAGATACTCGCGTATTTAACAGAGCCACATGTGCAAGGCGAGCATATAACAAACATCATTAGATTAGGCAATTATTGGATTTGAATCAAGCGTTATTGATAGGCTGTGGGTTGGAGCAAAAGCATAGTTTACAACCGTATTTATTCAAGTGAAATGAGATTAATTGAAATAAATTAGTAGTATGCAATATTGGTATGGTAGCATACAAGCTTTGAATAAAGGCTGTTGTAGGGTTAATGTGTAAGCATCAAAGTAATTTACCTACACTCTGGTAGACAGGTCTGCACACCGGCGTACACAATAAATTTTCTTTCTTATACAGTACATATTTTGTAGGCTATAAGTAGGCCGACTTTTATTATTATTATTATTTAAGAATCATCACATTTTTCTTTTACATCCTAATGAATCAGTGCATGAGGGAACAAATATTGTTTTGTATTGTATATTAAAAAGTCCAAAAGTCCTAATAGATTTTACAAATCCTATAAGATAAGATAAGAGTTAAGATAAGACTTTATTGATCTCACACAGGAGAAATTTACTTGCCACAGTAGCTCCAGGCAGGGACAGTTTGAACAACAACAAAAAAGTGCATGCAGGCAAGAATAGAATAAAATAAGTAATAATAAAATAAGTAAAACAGTAACTAGGAGGTATGGAAAAATGTGTAAGAATCCAATAAGACAAAATCCAGTCCAAAAGAATCCCTTTCAGAATCCTATTGAACAATGTCAGAATCCTACTGGACAATTACGATATGTATCAAGTGTTAGTGTTAAATGGTGTTTTGTTTTTGACCCCCCATCATAGGCTTCATACCTTTAAATTTAGATGGAACTGTAGCTTGTCACTTCAAAATGCACTAGGGTATGATACAAAGCCACTTAACAAGCTTTGGGTTGCTTGTTGTCATTTTTGATTATTGGCATAAAGGTTCACCTACACAGTCCACACTAATTGAGTCATGTTAGTGGGGGGATTGGTCCACTCATGGAGGCCTATAAAATGGGCCTACCTGTAAAATCGATCATCACGGTAAGGTGTTAAATCCTCTTTCAGATCGTTGTAGGCCTCTTGGACCTTTCTACAAAAATATTTAAATTCCGAGTACAAAGGATTTTCCAGCAACCCAGACGTGTAGTCGTTGTCCATAATTACAGTGAGCACCCGTAAAAATGGCGATCAAAAACAGGTGCACTGACAGAGCAGTCGCTGACCATCAGAGGGAAACTCAGTGTTGACGCTGCATTGTTCCGTCGTCCGAATAAAAATGCAGGCGAAGCCGATTTATTTGTGTCGCTTTAGTTAAAAGAGAAAAGAGGTGAAAATAGAAATAGAGGGCGGGCGGAAGCACGAGCAGTCGAGCCATAGACCACGTGACCTCACTTCAGGACCACGGACAGAGGAAGAAATTTAGAGTTTATATGTAATAATGCGTCGTGGCTGGCCAACGTGTTGATTATTCTGCATCTCTCATTGTTTTAAATTAAGGGAAACATTATCTGTATCTTTACTAGGCAATCTCTGTTCCAGTCTCTTTATACGCCAAATCTGCTATTTTATTTACATTACAAAATTAGTTTTAGTAGCGCATTACGCCAATATTAGGTCTAGGCTTGTGCGTGACTCCATTGGGTGAAGTAACGCATAAGCCTAATAATTCATAATTTTAATACTAAAAAGTCTGTAAGTCTATAAATCCAATAAAATATCAATGGTCCCATAACTGTTATAGGACATTTCATTAGAGACAAGGACTTTTTATTGAAAAGATGTGTCACATACACAATTTAAAAAATCATTTACATGGCATGCCTGACTACTCATAAACATTCAGTCACCAGATCATTTTTTTCCAAGTATTTTTCTCCTTAAATCTACAACTACAAGTACAAAGCACATCTTTTCCAAAGAAAATGGGGAAAAGCCAAAGCCTACAACATCTACAACTGGCCATCTCTGAAAATCAAAATGAAGTAAACTCTAAAGTGCAGAGGAATTCTGCCCCCGTTTTCTTTAACTTGGCTAGTTTTATTGTAGAACAAGGCTATAGCAACTGCCTTGTCCACACAGATGTTGATTATTGACATACTCAACAGAAACAATCCAACTATCTTACCATTACACTGAATTAATTCATTCACATAGTTTCCTTTCAATGAAAACATTACAAAAGACAAATCTGCTTCTCCTGACCTCACCCCCAACGCTACATCAAATTCTGGGGTATATTATGACCAGGTTGGATCAACAAAGCAATGTTTTGAAACAGCACAAAAAAGTCATAAATATAAATGGACAAAACGTTGACTGGGATGTTGAACTCAAAAAATATCAGATGTGGTCAACTAAATATTGCACTTAAGATGTACATGACATGCTCAGGGTTGTTTTCTTTTAATAAAAATACAGTGGATATGCTTTAACCCTAGACTCTTAAACATGCATTTGAAAGCTATATGGAAAGACCACAGAAAATGATTTTAAAATATTAATTGGCAGCATAAGTTATAAACATCAAGTATCACTCTTCATTGTAGGACCAGTATTTTTCTCTTGCCTTGGTAAATTAATTTGGCACAAACATTAATCTCAACCATACAGCACTTTACTAAGTTACAATGGGTCTGTTTATTGGTAGTGTGCCGTGAATTTACCATGAATAGTATTACCTTCATCAACATTTCAATATTTGGTGAAAATTATTTCAGCGTAAATCTTTTTGAAATCAGTTAAACAATATACCAGGCTTAATGCCACACAGTAGACTAAAACACAGTGAGAATGTTGTAAACAGCCTGTTGTCACCTACATCTCATTTATGATTCACTGATATGTATTTACATAACTTCTGAAACAGTATGAAATGGCATAGGTAAAATATAGAAAAATATTTTCCTGTACCTTGTTACATGTAATGTTTGGGCTTCAAGTGCAGGGACATCCCCCAACTACACAATCACTTCACAGAAGTGACAGCAGGTGACAAAAACTTCAGAGGTTAATATGTTGACAACAGGCCATGGTGACTTGTGCTCACATCACCATGTGCTGATGCACTACTCAGGACAGGATGTACATGTCAAAGCTTTCTGCAGCTTTTACAACCTGAAATACTCCTGAATCGCACAGAAACATCAGAAAATAGTCTCCCAAATAAATGTAGGTGAAGTTAAAACATGACATTGCTAGAGTGGGAGACTGCAAATAACAAACAATAATGTTAAAATGAGTAAACAACTGTACATCTTTTCTGGTAAGATCATTTCCTTCAAAATCAGAGGAAAAATAAACTGAAATATTCAATATTCTAGCCACCTTCCCAAAATAAAAACAGAGATGTGAATATAGCAGTACTAAATTATGCATATGTCCTGACCTCTGCAGCAGCTCAGAGATCTTGAGATAGTGACAAAAGGAATGGCAGGGAGCATCAGCTTACCCCCTCAGCCCACCAGCAGATCTAGTCATGTAATGAAATTGTAAAAGCAAAATCAAAAGTGATGCTTTTTTTTCATTGAATGTTTATACAGCAATTGATTTCAGTGTACAGTGGTACCTGTGCACTCTGAAAGAAACAGCTTGCATCTCCATAAGATGGTTTTCAAGTATCATTGCTGCTTTTTAGACAAATGACTGGCTGGCAGTTTTTCTCTACGTAAACGACTTCTAGTTAAAGCAACATCTGTTGCATGATCATCACCAAAGCTCAGTTCTTTGACCCTTCATGTGCTGCAAGGGTCTACAGATAGCCACAATGGCAAATGTTAGCTCTAGTGGCAGCTTTGAGTAGTGCAGCATGATTGTATCTTTCTACAACAAGGGCTGAATTCTCCAACAGATATTACAGTCACATGGAACAACTGTGCCCTTAGGTCATCAATTCCTTGAAAGAACACAGGGTAAGTATCAATATTATTTGAGGCGTTGAGTAACATTGGCCAAAGCCACAGCAAAGGCTTGCACTGCTGAGAAGGGATACTGAAAGTCCAAGATGTAAGCATTGCCATCGATGCGGCCAAACTGCATCACCTGCAAATGAAAATAAAGCCATAATTTTAAAACACACATATTAACATATCACTCTGATTTGCATTAATCAACAGAATAACTACCTGTCTGCCTTCCAGTTCAATCTGAAAGTTTTTAGCTGACTCCTGAGTGACCCGTCCTCCAAAGTCTAGCTGGTAAACCTGTGTGGCCTCATTCCACAGTGGCTGCTTGTTGGCCATTACATACACAAAGCCCTGGCTCCCAAAGCCTCGGTCCTCCTTTTCATTGGCCTTCCGACACTTGATCTCATCCAGTTCTGTAGCAGCCCGCAGGTTTCTTTTACTTTTCCAACCTTTCTTACCACTTTGGCACTGGTTGAGAAGCTCATCCCCACTGATGAACAGCTCTGGCTCGCTCTCAGAACTGTCCTGAAACTCACTATTGGCAGTGGCTTTACTCAGTTTTTTAGCTTTTAACTGTTCCTTTGGGCCTTTCAATTTCTTTTTGTCTCTTCCTCCAAGTCTAGGGCTCGAAATGAGGGAGTTAAAATCACCCAAAGCTCTTCCTTCTTTCTTGGATTTATTGCCTTCAGCCAGAGGCATGTTGCCCTCCTCCACTCTGCTCTCTGCTCTTTTGCGGCTCTTTTTACTAATCTTCTCAGAGCGCTGTGGCACAGGGCTCTCTGTTAAAGACAAAACCTCCTGAAAGCCCTCTCCAGAATCTGCTGTGGGCTCTGGCAACTCTGTGGGTGGGGGTGGAGGTGGGGGTGGAGGAAGAGGAGGTGAAATGGTTGTTTTCTCTGTTTTAATATGGGAGGCTTTGGGAGGAAGTGGCACCGCAGGACTGGGCATAGGAGGGCATGGGTTGTAAGTTCCCCATGGAGTGTGAAGTGCAATAGGGGGAATAATAGCACCTCCCCCTGGATACATGGGAGGGAGCGGACAGCAGGCCAGGTTGGCTAGATTTGCAGAGTAACCTGGAGGGAGGACAAGTGTAGTATCCTGTTGAGAGAAGGGTACTGGAGCTACCACCTCCTTTGGAGAGGAGCAGGGTCGTGGGGGTGTGGGCATGGTTTGGAGCGTGGTGCCTGAGTAGGCAGGGTACTGCAGGGAGATTTGGTAACCTGCAGCAGCTGCAGCAGCTTGAAATGAAGCAGCGCTGGGGCTTGTGGGGGACTTTGGAGAGAGAACAAAAGGCATTCGAGAAACATCTAAATGCTGACCTGGACTGAGGATAAGTGGTGGTGGTTTTTGTGAGCCTGAGGGGCCAGGAGGGGTTAGAGATACTGTTCGTTCCTGAGGAACCCAAACCTCCTCAGTGCCAGTGGGATCCCACTGATATGGAGGAGGGCGTTTGACAACCAAGCCTGGAGCCTCACTTCCTCCTAAAGCCAAATGCCTCAGGGACTGGTTCAGTGTCTCATCCTCAGAAAAAGCCGAATTCACATAGTCCGCCCGATCTCTAGTGTCAGTCCGTGCTCCACCTGCTGCAGACATAGAGCCTTCAAGAGAACTCAGCAGACTGTACGAGGACTGGGATGACAGAGGTGTAGCACTATTTGAGTGAACTATCACTGTGCTATGTGGAGCTCCAGTCCCAGGAGGAAAGTCTTGTCTGATGATAGTTCCTCCAGCTATACCATTGGCACTACCCAAGGCAGAACCCCCAACATTGGAGCCACTGCTACACTGACTACAGGTGTACAAGGCTGTTGGCACCCTCTGCTGAATAGAAGCTGCTAGTGCACTACTGTTTTTTGTTTTAGGTGGCAGTGGTCTTGGTGGTTCCAGCGTCTGGGAAACCTTAAGTGTAGCCTCTCTGCTGTTTCGCCTCAGAGTGGCGTGAATTACATTGCTGTCAAGCCTTAATCCAGTGGTTCGGCCAGCCACACTGTTCTGATTGGAGGAGTCAGGGTAAGGTGGAGGGTCTCCACTAGGTATAGAATATCGGGGTGCTGTGAGTCTGTTGAGGGTGGCAGATGCATATGGCATCTGGAGCTTTTTGCTCTCTGCTGTAGATGAAGATGAGGATGAAGAAGTGACCCTGAGTGTGGCTGAGCTGCCGGGGCCCTGCAGTGCGTACACATTCTGGTTACACACAAGACGTGTCCGTGGCCGACAGACCTCCTCCACATTCCCACTACTGTCAAATGTTGTGATTCTCTCATATCCAAGGGGTGTGGGGTACTGAACAGGAGGCTGGCTTGGAGGATATAGCTGGAACTCTCCCTTTTTGAGACAAAGATCTCCAGGGGGAGGGGTCCCACTGGGACCAGGTCCAGTGTTGGAGGTAGAAGTCGAAGCCACAGCTGCAGTCCCAGGATAGGGCGGTGGAGGGTTCATTTTACTGAGCTCTAAAGGAGCACTAAACACCAGAGTGTCACCCTCTGCCAACTGTGAACCAGAGCGAGTGGTCTTTATTTTCAACAAATGTTCATGTTCACTTCCTACAGAACGATCAGTTAGGTCTGCTGCAGAATGAGGGATTTGGATATGCAAAGCCCCTGGATGAAGCAGGGAGGCAGCTGACCCAGGGAGCTGTCCAGGAAGAGGTGATGGGACAGGGATCTGAATTTGAAGAGGCTGTTGGAACGGCTGGAGTTGATGGTGCTGCGACGGTAGGGCCTGGTGCGTTGGTGGGTGCTGCAGCGGATGCTGCGGCGGATGCTGTGGAGGCAGGGCCTGGTGTTGGACCTGGTGCATGTGCTGAAGATGCAGTTGTTGGAGCTGCTGCTGTTGGAGCATCTGCTGCAGCTGCTGGTGCTGCAGAAGCTGCTGCTGATGACTGGGCTGTGACTGCTGTGAGCTGTGAGACAGAGGGGGTCCCACCATGAGCCGGCTCATGTCCAGTCCACCAAAAATCACCTGACCTGGGTTTGAGTACCGGGTGGGAACTGTATACTGGGCAGTGAGCATATTGTCCTGGCTTTGGTCTGACCCACCAGCGGCAGCTCCCACTGGGCTCACAGTTGGATTGGTGAGAACATCTAACTGGACATTCTGATTAGCAAGAAGTGACTGGACGAGACCAATGCTTTGAGCGGGGGACATGGCCTGGGCAGGACTATGAATCGGGGCAATAGGGATGTTCACAGTACAAGGAGGATTATCATTGGCCCCACCAGTGGGGCCTGTAACAGGTAGGTCGTCCTCATCCTCACTGAAGACATTGGGACTGAAAACGGGAAGATTGATGTAGTCTACTGAAATCTTCCGCACCTCAGGAAGGTAGATCGTCATTTGCCTGGGCTGCAAATGAAGAAGGCTTGTTTTGTAGATAACTAAAAAAAAAACAGAAATTATTACATGTGCATCTATATATGTAATTTTAAATGTATATAAGAAACATAAATGATATGTAAGGTGTTTACCTGCACCAAGGTTAGTTGGCAAGAATGCGGCTAACCCCACAATTTTAAATTTTGTTCCCCAGATATTTGATGTGACCTGAGCAAGGTAGTTTTGCTACAAGACAAAATGACAAGTACATTAAGAAATAAAGGAATTTCATAACCACACTCATTGTTTAACTCAGAGTGTTACCTGCACAATATCATCAAGAGGAAACTCTTTGCGTGTTAAACTAGGTGATCCAATTGAAGGTTTTCGTATTGGTAACCGTGGAGACCTGGAGATTTCCTGTGTAGTACGAGAGAGTTTGGGCGATTTTCTGGGATCTATGTTGATTCTGTTGGTAAAGGGACAAACTAAGTCTCTACAGAGAAGGTAGCACATAAAAAACAAAGTTTAGGCATGCAATGAATGGACAACACAACACAGTACACAGTACACAGTACAACACAGTACAGTGAAGCAGAACTAGCAGTTACAAATCAACAAGCACAAAATAAATATTGAAATACATACAATTTAATTTAATAGCTTTCATTTGCTGTTACAAGCACAGGGAAACACAAGCACCACCCAACCCAGCAGAATTACAGTACAGAAGTCTTTGTTTACCTAGGTAGTTTGGGGGATTTACTACCCCTGGATATTTTTGGAGATTTCTTTCCAACCCAGTCATCACTCAGTTCAATATCACTGGAGTCAGAGCAATTGCAGCTGTCAATCATTGCTGATATTAAACTGTTGCCATATATTTCATCTAAGAAAAAGAAGGAGAAATACATTTTCATAAACAATACAATACATACACATTTAACATGTACAAATACAAAGAAACCTAGGCTTAGGTTAAGCTAATTTACTTGACATGCAAGTGTGAATAGACTGGAATCATTTTTCACAGTGTATGGTCAGAGACAATGATTTATGAGGAGCCCTGGAGCCTCCAGAACCATCATTAAGCAGTTTCTAATTAACAATGGCTAATGTGCTCTATTCCAGACTAATTTAGTGGTGAACATGGCTCGATCGATCAAGCTGTTTAGAGCCAAAGTTAAACATTTTGAAGTATGTTCAAACCTGTTTTTCCATCTGTTTTTGGGTCCATGATGACAAACTCTGGTCGTAGTTTACTTATTCGCCGGCCCTTGAGGATAGGAACCAGGCCACCAAGGTATTCAAGGTACAGGGTGTAACAGGGTCCCCCCACCTCAGGATTATCTTCTGTACGCTTCATTGTACAGTGCAGCCGTTCATTTCCAGACGTTGGGTAGCTCACAAAATCCCGCATGTTATTAGGATCTGGGATGGGAGGCTAGAAAACGGAGCATTTCTTAGGCATGTTAAGAATGATACAGAGTTTAACAATAACTGTGAGAGTTACCTTTATGGTAGGGATGAAAGCGGTGGTGACATATAAACAGAGACGAGAGGGCATGGTGAGTTTGGCCACATCCTTTTCTTCCTTGACTGCTGAGGCAATCCCTTGCTGGCAAAGAAGCTGCAGGCTGGCCACCCGATGTTCCACTCGTACAACATAGAGCGCAGGGCCACATGCCAGGAAGAGGCGAGAATCCTTGTGTCCCCAGCACAATGTAGTGATAGGGCGCTACATACAAAGTTACAGTAAGGATAAGTTAATTTCTATTAGCAGTAGTAGTTTAATATTTCAGAGCTTTTGCTAGTCAGCATACAGTACTTTGTTGTATATTGTGTTTTTTAACATTGTGTTTTTTTAACATTGTATATTGTGTTTTTAACATTTGACTAACCTGCAAACACACACAACTATATACTGTATTTCTATATAATGTAACATATAACGCAATGTTCATTACCTGAGCAGGTGTGTCCAGTGTGTAGATATGTTCACCTCGAACATTGTAAAACTTAACTACAGCGTTTTTTATGGGAGCTGGACAAGAGTCGAGGGGCATCGGGGTTCGCTCCATACCTGCCACTGCCAGCAGGTCCCCCTGGGAGCACCACTGGACCACCACATCTACAAGACAAGAGCTTTGTAATGCATGAATGGACACCTTAAAAGAATTGAAGAAGTGAGATAAACACCTTTCAAACCAGTGTGAATAAGGGTGGGAGAGAGGTCATCATAGTTGTTCATCAAGCTGATGTCTCCAGAGCTAAAGCTGACTGTCAGCAGAGGCTTGTGGCTGTGAACTAACAAGAGACAAACTGGAATGTGTTAATAACAGGTTCATTTATTATTATTATAGTTAATAATCCAGACAGGCTAGTTGCAATAACATTTGTAATTTAGCAAATTAAAAAATCCCAAGAGGCAGGTGCAGGAAGAAGTCTGCTATTTAAGGTAATTTGTCTCCTCAAGATGTTCCTTTTTTCTGAGTCATCCAATTACCAAAGACTTGCTCATTTAGAGCACAAGAACAAAATCAGTTTCAGCTTGAACCAGCATTTTTCATCTTTAAAACATGACCAAGGGAAAAAGAAGCAATAACAAATCAAAGGAGTGATTTTATTGTTCATGTGTATGACATTATTTAAATCACAAAACCAATTAAAGATGAACATCTTTCTAGAAATATTGTTTCAGTTAACACCTATTCTTAATTACCAGAATTTGATTTTTAAAAAATGATTGAATATAAGTCCTTAAATTGATCTCAATGATAGAATGAAGCTATATGCACTTTGAATGGGATGTAGAGTCCTGAATAATATAGCATGAGTCTGTTTTGGCAGTGTACCTTGTGGAGGGGAGTAGTCATCCGAGTCTGTGTCGCTCTCACTGCTGTCCCCCACCAGGAAGCTGGGGTAGTTCCAGGACATGCTGACTATGCCATCCGACTCATGCAGCAGAATATGTGCCAGCATCCGCCCATGACAGTCCATTACTATCACCTGCCCATCAGCTGTACCAAACAGCACCTGAGGAACCATATGAAAGAGTTAGGAGAAGCTAGAAATTTGGCATGCATGGTAAAATTTATAATATATATTGGAATCAAACCAAATGAGTCTGAGTCACCTGCTGGTCATCGGGTGTCCAGATGCCACAGGTGATCTGGCTTTCCAAGTTGATCTCTGAGGACCAGTGTCTTTGTCCACTCACTGAGCCCACCAGGACAAAGCCATCACGGTACGAGATGAGAGCCTGGGTGCCATCGTGAGACCATGTGAAATCGCTCACCTGCAAACATCAAATGTAGCAATTTAAGTGGCAAAAAGGGAACAGATTTGGTAAGAACTGAAAGCTTAGTTTTTGTACCTGAGCCCCACGATCATTAACCAGCTCCACAGACCAGCGTCCCTCGTACTGGATCCATACAAAGATGCCTCCATCAGTGTCACAGGTGGCCAACTTTTGGAAGGGCTCGTTCCACCTCACCAGCACCACCTAAAAATCATATTATAATGCTGTTACTGTAGAAGTTCTTTCTTTTCAAACTTGTGTTATTTTAAATGACAAATGATTATTTGCCAATCTGAGCAACAATGTTAGTGTGTAGAATGATCCACAATATATATTCAATTTATTCAATTACTAGTTATTGCCTTCCGGCACATGCATTCTTACTATGAGCTGTGTCTCCATTAATAGACAAGTCTAATGCCATTTTGTGGAACATTTAGGGAAAAAACATGTAAACAGACACAGGGTTTACTGTTAAGTTACTGTTAGGGATTACTTTTAGTAAAGTACTTTTATTTTTATTTTTTAATAAAGTAAGTAGCATAGTACTTTTAGTAAAGTATACAATGACACTGACCACTTTGCCTATGACATTCAGCATAATATAGTGATTTTCATCAAAATAAAACATTGAAACTTACAAGATAACTACTAAATATTGAAGTCTAGTTTACACAATTATTTACACTGTACATTAAATGTTCTGACACCCTCTCGGGGGCTTAGAGTGAGACCCTGATGTGCATGCATCTACTCCGCTGTGGCGTGACTTAGCCTTTTCCCAGAAGAATAATCCTAAGAATTAAGTATCTCCGGTGTGCAGTCTCACTGTGCGGCGCATGTGTGCGGGACATGCCCAGATACACAACACTGGGCAGATTTTAGTGGGCTTAGAGAGCAGTTGTACAGCGACAGTGGGTGGGACATAACAGCAGTGCTACCATCTCTTTTCCCAACGAGCCTTAAACAGAGCCCTACATGAAAATCGAAAGGAGACCCTATTGCAGTTTCACAATTACAACTTGATGCATCATTAACACAATTTTATATGCAATGCAGTTTCAGAAATCAGTACATAGAAATTGCAATGAACAAGAACAATAAAGGCCTACAGAGGTAGATGCAGATACAGTTTGCATGTCATTATATATATATATATATATATATATATATATATATATATATATATATATACATATATATATATATTTTAAAAAAAAATATATATATATATATATATATAGATAGATGAGAGAGAGAGAGCGAGAGAGAGCGAGAGAGAGCGAGAGAGAGCGAGAGAGAGAGAGATATTCACAAGGAGCTCCATGAAGGTGAGAATAATGTGTATGTGAGTAAATATAGTGTCCTGTGAAGATTATAGTGAGCTGGTTGTGTGAGGGACAGCTCTGAGTGACGCAGCAGAACTGGGATCAGACCTCACATGGAGACAGAGGATCAGCCTGAGGAGCTCCAGGACACCTCAGGGTCACAGGTGAAATGCGTATATACATATCAGGGCATGGCTTGCACCAAAGCCTCAAGACAAGAGTGCATTTCTAGATGAGTATCTCTCTGGTTCTTCGAGGAAAGTCATAATATACTTTGATTGGCATGGTGTAATAGATTAACTTAACAATGCGACTAGAAAAAATAAAACTTTAATGAATGAGCTCATGCGACATAAACAAAACAATATAAAAAGTCACTTAACATTTAGGTTAACTGCCTAGACTGGACAAGGGCATGTGCACAGTACCCCTAGCCCAGAGGAGAGGACGAGGGTCCTACACCAGTGGCGTGTAACAGGAGTTTTTTGCTTCTAAAATACTCACTTATTATTTTTATTTCTTATGCTTATGTGGTGATCTGTATAATCATGATTATCAATTATTGCATTAATCTTGACATCCTCCTCTTCTGTTATGGTTCGTGCATCTCTGGGACATTTGGAACGGCGCTGAGCCAAGCAGTTTAACTAAATCTACTAAATCAAATAAAGGGACAGCTTTGGGTTGCTTTGGAGTCAGCAAAAGTGAACAGGCCCAATAGTGAGACAGTGTCTCAAGAAAAGGACACTGTGCATGTTAAGCCTTAACCATCTTGTAAAATTAGATACTGGATAAAACTGAAACAAAGACAATACTTGTAGATTAAGGGGTTTGGAGTTGATTTATCATTACTTCAGACATAAACTCAATCTGTAAAAGTGCTGTGTTTTGCAGATATAAAAGGAGAGTAGCCCAAATGTGATATGATTTGCAATGTCACAGAAAGGGAATTGGGCAAGACCTGCAGGGGAGGATGACTTAATGGCTGTGGAGCAGGCAAGTGATTAATTTTTACATCCATATTAATAGCCAATAGTAGAAAACAGTACAATATATTCTTGGGTGAGACGCAAAAGCTCAAAGGTAGAGGTGGCTGATGTCGATTTTGATACTTATCGATTTCATTGTGGTGTTTTATTATTTTACATATACAGTGGTACCTCACCTTACGAAAGACCCTACATACGAAAAATCCAAGTTACGAAACGCCTTCACGTTAAATTTTGGTCTCTAGATACGAAAGAAAATTCAAGTTACGAAACGTGAAATCTCAAAAATTCAATTAATGCGCGCTCAGATGCACACCCCGAAACGTAAACACACTTTATCAACACACACGGGGTTAGGTTCCAGGCTGTAAATGCCTCACCACACACATTCTACGCTTTTCTCAGACTGGAGTTGGGCTTTTCTCGCATTTCTCTCTCGTTTGAACACTCGAACTTTCATAGATTTGCAACGGAATGTGTTGATAGTGAAGCGTGGGGGTAGACACGGCTCAATATAGCGCCGGATGCGCGAGGGGAGCGGAGGGACACAGGATTACTATCCTGTGTCCTGTCCTGTGTCCCACGCGCGGGCGAGCACGAGGTGATTTAATCCTGGTCTGGTCCCGGTTTGGTCCGGGTCTGGACCTGGTCCGGTCCTGGTTTAGTCCAGGTCCAGTTCAGGTTTAGACCTGGTTTAGTTCTGGTCTAGACCTGGTTTAGTTCTGGTCTAGACCTAGAAGTCAGATAGAACCAGAGCCCGCCCCGAGCGAGACCCCGCGGTCTTGCCCGCCGATAGAGCACCTTTCTCTGCCTCTTAGCTCACAGTGTCAGCGCCCCGGCTCTGGAGGTCAGATAGAACCAGAGCCCGCCCCGCCCCGCTTATTCCCCCTGAAAGAGCGTCTTTCTCTGCCTCATAGCTCTAGCGCGGAACGCGCAAGGTGCGCGGAGACACGAGCAACGAGCAACGCGCTCATCCAACGGCACTGCCATGTTATAATAATAACAGGGATAATCCTGGTTTAGACCTGGTCTAGTCCCGGTTTAGTCCAGATCTAGACCTGGTCCAGTCCTGGTTTAGTCCAGGTCCAATCCAGGTTTAGACCTGGTCTAGACCTGGTTTAGTTCTGGTCTAGACCTGGTTTATTCCACGTTTAGTCCTGGGTCTACAGTCTCTTAGCCAATCAGGACGCAGAACACAATGTTACACTATAAAAAAAATGTTACACTATAAAAAACAAACTTGGAACGGATCAGGCCTTTTCCATTGAAATAGCTACTCAACTTACGAAAAATTCACGTTACGAAACCACTTCTGGAACGAATTAATTTCGTAAGGTGAGGTACCACTGTAGTAAATAGCAGTAGACTTATGGGCAAGCAGACTTGGATTGGGCGGCAACATTTAGTCGATAACACTTTAACAATGCCACTTTTTATGCAAACTACATTACAAATTAGTATATTTATTTTTACTCACATTAATTGCATGTATACTAAGCAATTCTGGAGTCAACCTAGACCATATAGTTTATTAATACTTGTATATGGGACTGTATTCGATACCATCTTTGTACAAACAGGGCTATTTGTTTCTACTCCTACACCTTATTTATGCAGCTGAGCCTTCAGGATTGTTCTTATCTATGCAATTATTATAATGCATTTAGTAGAAAGAAACCATATGAATGACATATGACTGTGTACAGATGTGTAATAAGATAAGATATGCCTTTATTAGTCCCTCAGTGGGGAAATTCCAGTGTTGCACAGCACAAAAAAGTAACGTCCGCCTCTGCGCGTCCTTCGTAGCAGCTCCTCCGGCGCATGCACTTACTGCACTACTTATGCACTTGTGGCCATACCTGCCTGTCAAAGCCTGATGTGGAGTGAATGAACAACGAACTGTAAAGCGCTTTGGGTGTCATGAAAGGTGCTATATAAATGCAATGAATTATTATTATTATTATTTATTATACAACATGTACATTCATGAAGATCATGAAGAGATACTAACAACAACAGTGCACTGGTCAGACAGGCTCACTTTTTTGCCATCATTGAAGGACCACAAGAAGCAACCAGGTACTGGATATTATGCAACATGTCCTCAGAGCTCAGGGATTAGCACAGATAAACCATGTCTCCAAAGCACATTGAGTGAGACCTGTTTAATGCAGCTCCGGGTTTATATATGCTTTAGTTTTAAGACGGTTTGCAATTTCAACAGCTCACATAAGACAAGAGGGTCTGAAACATGCAAGAGCCAGCAAGATAAGGAAAAAGCTGTAGGAGCAAGTGATACTGACATGATGTCAATATCTACTTTATCTGGGGCCAGGTCATAGAAGCAGCAGTCTGGCATGATGGTGATGTTAAAATTTAGTTTAAAATCCTGAAGCCAATATTATGGCAATACAGTAATCCCTCATTTATCGCGGGGGTTAGGTTCCAGAAATAACCCGCAATAAGAGAAATCTGCGAAGTAGGACAACTTTATATTTTACAATTATTCTACATGTTTTAAGGCTGTAAATGCATCACCACACATATTATACACTTTTCCAGACTGGAATTAACCTTTTCTCACATTTATCTCTTGTTTAAACACTCAAACGTTCATAGATTTTCAACAAAATGTATTAATAGTGAAGCGTGGGGGAGACACGGCTCCGGAAGCCCCGCCGGACGCGTGAGGAGCACTGCCACGTCCTGGGACGCGACGGGCACCAACCCCCGGAGAAGTGCGCGACACGTGCACCCCTTACCGTGGTCAAATCCGTGACAGAGCAGCGTGACCGGCGCGAGGCCACGCGTACACCGGGTATACCTGCGAGCACGTGATCAAACCACGGCGCCCTCAGGACCGCGTCCTCGCAGCGGACTGCGGGCAACCACAAACCGAACACGCACAAACGAATGCAAGAGCCGCACGAAACCAGCAAAGAGCCGCACGGAGTGATTTAATCCTGGTTTAGACCTGGTCCAGTCCTGGTTTAATCCAGGACCAGTCCAGGTTTAGACCTGGTTTAAGCCTGGTCTAGACCTGGTTTAGTTCTGGTCTAGACCTGGTTTAGTCCACGTTTAGTCCTGGTCTAGTCTCTTAGCCAATCAGGACGCAGAACACAATGTTACACTATAAAAAAAATGTTATACTATAAAAAAAATGTTACACTATAAAAAAAATTGGAAAAAAAAAATTGGAAAAAATCCGCGAAACAGCGAGAACGCAAACAGTGAACCGCAATAGAGCGAGGGACCACTGAAATTAGTGCTGTCACAAAAATAAGATTTAAAACTTGATTTCAAATACTTGTGGCCATACCAACTTGTCAAAGCCTGATCTCATCAGATCTCAGAAGCTAAGCAAGGCCATGCCTGGTTAGTATGGGTGTGAGACTGCTGGGAAAATCAGGTGCCACAGTGGGGCCCCAGTCACAAAAATTGCTGTTGTGTCCTTAGGCAAGGCACTTCACCCATACTGCCTAATATGAAAGTGGTTTGTGCGTGAGTGATGGTGTGTGTGATGGTCCGGCCAAGGCCAATAGCATAGATTGGCAGCCTCGCTTCAGTCAGTCTGTCCAGGGCAGCTGTGGCTACAATAGTAGTTTACCACCACCAAGTGTGGAATGAATGTATAATGCTCTGTAAAGCATCTTTGAGTGTCTAGAAAAGTGCTATATAAAACTGATGCATTATTACTGACGAATAGACTCAATTCTCAATACAGATACCACAATGATAATAAAAACACTTTAGACAATACAATGTGATTTTCAACATTAAATAATAGTACTTTCCTTATAATACCATGTGATGTTATGTCTATGTAACCCCTCAGTCATCCAGGTATATTCCATAGTGGTCCATGAGAGCATACTAGTCTATGTGATCTTATACTAGTTCTGATGATACAGCTCAAGTTCATTCTAAAGCTATTCAGGAAAGATTAATTTCTGTCCTATGAATGTGACTTTTTAGTATCAAAACCTGCCCAAGTATCTCGTTTCGATACTAGTTTTAGTATCTGCATTATTTGGAAAATTGTTTCAGTTTTGTTTTAAATTATAAATCAGCTATTTGTATAGCCTTTTAACAGTTCTTGTTATTACCAATGACATATTCAATATTCTAATTCTGCATATCTCCAAAACAACAATTGCAATATTGTAGATTTATTGATTTAAAAAGCCTAAGTTCAACTGTTCTGGGAAACTGCTAGACTATAAGAATCACATGCATTTCATAATTTGTTGAGGTCTACGTAGTTAGTAGTTTTTGCATATAGTAATGTGCAATCTTGTGTTGTTGTTATATTACTTAAAATTGCAGTTGTTTGGAATTGTCAATTATGACCAATCATTGTGATTTCAGCTATACTCTACACCTGCAGGCCTGGAATCAGATTAAATACATTTATTTAACAGTTCTTCCTCGCTTATTTTTAAGTATTAGTGTGAATAGAATAGCACTTCATCACTAAAGAACCAATGGGTAGGTTCAACACAATTAAGTTAATATGTAGGACAGGGAACTAGTACAGGGCAAAGTGGTAAATATGCTGTGGTGCCCTGGATTTACCTCTCTAAAAAAAAATAGGTCTCTGGACAATTTGTCTTAGCAGAGACTCACGGTGCAGTCTCAATGGAAAACATGATGTGATAACATAAAACACACTGTAGAAGCCCAAATTAACAGGCTTACTGTAAGTTAAAGTACAGTGTTGTAAGTAAACAAACACTGTTATAACTGAGACCTGTCACACTATGTTTATTTTAAAGTTGTAATCAGTACCTTATTGCTGTTTATAAAAGGCTTGAAACTTACTTTTTGCTAATATTTTATTCATAAATGTTGTAGCATAAAAACTAAATTGCAACATTGTGTGGGCTTAAGCAACAGATTTTTCTGTGCTGCAGAAAGCATATTCCTGTCCATATGTGTAGAGTAGACACTAATCATTGTTGTCTCTTGTCTTAAACCTTAAGCGCACTTTGAGGGTGAGCGGACTCAAAGTGTTCGCTTTATATAAGTATACAGTGATAGGAATAGCACAATCAATGCTTTACATTTGTTTTCACCTAACAAATTACAATTTGGCTGATGTTTGCAGCATATAGGATCCGTTTCTGTAAACAAAATGCCCAATGATATTTTAGTAGCTGCCAACATAGAGCTTTGGTACATACCTTAAATAAACATGTAACTGACCCAAACACAATATGAAACTCATTTGAGAGGAAAAATTTGTTTATGAGTCATTACCTTGTATTTGTGTCTACATGGTACAACCGCTAGTGCAGGCAACAGAACCGCGTTTCATTATCTTAGGGAAAGAACAACTAAACTAGACACCAACCCCTATGAGAATATTATAGTACTAGACGGAGCATAAATAGGCTATACTAGACATTAGATATCCTTACCTATGCAACCGTTCTCTAAAATGAAGGTCTGTCAGGATTCAGGAAACAAAATAATGTGCATTTCAACTCTGGTATGTAATTTGACTGTATGACTTGTTCTTTCTTAACATAAATGGCTTCTTTACATAGAAAATACATTCAACAGTATAACTTGTACCATTAGAGAGGACAACATTGTCAAGGGACAGTACTGCATCTGGTACTGAGCTAGCAACAGGGAGAAGGCAAAACAAAACACGTTACCTAAAAACAAACTAAGATTCAAATTAAAATAATTTAAATAAAATATTCCTGCATGGAAAGATATTCCTCCTAAATAAATTATTGGGCAATGTCAGTTACTTACAATGAGCAAATAACCTGGGTTACTGGGATACCTGGAATAAAAATTGAGAAATAATATAGTTGCAGTAGTACTATATAGGTGTGCACAACATGTTGTGAGTTATTCATTAGTCAGATTAGTTTTTAGAATGCCACAGAAAAAGTTAGAATCAAGGCTGAAACTAACATCTACTATACCTGGGTGCACTGGATGAGTGAAATATATCAAAAGCCATATAAATATAGAGCAACAGTCGTGAAATGTGGGTACAGTGAGATTTTTTTAAATTTAACACACCATACAGAGAGGTCTCACCTCACTGTTATGGCCTCGGAGGTTGAAATTGACCCTCTGTGGTGTGGGCCGGTCTCGTCTACAGTGGCTGGATGTGAACGTGACGCCCACCACTCCTCTGCCGTTCCCTGTGGCCAGCCAGCCCTCCTCATAGTAACGCTTTCTGCACACGGGCTTCTCCTTCTCACTCTTGGGCACTCGACCTTTCCAGGACAGACACAGGATGTTGGAGTCGCTGCACAGGACTGGACCATGCTCCACAGCAGCGAACATCCCTGCAGCTCTCTGGTTCCCCCTCTGAACAAAAACACGCAGGTCCCTTGCGGTTTTGTGGAGATCTGAGACTAGGAGTGCCTCTCTTCAACTGAGGTTACTGCTTCAGTATCTGAGCTGAAAAAACTGTGCATATTACAAGTATCTTCCGTTGTTTACAGTGATGATTTGCAGCACTTTAGAGGAGGATTTAGACAAAAATGATTGAAAAAGTCAGCATAACTAGTCAAGAATAAAAGGCACTCAAGTCATAGTGATCCAAAATAGACATTAGATTGATGCCGTCTCAAATACAAGGCCACAGATGTGTTACCAATACGCTGTGGCAGATTGCTTACTCATGTTTGTATATAAAAAATAACCATCCATGTGAAAAAAAATCCAGTACTTAATTTACTCCAAAATGTGCCCAGTGCTTCCAGTACAATGTAGCCACATATTTGCCCAGTTCAGTGACTCATGTGTGTGATGCGTCCTGTTCACACCAAGGCGAGAGTGGAGGAGGAGGAGCAGGGACTCCTCTCCATCAGCTGTGAGCTTCTCCCAGCAACGTCATCACGTCAGCAGAGAGCCTTCTCACCTGCCTCAGGGATCCCATGGAGAACTGCAGTATCCACCAAAGAACATAATAATGTTAAAATTTGTTGTTGTTATTATTATTACTTATTTAAAAAATGTTTTTTTCTCATTTCAAGTTCAAATAGGAATCAGTCCATAAATGCAATAAAGAATCTTTAAACCACCCACACAATCATTTAAATATTAATGATTTAGCCATAGTTTACTCATGATCTCCCACAGAAATGACATTAAAGTGGCTCATTTCTAAATAGTTGTTAATAATATGAGGAATTGGTATATTGGAAGAAGATGGATGGATGGATGGAAATGTTGGGAAATAAATATATTTTATTTCAGTAGGGTTCAGGCTTATGTATTGGATTAATTCCTAAAACTACATTAAATCAAACACTTGGATTTAACATTAGCCTGACAGTGTCTCTCCAAAAACACAACAGTCCAGCAGCCTGAGACTATTACACAGGTATGACAGCATTACTGCATCGCATTAGCGCGACAATCACAACAAACCCCATCATGACATCCACAAACCTTTGTGTTTTATCGTGAAACACTCGTCACCACGGAGGTGCCTGACTGCTGCTGGCCCTGGTAGAAAAACTAGCCAGCCAGAGACAAATCCCAACTAAAATGTGCGCTGTCCTGATTGCTCTCTATAAAAGACGTGATAGTAAAATAACAAAGTAACCTTCGCGGGATCGTGACTAAGTGACATTTTGAGAGACGCAAATGCCAAATGGTCTAGCCTTTCAAGAGGGAGAAGAGTAAAAGCTAACACTGGCTAGCACTTCGCGAAGGCTAACTGCGAACAGAGCCCCATCACCGGAGACGGTCCCGTCCATCAGCCGCTTGGTGCTACAGGCTAACGGTAGCTCTGTGTTAATCCGACACAATGTTCACATTCATTAATAACTATTTAGGCCTACCATACATACAAACTACTATTTAGTTAGGAGATGCATGTGTGGTTAGTTTGCCTCTGTTGACAGTGAAGCGGAGGATCCCCTGGAGCCGTGGAGAGGCTTACCTCGTCTGTGTTGTGATTGTGCCCGTCTTCCCTGCAGGCTGTTCGCTTCTCTCCTCCGCTGCCTGCCTGGCTCTGTCCTCTGATCCTGGCTCCTGCTCCGGTCCTCCCGGAGACACGGATCCGACCACTGACAGGGCCGCAGCTCAACCACGTGATGTACATGTGATTCAATTAGACTCGTACAGATCGTGGATCTATAACAGAGGCGTGTGTATTAGAAATCTTTGGAACAACAAAGGTGATCGCCACAGAATTGGAATTAAATGGTCAAAAAGCCCACAGCACTGTTATCTGTTTTTTTCTGTAGTAGTCCTCTCTTATTGCAATCTAAATAGTTATTTAAGGCCAAAATGTATGTTGTAGACAGACAGTGTAGTCTGTTTTTTTTACAACTATAAAAAATAGGCCTTGTTCAAAACCATTTTCAGCATATTAACATTGTTTGTTTTGTTTGTTTTTAACACCATTTGACTTGAAATGTATTAATCCATTTACATCTAATAATATAAAATAATAATTATGTATTTATTTTGTTCATGTATCACGTACGAATCCAAAAGCGATAACTCTACCAATACTGTATTAGCTGTATTAGGCATGGATCTGTTAAAATAACATTAGTAGTTTAGTTTAGGCCTAGTTTATTATTAGGATCCCCATTAGCTGTGTTTTACAGCCAGCTAGTCTTCCTGGGGTCCTTGTTAAAAAGCACAAAGTAAAAAAGGTACAAAACAAACATCAATACATTTCAATAAATAACACACATCAATACATTTCAATAAATATCACACATTAATACATTTAATTTCTATAAAAATCTCTAAAAAAACAAGACAGCAAAAATTAAAGTGCAATTTGCTGATATTCCACAACAATTCATGTTACAAGTAGCCAATCCCGATGTACTTTTTTAGTTTTCAGTAGTAGTAGTAGTAGTAGTAGTAGTAGTAGTAGTAGTAGTAGCTTAGTACTCGTGTTGTACCAGCACGCACTGTATATCTAATATCTTTAATTTGACTCACTGTCCAGAAGGTGGCGCTAACAACATTATGAGGCTGCAGCACAAGGACGAATGAGACGATAATAAACATGGCGGCTTCGGTGGGGGCTCTCCGGCGAAATATTTTATCTCTGCAAAGGATTCTGACGGGAATCTCACATTTGGTACTTTACACAGCTCATATTATTTTTCTTTGACAACTTACAAATATTTGGAAAAATTAGACTCTAATTTCATAACATAAATATCACTAAGCGAGCTGCGTGTACCAAGGATCTTATGGATCTTACAATGGAACCAAGACTAAAGTGTCATTTTCACATGGTGTCCTTTTTGTGCAGAGTCCTGGAGGCTGGGCAGCTTGTTCATCGCACAGAAAATCCAACATACATAGGTACAACATGCTCTGATTATTCATATTTTGATGACCTTCACTCTAATGCTGTATGCGCTGTTCAGTGTAAGGAAACGTTGCTACAAAATAAAATTGGGTCATTACAGCTACCACCCTCTTGGATTGACTTAATTCTTCATAATGTTTGACAGCATCTACACTGTTTTCCCACAGGCTACCGTCTCAAGTGTCATGCAGCACTCATGTTCATACATCAAGTGTCTTTTCAGCTGAACCCAAAGTAAGTTGAATTTTAACTTTGTAAGAGTAATTATAGTTGACTTACTGTGTACTGTCTTCTCTAAATCTCCACAGATCAGTGTCACAGAGGAACCGGACACTCTCTTCCAGAAAGTGTCTGTGTTGGTCAAAGGACATGACAAATCTGTTTTGGACAGCTTTGAATTCTTTGCAACCATGGCAGCACAAGAGTTGGGCCTTTCTCTTGGCAAAATGTGAGTGTCAAAAAGAGGTACTGATGCTTTGTTAATTATGGCAAATGTTGGTTATGGTTATGTTTTATTAGTTTTGAACCACCAAAGGATATTGAAAGGCTGACGCTACTGAAGTCAGTTCACATCTTTAAGAAACATCGAGTCCAATATGAGATGAGGACACACTACAGGTGCATTGAGGTGAGAATCTTAAGTGAAACACATTGCAGTTTATTGAATACAACTCGTGATGCACAAGTTTAATCTCTTTATAATTCCTTGAGTGCAGTTTGGGATAGATATCTAGATCTAGAGATAGATAGATAGATAGATATATAGATATATAGATATAGATATATATATATACTCAACAAAAATATAAACGCAACACTTTTGTTTTTGCTCCCATTTTTCCTGAGATGGACCCAAAGATCCAAAATTCACTCCAGATACACAACACTACTATTTCTCTCAAACATTGTTCACAAATCTGTCCAAATGTGTGACAGCGAGCACCTCTGCCCCGCCGAGACAATCCATCCCACCTCACAGGTGCGCCACATCAAGATGCCGATCTGACATCATGACCAGTGCACAGGTGCGCCCCAGACTGCCCACAATAAAAGGCCACCCCGAAATGTGCTTTTTTTTGCTTTATTGGGGGTCTGGGGACTCAGAACCAGTCAGTATCTGGTGTGACCACCATTTGCCTCATGCAGTGCAACACATCTTCTTCGCATAGAGTTTATCAGATTGTCAATTGTGGCCTGTGGAATGTTGGTCCACTCCTCTTCAAAGGCTGTTATGGACGAAGAACACAGGTGCATTTTATTGATCGCATTTTGAATGCACAGAGATACTGTGATGAGATCCTGAGGCCCATTGTTGTGCCATACATCCATGAACATCACCTCATGTTTCAGCAAGATAATGCACGGCCCCATGTTGCAAGGATCTGTACACAATTCTTGGAAGCTGAAAATGTCCCAGTTCTTGCATGGCCAGCATACTCACCGGACATGTCACCCATTGAGCATGTTTGGGATGTGCTTGACCGGCGTATACGACAGCGTGTACCAGCTCCCACTAATAACTTGGCACAGCCATTGAAGAGGAGTGGACCAACATTCCACAGGCCACAACTGACAATCTGATAAACTCTATGTGAAGAAGATGTGTTGCACTGCATGAGGCAAATGGTGGTCACACCAGATACTGACTGGTTCTGAGTCCCCAGACCCCCAATAAAGCAAAAAAAATGCACATTTCGGGGTGGCCTTTTATTGTGGGCAGTCTGGGGTGCACCTGTGCACTGGTCATGATGTCGAATCGGCATCTTGATGTGGCACACCTGTGAGGTGGGGTGGATTGTCTCGGCGGGGCAGAGGTGCTCGCTGTCACACATTTGGACAGATTTGTGAACTATGTTGGAGAGAAATGGTAGTGTTGTGTATCTGGAGTGAATTTTGGATCTTTGGGTCCATCTCAGGAAAAATGGGAGCAAAAACAAAAGTGTTGCGTTTATATTTTTGTTGAGTATAGATATATATATATATATACTGTATATGAGAGAGAGAGAGAGAGAGAGAGAGAGAAAGCTATATACGTAATAGTTGAGAGCTTTTGCCACACCCCCTTAAGTCGACTATAGCCCTACATGAAGCAGTAAATTGTAAATCATAGAAACAAACATAACAAACAAAAAGTTATTAGTTAAAAGTTAAAGTTATTAGACTGGGCAATTTATACTGGGCAATTTATACACATAATATTGTGGCAGATAAATTTGCCCATATCATAAATGTAGGAATCCTTTGCCTCAGTCTGAGGTTACTGCAGTCATGTCTCAAAAAACAAAGATGCTTATATGCAAATGCTCCACTTTGTAATGAGAAGCCCAAGGTTGGATTATTTTCTCCAATAAAAAAGGGATCACATTGAGATATTAATGTATTATTTTCACTTCATTATATTTTAGCTTAATCATGTAACCGGATGCACTGCTCATGTGTACCTCGAATACATTCAAAGGAACCTCCCTGAAGGTGTTGCAATGGAAGTGACAAAGGTAAAATTACACTTTCACATACATATTTTAAAACCACATACCTGAACATTATTTGACTTTAACATGTGTATTTTTGTTGTCAGACTGCCATGGAGAAGATTTCTGACCACATACTTGAACCAATGTGGAAAGACCCCACAGAAGACAAGACGAGCCACTAAAATGTTCTTTTATGCAAATATGATTATAAATAGTATTTTTCAAGGCAGTCTTGTTGGTTAATCTTTAGCATAAACAACTATTGTGTCAAAATTGACAGTCTTTTACAGTCATTTCAAAAGCATGTATTTTGAAATAACTTTTTTTTACTATGAGTGAGTTGTTTGGATGCGTCGGGTCAGGCAGCTGTGGGGGCTGGTTGGGTGGGTGGAAAGAAATGTGGGTCGTTTTAATCCCTGTAAAGCATTTTTTTTTGGTATGAAAAGTGTTTTATAAATAAAGACTGACTGATGGATTGGCTGAATCCACATAGCATGGTCAGCATCAACAAAGCATGAAGTTGGCACTGCTCAGTTTGAAGTTAAAATGAAATGGCACTTGCACCCTGGGGTTCAGTCATTAGTGGTGCAGCTGTCCAAAAACTCAGTCTGTTGTGAACATTAAAAATTCAACACTGTAGTTATTTCTGAGAGCTTTATTCAAAGCAAACTTTGTCCACTTATAACACAATGCATCACATCAATAAATTGCATAATATGGTCAACCCCCTCCCATCTGTAATAAAGACAATGTAGTTAGACCTGAATCCCCAGCAGCATTTCACCCTTTACTACCTTGTGGCTCTCTGCTCCTAATAAAATAAACATGTGTAAACTTACTTTTTTTTACTACTTTTTCTCAGTTTGAATTAAAATGAGCCAATAAAAACAAAAGGACTTTACAAAACTGATTTATAGTTCTAAGATCACCCCAAGTATAAATGTATTTGTGAACCATAAAACTAGTTTTGAACCTTCATCATAGCTTTGATGAGCAGTATACTGTGCTTTACTTTTGAGTGGGGTATACTGTACTGCTTTATATGTTTTGAGTAGAGAACTGGTTACATAATTAAAATTATCAGAGCTTTAGCTTTAATACATGTAAACACAGGAGTCTGGATCCTGAAAGAACATGTGCAAATATTAAACAGAAGATCATCTGCTCACCTTTCCATTGTGGTGGTCAGCTCGGGAGAGGGTCCTGGACTCCTGATGGCTGGGAACTGTACTGTACTGTGTGCCCCCTTCAGGAGACAACAACAGTCAGTTCAGTGCAATCAACCAAAGCAGAAACAAGAAGGGACTGCAGAGATGATGGAGCAGTAGATAGCACCAATTATAGTGCAGAAATGAATATACACAAGAGAAGGCTTTGAATATTATGCTAGTGTTCTCCTGTAAACACATAACATATCTGTGTGTACACTGTAAACAAATTACATAGTAAGCTTGTAAGACACACAGAGCATTGCTAGGCTTGCAATCTAAAAATTTTTTTTCTAGAAAGCCATTTTAACCGATATGCTTAGTAATTGAATAATTTAAAAGAGATTAAAAGAGAAAGGAATAGTACAAAGACAAGTCTATGAACAACTTTTTTTTTTTTTACTTGATCACTAATAGTAAGAAAATTGTATTTATCCTTAGTCATATCAGAGTGCTTAGCCTTGAAGATGAAGTCTTCCTTTTAGACATGCTACCACTTCTTCAGTGATGAGAACAAGATAAATGTCTCCAGTTATTATTTAATGTTTTATTTAATGTTGTATGTATATTGTTAAAAAAAAAAAAAATACTAATGAAGTCAGCCCATAGCAATTTTCGAAGATTCCGAGTGTGGAATGTAGACAAATGTATGCAAATCTGATATTTCTGTACACCTTTGCAGTGTTTTTAACATGGACCTCAGAATGTCACCAAAATAATAATCTGCTTGTTTCATCAGCAAATGTTATTTTCAGATGTACTACATTCAACATGAACTTGCACCATCGCATCTGAATAAATAAAAAGAAGAAGTTGAGTTTATTTTTATTTTATTTTTTTATCCACTATTACTGTCATATCTTTGTGATTTTCATAAAACACATTGAACAAGTTCACAAACTTAATTACAGTGAACATTTAAAAAAGGTTACACAAGAATGTAAATTATACGTTCTCATTATCTTAAGCAATTACTAATGTAATTTGCTTGTATTTATATAAAACTACTAAATATATATGTATATATATATATATTCAGTAATAATGCCTTTAATATTTGTCATTACTAGAGACAAACATAAACAGCAATTATCATAATTCAAAATAGCTTCACAATAGCTGCATTATAGTTAAAAATACTGGTAATACAGATGGAATAGGTTTTTCATGTAATAAAAGTGAACGTGAGTCAAACAAAGTTTGCAGCACTGTGACCTAATAATACATAACTTTTCTATGTAACAAATGGAAAGCTAACAAAGGTCCAAGGTGTACTGAACAACAACTTAATGACTTAACAAGAATGCTTGAGGGCTGTTGAGCTATTGTGTCCCCCACCTTTAAAAATATACCGTCACCCATTTTATTTTTCTAATATTAAAAAGAAAGATCACATTTTAAGGCTTATAGGGTGACTTACAAAAAACACAAAACATTTAATGAACTTTGACAAAATATTACTCAATCACTAGTCACTAGATTAGTTTATCGGAGTAGTCAAATAGTCCCTACAGTACCAACAATATTACATACAAATGTAATTCTAATGACTGCAAGATGCCAGAGGCATGTAATGTGCCAAATAGCTTTTAAACAGTATTTCTTTACCAACAGACAATACCAGTCATTAGAAATATGGCCAGATAATATTGAGAATCTTTATAACACTTTACGCCATTTATTTTACAGCACATATTAGGCCCTTTACAGTAACGTTTTCAACATTTTGGGTAGGCTGTGCTAAAAGCGTCGGCCACTAGGAGGCCCTGGCCACCTCTGGCCTCTGCCAGGTGGGGGATGAGGCGGAGGAGAGACCGGTCCATTGTGGTAGCTGTGTAAAAGGATAAAATCACACATTGGATTCTGGGCTTAGGCCACTAGAGGGAACACTCTGATAAGAGCATCAACTTGGAGTCTAAGCTAAGGATACTTTGCAATCCAGTATAAAGCATCATAAATCATACATGCACTATTTACATTTCTGTGCATTTCTTTATCAGTAACCCCTTAGCTAATAAACTCAAAAAACAATTTAACAATTTTTATTTTATCTGTTAAGTAGTTGATATGACATCTAGGTCAGTATTATTACATTTAGTGGTACTATATAATACACAGTTATTATCGAACTGTTGTAATCACTTTATCAGTATTATTTCTGTCTATTTCAGAGAAAGAACAAAAGTGGTTTGCAAGCAAACAGCAGAAATATTAAAGCTGCAGCATTTAATGGCATTTGAAGAGCAAGCTCTACTTACCCTCGTGGACCACGTGGGAGGAAGGGGCGTGGAGCTCCAGGGGGAGGCATCCCACGGCCCCGGGGATGTGGAGGACGTCCTCTGAATCTAAGGTGTCCCGGTGGAGGTCCATGCCTAAACACAGTAATGTTTGCCACAACATTAAATTAAACCCAGTTTCTGAAAAAACACTTCTTGCTTTTACATGGTTATTCTTCAGTAATACAGTATGTTCTACGGTCATAGTGTACACAATCCAAGATGTAATGGTTTTCTGCAATTATTGTCTGAGTAGTTTATTTTTGTAAACACCATTCACCAGTGAAGTCAACCACTAGTAGTGCAGAAAGGTTACAAATTGGGTACGATCCTGCCAGTATACGGAAAATCATTACAGAACGCCATGTTACCTGGGCATTGGAGGAAAGGGTCCTCTGAGGTGCATTGGAGGAGGTGGTGGAAGGGGTGGTGGTCCCATACCCATCGGCCCTCGTCCACGGTGCCCTCTGAGGTCAGGATATGGTCGCATTCTTCCCATTCCCCTTAAAGAAATAAAATTTGGATGTAATACTTCACAATAAGCATCTTTAATGTATATATGAAAAATAAGAAAATACCTCATATGTGGAAATCCATTCAAAGGTCCGTCATGCATTCGACCCCTGCCACGACTAGGAGGACCAAACCCTTTTATCATACCCCGTCCACCACGCATCCCACCACGACCAATACGACCACCTCTACCACGAGGTTTTGCTCCATGACCCCTAAAACTATCAAGAAGTAAATGTAAAATAAAACATTTGAACAGAAATACAACACAAACAAACAATGCTTCAACTATGGCACCACAAGACAAACAAGAAAAAGAAAATTTACAAAACACCCTAAGGGGGACTTGCACACACCTGGCCTTCTTTTCAGACACAGGTTTCTCAGGTTCTCCCTGTGAAGTCTGATTTTCTGTCTCACTTTCTTTCATTTCTGTATCCATCTGAAAATAGAGCATGGATCACACTCAAATACTGTATATAAAAAAAATATGGTTACATTATACTTCAATTCCATTTACATAATTCTACATTTTACTAAGTTGAGTCTACAGAGGTCCCAACCAACATTTCAGTTCAGAAAAAAAAAATGAAATTCAAGATCCACATTGTTTAGTGCTGGCAGTATAGCTCAAGCATACCTCACAGTTCACGCTGCAGCAGGTGATGGGCATTCAGCAAGGACTTAAAATGAGTGGCATTATTAATAGCACCCAGATGTCAAGCCAAAGACGAGTAGCCTCAAAATGTTATCTGCACATTAGATCCACATTCTTGTTTCTGGAAACTATATTCAAAAGGTTCATGCATTATAGTATGTTGGAAGAATGGTTTAACCCAAATAAGTGTAGATCTAGATAAGTTATAGATTGTATAGATTACATTAGATTAAACAAATAGTGACATCCAAATTCAAATATAATTGAACTCAAATGCTGCAGACTACAAGATTATAGTAGGATCGAGACTGAGGCTTCTCTGTGGAAAGCATCCATGGCGAAAGGCTGGAGATGCAGCGGGAGCCATTGTATGAATTATTTCACTGAAACCTTGGCATGGCTTGTGCTGCAAAGTCCGCACATTTACGCATAGCGAGGCATTAACAATGAAACAGCAACAATGTTAGTTTCTGCACTACGACAAAGACCCATACAAAGCAAAGTATATACTGAGGAAAACGGGGCGTTCCTGGGATTTAAGCATTTGTAAATAAAAAAAAAAAAGAATACTCACTTTTCAGGTGAGGTAGATACGGAGAATATATTATTTTTGTTACTATGAAAATAAAATATGTATTATAAAATCTACAAAAAGGTCTTGACAGCCTGTTTATCCTCGTTCGCGTTGTAATGGCGGCGGATTTGTCAGACAGGAGCAGACAACCTACATTCCCAACCGGGGATTTCTTTGTGAGGGTCATGTTATATAGAGCTCCACCCATCTGGAAAAACTCCCCCAGGATTGGCTATGTGGTGCTTTCCACCCACCTACAAACTGTTGAATTAGAGTCTGATTGGACCAACTTAATACCATGGTAGATACAAGCCAACAATAGGACGATTCATTTAGTGGTCCAACACTTGAAGTTCAAAATTTCAGTTTATTCAGATTTTCTTTTTTAATCGTATAATCGAAAAGATACAATAAGTATCAAAAGTAGGACTTTTGAATAAGAAAATACCAGCAAAAAAACGTATTTATTCAAATTAAAAAGCCATGCATATCTTGTGGCATGCATAAAATGTCAAACAACTCACAAAATGCCCAAAACAATGCAAAAACCACCAAGAACGAAAACACAAAAATCTAGAAAAACTTGCTTAGCCTTAAAGTCAAACTTAACCAAAAAGAACAAGATGTCACAATATACATAACAATCGTGAAGTGCCCATTTAACAATATTTACAGCATCTAGAAAAGGGCAAAGAGTCAGAACGTGCTAAAGTCAATATTACGCATGGCTAAGGATGTCCGAGAGTTTGTTGATGTACTCTATAGTGCATTTGAGGGTCTGTATTTTGGTGAGTGGTTGTCCTCTCTTGGTGTAGTCCGGAGGCAGGTAATCCCGGAGCTGGTGCAGGGCCTCCGCCAGGCTCCTCATGCGTAACTTCTCCCTCTCGCTGGCCTTCATGCGCCTCTTGGTGGACATCTTTGACTTGCTCTGCCTCTGCGTTGCGTTAGTTGCCCTTCGTCCACAGTATCCAAACGAAAAGTCCGTGTCCTGAGATCCGCTTGGACAGCACATCTCCGGAGAAGAGCACATGGAGTCCACAGAGGACCCTGGAGAGCTGGCTTGTTCTTCTCCGAAATGACTAGGTGCCCACTCAGTTATTTCATATGTAACTATATCCATGTTGCAAATGTCAGTGACGCCGATGACCAGGTGAAGGACAAGTGTTGTGCGCAGGACAATCTGCAGCGGTCTTTTTATATAGAACCGGTCTCCGGAGGTTTATTGGTTCACAGCTGAAGCGGAAAAAAGTTCAAAGAAAATCTCCAAGTGCCAAAACGCGACCTTCCAGAAAGACGCAGTTCGTTATCACCGTGGTGTGAATAAGGCTAAATAGACGGTTAATGTGACAGAAAGAAAAATAATATGTGGGAAATCACTCTTTAATGTCGGCTTGACGACAATTGTCAGTTTGATGTGATTTGTGTAATGGAGGAGTGACTCTTCTGTCTACTCAGGCTACTTGAACTAAGGCTTGTCCATGTGCCAACCAACTTAGTATTGGTGACAATGTAAATCATTAAACACACAAATAAACAAATAATTGACAACATGAAACAATAAAAATAACCTGTGAACTTTTGACCCATAAATGAATACAAGAAAATTGTAATTGAAGACATGCTAAGATTTGGTTTAATTATTTGGTTGTTCCCAGCACGTTTTAACCAGTTCTGACCTGATAGCTGAATTGGTCATGTGCAGAGGATGCAGCTGTCACCAAGCTCCTGCCAGACCTTTTCATGTCTGAAAAGGTGTGCAAGAACTCACTTGTGATCAAGGGGAACAACACAGAGCATTGTAAAACAATGTCCTCTGTGTCCCTCAGCTGCTTCTAGGACATGGAACTTGTCAATTGTCAAATAAACTTTCGGTGTAAACTACCATTCATAACATTATCAACAGTATTGCTGTGCCAAATAAAAAGGGGGGTTGTTTTTAAAATACAGTCCATCAAATGTGAATTGTTTTTAAAGCAAAAAAAAAAAAAGGTGCTTACTTATGAAATTTTAGTTTCAGTCTTTCAGCCAATGGTAAAGGACTGTCAGTACATATTACAGAATCATCACTCTCCAAGTCTGCAGCAGGTGAAGGTGGACACTGACTAAACACATCTTCAATAACAGACGGGAAGGCATCTTCACATTTGTGCTCTGTAGGGAATCTAGTTGTTGAAACTGTACCAACTTCAAAACTATAGCGTTGTGATTTGTGATTTTTTATCTGCACTTTTGGCCCAACTGCTTTAGACACAGGTTTTGAAAGAATGTCGGACTGGTGAATTTGTTTGGCCTTTATCTTTGTTTTAGATTTTGTCTGTGGTGCAACTTGCTGGTTTTCAAAGTCACTGTCATCATTAGACAGTCCACCACTCTCACAAACACTCTTTTTTGTTGAGGTTTTGATTTTGACTTTGTCACTTTGTACAGGGTCAGAATAGGATCTTTGTGGCAAAAGTGATGAAGCAACAGCGGTTTTAACAAATCTGAATTTTTGTGGGTGCTTCAGAGGGGCGTTGAATGTGTTCTTGGGCTGTATGGGAACTGGGTCAAGTGCTGGAGGCTTCACTGGTTGTTTTGACACATGTAATTCACATTGTGTTGTAAACGGTACACACAGGTTTTTCATCAGTCTTGTCTTTTCTAACAATTTGCTTTCCGCATGTTTATCATTCAAAGTTATCTTTTTACTTCCTTGTTTTGCAATAATGTTTTTTTTATTGATTTGACTAGCTGTATTCTTCATAATTATCTGATCTCGCAAAGGTTGCTCGTTCTCACACAGCTCAGAAACCGAAATGGAGGTTGGAGCTTTGAGATTTTTTGTGTGTAAATCGCATATTCCAGTTTCATTTACAACATGCGGGCCTTGAACAATCTTTGGTTGCATTGTCATGCTGATAGTTGCAGGAGGTAGTGGAGATGATGTGAATGATGCTGTATCCCAGTCAATATCACTGAGATGAAGAGCACTTATAACAGCAGAAATGGACAAAGATGCAGCATCTTTACACTCTGAGAGTAATGCAGGAGAATTGGGACAGTCATCTAGACCTAAGGAGCCGTTGTTTTCTTGTCTTTCATGTCTTACTGGAGTGTCTAAAACAACTATATCCAATTCATCTGGAGAAGAAATAGAAAGGGGCAGCGTTGCAGTTTGTGGCTGAACATCTGTGGATGAACTCTGAAGACTCATCTGAGCCAGGAGGTCAGAAATATCATCTGAGTCACCCGTCTTCTCTTTTTTACTTTTTGGCTTCTTCTCTGAAAGAAGGAGACAAGTGTGTTAATTTGACTGTGATGATATCAATCACGCTGATCAAATGTGCAGATTGCTAATCATGATCCACAGCAACGAGATGCCAACACAACCTGCAAAAATGTGACTCTGGGCTGCTTCAAAGTCAGTGGTGCAAAACAGCACATTTCAGTTGTCAAACGTGCTGTAAGGCACAGTCTTGAACACCACCACAAACTGTAGGTGTTTTTTATCTCGACCCATAACATAGTATTATGGGAAAGTGCCTGTTAGCCATAATCAGTCTATGAGAAAGAAAAGGAAACCACAATTATGGAATTTAACAATAGTTAAACTTACTCTTGTTCTTGCTGTCCTCTGCTATAGCTTTCTCTCTCAGGAAGCTCTCCACCACTTCTGGATAGGCCACTCGAAAAAGAGATTCTTCCTCTACAGTCCTGACTTCATCTTGGTTCTCAGGTGTTGGCTCCTCAGGAAATGCATAATGCTCTGAAAACGTAAATCAAAATGTTTAAATGTTTTTTTTCCCCCAAAAAAAGTTTATAACTTAAAAAAAAAAAGTATACTTGTCTGACTTTTGCTAGGTGGTGTAACAAAACACACATTTAAAAATATAGCTGCAAGCAGCAGCAATGTGGGGCCAAGCACCGAAGGTTCATGTAGGCCTCAGCATGTAGGCCGCATGCAGGGTCTGACAAGGTCTAACGGGGTAGTTAGACCCTGTCAGACTCAAAAACAGGGTTTAACAGGGCCTAACAAGGTTTAACAGAGACCCTGTCAGACCTTGTTAGACCCTGTCAGAACAGGGTCTAACAGAGTCTGACAGGGTCTAACAAGGTCTGACAGGGTCTAACAGGGTCTGACATTTTTCATAAACTATAATAATCTTGTTGCAGGTGCTGGGGTTTAGATAGACAGAGTCTGACAGGGTTTAACAGGGTCTGAGTCTGATAGGGTCTAACAGGGTAGTTAGACCCTGTCAGACTCAGAAACAGGGTTTAACAGAGTTTAACAAGGTTTGACAGGGTCTGACAGGGTCTAACAGAGTCTGACAGGGTCTAACAGAGTCTGACAGGATCTAACAGAGCCTGACAGGGTCTAACAGAATCTGACCCTGACAGGGTCTAACAGAGTCTGACAAGGTCTGACAGGGTCTGACAGGATCTAACAGAGTCTGACAGGGTCTAACAGAATCTGACCCTGACTGGGTCTAACAGAGTTTAACAGGGTCTAACAGAGTCTAACAGGGTTTAACAGGGTCTAACAAGGTTTAACAGATCAAAGACACATCAAAGACAGATCAAAGGTTGCTAGGTGCGTTGCTAGGCAATTCCTGAAAATTCCTGCAACTTTGACCTGCTGGTGGCACTAGACGGTTGGGGCTGGGGGCCTGTCCTGGGCTGTCCTCTGGACTCTGTAGAGGTGGTGGCTGAGAGGAGGGTACTGGCCAAATTCACGTCCATCATGGACGACACCTCTCACCCTCTGCACCGGACTGTGGAGGAGCTGAGCAGCTCCTTCAGCAGCCGACTGAGGCACCCCCAGTGCAAGAAGGAGCGCTACCGCAGATCCTTCATCCCCACCGCCATCAGACTGTATAATTCTACTGTATAGTCCTACCGTGCAATATCGTTTTCCCAATGTGCAATATTGTTGTTTTTTTTTCAATACTCCTATCGTGCAATATAGTTTTTCCAATACTCTCCCGGTCACTGTTTTTTATTATTATCACTACTATTATTATTATTTGATTTATTACTTATTTTTTTAAATTATTATTATCACCTATCTTTATGCCTTTTTTTGCCTGCATGCACTTGTCTTCTTGTTCAAACTGTCCCTACCTGGAGCTACTGTGACAAGTAAATTTCTCCTGTGTGAGATCAATAAAGTCTTATCTTATCTTATCTTATCTTATAAATTGCTGTGGGTAATGAGGAGACTGGCTGGAATGTGCATGCAAAATTTCACAACTTTTTACCAGACGGTTCTAGGGGTTGCCAGGGGTTGCTAGGGGTTATTAATGTATAATAATAAGAAGAAGAAGAAGAATCAGTAGACAAGACACATCAAAGATAAGATCAAAGGGTTGCTAGGCAACGCAGTAGAAACACTTTTTTTTTGTCTTTTCTATCTTTACTAAAGTGAAAGTCATACAGAGTGGAAAAAAGGAATAAAGGAAACAAAAAAAGGAATTTTAAAGCTTGTAACTTCCCTACATGACATCCCTACAATGCCTCATGACGTCCTACATGACGTACTTATGTGCTACGTAATGTTCTACTTGACGTCCCTACGTGCTACGTGACGTCCTACGTGACGTCCTACGTGATGTCCTACATGCTACGTGACGTCCTACTTGACGTCCTACGCGACAGTCAAAAGACTGTGTAGTTTCTGTAGCCCGAGGCTTCTAACTAACTACCACGTCGTCACGGCTTGCAGTAGAAACACCATGGTGCCTAGCACCTTTGGTGCTTGGCCCCAATTAAATATATGTAAAAGTATTTGTTTTGTAGAGGATTTTCAATGTACTTTTTGTGTATGAATTTAAGTACACAAAAGCATAGTCAACTAGAATTATTTGATTGGGAGTTTCCATATCCCAGCCTGAAGAGGAAGCAACTTTAGCACCTAGTGACTGTTGTGACTGATCTGCCACCTCTGAACCCCGGCTCACAGGCTCTCACTAAGACAGATTAGGCGTGAGCACCTAGCACCCCAGTTCCTACCACACACAGCAGTCCTGTCACTCCATACTCAAATCAATATCATTAGATTTAAATCAAGAATATCCGATTTTCTAATATTATAACATAAACTGACCCGGTTTAGTCCAAACAACTTCAAAGCACGACACTCCATTTCTCACTCGTGGCTTTAATATTCTGCAATAAAAATGTCAATAATTAAAAGTAGTATTTCCCTATATTGTAATAAAAAGTAAACGGTGTCTCACCGGATTGGCTTGACTTGCATGGAGACATCTCTTCCATATTTTTTATTCATCATATTTGTGTATGTCATCAAGACAAGAAGCTTTTCACTTGTGTAGTGTTTTGGCCATTCCATTTTATCATATGCAAATTTCTACTTAATAAAGAGAATTGTTATAATACATTTGAATGACCAAGCAAATGTAACTTGTGTAACTATATACTGTATATTTTTACCTGCATCAGAAGTATATTGGGCAGCCTCCTTTTAAAACTGGATACCGACTTGTCCTTTGATATTAGAAACTCATTAATTATCTGAAAAGTAAAATCATATACTGTTAGCAAATCTGTTAAAATGTTTATAATTTATAATTTGTTTTACCTCTGTAAATGGAAAAAGGGGATTTGCAGTGGTTTTTCTAAAAAAAAAAAAATACAATGACAAAATATGTATGATTACATAATTGCATAAAAAGGAGAACAATAATTCTACACAAATAATCCCACTTTCTGATGTTTGTCTCTAATGATATAGCTTGGCGACAGTGTTCCTTGAGATGCCAGTCACATGGACACTGGTAGTCAAAGTCCTGGGGTTCACAAAATCTTTTGCTGTCACAGAGCAGGCATCCACTTTTCTCATGTGCCTTTGCTGAACCTTCAAGTCACAAATTGATAATTTTAATGACTGAAAAACAACAAATCAGATACCACACACACCTATGTTCTCACATGTGTGTATGTTATGACATTTTGGGTTGAATGGCTTTGAATCATCTATGTGTGAAATACTCTGCCCCAGTTGTTCAACACTACCCTTCTTAATGGGACCAGAGACGGGTCAGAGTTCAAAGCAGGGCAGAACTCACCAGGATGTCGGCATACATTGCAATGAGGGACTTTCTTCACAGTTGATTCAGGAATAAATGTGTTTTCCTCCTTCCACTTACTAAACCTAAAGTGATTAAAATATATTATACATAATTAACAAAACAAAATAGAAAAGCCACGAATGACACACTTTTGATACACTTTTGCCTTACTTCTGAAGAATAGTTTGCCCCTCAAGTTTATGAATCAACCTCAAAGCTTGCTCTTTACCAACTCCTTGTATCCCCTGAAACAATGTTAAAGATATGTATGAATGTTGTTTTATAGGGCCCCTATTTCTGTCACCACTTTTATTACCTTGGGAATATAGTCACATCCAAGAAAAATTGCTAGCCCAACAAGATTTTCCCGAGAGAGATGAAGGTCTCTTTGCACATGACATGTCTGGTAACAGTCCACTTGAGGGTCCTGGATTTATCAAATTATAGAAATTAAATTACACAAGCATGAAATTCAAAAACAAAATAGAATGGCAGATGTTACTTTTGTGTTCATGTTCAAGTTCCTGTAAACAGTCCTAGCTCCATACAGAAAGGCATCACCATCATTTGTGATGCAGCCATCGACCAAGCCCTGAGAGTCCAGGTAAGCACACATGGCTTCTGCTTCACCAGCCGCTGTTACCCATGGTACACCCATGTAATCCAACATCTCTGCACACTATGCAAAAAAGCAGGCAGTTAATAAGTTCCATTAACTAAGATGTAGGTCTATGCTATTCTTAAATCCAACAATCAAAAATCCATTATTGTTTATTTGAAATTAGAAAGCACAACATCAAGAGATAAAGTAAGGGGCAAATTTTGATAAAGACCATAAACGTTTATTATGTAATCTAAATGGAAAAGTTAAAAGGGTTTGCATTATTAAACTATTTTTTTTTCTCTAAATACAGTAAATACAGAAGCACAAATGAAAAAAAAATTATAGGAAAAAAATCAAACAAAATCTGATTACCATACCTCTCTTAGAACGGCTTTGAAACGCCCTCGGTTGGTTTTAATGGTGCTCTTTGGAGCTGCTGCCGCTTTTGCTCCAAATCTGCCTTGATTCCTTTTATTCATGGTTTCTGCTTTAAGTTTTGGAGCGTCTCCTTCCATGACAAAAACAAGCTTTACCCCCATGAGAGTAAGAGATGACACTCTAAAGAACAGGTTTCTAGACAGAGAGGAAGAGTGTAAGGCTACACTTATAAAACTTATAATCACACTTAATATTCGATGGTTACCTCAGATGGGGTTTTGTGACTCTACCCACCATAGCCTGAACATGCTGAGCCTCGCACACCCAGAGACTCAAGTCCACTGCAAGTGTCTTTCCACTCAGACTGTACAAAGGCACTGACTTTCGAACCGGTTCTAGAATGGACCAGAGCTCATGGACACCCATAATGTCACCAAATAGTGGGCAACAAAGTTTTGCAAACTAAAATATTCGAAAAGAGCATCGGTTACCTCAAAACAACAATTTTCAAAAAATGGCGCCGTGCTCGGATTTCGTCATGATTCGTTCTCATTCGCTAAAATGTCTCGCTAAAAAAACAGTGTTCGAGGCCTTTACGTTGCGCATTTCTTTATTATTTTGTTAATTGGAATGCATTAAATTGCTCCAATGGTCGCTAAACTATCATTAAGTAGTACTATTTATCACAGAAGCAGTAACGATCCACCAGCCGTCACAGATTTTCTACGTCATCATCCAGCGTCTGGCAAGATGTTGCCATGGAGACGTGTCTGTTGACAAGCTAAAGAGCAAAGATCAATGATCAAAGTCAGCTTTTATTGTAAATTCTGCTATATGTGTTCAACATAGAGGGAATCGAAATTTCGTTTCTCTCTGGGTTTTCCAGTTTTTACTTTTTTAACGATGGACAAAATAGAACACTCAGAACTTCTGATCGAAATTGTGGGTTTGATGAAAGAGCCTAATTTCCACACAGCTAAAATTATTGCAGAGGTATTTATTTATTGCATTTTATAAAGTTGTTTGATATATGTTTTAAAACGTATTCTCTTCACAGGGTCTAGAGGAAAAGTTTCAAGACAAGTTTCATGAACCCCAAATCAAACCTTTACTTGAAAATGAGTGGGCTACATATTTGTGGAATAGCAAAAGGGTGAGTGATCAGTTTGATCTAAGATAGCATTAATTTTCTCTATTGTTTTGGAATTCACCATAATTTACATTATTATTCATATTATGCTTTAACTTGATTAAATTCCAATAAAATCAGCTTGTTATGCCCCTTCATTTTGGTTTGAAGTAGCCTACAATGTGACTGTTTGGGTGTTTTGGTTTAATCTATTGACAATTAGTTATTTGTTCCCACATAGCTGCTGTGGATTGTCCTCTTCTGGTTTGTGATTAGTTTGCACAATACATTTGTTTTGTGCTGTCTTGTAGGAGATAAAAGGTGAAATGTGGCAGTACTCCAGCAGTCTGGTGTGCTTTCTAAATGGAAAACTTCTGGGAAATGAGAATGACCTCATCAGGTGGGCAAAGGATAAATGGGATTTCACTATAACTCAGCCACCCGCTAAGGCTCTTGCTGAAGACTACTACCATAAATACCTACGAAATACAGGGGTTAGTAAATGTCACACATTTTATAGTCAAAACACAAAATTTGCATGCAGTGTTACTGTAATTACATTCACTTTCAAGTCATTTTTTGTTGAATCATTTTATTTCACTGAGTCATTCAGTCCTATATACCAGCCAGTTATATTATGCCAGCCATTATATAATATATATTATATTGTTGATCGCTGTAACCAACATGTTATAACATCTCCCTCTATTACAGCATCAGTTTGTATTCATGGATATGGAAATAGCAGGAGAAAAGGCTGGCAGACTGTTGTTTGAGGTAATACTGTCAATTGTGTTGGGTTGCCCTTGAAGAAAAGTGACAGATCTGATCTTGAATTTTCTATAATTTTATGTGACATCTCATTGTCGTTGCTCTACCATCAGAAGTGTAAAAATGTTGGACCAAATTAAATCAGTAATACCAAAACATATACTAGTATTCTTTTAAATGGTACAATATTTCTTTTTAATTGAACATGCCATACTGATACCATATACGTGTTTTCTAAAGCTGTTCACAGATGTGTGTCCAAAGACAACAAAAAACTTTGAAGCTCTGTGCACAGGAGAGCAGGGCCTGTCAGTGAGCGGATTCCCACTTTGCTACAAGGGCACAGTGTTTCATAGGGTGGTGCCAAACGGCTGGGTTCAAGGTGGAGGTAGACTTAGTTTACAGTTCAGAATAGTATATATTTACAAATTGAACTAATGAGTCTTGTTCATACACATTTTCATTGTATGTAGATATAACACCAGAACAGAGAGGTGATGGAGGTGAATCAATCTATGGACGTACATTTGAAGGTAAAGTATAATGAACAAATAATAATACAATACTATTCACCCTGACTCTATGCCTCTTTTTTACCAGCTGTCTTTATATGTGTTTTTAATTAGATGAGAGTTTTGCCATATCTCACTCACAGCGGGGGACATTAGGAATGGCAAATAAAGGTCCACACAGTAATGGATCCCAGTTTTACATCACTCTGCAGCCCACACCATGGATGGATAAAACCTACGTAGCATTTGGGTCTGTACCTATAACCTTGTAGCCTAATGCTGGTTATACTTCTCTCAAAGTTACTCAAATTGAATTGAATTTTTTTTCTTTCTATTTTTGTTTTACAGTCAATTGATTGAAGGCCTGGGTGTACTTAAAAGAATTGAGGAAGCCGAAACGTGTAATGAAAGACCAAAACATGCCTGTAAAGTTATCAACTGTGGGAGATTAAAAATTTAAATTACAGAGAAATCTGCATTTGTATAGTGCATGTATCAGCTTTACACCATATCCATGGAGTATATACAGCTCTGGAAAAAAATAAAGGACCACTGCAAAATTATCCGTTTTTCAGATTTTACTACTTATAGGTATGTGTTTGGGCAAAAGGAACATTTTTGTGTGAGTCTATAAACTACTAACAACATTTCACCCAAATTCCAAATAAAATATTATTTAGAGCATTTATTTGCAGAAAATGACAAATGGTAAAAATAACAAAAAAAATACATGTTTTCAGACCTCAAACAATGCAAAGAAACAAGATCAAATTCATTTTAAAACAACAATACTAATGTTTACACTTAAGAGATTAAGAAGAGTTCAGAAATCAATATTTGGTGCAGTAACCCTTATTTTTAATCACAGCTTTCATGCGTCTTGGCATGCTCTCCACAAGTCTTTCACATTGTTCTTGGGTGATTTTATTCCACTCCTGGTGCAAGAACTGAAGTAGCTCAGCTTTGTGTTTGTGTTGGAATTCAACAGACGCTGGAATGGAATGGCTGTAATACATGTAGAGATGCTGATTTCAGAAAAGTGGTCTCTTATTTTTTTACAGAGCTGTATTTTTCTTTGTGTATCATCTGTTGCTTGTTTGTAGGCTAAGGAATAAACTACATTAATAATAATAATTAAAAAAAAACTGATTGATGGAAGCATTATGCAACCTGTGTGACGTCCTAGCGGCTGCCTACGTCGTGTCCCTCCCTTCCAGTGAAAAGTGCCACATGACCTGCTGACTAGGAAGTGGAGAACCCTGAGCGCAGGAATCAGTAGCACCAGAGCACACCACGAAACGATAGACCCAAAGGACCCCCTGAAATTTAGACCTACCAATCCCGACGTTGTTGGTAGATAGACGTTACTTTTGCGCTGAAAATAGAGCTATAAGTTGGCCTTAGTCATGGACTCCAGGGCGGTTTTTGTCGCTGTAGTTTTGCTTTTGGTTGGCGCATTTGCCGCGGTGGACTCAGGTAAGTTTTGCGACCTCTGCGCTGCTGAGCTAGCGCCGAGCCACAGTCAAGCCATGTTTTTCATCAATACTTCAGTTCTTCTACTGTTTTAGAGCTCTCTGTCGCCTTATTCTGTCGGTATGACTGATACAGTGGGTGTCAACTGATTCTGACACACTGTTCCTTGTCAATTTTTTGGCATTGGCAAAGTTACGGTTATGTTTATTTTCTTGTTGATCATTCAAGAATTACACGGTCAGCTTTTAGACGTCAGTCGGTCAGCAAGAATACAAAAAGCAATGCTATGTAGGCAATGTGTTTTGCAATAACCATGACTAATTCTAATTAAGCCTTTTCATACAGTGTGTTAAAATGTTATACATCAAGTCCATATTGTAGGTGGAACAAATTCTAGTATGTTATATATATTTTATCATTATATATGTTTTTATTAATTTATTTTTACAGATGATTGTTCTACTCACAATGATTGTGAAACATGTGGAGCTACTATGGACTGCCAATGGGCTAATTGCTCATCAAGTAAGTATATAAACTTTAAAAGCCATAGCAACACATTGTATGGACAGATATTCAACCTAAAATTGTAGCAGAGTGGGACACAGGTTGGTCCTTGTGTTGTCTTAATTATGAAGACAAAGCTGAATTGATAAGGTGCTTTATTTGAGGGCATGTGAAGAATGAGAGGCAGGCAGCAGGGAGCTACATCTTCACCATAATTTTCCCAAAACCAAAGTGAGGCTTAAAGATCTGGGAACTCTCCCCTGTCAGTCTGGACCGGCTGACTTACCAGGAAGGAGGATTTGGATTAAATCTTGATGATGTTGTTGATCATTTACAACTATTTCTACAGTTTTATTCAATACTTTGAACATTGTCTATCAAGTGTTGATAAAGCAGGTATATGTTTTATTTTTGTAAGCATCTACAGGCAACCCATCATAATAAGATACATTTGGGAAAGTTCTGACATTTTCATTTATTACTTATAACTGATTTTAACCTTTCCAATTTTGCAAACTTTCATCATATGACCTTTGGCTTGGTTTGTTCATTGCTATGATTGTGAAGATGAGAAGGCAGAATGCACAGCAGGAAGTCTGTTCTGTCTTTGGAAGGAAGTAGGGGATGCGTGGAAAAAGAGTGAAAGCAAGGATTTGTGCCTAACATGCCAATTTTTTATAAACCTACATTAGACATTGGCTGTTTACCGTTACTTATTCAGATAATCCCAAAGGCAAAAGTAAAGGGATCTGATTACTTGGATTGTAAGACCAAGTAAGAGATCCTCTTACGTCCTCTGGGAGACAACCTGTTTGACAGCCTCACTACAGGACACTTTGATTTTCTGGTCATGATGATATTTGTTTGCTCCACACCCTCCACTGGGTTTGTCTCCCAGTTGTTAAAACAGGACATGGTACTATTGCGAGTGGTTGGACAGGACAGATAAGCTGTTGAGGAAGTGCTGACCAGGTTTACAACTATTACTAACCACATTCCATCTGCACATAATGTACTTGAATGTACATTATATAGAAAAAATAATCATTTTTATAGCATGTTTCTCACTGTACTGAACATACTGTGGCCTTTTGAGAAAATGCCTTTATTAAGTATCACAAAACTGTACACAGAGTATTTTATAGAAGAAAGATTAACTTATAACCCAATATAAGAATCACACATATTTCAGAACATGTGTGTAGAGTTGACAAGTTTAATACATTAACATTTTTTTTTGTCTACTTGGATGTGAATGAGATAATTTTAAGCTTTTGCATTTGGCTGATTACTATTCAAATTGCTATTTCAAGTCCTTTGCAATTCATTTTGCACCATGCTTACCTTATGACCATGTCGGAAAAGGTTTGAGGCCAGCTGCAACTTTCACAGCAGCGTGTGAGATAACATGACCATAGGGAAGTGAAAATACCTTCTACTTTACTGATATAAAATTACATTACAGCACCTGAAATACAATGCAGCTTATCATTGGAGGCATTTATGGCTTTGATTTTTTTGTTATTTATTATCATATTCTTCACTAGGGGTGAGCAAAAATATCAAAATGCCAATATATCATATTGTTTATTTTTTATATATTTTACCAAATGGTTTTGTGAAATTGCTGCTTGTTTAGAGGAAGGAAACTGGTTTATGCAATACATTTGACATAGTCACTGTTTTGATGATTAAAATGGGTGTGTTTCGTATTATTGTTTCATATTAACTTAACACAGGAAGTGGTTTAACAAATACTAGTTTTCTTGTGAGCCTTTACAGCAGTTAAGCATGTCCTTTTATACAAGTAAATGTTGAGTGCGTATAAGCTATGGATGAATAAGTTATTCTTCTAGTTAGTAACATGCTCTGAATAAAATGCACTTTATTTTTTTGAGCATTAATTAAGGGGCTAGAAGCTGAATCGCATAAAATCGATTTAAAATGTACACTATATTACCAAAAGTATTCGCTCACCTGCCTTGACTCATACTATGAACTGAAGTGCCATCCCATTCCTAACCCATAGAGTTCAATATGATGTCGGTCCACCTTTTGCAGCTATTACAGCTTCAACTCTTCTGGGAAGACCGTCCACAAGGTTGAGGAGAGTGTTTATAGGAATTTTTGACCATTCTTCCAAAAGCGCATTGGTGAGGTCACACACTGATGTTGGTCGAGAAGGCCTGGCTCTCAGTCTCCGCTCCAATTCATCCCAAAGGTGTTCTATCGGGTTCAGGTCAGGACTCTGTGCAGGCCAGTCAAGTTCATCCACACCAGACTCTGTCATCCATGTCTTTATGGACCTTGCTTTGTGCACAGTCATGTTGGAAGAGGAAGGGGCCCGCTCCAAACTGTTCCCACAAGGTTGGGAGCATGGAATTGTCCAAAATGTTTTGGTATCCTGAAGCATTCAAAGTTCCTTTCACTGGAACTAAGGGGCCAAGCCCAGCTCCTGAAAAACAACCCCACACCATAATTCCTCCTCCACCAAATTTCACAGTCGGCACAATGCAGTCTGAAATGTACCGTTCTCCTTGCAACCTCCAAACCCAAACTTGTCCATCAGATTGCCAGATGGAAAAGTGTGATTCATCACTCCAGAGAACGCGTCTCCACTGCTCTAGAGGCCAGTGGCAGCGTGCTTTACACCATTGCATCTGACGCTTTGCATTGCACTTGGTGATGTGTGGCTTGGCTGCGGCTGCTCGGCCATGGAAACCCATTCCATGAAGCTCTCTGCGTACTGTACTTGGGCTAATCTGAAGGTCACATGAAGTTTGTAGCTCTGTAGCAATTGACTGAAGAAAGTCGGCGACCTCTTTGCACTATGCGCTTCAGCATCCGCTGACCCCTCTCCGTCACTTTACGTGGCCTACCACTTCGTGGCTGAGTTGCTGTTGTTTCCAAACGCTTCCATTTTGTTATAATAGAGCTGACAGTTGACTGTGGAATATTTAGGAGCGAGGAAATTTCATGACTGGATTTGTTGCACAGGTGGCATCCTATGACAGTTCCACGCTGGAATTCACTGAGCTCCTGAGAGCGGCCCATTCTTTCACAAATGTCTTGTTTCACAGTCTGCATGCCTGAGTGCTTGATTTTATACACCTGTGGCCAGGCCAAGTGATTAGGACACCTGATTCTGATCATTTGAATGGGTGAGCGAGTACTTTTGGTAATATAGTGTATATGTATTGCATCGAGTCAAGAGTGCACTATACTGAGATATGCATCATTTCCTATCAAGGTATGTATTGTATCGGCACCCTCTTAATGATACCCAGTCCCTTCATTAGGGAATTTCTTTTCCTTTGTTTTGTTATTTTATGCTATTGAGGTCTGGTAGGTCCAGTGTGTGGAAAATATAGGTGAGACATTTGTCCTTGTTTAGAGAAGAATTGGTTCTTTTCTCAATGATGTCTACTGTCATACCATTGAGCCTTCTGTGACACATAGACCATCTGGTAGCTGTCTTCTGCCTGGCTAATATTATTGTAGAACACTGTAAGCACCTGGCACACCCTGTGTTTCATTAACGTTTGGGCAGTAATCCTCCAGATGTTTGTTATAAGTCACCAACCCAGAGAGAGAGAGGGAGGGTGGAGCTCAAAGGTCACCTATGTACCTACACGTAGTTTTTTTTTTTTCTTTTCCTTTTCTATTTATAGAAATATCTGGATTCTATTTGACTTTGTTAGTGTTCAAATAAATATTGCCATGTTTAGCAAGTTAAGGGTAAATATTATGAATATTAATATTGTGCATTTTATTGTGAAATGTAATTAATTAAAAGTGAATTTTATTGGTTGGTTAAATAGCTGTCAGGAATGACCCATTGGCCACCTTTTCCACTCATTTATTCATGTATTAAACATGTTCTTGAATCATACAATTTCAGTGGATGATTCACTTTTATCACTGGGTATTCATGTCAGACGAGGGGAAGACCAAAGTCCCCCACAGACGTAGTTAATCAATAATCACATTGTACAATGTAAATTGTCTTTTATGTAGGACAGACGAATAAATAATGAACAGTATGTTCTCTGCGACTCTGACACAGTGTAAATGCTTTACTAATGGGTTAAACCTAGAATAGAATAAAATCCCAATCATTTTAGTAAATTGCACCTCCGTATGCAAAAGGCTGTTGTGAGTTGACTCATGTTTGGTTGACCAAATAGAAATCTTGAAAACGGATCTTGAGGGTTTAGTGTTATATTTAGCCAACTGTCCTACCATTGCAGGTCATGTGGATAATGTTGAACATAATAGATTATATGCTTATAAGAATAAGAATCAGACATGTACATGAATCAACTGGCTTTTTTTTTTTTTTCCCAGCAATTGGCTGTGTCAACAAGACCATGGCTGAAGACAACTGTTCCAATGCTACCTGCTCGGGTAAGTTACAATGCTTCTAAGTGGATAAAAAAATAACACACTGGGTTCACACATTTTATTTTGGCCAAGCTAAGTGGAATCTTTGTGGATCCAGCTTATTGGGTTATTTTTGGGCTTCTGTTTTCTAACATTAAGAGGTGCATGTGGACTGTTTTCCTACTTATGCTACAGCAATAACATGGGAGTTTTGTTGTCTTTTCTAACCTTTGTCTGGTGGACTTGTTGTATTTGTGTGTTTCCTTGCTTGGTGTTGGTTTCCTGTCTAGCTGTCAGCCCAATTCCAACGGACCCAACCACTACCCACAAGACTACCCCTGCTCCTCCCCCCATTACGGCCACAGTCTCTACCACTGTTGTCACCACTCTTAATGCAACAACAGGTAACCTCAGATGTCTGCAAATCTGCCTCTAACAAGTTTTGTTTTGAATGTTTGAATCCTTATTAGCTGCCTATTTAACGGCCGCTAGTGATCCTGGGGTCTGCTTAAATTAATTGCAATAATAATATAGAAAAGAAATGACCAACATAATTTAAAGTGATAGTTCGTTGTTTTTTTTTATGTGAATCTGTATGGCATCCCCTTCAGCAGTGTTGTGCATTAACACAACATAAACATCAACAACATTAACATAAACACCAACACTAGTGAACAGGCTAATAATAATAGGCGCGCAGTGATAGGACTTGAGAGAAAATAGCACCAAGCGATTACGACTTCTGACTTTTTCATGTGCAACTGTTTTGTGACGCAAATATATCACTTTTTGGACAAATATTGTTTTGAGAAGAAAAACAAGCTTTATTAACTGTCCCGGGTAACTTGCCGGAACTACTTTCATCAGCTCCAGAACTGGGGCAGAACTCTGCTCAGAGGACACTGTCAGGGGTAAGCCAGTGTTAATGCACGACACTGCTGAAGGGGATGCCATACAGAGTCGCATCAAAAAACCCGAACTATCCCTTTAAACACTATACATAATATAAAGATGCATACAGTAAGATAGTGGTGCCCCTTAAAATGATCAGTCTTTATAACTGTAATGTATAAGGGCTTACCATTCTGCTTTTGTTCATAGAAAATTCCACTGTTACTGTTGCTCCTGTTACTCCAACTAATAGCACCAATACCACATCTACTACTACAACAACTACAGGTATGTGATGGTTAAAATTATGACTAAAATTATTATGACTGAGGGCATGACTGAGTTGCGTACTTAATTTGTTTACTTTGTTATGGTTTTTGTTTACATAATTATAAATAATTATGCAGTTGTAATAACAGATGTTTGTTTTTCGTCGGTAGTATGCTAGTAAAGCCCTTAAAGCTACATCTTAAAAATTTGAAATTGTTCTTTGATCAGTATATTTACCGGTAATTGAATTGTTGTGAATCTTTTTCATCTGTTTTAGCTCCCTCTAATGCAACTACAAGTCTCACTCCGACTGCCGAGCCCCACCATAACACCTTTGACGCTGCAAGTTTCATTGGCGGTATAGTCCTGGTCCTGGGTATTCAAGCTGTCATCTTTTTTCTCTACAAGTTCTGCAAATCAAAGGACCGCAACTACCATACCCTTTGAGGCCTTTATTCTTTGCACTTTTTCCCTCCAACTTAGAGCCACTCGTAGAAGAAAACATAATGGACTCAAACAGTCTTTTCACGCAAGTTATTTAGCATTTTCACAGGTCATTTTAGTGCTGCTGCTGCTGCTGCATGCATAATATTTATTTGCACAGTTGAGTAGAAACATTATTGAATACGTCATCTTGTCGGTACACATCAATCATAGCATTAGTCATTCTTGCATATTAAACGGGAATCAGGTTTTTTCATTAGCTTTTAACAGATACAGGTTCAAGGGGGTGCTGTTCCTCTTCGTAGAGGTGTAGTTACATTGTTGTACTATTTTTGCTTATCAATTTCAATTTGGAAATACTGTCTGAGTTCAAAGTTACCCTTTTAGCAAGTATAATGATTTTGTGTTGCTTTTAGACTATTACAAGTGGTCAAACTTAAAGTCCCTGAAAAAAATGAAGGATTTCTTAAAGCAGCACCTAATCATTTCATGTTGGAGTTTAGGGTCCACTACAGTGAGTTTCTCCCTTGACATTTAGCCGTTTGGGTTTGTCCCTTCAGCAAATGCTAGTTGTTTATAAATGCCAACTTCTCATAGACCAACTGCAGTGCAATAAGCCACATATTCAGATCACAATCCATGACCCCAACATTTTTATCTGGCTACAGTTCTTGCGGGTCAAATGAAAGGACTGTATAGAACATTAAATAGAAAACTAATGTTTGATGCGTGCTAGAATGGGGAAATGGTGCACACCTTGTGGGCAGCAACAGAAGTAAAGTGCCTTTTTAATGTCCAGTCTGACTTATAGTGAAGGGGAAACTACTGTTGTCCCCCTGGAGCCCAAGTATTGTGTGAATATTGGTATATTTCTTCTATATGACATTGCTTGTGTTAGTAGTGAACCAGCTGGACTGAAATGGCTTTTAATGGATGACTATGGTAAATAATATTTGAAGAGATCTTAGGAGAAGTTTGCAAGCTTCTTAGTTGTATACACGTGAAAGATTAGGTACACACAACTTCAAATGTCCTCTCATCTTACAATTTATGCTGTCATAGTTGTAAATTGCATTGCCTTTTGACCTAATTGAGTTGGCAGGACATTTTGGCTGTGTGCTGTGGAAACATCTAAAGATTGGACCTCATTGGTAACATAATAACTTTTCAGACATGAGTGAAGAAGTGATAACAAAATGCAAAACAATCAAGTGGCCAAGCTTAAGCTCATTTCTAGTTCTTGAAGCTTGCTGCTAACTGTGATTTACGTTAAATTGACCTCTTGTAGATAGCCATGTTTTATTTTGCATTCAGATTGAGAAATAAAGGAGTATGTCTTTAGCTTTAATGGCTTGTCATTGTCAAGAATGTTACCTGGTTTATTGCCTTTTAATTATTGCATGCTGAATGTTGGAGTTGTAATTCCCCCATTGCATATGCTCTTAATAGGGATTTAGACACACATTATAAACCACTTGTGTTGTGAGCTATAGATGAAATAATGCCTTGAAACATTGTGCATCAAACCAAAGTCCTTGGTTCTGGCATGAAAATTAAGTGTTGCACTGACAAGCGTTTTGTTGATTGTTTTTTTTTTTTTAAGTAATTAGCTGCCTGTAAGATAGCCTTGAATATTCCAATAATTAGAAGTTATGTTCCTTAATTTGCCAAATGTTAAAAACACAAATTTAATTTTTGTTGCCTTGGGTCATTTCCGATGCCATGTTTTTGCTGCTCACTATCATAATGCCTTTTATCTTTCACATTCACTTGGGGGCATTAGGGTCAGCCCAAGAGAACAGGCCAGAGTTTTGCCTTAGCTGCAACAACATGCAAAGATACATTTTAAAAACACTTAAAATTTACTCAAGGTATCCACTGGTAATTTGTTGGCTCTCTCCATTTTGAATATCCCAGTTACATTCCACAAATTCACAGCATCACATGTTGACAAGTGGTGCCACAAAACATCCCTAGAACCATAGAGACCAATTGTCGTATCCACTGCAGCTACAAGTTACTCAGTCCCTTATGGAGAAGTGCCTTATTCAGTTAAAATAGAGAATGTAGAATGTAAAATGATATGCTACAACTAACACTTGTATTATAGGACTCGGCACTTTCAGATTTAAATGATTTTGGTGTTGCTCAGTTTATGGTCATTGTTAATTTCACTTTAACCATGCGGTCCACATGCAAATTGTTCTGATTGGATCATGAGTATTATACGTGTACAAGTGCATCAAAATAAATTGGAATAGAAGAAAATAATTGTATACCTATATGTATTTTAATGGAATAAAAACATTTACATTTAGTGAACAGAGTATTTCTTGTAATTATATTAGATAATCCTAAATATATAAAATTGAGTAAAATATCTTCACATTTTTCCAAAATAATTTATTGTGATGCACATGAAACTTACTTGTTAAATTCATTTGCAATGTTATCACACCTCCCATGGTACTACTCCATAATGTCCTTTTTTTTTCTGTGTAGTACAACATGGGCATGATCAATTTGTATGGTCAAAACCCATTAGTGTGTTGATTTGTATTTCCCTGATACGATCTCTAGGCCCAAATATGACATTTACAGCCATATGTGTGGAATACAGATCCCACAATGCCTCCTGGTTCTGCTTTGAGATTTCCATATATCTTCTAAATGATTGCCCTTTTTGTTTTAATGTTGCTTAGTTTGACAATGTTGAATCATTAAAGTTGAATATTGTAAAACAGTCATGTGCATTATACTTCATTTGCAGTGGCCACTTCCTTGGATCTTAGAGTTTGCATAATTTACATGACAAATCACAAGTGGGACGTTCTTAAGCCTCGTTGCCATCGCAACATTTGAGTGGTAAGAAAAATAAGGTATCAGATTCAGGCCCTGCTTTCTTAGTAGCAGTAGCGAAAAGGTGTTGATCATGTTTATTTTTTTAGGAGGTAAAATGTTAAATTTGGGGATTTTGCTGTCAAATCCTCTTTAGTTAAAAAAAAAAAAAAAAATTACCTTATTTAATATTATCAGCCAGTTTTATTCCTGAATATGCTTGTTTGGATTTTCTTCGTTTTGGGTGACATATATATATATAGTTTAGTTTAAGTACTGTCCTGTATAGTCCTTGCTTAATTCTATATTATAATGTAGAGATGGAGCCCTCATTTCCCATCCTTGACTTAAAAAATCGTAATATAGAGTAGTAGTAGTATGTTAGTGGAAGAAGTTCCAAATTTGTTGCAATATATCTGATATTTGTTATATCGTCTTGACTACATTTTGTTATATACCCCTCGTAGTCAGTGCAGGCCTGAGAATAGCTATGAAAAGTCAGGAGAGGTCCTGCTAACCTGATTGCTGTGTCCAGTCATGCTCTGTAATCTAATATGAGTGCAGAGAAACAATGCAATATGCTAAGATGTCCTCAGTCTGTTTAACCCAGTGGTGAGGTCTCAAGTGTTGGAGGTCCATGACAGTCATGCAGAAAATACCAGAACCAAGTAATGTCTTGATAATGAACTGAGAAATGTGAGCTGACTGAGCAAAGGGACAATACAATGAGCTGCTTTCCATCAACTAAACTTATTTTGTTTCCAAAGCTTTTTTTGCAAATTGTGTGCAGTAACATTAAAGATGTCACAATGGGGTTTGTGTTTACATATTTATAAAGAATTATGGAGTTGCAATAATAGGTTTGTTTTTTTGCCTGTAGTGTGCCAGTAAAGCCCCTAAAGCTACATCTTAAAACTTTTAAAATTGTTCTTTGAGACGCTGCAAGTTTCATTGGTGGTATAGTCCTGGTCCTGGATATTCAAGTTTTTAAGTAATCTTTTCTCTACAAGTTCTGCAAATCAAAGGATCGCAACTACCATACCCTTTGAGGCCTTTATTCGTTGCACTTTTCCTCTCCAACTTAGAGCCACTCGTAGAAGAACACATAATGTCAGTAATAAAGATATCACAATGTTAAAAGACATACTGTATTTAGATTGTGAAGTGATTGTGATTTCATGCTTCATACTGCTGACATCAGTGTTTGCTCTTTTCATATAATTATGTAGGTTAAAGGTGTGATGCATAATGCATTTTACTAGAAAATGAAACCGTTTCGTGCCAGTAAATGATTAGAACATGTTCGTCAAACAAAGTGCTTACACTCCCAACAGCTGCAAAACTTTTAATTACCTGCTTATTGCCAGTAGCTTCACATACATAGCATATAGAACACTGACCTCTCGTGGGGAGTCACATCAGCAACTTTCAAAAAGGACGCACTTTTATTTTCAACATTTCATGGAAACTAATATATATATTTACTTACTGTTACAAAATAATCTTAATTTTCAAATGTCCAACAGATTTTAGATCCCAGAATCACCGTCTTCCTCTACATTTTGAAACTACTTAGGCAAAGGAATTAATACACATCATCAGTCAATAGTTAAAATATATTATATTTACAGCTTTCTGCAAACGCACCAATGATTGCGTTAAAATGAAGAATAAAACAACTGAAATCTTAATTATCTTAATCGTTACTCAAAAGCATGTCACGATTTTGGTCCTTGTGGGCAGCAGTCTACAGACAGGGACGAGTTGTGGGATTAGACTGCCCCCTTCAGGTCTCCCAGAAGAGGTCGCTCTGTTTGAGACTGTTGCGAAACTGCTGGGTCTCTCTGAGGAGCTGCAGGTTGTTACCTGGCTGTTTTGGGGGCCTTTTTGTGGGGTTAACAGGAGAGGGAGCCGGAGGGTGGATCATGGTCGGCTTCAGTGTCTCTTCACAAAGTGAGGTGTGGTTTTGGCTCTCAGCCATTTTATGAATCTGTGCAGTGAAACACACAAAAGGATAAATTCCACCAGAACACTACAAGCAGTAACCACAATACGAAAGATTTGGGCAGATATTTCGCACTGCCTTACACCAAAAAAGTTGTTTTGTTTCATTTTGTTAATAATTAGTAGCAACATTACAGACTTAACAGATTTAAAAAAGTATGTCTTAATCACAAGTAAACACAAAGACATCACTAACCATCTGTTGGTGCTTGCGGAGTTTGGTGATCTGAGCTCCTTTCTCCTCCATCTTTGTGACCAGTTGTTCCAATTCATTTTTCATGTCCTGCCTGTTCTTATGGTCATGTGTACTGTCAATTTGGTGCATTAATTCCCGGTGTTCACTGGTGTTAACATACAAAAACAGTTAACAAATCAGATATATACACTGAGTCCACATAGAATAGGAGAATCAGTGTTTTTACAGATTGTATTGGACAGTGTACTCACAAGCTCATCTGCCCCAGCTCATCTTGAAGAGCCAAGAGTAGGTCGGAGAGGGAGCCCAGAGACTCCTCAGATTCACTGTGTCTTTGGAGCACAGTGGCAAATGTGTCTTTCTGTAGACTCTTTCTGGCTCCACCCATAGGCCTGTGCAACAGAGACACTCGCTCGTGCAGCTGAGGCTGATGGTGCTTCATCAGGTGAAGGACACTCTGGACATTGGCGTGGACTGAATGACTGGGGCTGGTCGACTGAAAAGTGTGTATGAAACTCTCCTTGTTACTCAAAGTATATGGTAATATAATTCTTGCACTTGATTCAGTTCCGTTCATTTTTGTTTAATTGTAGTCAGAATAAATGTAACTTTCCAGGTGGGCTATTTACTGCGATTACCCATATGGACAGCAAGCATGGGTCATTAGTTGCCATAATCTGACAATTGCCATAGTTTAGAAATTTGTCTTCTTACACTGTGCTATTGCCTGTGGTCCTCAAATAACTGAAAAACCAACTGGGTAGTGTTTTTATAAGTCATAAACCACACGTACCATTCCAGCGACAAAAGGCATTCTTTGAGAGAAGAAACGAATTGGTGACTTCTTTTCTTTCTGCTTCAAGGTCTTCTTTGGGTAAAAGGTCATTTTCACCAGTATAAAAATACAACATATATAGCAATTATGAAGTCATGGTTATGCCTTTAAATGCATACAGTACCTTTTCTTTATTCTTAATCTTCTTTGTTTTTTTCTTGATTTTCTTCTCCTCTGGGCTCATTCGAAGAGTGTTGTCAAACTCTCTCTGGAGCTGAAACATAATTTGTTCAAAATTATACATTACCTCATATCCTCATCACAAAACTAACCCAACATTCATGATGCAATATAAAGTTCTATCTGGTAATGCTTTAGACTGTCCTTATCACTACAAAATCATGGGTTTTGCTCTTAAATAAAGTTTGATCATGAAGCAATTACTGGGATTTGTATGCATGCAAAATTGCAATGTTGAAATTAAACGTACTTTTCACATTTTGAATCAATCACATAATGCCTAAATTAATTAGCACAGTGATTAAATTACTAACCTCTTCAGCTTTCTCTTGCACCAGTTTACGTTCATGTTCTTCTTTCTTGAGTTTTTCCTCTAGCAAGGTAAGTTTCATCTGCAAATTAATATCAGGGTGAAATCTTGTGTGGAAAAAACAAAAACAATAAATAAACCCTTACCTCTGCCAGGGTTTGGGTCCTGCTCAGTTTCTCATATTCCGATTCCAGCCTCTCAAGCTTCTCTTTTTGTAATTGAATATTTGTGTTAAACTGTTCTTTTTGTAGAGTGTTCTGAAATAAAAGTAAAGGCACTAAAAAGTAAGCAACAATTTAATTTTAGTCCCTAACATGTAAGAACAAATTATAAGAGCAAAGTCAATGCATAAAAGTCCCCTTTCTGGCTTTGAAAGCGGTCTTGACAGAAACTACAAAATTAGGAATACCGTGGAGCAAAAAGAAAATGCAAACATCAACTGAACATGCCTTTTTATTACCTGGTTTCCCAGTAAAGTGTCATGCTCCTTTTTAGTTCTTTCAATGCTCCTTTTTGTTTTTTCTAGGTGCTTTTGAAGAATTCTGCATTTTATGATGCCATCATGCTCTGCAGATAAAATAGCAAATTATCCCGTCATTATCCCCCATTATAAAATAGCAACCAAATACATCTCTGTACTAACGAGGAGTTAAAATGCAGAGTACACAAGAGGCTAACCGCCTTATTCAAAAATTTGCCTTAGACTAACTGACCTTTCTTGTCTTGATTGCGAGTTATTGGCAGAGTTGACAAAACAGAAGACTGCTGGTTTTGAGCTTCATAGGACACTTGTTGACTCTTCTCAGAGTGCCTGCTTGTTTCCGCCTCAGTACGTTTTATTTTTTCTTGAAGCGCTTTCAATGCATCTACTACAGCTTAATTGAGTAATATACAGAAATATTATTAATACTACAATTGAAACATGCTTACAACAGGTAGTATGTAAAAAAAAGCTGATGAAGAACAAAATTTATTTTATATCTGTAGAAAAAAATTCTACATGGAGGACACAATTCAAATTTGAGAGACTCCAATACACCTTGGGGGATACCCTGCCTACATAGTGACATACCTTTGCTATCAATATTACTTTTTGATTGAGACACACGGTGACTGGCTGTGGGTGAATCTGAATCCACAGCACTGTGGAATGGGAAGTCCACCCTTCGTCTGGCTGTGGATGAATCTGAATCCACAGCACTGTGGAATGGGAAGGCCACCCTTCGGCTGGCTATGGGTGAATCTGAATCCACAGCACTGTGGAATGGGAAGGCCACCCTTCGACTGGCTGTGGTTGAATCGGAATCCACAGCACTGTGGAATGGGAAGTCCACCCTTCTTGGCAAATACATCATACTGTCAGGTGGCTGATAATAACTTCCAATATAGCTGTTTCTGGACGGAGAGTCTATTCCCTGCAAGCAGATAAAAGCACATAAAAACAATACATTTAAAAATATGTCAAATTTTGTCATGCTCTGGAGTCAATTTTGGATTTGTCGTCTCCTAGTGTTTTAATTAACGCTAGCTATAGTAGGAACTCAAGTAGAGGCATATTAGATTAAATGTTTAACCATTTAACTTTAAATTTACTCAGTTATAAGGAAGACAAACACAAAAAGAACAGACAACGCAAGATTAATTGCGTTGTCTGTTGCGTTGTCTGTCTGTTGCCATAATGACAAAAGTAAACAACATGGTATGCTAACGCGTTAGCCACATTAGCTAAACAGTAATTTGTTCACATTTCTCCTCTCACCTGTTCACTGTGCGCCTCCTCCATGCCGCAAACAGGAGTATGTCTCCAAAGCGATGTTGATTATATTAAGTTATCCAGCGATTAATATTTGTGATTTTGTTAGTTGTTTTACTTCCTTAGCTCATCGATGTACACAGGTGCCTGCTGCCAGTCCGAACATTTTAAATTTCCCTCCTCTTTGACGCCCCGCTCTCAGTGGTTCCGCCTGCGCACCGTTTCTTCTCTCATGATCCAGTAGTCACTCTGCTCTGCCTAACAGATAACAGTGTAGTTATCACAAAAAGATCAATTAGACAAAAATGTTATTATTATTATTATTATTATATAGCTGTCCAGATTATGTTATTTTCCCAAATGAGCACACTGCCCAAACTATTCAAATATACAGATACTCTGTGGTATTTTAAAATCTTAACACAATATGCCAACAGACCGGAAAAATTATAGAATATGTTACATCATTATACCACTTCTACATTAAAATGTACATTAAACTGTATGTACAAGAGATTAAAATGCTTGCCCTTTTTTGTGATGTCTTATACATTAAATTTCAAAACAGAATGTCCAATGTAGAACATTTTTGTCATCTTTTTTTTTTTTTTTTTACCATCACTGTTATTTGATAAACAAGAGGAGGGGGGAGGGGGCGCTCTTGGCCGAAAAGTATGATGGGAGCTGCAGTACTGTTTGCCTTTCTAAAGACTCGATAGTCTGTTTTATAAAATACAACTCCCATGAACATCTCCCCCATTGGTATCGAACCGCCCCATTGCCAAATCATGAAGCAGAAATCTTGAAGCACCGCCCCCGTCCTCATGATCTTCACTGTCATAGGCTTGGCGTCTGTGTCAATCAAATATTTGCCCTCAAGTCGCCTCCCTCGTCTCTACCCTGCCTGGGACTCACTGGTCAGTGCTTGTAGTAAGAAGTCCCGCTGCAAAAGACCTGCACCAAAGAATGTCATTAAAGTGAGTATTACATAAGTGACATGTTTTGTTAAAGGTTTAGAATAAGAGAGTTAGATTCACAGACGGACTTTTTACTGTACAGATCTTTTGCTTTTGTCTAGACTCTTTGTTAACGTGGAGCTTGGAAAGGTTTGACACGGGAAGCATGCAAAAGGACATTGTATGGCAGTAACAGCAGATTCTAACTATAGATTTATTATCGGTAAATACGATTTCATACATTTAACCAGGCATTATTCACATTTATATTATTATGTCATATATTACTGATTTGGCAGCAGCCGCACCAGCAGCCTAAAACTACTGTATTCACATTACATTGGTCTTTGAAGTTGGCAACTGTAAAAGAATATATTATTATATTGTATAAGGAATATGTGATATACTATATTTTTGACTGTTACTGCATTGTTATATGGTTGCATACAATCCTGAGCTCATGAAAAAAATAGGCAGTTTTCTATTATTAAACAATTTTCTGCTGTTTTCTAATAAGGCCTTCTGAAAAAATCCACAAGCATTAGTCCCAAGTGACGACATGGACGTGCAGGACCAGGAGTCTCTGGGCAGATGGGATGGTTTGAGCAGTCGAGATGCCAGCTCCAGGGATGCAGCCATGGACCTCATTCAGCAGGAGGTCCTGAGGAAAGTGGAGGCAATCGGGCCCATACCTGCTCCAGCACCTTCTCCACCTGCCTCTGTAAGCCCCCAACGTAGCGACCTCAATGACATCTTGGCTCGTCTTCTGATGCTGTCCAAACGGTGCCCCTTTGAAGACGTCAGAGAGCGCAGTGTCCACCTTTTGCAAACTGTCCAGGTAAGAGATATGTATTTGACATTAAATCAGTCCTTAGTAGATCTTTTTCAATCAATCAAATAACTATGTATTTCCTGGATGAATACTGTAATATTGAGTTGAGTTTACTAGCATATATTAAGCAATGCTGAAACCTATATTTGCCCTTGAGCATGTAATACCAAGGAAATTTATTAATAGAAAAACTAGATCTACTAGATGGTAACATAAGGTATGAGCTCCATTTGGCATTGTGCAAGTAAAGAGTAATAATAGGTATATAAATGCATAAATAACACTAACAGAGAACAGAATATAATATTAACAAAGATTTATGAACCATACATAACAGCCGGAGTAATTTCAGTACAATATTGTGTATATGACATAACATTATTCATAGTCAAAAACACATTACGTTGAAAAGTATGATTTGCAGCAATGACAGAGCATATTTTAGTGAACAGTTACACCTTGTTGTCACAGCTGTTTGTTGTGTGCTATAATGCTACCTAAATTGTACATTACACGCTGTTCCATAACATGATGTATTGACATTCTCTGACAGTCTAGTGATGTTTACTGACAATACAGCAGTCAGGTAGCACAAAGGAGTGATGTCCAATGAGCGCACTGTCCTTCTGTGTTTGAACGTGTTTGACAACTGAGCTGTTTTTCTGTTGAGGGAATGACCAGTTGGCAGGACTTTGAAGAAGTGTAAGGTTATGCAATGGCGGTGTTAAAAATAATTTTAAGGAGTCTTTTAGTCTTACTTTGTGCATTAATATATTTCACTGAATTGATATGGACATATTTTAATACAGACCAGCAAATAGTATTGGCCATTTTTCATAGTAATATGAGTCTTACATTCTCTGAATCTATTAAAGGTCCCATGGCATGAAATTTTCACTTTCTGAGGTTTTTGAACGTTAATGTGAGCTCCCCTACCCTGTTTAGCCCCCCCCCCCCCATGGTTAAAAGTTGCGAAATGTCTAAACTGCACCTTATTGACGTCAGATCGAAAAAAGAAATGCAAATGCAGTTCCACCCCCGTCTGTCTGTACTCAGCGTCTCTGTAAATCAGGCCCAGAGAGTTTGGACTGCGAATGCGCTAGGCAATGCGAAATACGTTTTTTTATTTGCCTGGAGGCACGTCCGAGTGTTTCTAGGCTCGGAAGTCCTTTATCTGAGCCTCTGGACCTTTGAACAGCAGTGGTTTAATTTTATTTTTTGTGGAAATGTGTTTATTTTTCAATGGAACACTTCAAATCTCTCCCCCGGTGCAAAAACACGGAAATGGATCAGCTGAGAGCGGAGAGTTTGGCCACGCCCCCACCCTCTACTATAGGCCAGCTCTTTACTCCTCATTTGCATTCAAGCAACAACGCCCAGAATAAAGTGTTTGAGAGAGATATTTATGACTCTTTCTCATCTTATCTCTGTTTCTCATGCACTGAGTGTTGATTTTGAAGAAGGATTCATTTACAGTATTAGGGAACCATTAAGGAGCCATATAAAAGCATCAAGAAGTACCATGTCATGGGATCTTTAAAGGAGCACTATGTAACTTTTTTGGTGGAGGGTCCATCATCTGCTTGTCTCCATGGAGATTTTATTGCTAATAAACAAGACAAGCAGTTAACACCACCAGCCCAAGTTACAGGTCAGATCTGTGGAAAGGCAACACTGATCACAGTAAAAAATATTATAATATTTTTATTTATTCACCATTATGTATTCATTCAGAAAAGTCAAATAATGCAGCTTGAAAGACTGAAAATATATCATAGACGGCACGGTGGCTGAGTGGCTAGCACTCATGCTTCACAGCAAGAAGGTTCCGGGTTCGATCCCCGGGTCGCCCAGACCTTTCTGTGTGTGTTCTGTGTGGAGTTTGCATGTTCTCCCCGTGTCTGGGTGGGTTTCCTCCGGGCACTCCGGTTTCCCCCATCAACCCAAAACATGCACCATAGGTACCTCCAGCTTAGGTTCTGATCAAACCAAAGCAAGAAGATCATGGAGATGGTCCCCGGGCGCAGTAATGTGCTGCCCACTGCTCCTAATAACAGGATGGGTTAAATGCAGAGAAGAATTTCTCCAGTGTGAGATCAATAAAGTTGCTTCTTCTTCTAGACAACAAAAATGTTTATTCTGTATAAGCAGGTGGGCCTAGTGTTAATGTAATCCACAAAGAAAACAAAGAAGAGCTCTTGCGCCAAACAGTTTTGGAAGTGTTTTGGCTCTGGTTTGTGTTTGTCCTGTGGAGCTTTAGGGGCTGGGGGAGAGGGGCAGAAGGGGAGATGAGATGGAGAAAGCTTCTTTGCGGTTTTAGTCGTGCACCGCAGTACGCACACCGTCTGGTATTTGTGAATTATGCTAAGCTGCATTTGCTCACAGCTCACCAAAGTGTGCATTTATGAGTCCTGGGTGGAAGCTCATGTTGATCTGAGTGGTTTAGCGCACACCTTTCCCACATTGTTCAGGACAGAATGGGGAGGGGTCGGGCTCAGACATAAGACTAATTCCTCCAGATCTACTGATTAAACAGGCAAAATCATTAGACACACAGACAGCCTTCAGTCAGGGCAACCCCCTCCTTTTGTAATATGTGCTAGCTATTTTACCATAGATTTGCAAACTGTGTATGCCCAGCTGTATCAAAAGTGTGAAAAAGCACAAGAGAAATTTATTTTTTATTATCACTGGACATCTGTTGAAATGTTTTGTTGCTTGATGCAATAAATATTCGTCTAACACCCGTAAATATTTTTCTTGCTGTGAAAACTGTTGGTACTATTGTAAGTTTTGAAGTTGATTAAAGCTGTGGGCAGATTCTCCAGAGTAGCTGCATGAAAGGAGTTAGTCTTTATGTGTTCAGACAGAGACAGAGAGGGGTTTCTTTGTATTATGTAATTACACCATTATGTCCGGCTCTTTTAGCCTGAAGTTGAATTAAGAGCTGCTCACAAAAGATCAACCTGTTCTTGTGATGTCAAATTGAGCTCACAGGGTTTAAAAAGTCAAGTTGTGGACATACAGAAATTCCAGAAGGGCTTAGTGTCTCTTATGGTTAATACTGTCCAATACAATTCAATTGTGTTATGTGTTGAGAAAGACACCACTGTACAATCCTCTAATGTTATCATTTTCTGTAGGTCAACTGTTTTCTTTTTAAAGCTAAACAGTTGTCTCTAATGTAACCTGTCTTTTTTTTTATCATAGTCCCCAGTTTTAACACGTACTTATTTAGCTAATTATGGATGTTCTGCATGACTCAGCTGCCTCGCTAATAAACACTTATGTGCGATTAATTAAAAGTGTAAAAGCTTTCAAATCGATGCCAGGAATGAAATGGGGATTGGCTGATTGCAGAAGTTATTGCACAATCAGCCTGAAACCCCTGGTGTTGTTTTTCTCATTTTGATCAAATCTTCAGTTGTTTTCCCACACTACTGAAGAGATTTGCACTGTTCCAATCTGTTTTGAGGCTTTCCTTGAATGTGTTATGTAACTAAAACTTTTACTACCACCAACTATTTAAGACAAAGATGGTCTGTACTACTTTAGATAAGTACTTTAATAAATAATAAAAGCAACATTGTTGTCCAAGTGTTATAAAGTAGATTCAATATTATAATTTATTGAGATGATAATATTATTCTCTAGCAATATATCAAACTTCAAAATGTGCAAAATGACAGATCTAGGATTACAAAGGATTGTATGTTGGGTGAAGACCAGTGGTGCGTTGGTGGGGAGAGAGCAGCGGGCAGAGAGTGACCTTTAGCCCAGTAAGTGTATAGTGAAACATTGGGTGGCTCTGAGGATGATAGAGAAATAAAGCTGTGGATCTACAGCTGCCTGCCAGCTGGGTACCAGCCCAGGCAGATCAACCAAAGGGGGCAGCTCTGTGCTGTAAGTGTGAATATATTTGATAGCTTCAAATTTCATGGTTTATAATCTGAACTATTACACACTGATAGCCACACAGTTGAACAACTATGATACAAACGCAAATGCAAACCCTAACCCTAACCAACAATAAAGTAAGCTTGATGTGTTGGACTAAAGGTGCCTAATATTAGTGTGACTGTTTGCAATGCACTTTGTACTTTATTATTATGATAATTGATTGCTGCTCCTGTGTATCTTGCTGTACTTGTAGTTGTCAATAACAATACATCATTGCATTTTTATTCTAGCTGTAATAATGCCAAAAATTTAATATTGTTACAATGTCAAAATTATTATTTCAATACTTGAGGCTGAGTAGTAAATTAATGATGATTTATGAAATGTTATTATTACAATTCAGATCTTATGATCAGATCTGCTTTTTTTCATCCTGTAACATAACAACTAAGAGTTATTATCTGATATATATTTTTTCTTTTTTATGGACATTACTATACATAAAAGGGTCTAAGTGTGCATCCCTTATAAAGAGCAATTCTAATAGGACACACAGCACAGAGCTACACTTTGATCCTCTCAGACAGACCCCCACCTCCAGCCCGTGGACCCGGCTGTCGCTGCAGACTCCGTGAGACTGGGGGAAGTGTGCAAATAGGTCATCCTTCAAGCCCCAATACATGAGTATGGCTGCATAATATAAGAAAAACATGCAATATTTAGTAATAATGAAATACCTGACATAATAACAATGTGTCTTACTCAACCATGTTCCTAGCAGCAGATAATATATAGTTTTTCATCTGGAATAGAGGTGGAATTGTTGTTATTATTGGATTATGCAAAACGACATCGAGTAAGTAGAGTCAAATTAAAACTCTGAAAAAATTACATTAAAAAGTGCCTAATGAAATGGTTAATTGTATGTTCTGTACATATTTTGTGCTAGACTTAAACCACAACCAAGACATTTACAGGCACATTATAGCACATGGAAATGGGAAAAAAATATACCTATTTTTTATGAATACCACCCATCCCTAGTCTGGAATTCATTTTAATAAAAGCCGGACCGATGCATGGTAGTCTTACCAGTCGCCATGGCACCAGTGGGATGAGGTGCAATGCTGTTGGCTAAAAGAGAGGGGGCTGTTTGTTGGCCTGCATCTGATTAATTTGGGCCTCACTATTCAGAGTTTGAACAAGTGAGAAAGAAAAGGATGGAAGTTGGAAGTGCCCAAACTAGAAAGTGCAAACTACGTGACAGATTTGTAAAGGATGCTACGTGATGGTGAGTTGTGTTAAGAGAGGAGAAGCAGGAGGTGGGACCGCGCTGCCCTCTGCATATGTAGTCAGCAGCATCCAGTGGAAAAGTACCAGCAATAATTTCTTCAAGAGACCTACACAGCGTGAAGGGTATAGGCACTGGTGTTGAGGCTGCACCATTAAATCAGAAAAATGACATTTGTAATTAGCTTTGCCCCATCTAATTTAAACACTACAGACATATAGATTTGATCCTATGTAGGAAAATCTGGTTAGAGTCTGTTTTGACTTTTGTTGACTATTTAAATCCTTCAGTTCAGTCCAGTGTAATCCAGCTCTGGTGGGTCTAGTTAGTGTGATTTAGTACCGGGAATAATATAGGTTTAGTGGTCTTAAGTTTTAACTTGATTGATTTATATTGATTGATTTCCTGTTTTATATCTGTTATTAAACTGCATGTATTTTGGTTAATATTTGTATTTTGCCATTTTATAATATATGATTTTCCACCTAAAAAGGTTTTCTCATGATCTCTTGTCTCAGTTCTGTTGGGGCCATACATTACATCACAAGGCTTGGCTTGTCTCTCCCATGTTCCCCAAGTCAGAGACTAGGGAGGAGTGGGCTCTGGTAACAATGTGCTGCAGCAGGAGGTGGGAAGGGAATAACATAGTCTTTGAAGCTGAAAAACACAATACAGAAACGGGAACATGAATAATCATGAATGATTTGGGGATAAAACCATCAACTTGACTTGTTTAATAAAATGTAATCTTGTATGTGGTTTTTTGTTAATATCTTCAACACTTACTTAACATTTACAGACCGAGTTTCATTCATTGTCATAAAAAATGCAAATACAACTTGTGTATTAAATATTAGGCTACCTTTTGTATCCACAAAAGGATACAAAAGGTGACCAGAGCATTTGCTAATTTCCAGTTCATATCCAGATATTGCAGGATAGGGCGAGTGCCCCAGTAAAGATGTGGTCTCCAAATTCAACTTAAAAAATGTTTTTGCACAAGTGAAAAGTTGAGACACACCCATTTTCCATTGCTTGATAATAATACATGATGTAAACATTGTGATGACATTCTCTTTTCCAGAGATTTTACAAACTAAAGTGACCAAATGATCTCGCTAAATAAATAAACCATGTTATCTCTGCTGCACTTTTCCATGGTGTCATTTTGATAACTTACATGAAAATGTTTATTTAATTATTCATAAGATGCTGTGTTATTTTTCTCATTTATTTTGGAGCACATCTATAAAAAGCTGCTGGCTCTTATGTTGCCTGTGGACACAGACTTTTATGTAACTAAAGACTGGGTTTGAGCCAAGATGCATTTCAAATAGATTGTTTCACTATAGATCCTGAACATGTTTCTCTACATAGAAATATTTGGAATTTAAAAACACACTTCTTTTTGTGGTGTCCAAAAAAAGTGAAGTCTGGGTTTAAGGAACATATCCAAATTTACATTATAAACATGCTCATTAAAAGGCTATTCAAATAAGTAGGTACCTCAACTAATGAAAATGTAATATGGTTAATCATTATAAACACATGGCTGATGAAACTAATAGAACTTCTTATGGACTTTTTCAGAGCAGAGGACAGATTATGTTATGAACAAATAGCTCTTCCAAAAGTTGCCAGGCCACAAATAACATTTTTGTCCAGGTGTCTCCATATCTTCCAGATGGCCTCATGTTCTCGCTCTCTGGTCACTTCCAGCTATTGACAGGCTTCCCATCTGCCTAGAATTTATTTGATTGGGTTCATAAATGAATGATGAAGGTTATTGTCCCTAGATACTGTATTTGAAAAAAATCAATATAAGCCTTTTATCCCGAGCACTCTCACTCTTTAGCGCTCTGCCTTTTAGTTGATGAAACAGAGCAGTCATTGAGTGGTTTCATCGTTCACATATTGAGAGCTTGAAGTTGCCTTTGATGACCACTGGAGGGCGCTCTGTCCTACACTTTGGGCAGGTGCTCTTGCCGTGCTAGATGGGAATTTTCCATGTAGTTGGCTGCATGCATGCAAAGCCACACATGATTTTAATTTTTTCCTTTTGCCCTGGTCACCAGGCTTCAGTCCAGGTTGAGGGTGTGTATTTGGTGTGCTTCTCAATGCCATTCACTTCATGCTTGTGTTTACTTGTCTGGGGAGATTTATGACTGTGGGTATATAGGACTTGAAGCATCTGCGGATCAGGTGACGAGTATGAATAGACCAGTGGCTTTAGTCCAGGTTTGAACCAAGGTAGCCCGTATTAGGACACAAATCTCAACCGGATCAACATCAGGACTTGGCTAATGTCCTTTGACTATAACAACATGGCTATATAAATCTTACGGCTTTCACTTAATAATGAGGGTTAACATCATATTTCTTATTGGAAATGCCAAGTCCAGTGCTTGAAGTCCATTGTTTTCTTATGACAGAGCTCTTCACTTATATCAGCAAATATGAAAATAACAAAATTGTCTGTTTTGCTCTAAATAATTGCTCCATTTATATAGGTCTTCTCAAGTCTTGCTGCTGATCTGATGAAATTAGTTAAAGACACTGTTTTCTTTCATAACTAGCAGTATTGGCCAATGCGGTATCCTTATAGTAATTTGCCATTCTTGTACCATTATGAGAGCCCACACTTGGAGACATGAACTTCTCCATGTCAGTGCCTGACGGATAGCTTCCCATTGCTCTGGCTCTGTGTTGCCTTAAACCTCTCTGTCCTGTTGTTTCAATGTGTTTTGTATTGTTTCAGCCCAGTGTGTGGTGCTTGGGACCATTGTGCACGTTTTGGGGAGGGGTGCATTGTCTGGGAGCGTATGTGTGTGTTGTGTTTATGTTACACCCCCATTTGTGAGGACGCTGACAGCTCTGTACAGGCCCCTTATGTTCCCACAGCCATTGACCCCTGACCCCAGCCTGGGCTCTGTGGCTCCTATAAGCCCGAGCTCCTAAAGATATAGATTAGAAAAGCAGCTCTTGGTCAGACCCCTGCTCCTGTCCCAATAGTGGATTTTCAAATATCAGTTGTGTTTCAAGGGTTAAATTATGCTAAGGTATGTATTTGGAAGCACATTTTATCTGTGGGTTTTTGCAAACACAGCAAATACCTTATCATCAACGTAGGGCATCAAAACACAAGGCAGCATTGATTCAGGCAGGCAGGCACGGCAGAAGTTTTGCAAACTCATCCTTAGTTGTATTCAAATGGAAACAATGGAGTATATCGACAAAATCACTCCACCTTCATAACTTTTCAAGGCTATGCAATTACACAATAATTTCATTATAATTTAGACCAGCTGAGCAAAGACTATGTTTGAATGTAAAGGCATTCAGTGGGGTCTGCCACTGGCGTGCCACCATGGCAATGTTATCTTTGCATAGAGTGTTCCACAGTGTTACATCTGTTAAATCTGCCATGTATTTATTTACAGATTTTTTTAAGTAGTCACAATATTTAGAAATCATTCTTGATGTGAGTGGGATCACCACTGCACAGAACTGGGAATTGGCCTGGTGGCCACAAAATTGACTCTTCTGAGCCTTAAGTCATGTTATAATGTTGTTACCTCATCAAAAACATACCTGGAGTTGTGTTTTGTTTCATTCACACATGTTTGAGTAATCCTTTATTATTAGTCTGTCTACATCTCAAGCTCAAAATGCTCTGTTCCACCTTGTGAGGTCATGAAGCAGTAGTCTTCAAAGTTAGCTGCTGCCTTTTCTTCAGCAGAGATTGACAATTCCAGTTGAAATGTATTTAATATCATACTTTAATGTCATATTCTTTTGAAGATTCTAGGCAAAGCAAAAACATCTCTATAGAGACAAGCAGGTGACGAGCCCTGCATGAGAAATGTTACATAGTCCACCTTTAAAAGGCAGTTTAAAGATCCACTCAAATGCATGTGTCTTTGTTCCTCATTAACATTGTCCTCACGTGCCAAAGTGGAATTGCTGACACTATCTTTTTGTGCAACAGTTTTCAAGCCCTGGTGAAAAAAAACAAACGGAAACTTTATGTCTCTGAGATCTGTGACTTGTTTACCCTCCTCGGCCTCACACTTGTACTACATGTCCTGCCGCAGTAATTGGACAAGATGCGGTTACATCATGTTGTCATCCATCACACCTTGAGTTTATTAGAGCTCCGAGTGAGAGCGGCCCGTGACATTGACCGAGCACACTTAGAGCCCTGCAGGAATGTCCCTAAAACTTTACCTCACAGCACCTCTCTGGGAACAAGTGGGCTCCAGCTCATTTGCCACGGTAATGGGATGCTTCTGACCAGATTCGGGGTGCACAGAAGATACGATAAGATTTTATTGATCTCACACAGGAGAAATTTACTTGTCACAGTAGCTCCAGGTAGGGACAGTTTGAACAAGAAGTGCATGCAGGCAAGAATGGCATAGGCAAGATAGGTAATAATAATAATAAAATAAGTAATAAATCGAATAATAATAATAATAATAATAATAATAATAATAATAATAATAATAATAATAATAATAATAGTAGTAATAATAATAATAAAAACAGTGACAGGGAGAGTATTGAAAAATTGGAAAAACGATATTGCACGATAGGAGTATTGAAAAAAAAAAACAATATTGCACATTGGGAAAACGATATTGCATGATAGGACCATACAGTGGAGTTATCCAAGTAATAATAATAAGAAACAGTAACTAGGAGAGTATTTAAAGACAATATTGCACATTTGGACTATACAGTGGAGTTATACAGTCTAATGGCGATGGGGATGAAGGATCTGCGGTAGCGCTCCTTCTTGCACTGGGGGTGCCTCAGTCGGCTGCTGAAGGAGCTGCTCAGCTCCTCTACAGTTCGGTGCAGAGGGTGAGAGGTGTCCTCCATGATGGACGTGAATTTGGCCAGTACCCTCCTCTCGGCCACCTCCTCTACAGAGTCCAGAGGACAGCGCAGGACAGAGCTGGCCCTCCTGACCAGCTTATTGAGTATTTTTCTGTCCCGTTCTGTGCTGCTTGGGGCGCAGCAAACGACAGCGTAGAGGAGAGCAGAGGCCACCACAGAGTCATAAAAAGTCTTGAGCATAGGCCTGCACACTCCAAAGGACCTCAGTCTCTTCAGGAGGTGGAGACGACTTTGGCCCTTCTTGTACAGAGCGTTGGTGTTGTGGGACCAGTCCAGTTTATTGTTGAGGTGAACACCCAGGTACTTGAAACTGTCCACAGTCTCTATGTCCTGCCCCTGGATGTTCACCGGTGAGTGAGGTAGTGGTCTCCTCCTGAAGTCGATCACCAGCTCCTTTGTCTTACTGATGTTAAGGCACAGGTGGTTGCGCCCACACCAGTCCACAAAGTCACTGATGACCGAGCGGTACTCCAGCTCGTTCCCCTCAGACACACAGCCCACAATGGCCGAGTCGTCAGAGAAATTCTGGAGATGGCAGCTCTCCGTGTTATATGTGAAGTCCGAGGTGTATATGGTGAAGAGGAAGGGTGAGAGGACAGTTCCCTGGGGGGCCCCAGTGCTGCAGACTACCACCTCTGACTCACAGCCGCGCAGCCGCACGTACTGTGGACGGTCAGTGAGGTAGTCGATGGTCCAGGCAGCGAGATGTCCATCAACTCCCGCATCCTCCAGCTTCCCCCGCAGCAGCGCCGGCCTGATGGTGTTGAAGGCGCTGGAGAAGTCAAAGAACATGACTCTCACAGCACTCCCGGCGGTCTCTAGGTGGGTGAGCGCCCGCTGCAGCAAGTAGATGACGGCGTCCTCTACTCCTACGTTTGGCTTGTAGGCAAACTGCAGCGGGTCCAGGGTGGGGCTCACCACAGAGCGGAGGTGGCTGAGGATCACCCTCTCTATGGTCTTCATGAGGTGGGAGGTCAAGGCGACTGGTCTGTAGTGGGCCGGTTTCCTGGCGTTTGTTGTTTTGGGAACCGGGACCACACTGGAGGTCTTCCACAGAATGGGGACCTTCTCCAGGCTGAGGCTCAGGTTGAACATGTAGCAGAGAACCTCACAGAGCTGGTCTGCACATGTTCTCAGCAGCCTGGGGCAGATACCGTCAGGTCCTGTGGACTTCCTCTGGTTGAGCCGCCTAAGTTCCTTCCTCACCTCGTCTGGTGTGATGGAGAGGGGGGAGTGGGGGGGGGTACTGCAGGGGGTAGTGGTGGGAGGTGGAGGGGGGGTGGTGCTGGGTTGGGTCTATGTGAAGGGGGAGGGGGATGTGGCTACTGGCTCGGGAAGGTGTGAAGAGGAGGAGGGGGGAGTCAGCAGAGGGGCACAGGGGGTGGGGGGGCGAGTCAAACCTGTTGAACTAACAGTTTAATTCGTCCGCCCAGCGCTGATCACCATCAGCTGTCCCTCTGCCACTCTGTCCAAAATCAGACATGTTCCTCAGTCCTCTCCACACATGTTGTTCTGGGCCAGCTGCTCTTCCATCTTCCTCCCATAGTCCTTTTTGGCCCGTCGGATCCTCCATTGGAGCTCCCTCTGGACCCTTTTCTGCTCCTCTCTGTCCCCTGAGTTGAAAGTCCTTTTTTTCTGGTTCAGGAGGGCTTTAAGCTCAGGGGTGACCCAGGGGTGGTTGTTGGAGAAGCACCGTACCCTCCTGGTTGGTACAGTGTTCTCCACGCAGAAGTTAATGTAGTCCGTGATGCAATGGGTCAGGCCGTTGATGTTGTCTCCATAAGAGCCGCTGAACATGTCCCACTCAGTGTTCTGGAAACAGTCCCTCAGACTCTCACAGGCTTCCTGAGTCCAAAGCTTCACAGACCGCTTCTGCGCAGGTTCTCTTCGCACCCTGGGTGTGTATTCCGGGAGCAGGTAAACCAGACAGTGGTCTGAGCGTCCGAGCGGGGGGAGGAGGGCGGAGGTGTAAGCGTCTTTGACATTTGCGTAAAAAAGATCCAGAGTCTTATTGTCTCTCGTGGGGCACGTGATGTATTGCGTGAATGTGGGAAGAGTAGTGGATAGGGAAGTGTGATTAAAGAAGTCACAGAAGTTTTTAAAGTGTGGGACCTGTGTATTACTAACCCCTTCTGTCCTATTGTGGAGACTTTAAAAAGGATGTGCATATCAAAAACATATTCAGTATTAGTACACTCTGATTTTTTTAACATCTAATTGATTACAATGTATTTATAGGTGCTTGAAATCAGTGTAAATGTACATTTTTACACAAGTTTTGGATACAGTATTGTTTGAATGTGGAAATCATTAGTTTCCATGCGCCTATGGGTGTGTTTAGTTCACACTTGCACAGTAATCAAAATTGGACTAAACCCGGAACTAAATGTGGACTAGACCAGGGCTAAACCTGGACTTGAATTGAATCAGTTATGTTGTGCATAAAAACTATTCATCCTTACATACTGTATTGTGGGCAACTCAATATAGTTTTACAGCCTATTTTATATTTAATGAGTTTGTCCTCTGAACCAGTTCCAGATGGGAGCTTTTCTAATAACATTACAAACTCCTGATATTGCCTAAGCATCATTTCCTTCTCAAACCAAGATAAGATTAAGACACAGAACAGCTGGTTTCATATTAAACCTGCTATTCTCACTACATGACGCAAATAGCTCATTCATTATCACATCGCTGAACTAATAATACTCTGTCTCCTGATGGTGCTCACAAACGCTCTTCAGATCTTTCTGAGAACAGGTGGATTCATTTGAGAGTAATTTAAAGGTGCACAATGTAACTTTTCTTTCTTTTACAGTTTTCTAGTTACAAGTCAGATCTGTGGAGAGATGACCCTGTACACCGTAACAGTGCATATTTTTGTAGTGTTTTTTACAAAAAAAATAAAAATAAATAATAATAAGTGCACAATTCAGGGAAAGAAATATCATCTCATGGACCCAAGCAGATGGAAGGGCTCCCACTGAGACACCTACCTTTAACCCTGAAATATGCCTTTTATAGCCCACCTTACATGGCTCAGTATAGGTTATATAATACACTATTATTAAGGATGATCAGGCATAAACCTTTGCCAAGAATTCAAGGCAGGGTGTGCACAGGCTTAGAGCTGCTGCTGCAGGTGATTAAAACTAAGTCTGAGCTCATGTTGAAAGTATCCCATATAATCTTCAAGGCCAAAAAGCGCATTAGGCAGAGATCTAAACTATTGCAAATGCTTTTGAAACAATGTGAACCATTGTGGGATGACCTGCAGAGCCCATATGAGGAGCAGAGAAGGAGAGTGTGGATTATTGGTAGGTATGAGTTTATATAGTTTATGTAACTGTGAATCAGTTATTAAAAGGTATACAATATAAAATGCAAAGGGTTACAGAGAAAGATGCATTAAGTCAATAACAGTAAGTCCAACAAAGGCAAGGCAAAAAGGGAGGGTGGATACTGTAATGTCCAGGAAGACAGGGCTAAAGATGTGGACTGTAATGAAAGTCATAAACAAATCCTGGACCAAATGTGCTGAACAGGCTTTGACAGAACAATGGGTTGAAATCAGATTTACAGCTTCTGTTCAACGCAGTTTTAGCTCATTTGTGTATGTTGTCAATGTATGTTGAGTTAGACCAATTGTGTCATTAGTGAAAAAGTTTTAGGGATTGAACATTCTAAAGCACTATGTAACTTTTTGGTTGGGGGTTAGCCACCTGCTTGTTTCCATGGATATGTCACTGCTCTGCTTGGAATGTTCCACAGTATAACATTAAGCAGCTCTACCTTACATTTATTCAATTACAGATGTTTTTATAGCTCAAAGATACCTAGAAAAACAGGTATTCTGACTGTGAGCGGGGTTACCTCCCAAGAGATCTGATCTGTAACTTGGTCTGGTTTGGTCTCCATGAAAATAAAAAGTTTAATGCCATACTGTGAAACATTCCAGACAAAGCAATACATTTCCATGAAGAAAAGCATTTGATGGACCTTCCACCAGAAATGTTACACACTGCACCTTTAACATATTCAAGTGCCTGTCAGGACCACTACAGTTTGGCTCTCTAATGAACATGTTGTCAAGATTACACAATTTCAAACCTGAGCAATAATGCAGGTTGTGTGAGCATGGTTGCCTCTCCACAGATCTGACCTGTAACTTGGTCTGGTTTGGTCTCCATCATAACAGAAAGCTTTGGTGCAAGGTGGTATAAGTCCATTTAAAGGGATATGCCACCCCCAGGTCAAATTTGGGCATCTCCCCACAGTCCAGAGACTAAAACAAGTGATGAAAAACATTTTCCTGCTCACCCAGCCATTGTCCGAGTCTGTTAGCACTGACCGCCGCGCGAGCTGCTGCTCCTCCGCCTTAGACTGGAGGCTAACGTCGCCAGAGAAAGATTTCGGCCAAAAGGAATTAATTTGCTCGATGCTTTTCCCAATTACTTTCTGTGTAGTGCGCATTCATATTGAGTGCAAATAAATGTGCAAATCAACACGGAGAACTTGCCTTGGTCATTTTGGGTGAGAACTATTTTTCAGTGCGGAAAAAGAAAGACGAAGCACGCACCGGGGGAACTCCCTTTCTGGTGCGTAAACAGGGATTCCCCTGTCCGCGTGGTGCGTGCTTCGTCTTTCTTTTTCCGCACTGAAAAATAGTTCTCACCCAAAATGACCAAGGCAAGTTCTCCGTGTTGATTTGCACATTTATTTGCACTCGATATGAATGCGCACTACACAGAAAGTAATTGGAAAAAGCATCGAGCAAATTAATTCCTTTTGGCCGAAATCTTTCTCTGGCAACGTTAGCCTCCAGTCAAAGGCGGAGGAGCAGCAGCTCGCGCGGCGGTCAGTGCTAACAGACTCGGACAATGGCTGGGTGAGCAGGAAAACGCTTTTCATCACTTGTTTTAGTCTCTGGACTGTGGGGAGATGCCCAAATTTGACCTGGGGGTGGCATATCCCTTTAACAACTCAAAGTATTGAATGTGCTTATTTTATCACAATCTCAGTTCCTCAAAATGACAGTGTCATCTATCTGTCAACATATTTTATAAAATTGAAGGAAGTTATAAATGCTATCACAAGAATAGTTTTCATATTTTTAGTCTCAGATAAAAATGCTGGTATATGAATATCTAAACTAATGAGTTGTGGTAATGTACAGTATCTAGGCCAAAAAGGACTGATGGAGGGAGTTACAAAAACAACTTTCTATCTGGTTTCGAAACGGTCTGTTCTGGCTCTTTGCCCCACCTTGTCTTTAGGTTTCTTGAGATGTTGTTCAGTAGAGGTGCACAAGAAACAGGGCATGCAGATCTGGCAGCCCACCAAACCAAAATATATACAAACCATGACTAGCTTATTTTTCTAGCTTTAGTGACTCAACTCCAATTGTAAATAACCCTAAGCCTATGTCAATACAAGCTCCAGCCAGCATCCTTAACCTTAATGTCAGAGATGGAAAAATAGTGCTCCTGACCTACTTGAGCAGAGTCGGACGGAGGCTTCCTGCAAGATATGAATTGCGTTTGTTGATTGGATGATTTTGAGGGTGTGTCTCCAGCCCACTGGTTCACATCTTGTCACTGAGGAAGGAAGCAGTTCTATCGAGGCCCATAAATCATACACCCAGAGCACAGGGGCATGATGTCACAAAGCAAACATGAAGGGGGCTTGGGTTGGGATTTTATGCAACGCTGTTTTGCTGCGTCAATGTCCAGCCATGTGCAAGTGAAAAGTTATTTGTTTCTGATAGCTGAACCACAGTTTAATTGCAACCATAAAGAAGAAGTGATTTTATTGATCTCACACAGGAGAAATTCTTCTCTGCATTTAACCCATCCTGTTATTAGGAGCAGTGGGCAGCACATTACGGGCCATGCGCCATGATCTTCTTGCTTCGGCTTGGTCAGGACCTCAGCTGGAGGATTTTACCTATGGTGCATGTTGGGTTGATGGGGGAAACCGGAGTGCCTGGAGGAAACCCACCCAGACACGGGGAGAACATGCAAACTCCACACAGAAAGGCTCGGGTGACCCGGAGATCAAACCCAGACCATACATGCAAACTCCACACAGAACACACACGGAAAGGACCGGGGGACCCAGGGATCGAACCCGGAACCTTCTTGCTGGGAAGCATGAGCGCTAGCCACTCAGCCTTATTAAAATCTTAAAAGGTACACCATGTAACTTTCCTGGTAGTGAATCTGCCACCTGTTTGTGACAAACATGCATTGTAACTGTAGTCTCGCCTTACTCCAGATCTCATGTAATGTGGCCTTTTTGTCATCACCTGGTTTAAGGCTTTGTTGCTTTGGATTTACAAACACATATGCAGTCTCTTCACTCATCACTAGAAAGTTTCCTTCTATTTTTTACTTCCACTATTTTTGTACCACCACCCATATCAGTCGTGTTATTTGTTTCATCAACTTTGTTTCCAGCTACAGCAGGCATCTATTGACATAAAACACAGGACGCTGAACTCAATTGGGCCAGAGCAGCAGAGGCCATTATGTACATGTAGTCAGTGCCAATTAGTACCTGTGCATCTAAAACAAATTTTTTCATTGTCTTCATCATAGATTGCTTAATGCTTGCACACAATGCAGTCATGGTTGTTTATAATGTTGTTTAAATTAATGTAGTTAAGTTACTTCTACAGTAACAGCAACAGACATACCGGTAATTAACTAAATATTCTGTTGATTTGTAGAATTTTATTTTTCAGTATAATGGCAATTTTTGCTTTCAATTCACTTTATTTTTAGAAAGCCCAAAATCACAACAGCAGTTACCTCTCAGGGCTTAACATGATAAATGATTTAACAAACAGTGAAACACACATTGGTCAATAACAGACAAGCGGATTAGCCAACATTCACAGAAAACAAGGCATCTGGTGCATCCAGCCAGATGAGGTAAGTCTTTTAACAGTATGTTGTTGTTAATGATAATAAATCAAGCATAATCAGTTTCACCCATATTTTACTCAGCGTGTTTTTAGACCACTGAAAGAAAATGTGTCTATTGTAGTACTGGAAAACAAGTAATAATGTATAATAGTCACTTTTGTTTGAGGTTGATTGCAACACTACATTACATAATAAGTTGTTTTGTTTTTTACTTTCATTAAAATAGAGATGTATTTTATAGTTTTATTAGATTATGTAATGGTACAGATTACAGATAACAATGGATATTTGGGCATGTCAGGACCATTGCAGCCCTTATCACTGTTTTGTCAGCACAGACTCATACCTTCTCAATTAAGCTGTACAAAACAATCCACCCATAGCATTACAGTGGTACCTCACCTTACGAAAGACCCAACAAACGAAAATTCCAAGTTACAAAACGCCTTCACGTTAAATTTTGGTCTCTAGATACGAAAGAAAATTCAAGTTACGAAACGCGAAATCTCAAAAATTCAAATAATGCGTGCTCAGCCACACACATTATACGCTTTTTTCAGACTGGATTTAAACTTTTCTCACATTTGTCTCTCGTTTAAACACTCAAACGTTCATAGATTTTCAACAAAATGTATTAATAGTGAAGTGTGGGAGGAAGGGGGAGGGGGGAGAAGACTGCGCGCGGACACGTGTGTGATAGCGCAGCATGACCCAGCGTGGGGCTGCGAGCACGAGACCCGTGCTTAAACCGTGCCTCCTCTAGACCAAGTCTAAACCAGGTCTAAACCAGGATTAAACCAGGATTAAACCACCGCGGCTCTTGCCTGCGTTCGTTCATGCGCTCGGACTGCGTGCCGTCCCGAGGGGAGGCACATCCCCTCCCCTCCTCGCTGCTCGCCTCAGCCGTGACTCGTGAGGTACACCGGCAGAGCTAGCACGAAACCAGGAAATAGTCCCACACGCGGTGGTTTAATCCTGGTTTAGACCTGGTTTAGATCTGGTCTAGAGGAGGCACGGTTTGAGCATGGGTCTCATGCTCGCAGCCCCGCGCCGGGTCATGCTGCGCTATCACACACGTGTCCGCCCTCCCCCTTCCCCCCATGCACGCAGTCGCTGCTCGCCTCAGCCGTGACTCGTGAGGTACACCGGTGCTGCTGCTAATAGCAGAGCTAGCACGAAACCAGGAAATAGACCCGCACGCGGTGCTTTAATACTGGTGTCCAGTCCTGGTTTAGTCCAGGTTTAGTCCTGGTCCAGTCCAGGTATAGACCTTGTTTAGACTTGGTTTAGTCCACGTTTAGTCCTGGGTCTACAGTCTCTTAGCCAATCAGGACGCAGAATACAGTGTTACACTATAATAAAAAAACTTGGAACGGGGCCTTGGAACGAATCAGGCTTTTTCCATTGAAATAGCTACTCAACTTACGAAAAATTCACGTTACGAAACCACTTCTGGAACGAATTAATCTCGTAAGGTGAGGTACCACTGTATTACATACAGTGCTTTTTCCATTGGAGAGCTGTGCTGTGTCTTACAATGTACTTCTCATGAGATATAGGTCAGGAGTGCTTGGTTACAAATATGCAAACATTACAAGGGTTAAAGATGTCATCAAACTGCCAACCGCTGTGAAATACCACAGGTCCATATGTTTAGGCAGGTGTGCGAAAAAGTGACCACTGAGTAACAAAGCACCACTATGTAACTTTGGCTGTCTTTATCTATAAATACATGATTGTACTTGTAGTTGGTTATTTTGCTGACAAGAAGAATGCTTTAGTATTAGTTTACTTAAATAATGACATTATTATAAGGGCTTATTACAGTGTGTATTTCAATACCACAGTGACAATATATACATTCCTTTTTTGGCAATAGAATATTTCAACATAGTTTATTAAATATTACCATGTAGTTGAATACTAGTTCTGATATAGATCAAAACCATTTTCAAACTATTCAAGAAAGGTACTATATCTTTAAAGGGCCCATATTACACTGTTTTCTGTTCTATGCTGTTTCCTCATCAATAACATACCTGGAGTTGTGTTTCATTTCATTCACAGATGTTTGACACACAACCACGTGTTCAAACAGAAAACACTCTGTTCCACCTTGTGATATTATGTGGTAATACCGGAAGTGCTCCACTGTGTTTGTACACTCCATTCACCCTCACTGGAATCATTTGGACACAGTCCTAAAATTGCCAATCTCTACTGAAATATCAGTAAATGTAAAAGGAGCTGTCAACTTGAAAACTTCCACTTCATGACATCACAAGGTGGAACATGTTACTTTCAGCTTTTAGATGTAGACAGACTAAAGATAAAGGGTTAATCAAACACATGTGAATGAAACAAAATACAACTCCGGGTATGTTTTTGAGGAGGTAACAACTTTCTAAAATGGCTTAAAGCTCACAAGATTCCATTTTGCGTAATATAGGACCTATAATATAGGATAATTATGACGGCCCAATAACCCAAATGAGACTCTACAGTATTTAGACATGTTGAAGCAAAAGTAACTGATTTGTTATGTAAATAAAGTTGTAATTGGCTTATATGCACAGCACATTAGGCAAAACTATCACAAACGCCCAAGGGGGTAAGACTCCTGATATGTTTACAGCTTTGAGGAGTCCGCTGTTGGAAGCAACACCTCATTGATTGCGTAACGTGTATTGCATCAATGTGGCAATAAGAAGGAAGGGCAAGGAGTAAGAAAAACAAGTCATATTTTTAGCTTTCCACTGTAAAATACCTTCAGGCCAAAACACACTCTTTTGCATTATTACAACTCTTCTTCTGTAATTGTACTTCCATTAGCTTAAGGCAGGAATGAGATGCAAATAATAATAGCAGGGGTGAAGGCAATTAATGGACTTAAAGGGTGTTGCGGTGCTGGCAAAAGTTCCCAAATCTATTCAGAGATTAAGCAAAAATTACTTTGTACACAGAGAAGTACTAGTACCATCATGAGTGAAAAGTTAGATTAAATATTAAACTGTCCAGCTACTCCCAAAACTCCAGCTAACTCACTCCATGTATTATCCTTTCTGGTATTATAACATCAACATAGAAATCCTTATAATTCTAATTAAATATTTGCTTGCCTAGAACACCATTGATAAATTGATAAACAACTAAAGTACTGCAGCACTAATGATCGCCAAACACTTATGAATGAAAGACCTATTGCATAAACAATATCATTAGTTTAGTTTAGTTATTTTAGAGTCGTATTGTCTATTTTTATTTATTTGTGAAATGTAAATTTTTCACTGTGGCTCAGTTGATCTGAAGAATGTTTAAAGTTTACAAAATGGCTGTTGCGTTATACATTTGCTTTCCTTTTGTTAATTGTGATGTTATAAATAGGTAAATTACAAAATAAGACTGGATATTTTACACTGACTATATCACATCATCAGTGTTTTTGTGTTAAAAGTGTTGTTGCAAGGAGAGGGAGGAGGACATAGCGACTAACACCATGTGAATATTGTTTACGCACTTCACACTTAGACAGAGATTAGCCCCCTCCTAATTGTTGGCAAGCTTCAGAAGCCTATTACAGCCCCACCTCCTCCTTATCCTTCTCTGGATCACTCCACAGAGCTGCAGAAAATAAAAAGAACAAAACAACAACTGGCCGTTAGCAGAAGGAGTGATTCACGTTCTGATTGGACGAGGCATTGAGTGTGCGAGCACTGCTATTGGTCAGAAGGAACACACCTCTAGAATCTGTTTATGTGCCGTCAGAGTCGAGGATGGGGCAGACTGAGGAAGGGGATGTTGGGACAGGAAAGGGGTGAGAAAAAGGGGGGCACGAAGGAGGAGAAACAGAAAAGGAGTCATTGTGAGCTTACATGTAAACAACTAGACTGTTCAAGAACTTCTAGGAATTTAGCTTGTTTGTTTGCTATTTCAGTATATTTAATATTTGGACAGTCGTAATATTTTTGTATTCCAAAGTCAGCACAGCACCCACAAAAGTGACCAACTACTTAATTTAGAGAAAATAAACATCTTTATCTCAGTGCCAATCAAAGTGACACATCACTGTGGGCAAACCTGTTAGTACAGGCTTCAGTCTTCAGTTGGCAACAATAACATCTTTGTAAGTGGTGTTATTTTTCAACAGGCACACAAATTATCCCACAAGCTGCCATTATATTTGACAGAACATGGACACCATAAAGTATTATAGCTCTCATTCAGATTCTCCCATTAGATTCTGTGCAGAATGTATTGAGTACTGTATAGAAGTCGTAATACTTCTGAGTACCTTAAACTGTACTTTACCATTAGTTTGAATGCTGCAGCAAGACTGAAATATTAACACTATGTGCCAAATCAACATAATAAGGCTCATCCAATGCCTTCCCAGTGGTCTTTCATGCTTTACCAATAGATGCAGTAAAGGGCTTTATAGCTTTTTTTAGTGATACCACAGGTTCCTGCACATTCTGCCTCTTGAGACAGATAATGTTGACTAATGTTGATTGATTATTTTAAATTGCAAATACATTGTTTTAACTTTTTTTTTTTTTCAGTATGGACAATGGACATACAGCTCTGGAAAAAATAAGAGACCACTGCATTTTTTTCTGAAATCAGCATCTCTACATGTATTACAGCCATTCCATTCCAGCGTCTGTTGAATTCCAACACAAACACAAAGCTGAGCTACTTCAGTTCTTACACCAGGAGTGGAATAAAGTTACCCAAGAACAATGTGAAAGACTTGTGGAGAGCATGCCAAGACGCATGAAAGCTGTGATTAAATATAAGTGTTATTGCACCAAATATTGATTTCTGAACTCTTCTTAAGTGTAAACATTAGTATTATGTTGTTTTAAAAATGAATTTGATCTTGTTTCTTTGCATTGTTTGAGGTCTGAAAACATGTGTCTTTTTTGTTATTTTTAATTTGGAATCTGGGGGAAATGTTGTCACTAGTTTATACTCCTTTTGCCCAAACGCATACCTGTAAGTAGTAAAATCAGAAAAACTGATAATTTTGCAGTGGTCTCTTATTTTTTTTCCAGAGCTGTATATTCGATTATTCTCACGGTTTACCTCATTGACTGCTTCTGTCCTTTACCTGCTATTCCCAGGATTCTTGGGTTCAAAGGTCAACATCAGATGGCATTCTTTGTATACAGCGCGTGCACCGAGGAATACTGTAAGCCCTGTTTATGAGCCAGGGCAAGGGCAAGTATTCACACTAGTTTAATGAAATCTTTACATAGTCATTCACTCCTTGTTTACCACCTCCATATGAATGACTGCAGGCTATTACTGACCCAAGAGCATCCTGAGTCAACAGCTTGAGTTACTAGTGAAGGTTACTCAAGTACATACTGTCCTCTGTAACTGCTTCCTAAAACCAAAACACTTCCCCTTTTACTCCCTCATATGGCAAATAACCACTATTTTTCTTGTCTTGTCTCTGGAGAAAACAAAGCTTTTTCAATTAAGTAAATGATTAATTTGATCATTATCCACATTTGGAGGGCCCTGTAAAGCCATCTTGTCATCTGTGAATGATACACTTGAAGACGGTACAACCATAAGAATGCAATATTAGCATGAACATAAATTAATACATTTCACTTTCTTTTCTTTTTTCCAAAGTCCTTCTGCCTTAGTACCAAAAAAAAAAAAATCTCATCATATTGAACAATCTTTTCAATTAAATTTGATTTTGTCTTATTAAAAACGTATTAATATCTTGAACATAAACAATACAGACTTTCAACATAAAAAATAGATCTGCTCCAAACTTACTCGACCAGCCTGTCCCTTCTTCATTCACTAATCCTAAAGGGTCTGGAATCCTCTGGTCAAACTTGAGACAGCCCACCCACAGCTGTTAATTTGTAGCACGTTTCTGTTAAATGCAGAAGACATCTCTTGAAAATTCTTGTTACATTCAGAATAAAATATGTAAATTATTTTATGTGAGATAAGTAATAGTTTGGTGCTTTGATTGTTGATTCTGAGAAAATTCATGCTGTTTCTCAGTCATTTATGTTGTGTTTTCTCCTTTTTTATGTGTAAGCAGCCACTGGTCTTTGTAAAGTTTTGTCAAAGTGTGTGGTTCTGGCTGGCCAGGTAAGCACCAAACTAAATGCTTTACTGACAGAAAGAAGGAAAGCTATGCCTTTATTAGTCCCACAGTGGGGAAATTCCAGTTCTGCATTTAACCCATCCTGTTATCAGGAGCAGTGAGCAGCACATTACTGCGCCCGGGGACCATCTCCATGATCTTCTTGCTTCGGCTTGGTCAGGACCAAAGCTGGAGGTACCTATGGTGCATGTTTTGGGTTGGTGCGGGAAACCGGAGTGCCCGGAGGAAACCCACCCAGACACGGGGAGAACATGCAAACTCCACACAGAAAGGCTCGGGTGACCCGGGGATCGAACCCAGACCATGCATGCAAACTCCACACAGAACACACACAGAAAGGTCTGGGCGACCCGGGGATCGAACCCGGAACCTTCTTGCTGTGAAGCATGAGTGCTACCCACTCAGCCACCGTGCCGCCAAAGGATTGGCTGTGGACCTCCCAATTAAAAAAACAACCTTATTATTGATGATTAAAAAAGACTGAATCTCAGTTTTGATTAAAGTTTGATTTATTGCTCAGCCCTACTTCAAACCAAACCAAAATACATACTAGCTGCCAGTATTCCCATAGCCTAATCCCTCCAAAAATATGCATAAGTAGATAAATAACCCCCACCCGTGTATGTGCCTGTGTATTTAAATCCTCCATCAGTCATTGCAGCAGTGACAGGCGACTGCTCAAGGCTGTTTGTGCTCACTGTTGCAAGTCAAGGCATGTCCTGTCAAGATATCATATAGCTTTGTGTCTTATTCTTCTCTCAACACATATACATACAAAGTTAGTCTGAACAAATATTATTCCTTTTTTCACTGGGCTTATCACATTGTCCCATACATCTAGTTATAGAGCAACCATACTGTACCCTATATTCATAAATCATTATTGAACTAACAGTTAGAGACTTGTTTTTATATGAGGACAAACGTTTCATGTACATTCCTTCAGTCTGCACTAGCTGTTCCTGCTACTCCTGGTTCGTTTGTTCAGATCATGGCTCTTAACACACACAAGGTACATGTACAGTAAGAAGTCAACACGCGTGCACACTTGGGATCATAAGTCAAATTGTTCTTTAACTTTGGTATTATTTTGCTGGTTTAGGTTAGTTACCTGCATGCATCCTTTCCACAGTTCATGTGTCAATGCACAGGATGCTGATTCTAGGTGTTCACAAGGCCATGCACATATTTGTTGTTTCACTCATAGCAGGGATGAAAAATGTCCTCTTTTTGGCAGATTTCCGCTTTTTTGTCAGCCGCCAGGGGGTCATTTTTATATCAGTGCAAATCTGTTGCGAAAAATTTTGGGTGTATATATATATATATGTATATGTATAGTTGTGTTTAGGGTTGCCAACCGTCCCTTAAAATGGAATCGTCCCGTAATCAGAAATAAAAGTACGCATCCCGTATTGAGCTGAATAGGTACGCACTTTGTCCCGTATTACCGTGTGAATTAAAAATACTGTCTAAAACAGGGGTGCCCAATATGTCGATCGCGATCTACCAGTTGATCGCCAAAGTAGTGTGGGTAGATCGCAGTGTCGTAGTACTCGACAACGGTCTTGGTCTCGAGATGAGTGCAATATTTCATTACGGACGCTGGCGTTAGCAATAAATTACGCTTCTCACTGCAGCCTGTGCGCTCGACTGGAGACACTGCAGCACCACGAGCGCCCCCAGCGCACACAGCCTGTCCGCTACAGCGTATACCTTTGCGTACCAGCATGTATCAGAGAGCAGGTTAAACTTTGTAAAACATCCTACCTGTCCGGCTGCCTCACGTCAGCGCCGCTCCTCGCCTTTTCACGCTCTCGCTCTCGCTCCTCTCCGTTCATAGCACACACAGGCTCCCTCCTCAATGTGTTCTGATTACAAGTGCAAGACTAAATGCAAAGCAAAAACTAATCGAAATTTATCTTACAGTGTTGATACAGAGCAGGACTACAGCACAGAGCAGGTCTACAGCACAGAGCAGGTCTACAGCACAGAGCAGGTCTACAGCACAGAGCAGGTCTACAGCACAGAGCAGGTCTACAGCCCAGAGCAGGTGTACAGCACAGAGCAGGTCTACCGCACAGAGCAGGCCTACCGTGACATGTGGTTGAATTTTACCTAATAAAAGAGCACAAATGCATGTGTTTGTCACGACATGCATTTGGTAAATGTGCAGAGGCTGGTAAATACCACTGCAAAACCAGTAAGAGAATGTGACTCCAGAGGTGTATTCCACGAAAGCTACTAAGCGCAAAGCCCAGCTTTATTCGTCAGTTGGCGCTAGTTTAAGTGTTAACTTAACTTCGGCATTTTTGTACGGTTTGACGACTCCGCAGCCAAGCTAATTGATTAGCTAACTTACAAGTTAGGCGAATCTCGCCTTGCCTGTGAACGAGGGGCGTGACCACGCTGTGTTTTTCATACACGCGGACGTTTCAGCCTATCTCAGATGGCATTATCAGGCCATAAGCACGCAGGCACATATCTGAGCCACATCTGATTAACCTCTGGGTATCGAAACCTGGAACCGAAAGACGAGGCATATTTCAGTACCCAGAAGAACCTAAGCATTTTGGTCGGTGCCGATGGAGGAACCGAATTTCGATGCCCAGCCCTATACCTACTTGTCAAAGCCTGATCTCGTCAGATCTCAGAAGCTAAGCAAGGCAGGGCCTGGTTGTTTTGCCCCCCCCCCAAAAAAAAACAAAAACAAAAAAAAATGGATAATTGACATCTTAGTATTTATTGGCTGGAATGACCACAGATTGCATCTCAGAGCATCTAGAGTTAAAAAATCTTCCAGGGGGGCATGCCCCCGGACTTCCCTAGCTTTTTGGTGACTTTCAGCTTTTTTCATTACTGGTCACTTTCATCTCTGCTCATAGAGATGTTGACGACAGTGTAACAAATACAGAAATCTATGAGTGATGGTGAAGAGAGAGACACTGGAAGTACCAGAGTGGGTAGTTCAGGTCTCCGGGGGAAGTTTCTTCAAGGCTGCTGCAGCTGGGTGTGAAACTTACTGCACTGTTCTCTTCTCAAACTGTTGAAGAAAACGTTTTGTGATGGGGAAAAAAATACTATTTTTAAAAAAGTGATTTTATGAAGAGTAGTGTATAAAGAGTAAAATCAGACGGCATTGGAGAGCGTAGAGCTCTGTCAGGTTCAATCACATTATGTTATTTTTCATTTCTGTGGAGGTGACAAGTGCATGCAGATGCCAGACTTCCCTCTCCCTAGACATGTCCTCCTGGTGAGAGATGCCTAAAACAAAGAACCACCAGAGGGAAGAGTAGCAGCTCTACTCCAACCAACTCTTTCAGTGACAAAATGTCTCATTCCAAACTGTAAACATATTTCATATTCATATAATGTGTTATTTACCAATGTAAATTATGGACATGTTCTATTTTGCAACCAATTTTGAAATCCTACTTACAAAAGTATTGCACAATACTGTATGTCTTGTTTGTAGTTTCTGTGTACAATATGAACCAAAGAAATTAATAATTAAACACTGCCAGGGCTGAATCAATAGGTGGCATGCCAGGTTTGTAATTTGGAACGTAGCTTCTTTTTAGCCTCGGGATTGTTGGTAGTTATGGAAATTCACAGTGTTTGAAATTACAGTTATCAATTTTGTGTTACCTTCTCTGACAAGACTGGCAGGCCGTTGCTTGCTTATTATCATTACTGTACATGAATGAAGGCATCGGGCTCTGGCAACTGTCTCAATGCCAAGAATGTAAACAAACAACAGCATTAGGATCCTTGAAAAGATACCAGAACTTTTTTTCAAAAATTAAAAAAAAAAAAAGAAGAAGATACCTGAACTTTATTGAAAATAGTCCATAGTTATAGTCATAAGTTCCACACTCCAGAGTCAAAATTATTATCAAACCAAATTATGGTACAGATGAATTCAATGAAATTATCAAGAAAGGTTTTGATTTAAGACTGAATCTTTAACTTGATTACCATTACAAAAATATACTGTATGATTTATATTTCTTGTATATTTCATCTAATAATTTGCTATTAATCCTCTAGATTCATAATCTTAAAGTTTATATTATTGCTCCACAATCTACATCACGGTTTCACTCTTGCTATAACTCCCACACACTCGCTGACAGTGACTAAGGCCGGCTTGTTGTTGTAGGCAGCTGGCGGAGAGCTTTCCTGTCCAAACAGCCCAAACGCTGAGGTGGCAGAGCTGTGCGGGACATGTTCAACACAGAATGGGGGAGAATGGGGTGACCGCAGCTAATCCACTGTCCCATTGGGGGCGGTGGGGCAGGATAACAGGGGCCACTGGAGACAAGCCAGGGTGAACAAGTTCTTCCTTTTCTCACTGTGAATAGGAGATACAGCTGAGAGTATGGGTCTAAAGCCACGTGTGAAGGCATGTGTAGAAACTGTATATAGACAGTGCACAATTGTGCTCAAGTAGAGTCACTTTACAGGTCGAATTCAGTAAAACCTGACCTGGTTCTGCCACCCACTGAGTTTGTCACTAGACACTGTGCACTGTACAACCACTCACCTCTGCCCCTTTTCCTCATGCTTCATCCAGTCCGACAAGCCCAAATACATTACTTTGTCCTGCCGCCTTCGCCAGTGTGTAATGTCATAATAAGTATAGTTATGAGAAAAATCGTTTTCTGATTGTGAGTCAGAGATAAAACACATTTTGGATTAATCTGAAATTTCATGAATCATTCCTTTGAAAGATTAGATTAAAAAAATAAAAAAAATAAAACATTTATATCATCAGCAGCTTTGGCCTGTATTCTCACCTCACATTAAGAAGGATGCCAAGTGAGCTTTTCTGTACAGAGCTTGCATGTTTCTCATGTCTGGGTGGGTTTCCTCATCAACCCAAACCAGACACAATGGATAAAATCCAGCTCAGGCAGTCCTGGCCAGGCCAAGCTCAAGACCTGGATCCCAGGCATGACATTGCAGTGCCCGCTGCTCCTGACAGATGGCCGCAGTGAGGGATTTACTTTAATGTATAAAAGATCCTTGGCCTTGACTCCAGTGTAATATAATATATACTATTTTATATAATTGTAACTGCGTGCAGATATTTATGAAAATCTTGGCACAAGAGCAGCCATTATCAAAGTGATTTGTGACTGCAGTAATTGCTAGAGTTTGGGCATTTTGTGGTCCCTGAGCCTCTCTCCAAAGTTCATAACATGAGCCAAAAAAAAACAAAAAAAACTTGGCATTCTTCTTTTCAAGGAATTTTAAATCTCCTCATCCTCTCTCATTCAATATACTGCTTCCTCTGAGTCTGATTTTGTTACAGTTTAAAATTAAACTGTCAACTGTTGTCTTCAGTACAATATTACTGCCGGTCATCAATACCAGTGTGCAATAACATTAATTTGAACTGTACTTACTTGCTATTATGAAATTTATCATCACTTCCACAAGTGTGAATATGTTTAGTATATTTTGATAGCATGCACCTTTTTGCTGTCTTAAAACATTCTCCACTTTTAGATTGCATAATAGAATTGTGTAGAATTGTACCTTATCTAACTCCTAATCTGGTTTACTGATAAGCTTTGTTTTGTTCAAATGGCTCCAGGATGTTAATGGTAAATACATAGAGGATGTCTTGATGGCTCAGCTCAGCTACGTAACATTTTATAGACTTCAGTGTAGATGACCTGAAGTTCAGTCTGTCTAGGGTCATGTGACACCCTCCCCACCTCAGCCACATCACACACACACAAACAGGCATACACATACACATACACATGCACACACACAAACACACACCACTGCTGGGTTTGTAAAGACTTTCCATTGACTTACATTTTTTAATCATAGTCAGTACCTAAACCTTAATTCTAACCTATTTTAACCTATATCTTAACTTAATTTATGTTGCTGATCTAATAAGAAGGTTTTGGGGGCCTGTTTTTTGTTCCCATAGAGAGGCAGGTCCTCATGATGTGTGTTTATATACAAATTTTAGTCCCCACAACGTAATAAATGCCCCTCCACACCCACTCAACGACACACAATGGGGCAGTGTGTTATGTAATGTCATGATAGGAGCGACAACTGTGGTGGTGGGGGGTGCAGCTGTACTCTGACACCTCTGTGTGACATTCTGCACTGGCCTACACTCCTACGGACTTAATTGAGTGGTTTAAAATCTTAAACAGGGATGGACAATAATAAGAAGTGATTGTGGTTGTCGCAGCGTGGTATGTCTTTATTTTGGGATGTCAACAGCAAATCATCTGACATGGTAAACACATTGGAGCAGAATTCAGACTTTGGAGGCAGAAATTTAACAATTTTTGTATTGAATGACAATTATTAAAAGTCTTTATTGGTTTTGTTTAGGAAATTAACATTGGAAGTGTTTTTACTTATTTTTAATTAGACAAAATAAAAAAGAAATAGAAAAGAATTGTGATTTTTTTTTTCCATCATATTGCCCAGTCTTAAGTAGTAAACTCAGGCGCATCTCACCCTGCTTATAAGTCTGTAAAGTAAATTCTGACTTGTTTCAGATATTGTACAGTCTGACCCACCACAACTGAGTCAACATAACTATCAGGAAACAACAAAAGAAAAGGTTTAATATCACCAGAGGAGGTGGCTTTATTACAGTATTTTTTTTCATCACTGTCACTGGTTTATCCCCAACAGTCTCTGTAATGAAAAGCAGAGGACAGCTTGAGCTGAAGAACAGGCCAATGGGGAGTTGTGGAGATGACAGCAGCTCCTATAAAGAACTGGAGGTAAAACCTTGGAAGACAGACAATAGACAGACAATGAAAACATGGAGAAATAAAAACACTGTGGGTGGTGTTTGGTGCCAAATCTGTGCAGCTGTTACAGACAAAGACATACATAGGTCCAACGCACTTCCAATTATAGATTTTGTATAGACTTTTCCAGACCACTTTTGTTCAAATCTTCATGCAGGTGTGTGGAAAACTCATTGTTTCGCAAATGTACAACCACTAGTTGCATTACTTACATTACATTGTTCACTGGTGTAAAAGTATTGAAAATCAGATACTAATCCATACTGAAACTAGTATCAAGTAACTAGATACTCATTTGAGCAGGTATTGAGGAAGTCACATTCGCAGGACAGAAACAAACCTTTCCTGAACAGCTTTAGAATGATCTTGAGCTTACCTGGCCAGCCAAATGATATCTCTCTGTATTTCCTATACAGCGCGATACCATTTGGACACCCTCGCTCCACCCTCGCTCCTCCGGTTAAAAACAGACTCCGCGATTCTGATTCGTTCAAAGATGGTGACGTCAGTGCACCCGCCTTTGCCCGCAAAGTCACTCTTAGGCAGCGGAAGTTCCTCCTCAGTTTTGAATCAAGATGGCGCAATCTCTGATTGGTTCACTTAGCTGTCTGTCTACGCGCAACTGCAGCGCATTTTGGACCAAGCGTTACCAGACTCACTCGCTGGTACAGCGATGAGTCATGGATTCTTCCAGGCAAATCTTGAGCTGTATCAGAACAAGTAAATGCTCAGGGACTACTGTGGAACCTGGACACAGAAAGGAAAGTTCTATGATTTAATGTTGAACATTACATTCTATGGACTAAAGAAAGAATGTTTTTAATTATCATTGTGGTATTAGAATCGGTATTGACCCTATTCTTTATTATCGAAATTGACATTTTAGTATCGCAATAACAGATATCTCATGCTAACTGTTTTTAATGAAGGTACATTCATTTTAAATATCTAGTATTTAAACAATGAAAGACAAGCCAGTTAGAAATGGAGCGTAATTTGTCTCTTTAACATCCGTCCAATATTTTCCTTGGCGTTTATTGCATAGTCAGAGTATGCATATGACCTGCAATCCAGTAGTTATACTCATGTGAATTTTGGATAATAACCACCCCCAGACAGTATTTCTAGGTTGCACTTTACAATCCCTGTGTTTTTCTCTATGTGCATGTAAACATATTTGTTGATGTATTGAAAACAGTTTTAATTTATCTATCACAGTTCGATTTAAACTATGGTACAAAGGTGTAAAGTACAGCACAAACAGTTTCCATGAACCAGGGTACCAGCTCAGTGGAATCCACAGGTAGCAGTGGCTTTCTGTGTGTCTGTGTACATCCAATAGACCCTGTCCAAAGAGCACTGCAGGCTGATTTTCTGACCCCACAGTCACACCACAGAGGAACAGGGAGCAGCCTCTGACATGTCCATTTACATCATTGTGAGAAAGATCACCAACCAGGACCTCAGGCAACCCCCCTTGCTCACGAACCGCCCCTGTACTTTACCTGCTGGTTTGGGTTCACTAATGCCTGTGGGACCCAATTAAAGTTCAAAGTTCAAGTTCAAAGTCAGCTTTATTGTCAATTCTGCCATATGTGTTCAACATACAGTGAATCGAAATTTCGTTTCTCTCTGGCCAGGTAGTGCAAAAAGACAGTGTACAGAATACAACATGAAGACAAAACACAACAAAAACTATCTAAGACAGAGATCTAAGTTAAAACTAAAGTCTACGGTCTAAAATCTTAAAACAGTGCAACATAATAAATAACAAATAACCTATACTATATACAGATTTCCAAAGTGTGCAGTGTGCATCAAAATGTGCGATGGAAGATACAGCAGTGAATTGGTCATGTGCAGTAGAATGTGCATTGGAGTTAAGATAAATAAAAATAAGTGTGCAACAGTAGTAATTCTAGTGCAACAGGAGTAAACAACAGTGCTAAAAATTCCAGTAGTAAATGTGCAATAACAGTAGTAAACAACAGTGCAACGGGGGTAAAATTCAATAACAGGAGTAAACAACAGTACTAAAAATTCCAGTAGTAAATGTAAGTGTGCAATAACAGTAGTAAACAACAGTGCAACAGGAGTAAAATCCAGTAGTAAATGTAAATGTGCAGCAGTGCAACAGTCATCCTTAGCAGCAGTTTTTTAAAGTGTCTAGAGTGATATGTCTTTTATGGAATACAGGTTATGCCAATATGGGGGGTGGGGGGTGGGAGATGGGTAAGGTGGGAGTTCGGGTGTGAGTTCAAGTCTTAGTTAGTTTAATGTTAAAAGTAATTTTCCAGAATAAATTCTCTCATTATATTAACATTTTCATCACTGATTTTACCCAATTTGCCCAATTTTATGAACATTTTAGGGTGCATTTACACTTATTGTTTGGTCCTAAATTGGGCCTGTTTTAATCCTGATGTAGACTTGGGTTGGTCTTGTTCTTGTACAGGTTTAGTTTTAGGTTTAGTCCTGGTGTATTTAAATTTTCATATGAGGAATGGACAAGTATGAACGCACCCTAATTTACTATATTTAGATGGTCTTTTTATGCAATTAAATGTTTACATACAGGTGAGTTATTTAGATCACAATTAAAACATAACAGCTTTTTGAGTGAAGCAACTGCACACAGAACAGTAAAGTATGACTGAAAGAAGTGCTTATTTTCGCCCTGTTGTTAATGAGTATTGTGTGATGTTTTCATTGAGCTCCTATAATGGCTCATAAGTGCCATAACCCATGACCGAACATTGTTGTGTGTTAACTAAAGTAAAACCTGATCTTAGACCCTCAAGCCTCACATAGCATAACACAGTTATCTAATCACTTTCAGACACTGTGACTCATCTCTCTCTGACGTTTGCTGTGTTATCACTTTCAGCACTATTACCTGTTTTCACATGACATCACTAGACCTATATGGGTTAATGAAGATGGGTAGCAGATTTTGTTGTGATAAAATTCAATCATGGACTTAATCCATTTGTATGAGCATTTGTGGATTTCTCTGATGGATATTCCCGTGTAAAAATATACATATACGTAATAGAGAAATTGTATTAAAAATGCACATAAATAATCTGAAAACAGCCATTAAGGCCATGGCCTATTTAAATCTGTCCTACCTGTTTTTACAGAGTGTAAAAGCATATTTTTGGGATTAAGATAAGGTATACTGTCCTATATTCATAGGAAATCTACACCTGGTTAACAGATCAGAGGCCATAGGTAACTTGTAAAGTGTCACTCAAATTGGATGTTTTGTATTATTTTATTATTCTATTACTTCTAAAAGACTTAGAAAACCTGATCCATTATGGTTGTTAGAAAAATATAAGTGCTATAGCTAACAGATTTCATTGTACTGTAAAATTGGGTTGTTCAGCTTTAAATCCCTTATCTGGACTTCTGTAGCTCCATCTTGTACGTGTATGTCCTACCAAAGCTCTCTTTTTCCTGGCACTGTCCCGTTCAGATGCAGGGGTGTGTTCCCATTTCCTTCCCTTCTCTAACAGGCTTCCTCCATGACTTCCAGGGCCGTGTGTATGTTGGCAAGAGGCTCAGTTCTGTACGCATGAGCTCTATGTCTGTAGGTGTGTGTTTGTGTGAAGGGGTGCATGGAAAATTGATTTTTTTTTTTTTTTTTTCAGTTTTAACAGCTCTTCGTTGAACGTATCTGAGGTCAGCTGTAGATAAAGGAGGACAAGAAGCGACTTTCCCACGTGGTGATGTCAGTGTGAAAATCCGACCACGCTCCAGATATTTACTGTAGACTTTTTATCGCACCTCCTGGCTCTCTTTGTCATCAGGCTGTTTTGACGTCAACAAAAATAGTTTTTGAAGGTTCACTATGTAACTTTTCTGGTGAGGGTTTGGCCACCTGCTTGTCTACATGGAGTTGTTATTGTTTGGCCTTGAGGATGGCATTAAACCTGTATATCTCCACAGAGACAGCAGCTCACATGAACGTTCAGAACCTCCAGAACCTAGAATTCAGTCACTGAGCTGCAGAGTAGGATCCAGATGCACCGGTCCAGGTTTTTCTGTTCCAATACCGATGTCAATACTTTGGCTTTAAGTAGGTATCTGTAGATACCCAGTATCAACCGATACCAGGACAGAGACTGAAAATAGCCTTTATTTCCTTTAAACACAAACAGCATGGTAAAAAATGATCCAAAAGTGTTTTGTAATTACAGAACAGCTTTGTAAAAGTACAAGTTTAATATTATGAGATGTTTTGGGCCAATATTGACTATTAAATCATCTTAGTACACCAGTTCAGAACCCAAAATGGGATATCGGTTGAACCAACCAAAATTTCCAACATTGACAATATCCAATACTAGTATATAGGGAGGCACCGATGCTTGAGAGTTCTGCGCAGTATCTTTGCTGTTCCTAGTACTGCACTTTTCTGGACTGAGATGTCTGATGTTTTTCCTGGGATCTGCTGTAACCACTACTCCAGTTTAGGGGTTACAGCCACGAGTGCTCCGATCATTACGGGCACCACTGATGCCTTCACCTTCCAGGCCTTCTCCAGCTCTTCCTTGAGCCCCTGGTATTTCTCTAGTTTCTCGTGTTCCTTTTTCCTGATGTTACCATCGCTTGGTATTGCAATGTCCACCACCACGGCTCTGTTCTGTTGCTTATCCACCACCACTATGTCTGGTTGGTTCGCCATCACCATTCTGTCAGTCTGTATCTGGAAGTCCCACAGGATCTTGGCTCGGTCATTCTCCGCAACCTTCGGAGGTGTTTCCCACCTTGACCTTGGGGTCTCCAGCCTGTATTCTGCACAGATGTTTCTGTACACTATTCTCGCCACTTGGTTGTGTCGCTCCATGTATGCTTTCCCTGCCAGCATCTAACACCCTGCAGTTATGTGCTGGACTGTCTCAGGAGCCTCTTTGCACAGCCTACACCTTGGGTCTTGTTTGGTGTGGTAGATCTGGGCCTCTATTGCTCGGGTGCTCAAGGCCTGCTCCTGTGCAGCCAGGATGAGGGCCTCTGTGCTGTCCTTCAGACCAGCCCTCTCCAGCCATTGACTGAAGTGGCTGATATCATTTTTATATATATATATATATATATATATATATATATATATATATATATATATATATATATATATATATATATATATATATATATATATATATATGTGTGTGTATATATATATATATATATATATATATGTGTGTGTATATATATATATATATATATATATGTGTGTGTATATATATATATATATATATATATGTGTGTGTATATATATATATATATATATATATATGTGTGTGTATATATATATATATATATATATATATGTGTGTGTATATATATATATATATATATGTGTATATATATATATGTGTATATATATATATATATATATATGTGTATATATATATATATGTGTATATATATATATGTGTATATATATATATGTGTATATATATATACATGCATACAGTGGTACCTCACCTTACGAAATTAATTCGTTCCAGAAGTGGTTTAGTAACGTGAATGTTTCATAAGTTGAATAGCTATTTCAATGGAAAGGGCCTGATTCATTCCAAGGTTGTTGTTTTTTTTTATAGTGTAACTTTTTTTTATAGTGTAACATTGGTTCTGCGTCCTGATTGGCTAAGAGACTAGACCAGGACTAAACGTGGACTAAACCAGGTCTAGACCAGGTCTAAACCTGGACTGGACCTGGACTAAACCAGGACTGGACCAGGTCTAGACCTGGACTAAACCAGGATTAAACTACCACGTGCCGCTCTTTGCTGGTTTCGTGCGGCTGGTTTGTGGCTCGGGCTCCAGAGGACGCGGTCCGGGCGCCGCGGTTCTATCTCGTGCTCGCAGCCCCGGTGCCGGTCGTGCAGACCAGGACTAGGGGTGCTCCTCGCACGGTGCCGTGCTCCTTGCTCCTCGTGCGGTGCCGTGCTCCTCGTGCGGTGCCGTGCTCCTCGCTCCTCACGCGGTGTGTGCTCCTCGCGCGGTGCCGTGCTCCTCGCTCCTCGCGCGGTGCGTGCTCCTCGCGCGGTGCCGGTGCGTTCATGTCTCCGCGCTGCTTCCGGAGTCGTGTCTCCCCCCACGCTTCACTATTTAATACATTTTGTTGAAAATCTTGCGTGTTTGGCGCTAGAGCTAAGAGGCCGAGAAAGGAGCTTTTTGAGCGGGGATAACAGCGGGGCGTGCATCTGAGCGTGCATTATTCGAATTTTTGAGATTTCGCGTTTCGTAACTTGAATTTTCTTTTGTATCTAGAGACCAAAATTTAACGTGAAGGCATTTCGTAACTTGGATTTTTCGTATGTAGGGTCTTTCGTAAGGTGAGGTACCACACAGTCTAAGTGGGGACTCCCAGACTTCCTTCACCCCGGACACTTCCTCCAACTCCTCCAGGGGGACCCCAGGGCGTTCCCAGGCCAGCCGGGAGACATAGTCTCTCCAGCGTGTCCTGGGTCTTCAGTACTGGTTCAGTCCTGGTTTAGCCTTGGTTTAGTCCTGGTTTAGTCCTGGTTCAGTCCTGGCTCAATCCTTAATTGTTCTCTAGGGTTTAAGGCTGCCGTGACACTATAGAAAATTTGGAAATAAACTGATTCTAAACACGATACTAAACCAGGACTAGACCAGAACTAAACCAGGACTAGACCAAGGCTCAAACCAGGACCAGCCTACATGTGTGCACGCACTCTTATAGACTGGGTTGAACCTGGTTTAGTCCAGGTCCTGGTTTGGTCCAGGTCTAGTCTTGGTTTAGTCCCTCTTTAGTCCGGGTCTGGACTTGGTTCGGACCCGGTTTTGCGCTTTGACCTGAACCGCGCCATGGGTAAAACGAACGCCGAGGTGGATCATTGAGTCACGTGCGTCTGAACGCGTGGGACCCTTACGCGCGTGTTAACAATGACCGTTTCCCAATTCACCGACGGCACGCTTGTGAGTGTGCACTCGGTCTGTCGTCGAGACGGCGCACACTCGCTCTGTCCTTAGTGCACTACGTTTCTCACATGGCCGTCTGCGAAATGGAACAGGTCCCGCCTCAGCTCAATGAGCCGGGTGGTCTGCTCCTTGTTCCCGAAAGACAAAAATATTATACTATTGCGACTAGTAATACTTGGAATTGGGGCATGGCCAATGTTCCCCCTAATTTTTAATGTGTCTGAGCAAACACACACCAACTCCACATCCGAAATGCACCCCCCCCCCCCCCCCCCCCCCCCCGCGCGGCTCGCACTTTGCAGATATTAAAAAAATGACCCCGCGGCTGAATAAAAAGCGGAGATCCGCTAAAAGCTCTTTCATCCCTGATTTACAGTGCTCTGCACAAGTTTTCTTGAGAATGCGCTGAGAATGTGCGAGCAGTGCGCAGCTTAAAGTAAACGCTGGACATGGCGATACTGTAGAATATCCAGCATTACAACAGCAAAGGAAATATAGAAGTGTAAGGGGAAAAGCATGTGAACGGTAATACAGGTGCCGTGATCTATACCGTTACGGCTACCGTCATACATGTTTAGCGTAGTTTATGAAGAGTTTCATGTAGCATAGTTGTAGGTGAGGTGAACCAGTACGTATATTTTATAGTGACGTCGCAACTCTCACATGTGGATGTCGCTGGCGAGTCGGTCTTTGTAGTCATATATCCTCCCGCGCTGTGCATGCTGGGGCTTTTAAGTGTGCGAAGCGTGCATGTTTGCACGCTTGGTCCACGCCCCGATTTCCATGGAAATGACGGCGCCGTTCAGAGCTCGTCTCGACGGTGCAGGGGGAAAAAAAACGAATGGAACGGCGCTTGTCGCGCCGGATATGACGAATATCCCGTTCCAAGGACGCTCGCAAGTGTGCCGTCGGTGAATTGGGAAACGGCCAATGTGACGCCAGGGTAACCCATGCTTGGGCCACGTGACATCACCGCGGCCGCGCGTGTGATTGGCGGAGCGCGTTACACCTCCGTTTACCGCACCGCCGTCGCTCCAAACACGTTCCGCACACCGCCGCGACACTACGCGACACCACCACTCCGTCTGCGCCTTTTTCTTTCTTTTTTTAATTTTTTTTTTTTAGCGGCATTCTCCCGGATCTGCGCCAAATGCGAGCGGAGCGCGCACACCGTGAGGTCAGCGGGGGACGGTCATGTGGTGTGGCCAATGACCGCGCGTCTCTCTGGGGTCAGAAGTGCTGAGGAGTTCCGCTTTGCTTTGCTGACACGCTCACATGCCCAAACAAATACAGCACGGTTAAATCACCCTCCCCCTCTACCGACACTACACAAATAACAAGTGGACTACTATAGCATCGGTCATTAATATCGGCCCAGTTTTAAACATCGGGCTGATGCTGATATGTAAAAAAAATTGGCAAAATCGGCCGATACCGATGTTAATACCGATATATCGTGCATCCCTACCAGTATTGTATCAGTGCATCTCTACTGCAGAGGCTACACTAGCACCAGTGGTGTAGTGTTGATTTTTTTAAGTTGGGGTACACGATCTGTGAGGTTGATGACAATCATGAAGGTGGTGGGGGTGTTTGTGTGCATGTCCCCTCATGTCGCAGGTCACTATAGGATAGTACTGGAGATCTCATAAGCTTATGCAGATTGTTTTCACCATTGCCAATAGCTCCGGTTTGACATTTAAGTTGTAGGCTATTTTATATTTATTATTTTTTTTATATCTCACGTTGGGAGAAGTGGGTGGACTGTGTACCCCGCGTACCACGCCCACTACACCCCTGATGTGCTCGAGTTTAGGTACTGAGGATTCAGATCTGAGAGAGGCCTTTTAGGTTTAAACCACCTGAATTATAACAAAAAAACTTGGCCATCATATCTAAAATTTTTATAACTAAAAGTAAATCAGCATTACAATTCAGTTCAATGTCCGATTTGAACATTTCTGCCTCATATCTGGAAAATCAGGTTTTAAAATCACAATCTCACATCCTGTCCCTTTAAGTACTTGAAATCCTTGTGGCACATCTGCTTGACCCACAGACAAACAGGTGGAAGCGTCATGGTTTTGGTTCAGACCATGCACACACGGGCAGCACAATGGTCACTCTGTGTGGTTAGCACTTCTCTATCACTGATGACACACTAGTTTTGTTACAACACAGACTTGTTTTTCACTTTGTCTGCTTGTTGTTTTTTTGACCCCAACAAATATGTCTGGTCACTTCAGCTGATAACAATAAAATCCTATTGAACTATTTCCTAATCTGGATAAAGAAGGAATTTGTGCTATTTAATGAATGTAACACTAGAATCAAGAAGTCAATGCAGCAAGGAGACTGCTTAGATATTACATATTAATCCTATATCAGGCATTTGCTGTTGTTTGCCAACTACTGATCTGTCATAACTTTTGTCTTTAAACTTTAAACCACTAGCTTAAAGGTCTGAAATGTTCCACAGTATGCCATTAAAGGTGTATTGCACAACTTTTATGATGGAGGTTCTGCCACCTGGAATGTTCCATGGTATGACAACACATCTGTCTAGCATTTATTCATTACTGGTGTTTCTATTGCTCAAAAACACAATAATTTTCTCTGTAAACAGGGTTGCATCTCCACAGATCTGACCTATAATGTAGCATATAGTTGTCTAGTCTAGTTGCAATAGACAAAGCAATAACATCTCCATGAAGATAAGCAGGTGGCAGACCCTCCATCAGAAAAGTTGAGCAATGCACCTTTAAACTAATCTATCTTTCATCTGTTCAGTCACATGTATATAGGTGTATTTAATGCTCAAAAATATGCACTTTTACTATGAGCAGGCCCTCTTCTCCACAAATCTGACCTGTAACTTGGCCTGGTGGTGGCATTTCCTGCTTGATTCCATGTAGATGTAGTTCACTTTAATGCCATACGGACCATTCAACAGAAAAGTTACATAGTGCACCTTTAAATGTCCTGTAACTATATAATTACTTTACAGCCTGTGTCTTCTGGGCTATGTCCCATTTGAGGTCAAGAGCTTGTTTGTGTAAGCAGTCACCATAGCAACACAATGGGACGTCTGATAGGAGCTGTCCCCTGTCCACTGTTGCTCTCCTGAGACATGCTGGAGTCGAATGCACTTAACATGCTCCCAACAGTGAGATATTTGGACCATTTAAACTGTGGGACAGAGGTGACTGGGGGTTTAAATTTAAACAGTCTTGTCTAAATGGAAAAACAGAGCATCCAGACATAAAACGGGAAGGATTCCAGCTAAAAGCAACCAGCCGACATAAACAGAGTCATGTGCCAAGTTGAATCCATCTACAACACCATGGCTTTATGGTTTAAAGAGCTATTTCCGTAAAATCGCTGTCTCCTTTTTCATCATAGTTTTTTCCATTTGGTGGTGCCATAGATAATCGTCTATCTCCTGTTGTGCACTGATTTACATATTGATTTGATATGTGTTTTAAGTGGTTCATACGACTAGGAAATGACAGAAAGATTATAACTGAAAAATTATCATTCAGTGCTTTTCTGTTTAATCCAGGTCTCAAACACAGACACTTTTCCCCACCTACTCATCTTATTGGTTTGTCTCTGTCATGCTGATATCTGCAGTTATCTATTATTTGGCCCAGGTCACCCTTGGAAATTGTGTTTTTAACCTGGTTAAATAAAGCTTGATAAATACAGCTCTGGAAAAAAAATAAATCAGTTTTTCTGATTTTACTACTTATAGGTATGTGTTTGGGCAAAAGGAACATTTTTGTTTGAGTCTATAAACTACTGACAACATTTCCCCCAAATTCCAAATAAAAATATTATCGTTTAGAGCATTTATTTGCAGAAAATGACAAATGGTCAAAATAACAAAAAAGTTTTCAGACCTCAAACAATGCAAAGAAACAAGATCAAATTCATTTTAAAACAACATAATACTAATGTTTACTCTTAAGAAGAGTTCAGTAAATCAATATTTAGTCCAATAACCCTTATTTTTAATCACAGCTTTCATGCGTCTTGGCATGCTCTCCACAAGTCTTTCACATTGTTCTTGGGTGACTTTATTAAACTCCTGGTGCAAGAACTGAAGTAGCTCAGCTTTGTGTTTGTGTTGGAATTCAACAGACGCTGGAATGGAATGGGTGTAATACATGTAGAGATGCTGATTTCAGAAAAGTAGTCTCTTATTTTTTTACAGAGCTGTACAGGCTCTATAAAGCTACTTACCATTACTGGTGATAAATCTGAGAAAATCATGAAAGAAATGTTTTGTCATATTGCTCATCCCTATATATAGGCCTAAATTACAGAGTTAGCTACATTTTTCGTTGTCAATAGCCCCATTTAACACACTAGAAATTTAAATGAACTAAAGAAGTCATTTACTGATGTAAATGAGAAAAAATAGTGTGACAAAAAATTAGGCAGGCCGTATGTTAGCTTGAGCATTTCAGTTAAACTTTGTCCCTAAATTACTTGGTCTTTTCTTTCAAACAAAACAACTTGCACAACCCACTTCACAGCGCACGTTCTCCTTAAGCAGCCACAAAACCCCAAACAATCCTCCACTGTGAGCCCTCTGTGCCGCTCTGAAGGAAAAACACCCTCCTTGGAAAGAAAGAAATGCTTTTCAACCTTTCACAGAAAAACAGCATGCAAAACATATTTTCTCCTGACTAAAATTGTTTCCACACTGCATAGTCTTTCAGCTGCAGGAGTGTTGGCTTTTTAACGTCGCAGAGCAAATGTCATTATGAACAAAGAAAAGTAGCACTGATTTTTAAGGCAAAGAAACCAATACAATGGAAAAAGAGAGTGTATTACAACAACAAGCTGCTTTTTAAGGCTGTATTTTCCATGTCTTGGTTTAAATATTGACATCTTTCTACAGAACATTTTAATTTGATTTTTTTTTAATAAATGTAATGATTATTATTTAGACTTAAACTATTGATCCACAAGGGAAATTACTTGGACTCAGTAGCTCACACATCACAATATATTATAATAACAAAGAGTAAAAATATGTGGTATAATGGTAATCAATTCTAAATAAGTAGCAAAAAAAAAAAAAAAAAAATAGCAAGAGACTGGTGTGAAAAAATGCATTTTTGAGTGGATCAATTTTGGATCAATCTTGTCCCACTCAATAAGTTTTCTACAAATAGAATGACCCTTTAATCTCTAAAAGCTCAATATGTTTAGTCCAATAGTAGTGAATTATTTGCCAAGGTACCTATGTTTGAATATAACTTCGTAGAAATACACTCATAATTTCTGACTCTGTTTTCTTAAAATATGTGTCATATTGTACAATGCAGCTTGTAAAACATATAGAAACCAATATATTGAATAAATCACAGTTTTAAGCATTTTAATAATATCCAAATTACAAATAATATATTTCAACTTTTACTCAAGTAAGTTTCTTCCATCTTGTTTTCTATGCATGCGTCTCCCTTTTAGTATGTGGAACAGCCGTGGAGAACTTTTTTTCTCCACGCTGACAAACAATGTTGCTGTAGTCTTTGCATCTGTTGCTTTGAGGGGGCCTGCTATTTATCAAGTCAAGCCTGTTGGGACCTTAAAGAGTGAGAGAGGGAGTCAGTATATAGGTTACCCCCACCTTCTCAAAAGCCTCTCCCCCCTTCATCTCCTTCTCTTTATTCTGGAGACATGTTGTTTGTGCAAAGGCTATAACTCCCAAGTACTGACTGTAAGAGGGAGGAGTCATCTTAGTGGGTCCCTGGGGTCCCATAATCAAATACAGGGTGATTTTTGCCAAAGCATCTGGTTCATAATATTGTTCTTTTCACCGCTCAATTTAAATTATATTATTTTGCCTGTAGCTTTTCAAGAATCCAACTTCTCAGAAAGATCACATGAGAGGAGGAAAGTTGGAGCTGGGGCCAAACTGCTTGAAGCAATAGTAGCAAGCTTGTTTAATAATTGTTTTGTGTATCTAAGACTTGCATAACATGGAAAAGTTATGTTTGGTATTTACTGGAGTCAACATGTCTACACTATCTGAGAAGACTGATCTGAAGTTAGTCATGCACTGTATACATTCAGCCATAAGGTCAAATTCATTCTTCTTAAAATAGCTACTGGAAGTTGTTTTTGTAGTTGAAAAGTAGTTTTACTGCCTATAGTCTCTTCGTTTTTCAAAATGTTGAGGGAGGCAACGACCTGTCCTTGTTTTGTTTTTAAAGTGCATATGGCAGTTTTTTATGATTTTACACAAATCAAGAAGCAATTTCCGAAGAAAAGTTGAAAAATATCTTGAAAATTACAGGAAGTAGAGAGTTTAAATACTGTATATGGATGACATTTTATCCAAACATTATGCACAATTTACAAACTTTCTGATATTTTGATTGCTACTTTAACAACATAAACTGCTTTCTTACATTTGTATTTGTCAGATAATAACATTTTTGTACATTAGAGGAGTTTTGCTTGGTAACAGTTATAGCATTCCCTGATGTCATGATTTCCAACCAAGAACTTAAATTTTAAACCAAAAAATTGCCAGATTGGGAAAACAAGTGTAAATGTTTTTGCAAAAAATTTAACTATAATAAGCTTAACTGTGTTTTAGTAAAATGAGTATCCTAACCTCTCATGAGCACTTTATCATTATACCCACTAAAGATGAGCAGGGATTGGCCTCAGGGAGAGGAACTACTTGCTTGCATCTAAATATTTCCATCTTAAACTACTTTTATTATTGAAATATAAATACAAAGCTGTGTTTGTGTGAGCCAAGACAGCTTTGTAAACTGAAGCTTGATAGTTACCTTTGCCAAATAGATTATTTTAGCTGATGCTGGTTTGTTGTCACAAGTTGTATTTTTGAAAGAAGATAAAAAGAGACATAAAAGACATACAAAATACAAATATGTACTATTCTAAGAAGAGAATTGATTGCGGATTGCAGACCTTTGCCTGTTTTCCCCCAATAAAACTTTATATTGTTGTTATATATTGTACATGTAGGTCTTATATTCAGTCTAGAGTTTTTGTGTTACATGTTACACTGGTCTACAAATTTTTGGACTTGATCTGCTTCCGAGATAAAAGTAGCTAAATCTCATTTATTTATTTAAGATTTTGCTTAAAAATAATATTTATATTTTGAAAATACTTAAATTGCACTTCTTTAGCCATCAAGAAATAAACAATAAATATCTTAAGACATCAGGTGCACACAATTTCGAGGCATCTCTCTTATGTGAAATCAAAAAATATTTTATGTTTAAACTCTAGACATATTAAAATGAATGTATTGGAATGTGCAAACAGGCTTTCAGATAGAACTGTTTGCTTATAGACACACTGCACCTTCTGATAAACTACTCTTTTTGCCTTATTTTGCATAAATTTCCTATTTTGACCCAATACTATATCTTGGAAACTATAGTCAATCAGCACTTCTGACTTACTTTTTCTTTATTAGTGACCTAAACCAAGAAAAATTTCACTACTTTTATTCCGGAAGCATTTTTCTTGTAGACCAGTGTTATTTATTTTAGTTTAAAGGTCCTATATTAACACAAAATGTTAGAATGCGTTTACCTCATCAAAAACATGCCTGCATTTATGTTTTGTTTCATTCACACATGTTTCAGTAATGAGCCTTTAAGAATTGCGCTTTGTTTCTGGCAATCTGACTTGACCATTGAGCATTCCTTTTCCATTACATCACAACAACTTTTCAGGCAAAATATATTATTGACAAAACAGACAAACCTGTAAAGGCAAAAGATACGCTAAAATGAACCATTACACTGTGTCATGTGAACTATATCAGATTATAGCTAATCCATTCACACACAGTCTACCACACACCGACCATAGTGACCCACTTAACTGAAAACCAATCACCTGCTGGCTGCATTTCACTTTCCTTTGACCCCTCTGTCGCCCGTCCCAATCTGTCTTTTTTTTTTTTTACAAACATGTTTTCAAGGAGGAGGCATAGATCACAGAGGGCCCATTCATTCTGAGGTTTTCTGTGCTGTACATCTCTTTACATAAGTGTACAAATAGCTCACATGCCTGTCCCGCATTTGCCATCCTGTCCTGGCCAATGGTTCCTTTATTTTTTTGTAAGATGACTCCTGCTGAGCGTTAGTCACTGCAAAACAGACACGCCTGGAGCAGAAAATAGCCCAGGTGTAAAATACAATCTTGTTCTGCTTATACCAAGTGCGATTACTGCTTTGTTCAAAAAAGTGGAAGAATTACCATAAGTTAGTTAACTCATTGAGTGCCGATGACGAGTTTTCTCGTCATGTTGAATCCAAACGTTGAGTGCCGTGACGAATATATTCGTCAAGGACGTTTTTCGGCGGGGATCGCTAGAATACGACCTGGAGCAACTTTGAAGGTGTAATTCACACCTCCCAACCTGTAGGTAGCGATCTTGTATCATTATTTGCCGATCAGAGACACGGAAGAGAGGAGGAGTGTAGTGTGTGTACTGTGTATTGTGCGAGAGGAGCAAGATGGGGAGGCTAGGGAACACGGAAAAGCAGAGGACTGTTGATCAGCGCCTATGGAGCGGTCTGATCGCTCTTGGGACCCAGGATCCCGGATCAGAGGATCACAGAGACACACCGGATCAGGCCGCGAGGTCGGGGCCGAGATCTGCTCTGCCCGAGGCAGGGGACGTGTTGTGCGTGCACTGAGCAGGGACTCTGATCAGAACTACGACAGCGCCACACGACAGTGTGGTAATTGTAATGAATGAAGTTATATGTGTGTGTACGTGCACGCGCGTGTGTGTGTGAGTATAGCTGTGTGTGTGTGTAAAGGTTTATGCATGGGCTTGTGTGTATGTACATATATATATATATATATATATATGTGTGTGTACATATATGTATGTGTGTGTGTGTGTGTGTGTGTGTGTGTGTGTGTATATTAGTTTTTATTATGGGTCTGTACTCTGAGCCTCAATATTGTTGTGAAGTGACAAAGTTCTATTTTATATGAAAAGATATTATTATATCCTGTAAACATCTCTTGGCACAATTGATTTGAAGGAATTTTCAATTCACAAAGCCTTATATTCTTATATTTGTAAATAAAAAATGTACTTTGTCATCAAAAATCTCTTTCTCTGTTGTTTTAGATGTTTGAGGTGTCACTAAATCAATAAATATTGACGTCAAAATCACCAATCTGCTCGAAATGACTCTTTGTACAAAATGCTCGTTTTCTCCACTTTGTGGTCAAAAAACTGTGTTTTTGCTGAAACTTCCCTATGTTCTACTATCAATTACTTGAGAACCGAAAAGGTTAGAAACATATTTTTTTTTCTAGGTGAAAGAAGAGAGTCAACACTTTATTTTGATGTGTGCCATGTTTATATAGTCAAAGAACTCAGTATTCTGTGGGTCTTGGAATATCAGTGAAAATGCACTAAAACCTCCGGCACTCTGGGGGATAGAATTCTGAAAACAGGCCAGCAGTGAATGAGTTAAGTAAGTGACCTCAGCTTTAATTTGTATATTTTGGGGTTTGTGGTGAAAGAAGAAGTAGAAGAAAACATAATAATTTGAAGGATGTTTCTATTAAGTGATATACTTCAGTAAAACAAATTTCCTACTAGTAATAAAAGCTGTATAACTAAGTACTATATGTAAAGCTTCAAATACTCAAATGGCTTGTCAATACAAAAGCCAGCTGGGGGCGCTAGCACGGTTTCTCCTGGTACATAGAAAACTTACCTAAAAACAAAAAAAAACCCTGACTCTAAGAAGGAGCCAGGGAGGAGTCATCACAGTTAGTTCCTATGGACCCTTGATAAAATAAAGAGTGACTTGGCCCAAGCATTTGGCTTATAATATTGTTCTTTTTACTGCTCAGTTGAAATAAATGTTAATAAATGTTAGCTTTTCAATAATTGAACTTCTCAGAAAGAGAGAAAAAAAACACCATGTTAGTCAGTTGCATTAATGTTTCCAGCTTTGTACAGTTGACATAAGTTTTTCTATATGAACTGCTATGAGTAGGCCAAAACAAAAACTGATATTTAAATAGTTGTCAGGAACTGGTCCAGAGGATATAAAACCAACTTGTTTTTCTTCCCAAAATGACCTTTCCCCCACTCATGCACTGTGGTTTACCTGTTTGCCTTTCCTCTTTGCAACCAACAGCTAGTCTAAGTCCACACTTTTACTGTCCATGTGAGCCCAGTAAACTTTATGTGTTTGGCTCAATTTGCAAATAATCAATGTTCCGCTCATTTCCTTAAAGGTTATAGCTGAGTCATTCCTTTGTGCTTGGTGAAAGGTGTCTGCTCAGAGGTGGACGGACATAGACACACACACACAGCCCCTCCCTCCTCCTGCCCTGTCCAGACTATAGTGTCAGGGAAGGGAAGAGGAACATCTGCTGTCCCAGTTGCCCAGTGACTCCACAACAGGCTCCCCTTATGGCTCAGACCCACTGTCCATTGTCTGGTCTATGAACACAGTGCAGAGAGTGTGCACTAGTCCTTTTGATATTTCAATGTTAGCGTGACTGCTTTTAATGTGGTTTGTGTTGGTCTAATGTATAGATCCAAGGTTTGAAAAGGAACAATACAAGTCATAATCTGTTTAGCTGCAGGATGGCCATAGAGGTGAGGTTGCAATGCACAATACACATACGGCAACAGATCTGTCAACTCCATGACAGCAGTACCAGTTCTAATGTTTGGTAGAAAATTTGGTTCTTTGATCTTAATGGTTTTTTTTTCCATTATTGTTTGTTTCTCCATTCATATATTGGTAAAGCTTCATTGTCACAACATTTAATAGCTTTATTGAACTACTTGAAATGTATCATGGATGTTAATTTGGCAGTTCTTTTCTACTTTCATCTACAATTAGCCTTTAAAAATGTACTGTTTTAACCAAATTAAAATATACATTGGTTGGTAATTCTGAATGTATTCTCATTTTAACTAGAAAGGCACCGATCCAGCTTTTTCAGTTCCGATACTGACTTTGATACTTCAAGCTTCAAGCATCTGCCCATACTATTGCGGAAACAGAAAATTGCATTTACCGTAATTCTTTTCAACAAAATAAAAAAAACCCAGAACTGATCCAAAAGTGTTATTTATTGCTCAAGTAACTATATAATAAATTTCACAAATTCTACAACCAGTGCATTGTCTAATTACATCAATTACACCGTACAACCAGGATATGGGCTGAACTGATATTTGGAAGCCGATGTCTAATTCAGCACTATATCAGTATCGGACCAGTGCATCCTTAATTTTAACCTTAAGTTAGTGAAGAACTCATAATTAATTAGCATAATTGTAGGTCTACAACACTCATGTCATGTCCATTATATATGTCAAATTACATAGTACATAAGAGAGTGTAAGAAGAGAAGTGACTTTATTGATCTCACACTGGAGAAATTCTTCTCTGCATTTTAACCCATCCTATGATCTTCGGTTCGGTTTGGTCAGGACCTAAGCTGGAGGTACCTGGTGCATGTTTTGGGTTGATGGGGGAAACCGGAGTGCCCGGAGAAAACCCACCCAGACACGGGGAGAACATGCAAATTCCACACAGAAAGGCCTGGGCGACCCGGGGATCGAACCCGGAACCTTCTTGCTGTGAAGCGTGAGTGCTAGCCACTCAGCCACCGTGCCGCCAACATGTTTTTCTTATGCTCTTATTCTTTCACATTAAAGTCAAAGGTTTATTTCACGAGCCTGCTTCTAGGGCTGCCCTCTCTAGTCCTGCACTGACTGCCTTTGTGTGTTTGCCTCAAGGAGAGCCAAAGTATTGTGTGGTGTTTTCCGGTGGGAGATGTGTTCTGAACAGCAGGATGGCCCTTGCAGGGATTTGAGCTGAGTCGGCTAAAAGGAGCCCAGGTTTATTTATCGGACCAAGGCCAAGGCCGCTGTGGAGTGTTAGGAGAATAGATTTCCTCTTCAGACATATGCGCACAGTCACACAAAAGATGGGTATTGTATTCAGTATTGTTAGAAATCAGAAAGGGTTATAATGAATTGGGTCAGTTGGTATAGCTGGCTCTATAATGCTTTTGAATAAAGGAAACACTGACTCGTGGCCTTTTCTGGGTTAGTTTTGAATTATGTATGAAAGAAAATCATTCTTCACTTCACGTAATACTGGATGTTCACCCATTGGGAAGAAAGCCAACTTTGGTAACAATTTAGTTATTTGTTAGTCCCATTAAATAGAGATGGTAGTGATTTAGTAGTAGTTTACTTAGTCATGTTTTATAATGTATGACTATTTTTATCGACTATTTAGCCATTAATACTTATAGTCACAGTATTTGGCACCATATGAATGTTAATAACTATAATACCTGAAGACCCCTAACTTACTATTTTGTCAGCAATTTAAATGTTGCCCCTAAATTAAAGTGTTACCAACTTAAAAACAAACTTAACATAATTTTATCAAAATTTTCACACATCTTCTCCTGCATTTCCTCTGCCCCAGCCCTAACCCCAACTGAAGTTTATCATCTGAAACATCTTGTTCACAGTGATAAGATTATATAGGAGCAAAGGTGCAACTGGCATGCAACACTGTAGGAGATTTGCCATCGTGATAAATAGCACAAACTTCATAACTAACTATATAATGTACCGTACCACTTTACACAGTAGTCAGTGAATCAACCATGGGCTAATTAACTTTCTGCAAACTCCAATATCTAATTCAGAATCTTGTTTATTTATCCACATTTTAACTGGATATTTTAAAGGTTCACTGGGTAACTCCTCTAGTGGAGGGTCCACGACCTGCTCGTCCCCATGGAAATTTTATTGCTGTGTCTAGAATGATCCACAGTACAGATTGAACTTACTTATCAAAACTACATTATATACACTACATTACCCATTAGCCCGATTCACAGAAGGAATTATTGTTTTTTTGTGCAATAGACACACCCGTGAGGAATAAATGCTAGAGGGATATGTTTAATGTCATACAATGGAACATTCCTAGCAAAGCAATAACATCTCCATGGAGACAAGCAGGTAGCAGACTGTCCACCGGAAAGGTTGCGCAGTGCACCTTTAACGCAGTAGTTTGGTATGATAATTTAATATGCAATTTTCTGCACAAAAGAACAATCACAAAAGACAACAATGAAAAGTAAAGGCCTATATGTACCCACTGTGTTAATGTATATAGCAGCAGCACACATCCTGTCAACTGCAAGATCACAGTAACATGCCACAGGCTATACATTTCTAAGTCTGAACGTCAGACAGACAATTCAGGTTTTGTCAACTGTGTTTTGTTCATAACACCTACCACACATTGTTTATGAATGAAGAAATACATAGGGAAACTGAGGACAAATGTAATACTTTCCATGAATTTGCTATTGCATTTGGTCAGTTAAGTCTTTTTTCCTTAAGAAACACCACAAAAACATGCCTTCTGTAAATAGGATCGCCTCCATATATCTGACCTGTAATGTGGCCTTATACGGTCAACTGCTTGTCTCTATGGAGGTCTATACGTTTATTACCATACTGTGGAACATTCCAGACCAAGAAATAACAACTTCATAATAACAACTCCATGGCGACAAGCTGGTGGTGGACACTCCAGAAAAGTTACATCTTTTGCACCTTGCACCTATAAGTAGCTATTTGATTTTCCATCTCATTTTGATGGAGCAAACTTGTAACTATACATGCTGTAGGCCATTTGTTTACTTGCTTGCTAATGTTCAATCTGTCTCTTACTGAACAATGGCTGTAGCTCTGAGGTGTGTGCGTTTGGTGTTGAAGACAGCAGCTATTATCCCATTTAGACAGTAACAGAAGGTTTGAACACTGCTGTGGCGGCTCTAATCCTATAATGGGCTGACACTGCACTCAAACTCCACATACGACAGTCCCCTGGGCAGAAAGTGGCACAGGGGTCTGTCTCTGATAATGTCCTGGGATACGCTGTGTGTCCCATTTGTGCAGCTCAGGTGAGTGGGCACAGATAGGTAATCCAGTGTACAAAGTCATCGATTTAGGCGCTGTACAGGAAGTGCCTGGTTATTGATTATCTGGGACAGTGATGTCACTCCAGACGGTGAGGGCTGTTTACTTATCCATGATAAGGTGCTGCTCAAATAAGGTGCGCTGGCTCCACACTCAGCGTTTATCACTCTTTCCATTTTGACATTAATCCAGAATGCCCTCTGTCACCTCGGCCATTAGTGTGACATAATCAGTGTTGAGAAGGAGCAGGTGGTTCAATTTAATATAATGCAACACATGATAAGTACATTCTCTATGATTGAAAAGGACCTGATGACCCACTTTTTAATCTTTTTTTTTTTTTAAGAGACATGCAAGACATGTTTTTTAATGTCTTTCCAAGTTTGGAGACTATATGTTGTGCTTTGTTAAATGTGCTTTGTTCAAAATAATGTAACTCTAATTACTCTAACTTCCTTCGCGTTCTACATTGAGACACACGGTCATACATGTTTCAGTAATGTTGCATAGCTGTTTTTCGTGAAAATGAGTACAAGAAATCTGTGCAATACCACTGTGAAGCAGGGGGGCCGCTCAGTTCATTCTGCTGTTTTGAACAGATCAATGAACCTGTTTCTATTATTAAGTTGTTTTAGACCAATACTGCATCTTACCTTAAGTTTAGAACTAAGTTTAGCAACTAAATGTATTGCCTGTTGAGTTAATAAATTTCTCAATTTGTTTTTGTCTCTACCTTAATCTTATCTTTAGTTTTTCCAAGTAATGTTTTAAATGTATCGATTTTTTTTTTATGCAAAATCAGCCCTGACAAGATGTCTCATTATCAATAATTACATAGTGGAGATTAAGTTACACTGTTGACATGATAAAGCAGTGGTTTTACTCAGAATACAGTATGTTGAATGTTTTGATTTGCCCCTTCTGGTTATAGAATAAGATTGGAATGTTGTTTGTCGCCTGTAATGTACTCAGGCACTGGGGAGCTGATATCTTAGATCTGATATAGAAATGTGAAAAACTGACTGAAGTCTATGGAGAAACTGCAGGGAGATTTGAGTGCATGGTTTGTTCTTCTTTTCGGTCTCACAACTCTGTAATTGATTAACCCCTGGGCAAATATGTCCGACACTAACTGTGGCAGCGCACACACTACACACACACGTTTCTGTGAGGTTATGAGGTCCAGGCTGCCACTGGACCAAAGACTAAATACAAAAACTAAATCACACTAAGAAATATGTACCGGTATTGTTCCCAAGAGAAGGTAAAGGTAGTTTCTAAATTGCTACTACTATTATTAATAATGCATTGGCTTTATCAGGGATGAAAGAGTTCAGTTTTTTAGCGGATCTCCGCTTTTTTTTCAGACGCAGAGTAATTTTATTTTATTTTTTTTTATATCTGTGCAAATTCGTTGAGAAAGATTTTAGGTGTATATATATGTATAGTTGTGTTTAGGGTCGCCAACCGTCCCCTGAAAAACAGAATCGTCCCGTATTCAGAACAAGAGTACGGGTATCTCGTATTAAACTTCGTATTAAACTGTTCGTATTAAACACGGGCGCGAGCCTGTGTGTAGGGTTCTCATCTCCGTTGTCTTCCATGTTTATAAAGTAAATGTTTTCTTCGTCCATTAGTTAGTATTCATGATGCATCACTCAGGTTTACTATTTTTTGAGTTGAAATCTCATTTATTTTGTTCTTTTTCACATGGCAGCGGCAGGTACACATGTGAACAGGACCACGCTTACTTAACATCTAAATTTTACCCAGAATGCATGCACGCATTTCCTCCCGAGTCCACAGGGGTCAAAATAAGAGTCCTTGATATGACATTAACACATATCACACAAAAGTAAAGACATTGCTTACTAAACACATGGGCTGAAATAAAGAATAATAATAACAGTGACAAATGATATTTACATATGAGAACACAACCTAACACCGTGTCTGGAGCCGCGGACCGAGCGAGTGAGCGCAGCTCTTTTGCAACAGCCTGTACTATTGCGTGTACACAGGTTAAACTTTATAAAACATCCTATACCTCATCCTACCTGCCCGTGCCTCACTTAACGCGTCGCTCCTCGCTTTTTTACCTGCGCCTTTTAGCGCGCATAAGCTCCTCCTCAATGCGGTCTGATTAGACGAAGTGCAAAGCAAAAACAAATCCAATATATACTACTAGTAGGCCTACCTGTTAATAAAATGTGGGTTTTTTTTGTACTTTTATGTACAGTTTTACTTTATTGCTAACATATAGCATAAATAGAAATCCAAATTTCTTTCCGCTTTTTTCATGATTGGCCACTTTCATCCCTGCTTTATATAACGCCTTTCAAGACACCCAAAGAACTGTACAGTGTATTAGTCATTCACTCTATACTTTTGATGATAGTAAGATACTACATTCATACAAGGTGGGTGAAAAGAAAAAATGAAATTAAAAAATGCCCATGTAACCATATCTTAACTAAGTTCTTAACAGACATCTGTGGATTTTTTGCCTTTGTTATTGTGAAGTCTGATCGGTTGAACCAAACAAACTTATGAAGTCATGTTTTTCTACAAAATCTACTTGTTTTCAACATGCATTTAGAAGCCTGGTTTAATGACGTAAAATCTGCCTCTACTTGTTTTTTCTCAACTAACTCATGCATTGACACCAATAGGAGACTTTTTACAAGAGGATAATACAAGGCCTTTGATGAGCAAACAAGGCACTAGGTGAGGTCACTAAAGTGTATTTGAGGGCAGATGTAAAACCGTGACTCAGACTTCTCACTCTGACCTTTGAACTTTGAACTGCCTTGTTGATCTATGGAGAGTGAGGGCTCCATGGCTTCTAGTTTTGGAGGAGGTGCTAAAATAAGTTCAGGAGACAAAGGGACCAGGGCTTCTTTACATTTGACTGATACCTGCATCAAACAGGACAATAGCATGTCTATGTCATTACAAGAAACTAGGAGGAACATAATGTCCTTGAATGGTAGATACTATGTATACAGGGATACAAAGATAAACAGTACAAGGAAAAAGGAAAGTCACATTCAGTTTCAAATAGTACCTCAAGTACAAGTTTGACCTTTTGTAGCTAGAATATACTGTATTTTAAAATATACAGCTCTGGAAAAAAATAAGAGACCACTGCATTTTTTTTCTGAAATCAGCATCTCTACATGTATTACAGCCATTCCATTCCAGCGTCTGTTGAATTCCAACACAAACACAAAGCTGAGCTACTTCAGTTCTTGCACCAGGAGTGGAATAAAGTCACCCAAGAACAATGTGAAAGACTTGTGGAGATCGTACCAATACACATGAAAGCTGTGATTAAAAAAGTGTTATTGCACCAAATACTGATTTCTGAACTCTTCTTAAGTGTAAACATTAGTATTATGTTGTTTTAAAATGAATTTGATCTTGTTTCTTTGCATTGTTTGTGGTCTGAAAACATGTATCTTTTTTGTTATTTTGACCATTTGTCATTTTCTGCAAATAAATGCTCTAAATGATAATTTTTTATTTGGAATATGGGGGAAGTGTTGTCAGTAGTTTATAGACTCAAACAAAAATGTTCCTTTTGCCCAAACACATACCTTTAAGTAGTAAAATCAGAAAAACTGATAATTTTGCAGTGGTCTCTTATTTTTTTTCCAGAGCTGTATTACATTTTTTGTCCAGAATTCATGATAAAGACAACACATTCAGAAAGTATATGGGAAAAATAAAACTTTTACACTGACATCATTTCAAGTCATACTAGTCATATACTAGTAAATCATTAAATATTTAAATATTGTGATTACTAATTATGTTTAATTGAAATTCACAGAGTAGGGAGAGACATATAGCAAATAGAAAACCAGGAATCAAACTCAACACTGAAGTTGGCATAGGACTAGAATCCTCACTATTTTTGCATGTTTCTTTTGTATTATTTTCATTTCGTTATCACATAGAAGGCTTTTTTCCCCCTAACAAGTACATTTCTAACTCTGTTTGCAGGTTAATAAAAGGCCCCGCTGTTGACAGGCTGAAGTTGCTTGTACTGTACAGAGGTGATTGAGTTTCCTGCTAATCAAAGAGACATTTCATAACACATTAAACATTTATGGGGCAGTGTGCAGGCGTGACGTTGCATCCCGATGAAGCTTGTTATTTTGTTCTGTCTTTCAGTCCGGCCCTTCATTGGGAATTAATGAAGTAACAGGACACGCGCAAAGGAGTTTTTAAGTGAGATGATTAGACCCTATCACTCCCCGGCTCTTAAAAGTACAAGCTAGTATCACATCGCACTGCTTTCGCAAATCCAGATATGTCTTGGTAAAGGTTATTGGGACTGAGGAGTGGAAAAAGAGAAGGGCAAGAGTAAAACTATAGTGAATTTGTTTGGGAGCAAATCCTGCAGTGACTCTGTATTAGATATTTCGTCATGACCTTATCATGTAGTGGGGCCCGGATCACTGGCGGTGGTGAACCACCATCAAGCCTGGTTCTTTCATAGAGGAGCCTCTGTCTGAATGTTTATTAGGGGCAAAGCACCGAAGGTGCTAGGCACCAAGGTGCTAGGCATAGCGAGCACACGTACATACGGCGCGCTCCGCCGGAGCGGGCCTAGTTTGGTGGTTTTTTTTTCGTTTCCTTCTTTGAACTTTTTGGATAATTTTGGCTTCTCAGCTCCTTTCGGTTGTTGGCTCACCTCCTCCCAGCGCCCCGGCTGCGGGGGTGGCAGTTTCACCGTGTTTCGCGAGCTCTGCTCCCCCCCGGGCGGGCAGCGCAATGACAACCCCCGCAGGGCCCCGAGGCCCGGCGGCGAAGCCGCCTGAGGACGCGGGTGGTAAGAATGAGGATCGTACCAGGGAAAATGGTGGTGATGCGAGGGAGAATATGGATGTAGAATACTGTAAAGATCTGACGGTCCTTCTGGACCTGGTGGGTGGAACGGGTCTGTCCCCTATGGCCTTGCTGAGGGCCGCGCAGGAGATATGTGGGACTGTGCTTGCCTGCCGCATGGTGACCAAGGATAAGTACGAGATAACGGTGGCGTCCGAGGCAGCCAAGGAAAAGCTGCTGGATGGGTTCCGGATCGGCGACACCAGGGTCCATGGGCGAGCCATCGGCAGGGACGAGATGGTGGTCTCCTTCTTGGGCCTGCCGGCGTACGTCCGGGATGAGGAAATCGTGCAGAAGCTCAACTCCTGGGGAGTCTCCGCTGTTTCCGGGATACGGAGGAAAGTGTGGCCGGGGACTGGCATCGCGGACGGCACCAGGTTTGTGAGGGTGCGTTTCACTGCTGCTGTCAGGTCTCTGCCGTATTCTGTCAGGTTCGACACTGAGGAGGGGCCTGCGTACTTTAGAGTCATACACGACAAGCAGGTGAAGCTGTGCAGAGGATGTCTCCAGCGGGGCCATGTGTTGCGTGAGTGCCCTGGCTTCCTGTGTAGGAAGTGTGGGGGTCAGGGGCATTACGCCCGAGAGTGCGCGGGGCCCAGGGCCAAGTGCTCGGGCCGCCGTGACTCTGGCCACGGGGAGCGGAGTGCGGGAGGTGATGGTGGCGGCCCTGCAGCTGGGGCTGGACCCGCCCCCTCCTGCGTCGCCTCGAGTCGGGACAGTGAGCCTGTCCAGGATGCTGCGATTCAGAGTGCACAGGCACTCGTGACGGCGAGGGATGAGGGGCTGCCTCCACGCGCCTCCTCTTCCCCCTCCTCCGTCGCCTCGAGTCGGGACAGTGAGCCTGTCCAGGATGCTGTGATTCAGAGTGCACAGGCACTCGTGATGGTGGAGGGCGAGGGGCTGCCTCCTTGCGCCTCCTCTTCCCCCTCCTCCGTCGCCTCGAGTCAGGACAGTGAGCCTGTCCAAGATGCTGTGATTCAGAGTGCACAGGCACTCGTGACGGCGAGGGATGAGGGGCTGCCTCCACGCGCCTCCTCTTCCCCCTCCTCCGTCGCCTCGAGTCTGGACAGTGAGCCTGTCCAGGATGCTGTGATTCAGAGTGCACAGGCACTCGTGATGGCGAGGGATGAGGGGCTGCCTCCACGCGCCTCCTCTTTGCGAGGTGGTGAGGCTGAGAGGGGCCTCCGCCCTGTAGCCGTGGCGGCGGGAGCTGAGCCGAATGCTGCTATGGATGCTGCTGCGGTCCAGCGCCTCGCCCCCGGAGTGGGGGTCTGGCCGCACCCGGAAGACGAACGGGGCGAAGCTCAGATCTCAGACCATGGGGGACGAGTCCCTCCGGCCCTCGTCCGCTCCGGCCCCGTGTGATGTGGTCTCCGCTCCGGGCCCGTGTGTTCAGATCTCCGCTCCGGACCCGTGTGGCCCGCTCTCCGCTCCGGGCCCGTGTGGTCCGGCCTCCGCGTGCCCCTCTGGGCCCGCTACCACGTGTGCGGGCGCGGTGGGAGAGCGGATGGACTTCTGCAGTGGCGATGTTGAAGCGGGCCTTGATGATGTTAGACAAAGCGTTAAGAGGCTCCGGAGGTCCTCTGATTGCGCCGTGACTCCTAGGCGTGTCTGATGGGTCCCCTGGATGATCCCAGCTTCATTCGGAAAATGGGGAGGTTATACGACTGTTTCGATACTGAAATTGAAGTGTATGATTCTCTGATAGACTGGTGGGACAGGGCGACAGCCCGGATAAAGAGACTGGCGATCCGATGGCAGAGGAAACACAAAAATGTGTTTACACTGCATCACCTTTGCTCTCCCCCAGGCCCCTTTCTTCATCCCTTTGGTCCTCTACATTCCCCCTGTTTCTCTTGGCCCTTGTGCCCAGTGGTGTTTATTCCCGTACCCGCATCCCCCGATGTTGTGAATGTTATTGTGGTGATGAAATATGTACTATTATGTACCTGAAGTGTGTATTATTGTGTACCTTGTAATATTAAAAGATTAAAAAAAAAAAAAAAAAGGGTTTGCTCTGCGTTGCCTAGCGACGTTGCCTAGCAACCCTTTGATCTTTCCTTTGATGTTCTGGTCTCCTGATTCTTCTTTTTATTATTATTATTATTCTATATTCCTTTCACCATGGGAGTCTATGGCAACCCCTAGAACCGTCTGGTAAAAAGTTGTGAAATTTTGCATGCACATTCCAGCCAGTCTCCTCATTACCCACAGCGATTTATAGGCCCCCAGCCCCAACCGTCTAGTGGCACCAGCAGGTCAAAGTTGCAGGAATTTTCAGGAATTGCCTAGCAACGCACCTAGCAACCTTTGATCTGTCTTTGATGTGTCTGTTCTGACAGGGTCTAGCCCTGTCAGAACAGACCCTGTCAGAACAGACCCTGTTAGACCCTGTTAAACCCTGTTAGACCCTGTCAGACTCTGTTAGACCCTGTCAGACCCTGTTAGACCCTGTTAAACCCTGTTAGACCCTGTTAGACCCTGTCAGACTCTGTTAGACCCTGTCAGACCCTGCATGCGGCCTACATGCTGAGGCCTACATGAACCTTCGGTGCATGGCCCCACATTGCTGCTTGCAGCTATATTTGTAAATGTATTTATTGCTGGTCAAAACGTGGACAAAACTCAAAACACTAAGGCCACTTGATGTTTGATGATTGGTGTAAATGGTAAATGGTGTAATTTCAGGATTTTCTTTTTCTTTTAGCACTGTTTTGTTTAACACACAGACTATATCAAAGGTCAAAGATCAAAGTCAGCTATATTGTCAATTCTGCCATATGTGTTCAACATACAGTGAATCGAAATTTCGTCTCTCTGGCCAGGTAGTGCAAAAAAGACGATATACAAAATACAATATAAAGACGAAACACGAACAAAAACTATCTAAGACAAAAATCTAAATCTAAAATCTAGAATCTAAAATCTGAAAGCAGTGCAACAGAATAAATAAATACCTATTTACAGATGTCCAAAATGTGCAGTGTGCATCAAAAATGTGCAATGGAAGATACAGCCGTGAAATGGTAATGTGCTATAGAATGTGCATTGAAAGTAAAGATAAAAATAAATGTGAAACAGTAGTAATTCCAGTGCAATAACAGTAGTAAACAACAGTACAAGAGTAGTAAAATATATCCATCCATCCATCTTCTTCCGCTTTTCCATTCCTGGGTCGCGGAAACAGCAGTCCAAGCAGATCTGCCACCCAGAAAACAATGCAATCACGTATATTTTGTGAGTATCGGAATTTTTTAGAAGATACAAACAAGTAAAGAAGTTTAAAATCTTGAATTTTAAGAGGGACCATATTATGCTTTTTCTGATGTTATAATGTTTCCTCATCACAAATGTGTCCGGAGTTGTGTTTTGTTTTATTTGTATGTTTAACACACAAATTTTGCATATTTAGACTGCTTTCTTCTCTCAAAATGAAAACACTTCTACCTTGTGATGTCATGTGGTAATACAGGAAGTGCTCCACTGTGTCATTAAACGCCATATACTAGAATAATTTGGATAAAACTACCATTAAATTACATCACCTTGACCTTTAAATAGAATAGAGGAGATTAAACATTATCTATACTGCAAAACTATTTTCCCACATGTCACAGCCTTACACTTTGATCGATTCAAGATTTAATCCTTGTTGAAATACATGTTTATACTTTAATCTGTAATGCTGTTTATTGGTATTTTTAAAGGAAAGGAATCATGTCTTTGTACAATGACCTTTGTCCCTTGTTCGAAAAGGACCTATTAAAATTTATTCGGCATCCAACCAACAACAGTTTTGGCTCTGTTCCCAGCAAGATGAATCATTTCTGCTCGTTCAGCAAAAGAGAGAGAAAAAAGGGTTGTTTTCTTTACACAGTTGACATTGCGCATATAGTCTGTTAGCTTTTTAGAATGGTTTAAGATAACACCGCTATCATGAAGTAAATGACATTAGCCTTTCGTCGTTTTAACTTTGTTTTTGTGTTTTGTGTAAAACGCAGGAAAGACATCTGCGACTTGTTGTTGGAGGAATAGAAAGAGTATAATAGGGTAAAGGACAGGCTGAAAGTGCTTCATTGATTTGAAGTGACTGTGTGTGTGTCATATTGGCTAAAGATAGCACAGGAGAGTTTGGTATTTTGTGTTTTTCTATGGGATCTTTTCACTTGCAGCTTGTTGTATTGTGACAGCTGCCATTTTCTCAGTTACAATAACATCCCCGAGAACTTGCTCTTCCTTACGTGCACACTGGGGGCTCAAACCAGCCTCTTTTCATATGTATTCTATATGTAAAATATGATGCAAGTTTTACCGTGAAATCCACAGATTGAATTGTGTTGTTCAAGCAAGCAGTGGTTTGCATATAGGTGTATCTATGAGTTTGGGAGTGACAATATTGGGGCTGTTGTCATGCCAAACAACAAATGTATTTATATCGTGAGAACAAGCAAGTTATGAATTGGTACCACATGCCCTTGTTAAAAATTTAACTTGTTTTTTAGTGGAACATTGTAGAAGACACTTTTTCTCCCCACTTTTTCCGTGTATTTCCAAGTGTTCTCTTTAGTTTCACAGAATTTGGAAGGAAAGCTGCCTCCTCTTATTGTTGGTGCAGGATGACAGGCTGGTCTGGGGGACAAGGGGAAGGGGTACACAGCAAGCAAAAGGTGTGATTGGCTGCAGCTCCAACATACATCAGACAAGACCCCAGACAAACGGTCCTGTTTGGATACCTTAACGATTCTTCATTTTAGTTTAATCACAGGGAATATTAGAAAATTGGTTTTCCTACAACAACAGAAAGCTGAAAACAAAGAGGTGGGATAGTTTCAGAATAATTTCAGTGTAGTTAGCTCCTCCCTGCAGCTAGATATAAGCAGTGTCCATCAGCACTCTAACTAGGGGTGTGCAAAATAATCGTCATGACAATGCATCGTGATACTAACTTTCACTCGCTACCTCCAAAATGGCAAATGTTTGAACATCATTTTTTGTTTTAGAAAAAATCCTATGCACTTTTTTTGTTATTGGTTTGGTTTATTTGTTTTTGTTATTCAATAAATTCAGTTATGAATTGAGTTGCTCAGAGTTATGTATCAATTGAAGACACTACCCAGATACACAGCCACTGATATTTAAGTTATCCTCTTTTTTTTTTGGTACATTTTCACTGAAGTATGTCGAATATATTGCAATGCATCGCAGTATTTCAAGTATCGTGATGCATCGTGATAGTATCGCATCGTGGCATATGAATCGTGATTCGAATTGAATCGTGACTTCTTTGCCAATACCCACCCCTAACTCTAACCAGAACTGACGAAGCAACTCGGATGAGCTGCGAAACGTTTTCGACCAAATAAACTTTGTCCAGTTGACAAATTGAATTTCTCAACTTAATACATGCATAACAGCCCAATTCTCCAGCTTGGTACTCCTAACCATTATCCAGGATCAGATCTGGAGAGATTTCCCAGGATGTTACTGTTCCTGACACTCAATGACGGATCCTAAAAAGATAATGTTTGACCATATGTCTCTACTTAATGTTTTCTCTTCTCAAAATCTGTAAACCACTTACCTAATCTGTCCTAATTTTAATACCTTCTCATTTTAAACAGTACTAAATGATAGACTACAGGGTGTTTTTATAATATTGTTTTGGACAGCCTTTAGATTTATAGATAGAGTTACTTTTATATCTGGTGCATTACACAAAAGTCAGTTTATAGCCCTAGAAACAGCGCCCAGTAGGATTTGGCAGTTGGGCAGGAAAGGGTTAAGGCTGCAGCGTCTTTACATACAGTGATAGATGAAAACACTCAAAACTCCAGCCGTGTTTGAAGAGGAGGAGGGACACAAACCATCGAAGAAAGTTAGCACATTTTACCAAGTTATACCATCTGTAAAAAGTGATAAACTCTGTGTTCCTTAAGTAGAGCTTAGTACTTATATGTTTAACTAAATCAGTATGTGTTTTTCAGTCTGTTTTGGGGTGCTGGCATGAGTCCAGTCTTGTGGTTTTCTGTGGATTGTAAAGTAGGGGAGAGTTGTTTTCCTGAAAGAAAGTGAAGTCATTACTTAGAACTTACAATTACCAAAACAAGTTGCTTTTGGTGGAACTTTGTAACTTTTATATAACTGCAGTTAAACTTTGAGTAAACTTCATGCCTCTGCAAAACTTTTTTTTCCTCTCTCTTTTTTTTTTTTTCAGAGGAGCTGCGATTGGTCCATGAAAGTGTTGTTCTTGTCTCTGACTGGCTGCAGCCTGTTGCTAGGCTTGTGTTGGGGCAGGAGCGTTTTCTGCTTCCTCCAGTCTGTGTTCTGATTGGTCACCTCTGAACCGGTCTGGTAGACTTCTGCCACTTGTTGAACATCCACACAGTTTTTGTGGTTCTCTTGTGTCGTTTTCAGCTCGTATGACTGCAGTGTACTTATGGTTTAACTTCCTCCTTTTTTATATCAGATGTAAGGGTGGTTTATGTGCAGTTATTGACTCACAATAAAATATCTGCTAGATGCTCCTTAGATTAAACCACAAAACCCTCTTGTCTCTACTTGATAAACAGTTCATAAGTTCAATTAATATGTTCATATAGTGACTCTTGAATTAATAAAACTACTTATATAATACTTTGTACTGAAAAAGACTGAAAGCACAGTTCCTTGTGCATATTTTTTTTCAATAAGTGTGACAGTATCAGCTGACCATGGAGCACTCTGTGTTGTTTGTTCGAGAAGTGGCTGTAAACGGTGCACTTTGCTCAGTCCTGAACAACACGGTTAAGTTTTGGTCTGGAATCATTTATTTCATATATTTGGTCATTTGGTTTTAAAATTTAGCTTCTCCTCAGTGAACTTAAGTTTAAGTATGCCAGTTGCATTTTTTATTTTTGCTGAACTGAACTTTCTGTACATTTCTTTTCATAAAATGAGACTTCCTGTCACCCATGTCACAAAGGTACACAGACACCTAACCTTTCATATTGCCAAACCTCAGCCTCCTGTCAGCCACAACGAATGATTTTGATGTAAAAACTCCTCAGTACCAATGCCTTCTCAAAGCAAACTTTTTATAGTCTATAAAATATTAAGAACTATGACATAAACAATTTCACAAACCAAAATAGGTTAAGATTAAGATGTTTTAGTTTTAGTTTTAGGTGATTTCCATCCTACACTACATCAGATTTCAATTTCTTTTTTGTGATATCAGGAACACTATCCCACATAATAGTGAGTGCAATTCCATTTAATATTTTGAGCAAAGTTGATGTATCAATATATAAAAAGGAAAGTGAAAACCAAAAACAATTTAACATAGAAAAAGAAAGAAACTTACAGCCAGTATACACTCCGCTCATCCTATTATTGTATAGGTGTAAAGGATGTGTATTGTATTATTGTAAAGGATGAGCGGAGTGTATACTACACTCCGCTCATCCTTTACAATAATACCAGCATAAATACACCAAACACTCTGATTGAAAACCCCATACTGGTTTATGCCAATTGAATATGTTCACATGATAATCCCTTAATGTATATTGGTAGGCTATACACTGAATTCATAAACTGGTGTGAGTGACGGCCAGCCCAGGACAATGGAGGACCCTAGGCTGAACTCATGGCCTAAAGCTCTTTATGGTGTGTCCCTAACTAACGCTGACCAGCCTCTTCTCTGCTGACTCCAGCCCTGCATGAGAACATGTTTACCCCCCCCCCCCCCCACACACACACACACACACACACACACCTACCCCCTCCCTCTGTAGCATCAGGAGAGACACCCAGACATCCACACAATGAACGTGCTGAATAACGGGCTATCACTAGAGCGCTCCTTGATACTTTCTATTGGCTGCAAACCTGTCAACTCACCCATTATGTCCCCAGTAATTTTCCAGGTTGTTTCAGGCAAATTAATCAAATACTTTTTGTTTACAGTTTACAAGTCCTTCATTTATATTATTGAACAGGATTACTTTTGTAGATTGCACACATATGTGTACTTGTTTTGGGATGTCATTTTGAAACCACATGAAACACAAACCACTGTTTTGTAGGTGTTGAATAGCCAACACAAAGTAATGTGTTTTTTTAACTCACCCAGTGCTTCTTGGGACCCTGTGTTATTTGTGACTTAACCACTGTTTTATTTTAGATTCAGATTCATCACATAAATAGCAAACTATATTGCCAATGTGCTTCGCGGAGCATTTTCTTCTTGCTGACATAATGCAAATATGCCGCTTATAGACTCACCTGTGTGATAAACCAGTTATAACCCCTATGAATGTGTTTTTGCAAAACTGGCATAAACAATGCAAGCACTGATGTCTCTCTTATCTCCTTTCCGTTTGCTTTTTTAAAGCAGTCTAAATCCGATTGGTGGACATAGTTAATATTATGTGCAATCTGATAGGCTGCTCTGCGAGCGACTAACTGAAGGAAGCCTGTTTTTGTTGCACAGTCCTGCAGTGGTCTGTGTTGTGTTGCTTACAAATGTTGATCTCCAGACCTTTGCTCTTTAGGCTGCTGTATGCTGGCAGCAGCTAAGTGTTGCATTAAGGGTTGCAGTCATTGTGCTTGTGCAGTGAATATGAGTTTTATGGTTTATCAGATGTGTCAGTGTTAAGAAAGTTATGCATTGCAGCCAGCTCCAAGTGACAAACTGCCATTGTGATCTTGATTGTCAATGTATGAACCTATCAAAATGATTGATTTAGGTCTTGATTAAAGTGATTAGGAAGACAATCACGCGCAATCACGTTGATGGATTATTGTGCGTACACGGTGCATTGCATGACAGTAAATTCAATCATGATCAATGGCAGTGCAGAACAAAAGAAGGAGAGAGAAGTGATGATGTTTTCTTAGGGGGGTTTGGTCTTTCTGCTCACGTTTAGGACCCCCCACCCCCTCCCTCGCGGGTCTCTCCGCCCACACGTGCCACTGTCACACCCCATTGGCTGCTGCGAGGCTGTTTTCGTGTTCCGATTGGCTCTGGTCTTACGTCAATCAAACTAGCCCCGTCTTATACTGAATGTATGCATGGAAGGACGGTATTCTGCTGAGAGGCTGCAACAGCTGACTACTGAGCACTTTACCCAGTGCCTCAAGGAACAAAGAGAGGAGGAAAGAGCCATCCAAATTCGATTTTTATTTTTATGGGACTGAAAAGCTTTAGTCACGGCGAAAACACGCTATGAGGCACGCAGTAGCACCAACAGAATCCGTGGGGAATAATTCATTCGCAGTGACAAACCTCCTAAAGATATGTTCCCATTGTGAACGGCTTAGCAAGAAGGTAAGCGACAAAACATTGTCATAGCCTTTAAATGTCTTTACCCATGTGCAGAGCTGTTTTCTCCGTGTATCGCTTTGTGTATCGTTGAAAGGGTGTATTTCGGTGCTTTTATTGTTGTCTGTTTTCTTTGGTGAAACAAAGTGCAAGGCAGTCTTTGTCCAGAGCTTGTTTACCACAGACTGTATTTACCCCCGTTATCGCTCGTATGTTTCATGTCAGTTTGAGAAAAGTACATTTTTACCTTAGGCCTATGTTGCCCAGTGTCATGACAAAGGCGTATATCCAGAATAACGCAGTTTTGGGGTTTTGGTCATTCATTCAGCCCGTGCTTTGCTCATTGTTGGCCCCTCTGCAGAGACACTGTCAGTGGGACATGTCGAGGCAAGCTGCGGAAACTTACAGCGGCTCAAGTCCAAGCTGCCCAGGCTTTTGTCTTTAATATTGCATTAGAGCGTGCTGAGCTTTTGTACTTGTGACAAACACAACAAGAGACAATACAACATTAATTGCTGCTCTATTATCATTGGAATTGTTGGACAAAACATATTGAGAATTTGAAATTATTTACCCACCTCCATTTGTCATTGGAAAAAATCTTGCAATTTTGAATTAAACTTGGGGCACAGGGCTGCCGCTATAGAAGATCATTGTGTGGAGTTTAAAGGGCGTCTCTGTTTGTTTCAGGACTTGGGAGTAAGGATCCCAAGACCCCTTGGCAACGGACCAAGCAGATTTATCCCTGAAAAAGAGGTATGACACATTGTTTATTATTATTAATAATCCTGTTTGTTAGTCAGTCACTATAAAACTCATTTCTCGCTTTCTATTGTTAGATTCTCCAGGTCAGTAAAGTGGACGGCCGAACACAGTCGATATTTGAGGATGCGTTTGCAGCCCTCGGACGCCTTGACAATATCTCCCTAGTCATGAGCTTCCACCCTCAGTATCTGGAGAGCTTTTTGCGCACACAGCACTACCTGCTGCAGATGGACGGGCCCCTGCCTTTGCACTACCGACACTATATCGGGATCATGGTACTGAGGAAACACATTTTATCAGTCCCTCACATTTTAGTAAACCCGTTCAAGGCATGTGGTGGTTAACTTGTGATGCATTTTTCAGGCGGCAGCTAGACATCAGTGCTCCTACCTGGTCAATCTACACGTCAACGACTTCCTACAGGTGGGGGGCGATTCCAAATGGCTCAACGGACTGAATGAGGCCCCACAGAAGCTGCAGCAGCTCGGAGAACTCAACAAAATCCTGGCCCACAGACCCTGGCTTCTTACCAAGGAACACATCGAGGTACAAAACACAACCAAGACACGATAGACTTATGTAACTGAGAGATCGGGGTGGAGATTGGTGTAAAGCAACAAAGGAGTGCCATATTTAAAGTGACAAAGGAAGAACAAAGCATATAGTAAAAACACCGTATTTCTCTTCTCATCTTAGCACCTTCTGAAGGCAGAGGCACACAGCTGGTCCCTGGCAGAGCTCATTCATGCAGTGGTCCTCCTCACACATTATCACTCCCTCGCCTCATTCACATTTGGCTGCGGCATCACGCCCGAGATCCACTGTGATGGCGGTCACACCTTCAGACCCCCGTCACTCAGCCAGTACTGCGTCTGTGACATCGCCAATGGCAACGGGCATGCAATTCATCACGACGATCTTGGCAACCAGGTCAGTTACTTTTCAATGACATTTATAAAGTAACCCCTAACTACAGTATTATGACATGCCCTTGTTGTAACAATTCTAACATTCTACCTTTTCTGTGTTGAAGGATCTGAATGGGGAGGTGGAGGTGCTGATGGAGCGGATGAAGCAGTTGCAGGAGTGTGATGAGGAGGCCACTCAGGAGGAAATGGCTACACGCTTTGAGCGCGAGAAGTCCGAGAGCATGTTGGTGGTCACTGCAGAGGACGAGGAGTGTGTCCCATCCAGGGATATCTCACGACACTTTGAAGACCCCAGCTATGGCTACAAGGACTTCTCCCGGAGAGGGGAGCAGGTGCCCACATTTCGAGTCCAGGTATAGATAGCCCCTTACATATTTAGATATTTGTAAGTAGTAGATAATATTGCTAACTGTCTGCGTATGCTTTAGGACTACAGCTGGGAGGACCATGGTTACTCTCTTGTGAATCGGCTCTATCCGGATGTGGGTCAGATGCTGGATGAGAAGTTTCAGATCGCCTACAACCTGACGTACAACACCATGGCCACACACAAAGACGTGGACACCAGCATGCTGCGCCGCGCCATCTGGAACTACATCCACTGCATGTTTGGCATCAGGTCAGTGCAGAGCCACAGATTTAAATATATTATGTCCATTATGCACTCTTTCTTATATTACCTTTCCTTTTAATAGATATGATGATTATGATTATGGGGAGATAAACCAACTTCTGGACCGTAGCTTTAAGATCTACATAAAGACCATGGTGTGTAGTCCCGAGAAAACCACCAAACGAATGTATGAAAGTTTTTGGAGGCAGTTCCAGCACTCCGAGAAGGTTTGTTAACACCGCTTTTCCTTTTCATGTATCTGTCTTTATTTATAACTAGACAATAATGCATTAATATGTTTTCCTTTGTGTCCTGTAGGTCCATGTTAATCTGCTTCTTATGGAAGCGCGAATGCAAGCTGAACTGTTATACGCTCTGAGAGCGATCACCCGCTACATGACATGAAGTGCTTTTGGCGTTTTTATCAATGTCCTTTTTTTACTGTTATTGTTGTTATTCGTTTTGGGAAATCATATTCTGGCTGAGACCAGCAAAAGGACATGTGAGAAGCCCTACGTTGTGACGATGCTTGTTTGGTGTTGGATTGCTGAAAAGAAGAACAAAGAAGATTCATCTCAAAGAGGACTCACAGGCCTAGTTTGTGTGGCTTGCAGTGCCAAACCTGACCAGCAGAGAGAATCCTGGAGCAGGCTCCTCCACTGGGGAGAATGTGCCAGGCCCTAGCACTGACACCAGATGCATCCAGAAAGACATTTCAGTATTTCAACATGCAACACACTGGTTGCCAACACGTTCTGTGTCTGACAGAGATATGGCCCACAGAAAATCTATATAAACTGTGCAGCCACAACCAGCCTGCACTTTGATTTTGTGTCACTGTTGTTGTTTAGTTTCTTTAATTTCATTTTGTATTGAGAGATGAGGATGTTGAGGATATGGTTGCTGTTTGCAGTAACATAGACAGGAGCATTACTGTGGACGGTGATAATCGTGTGCCTGAACTCTCCTGCACAGTGTGCTGGTGCTGCTGCTCCCATCTTGTATTCACCAGGGTCATATTGACCCCAAAAATCCCACTCCCTAACCCCCTTCTGCCCCTTAAACCCCTATCCATTTGGAGATAATGCATTACCCCATTCCTTCTCAACCCTGATCTAAATCTCAAATGTTGATAAGCTAATCTGAGGAGTAACTCAAAGAACACTGTTGAGCCCCGAGTTTGTGTGAATGTGACTAACGTGTGGATGGATGTGTGCATTTCACTCATGTGAGAAAAGTACGTCTTCAAGTTTCATGTGTCAAAAAAGCGAGGCACTTTGAAGGAAAACTTCTTGCTTCTGCTGTAGCTCTGTAATTGTGATATAACTATATCATTTGTTAATGATGCTTGTATTTCTGGTAATGAGAAAAGCCTAATCAAAAGAAAGATCACCAGGTTTTGTGAGAGGGATTTGCTCCCGGTATCTGAGGTGTGAGAGTCACACCTATCTGTCTTCCGCTTATCCCCACGGCCTGGTCCCCTGATACTTTCAAAGCTTCAGATTGTGAATTTACCAGTAAATGAATACCTCTCATGTTTTCTTTCAAAACATATAAGAAGTGCTCTTGGTGAGCAGAGACTTTTGGGTGGTGGGTTCCCGTGATCGGGGGCGCACCACTCCACACAGGGCCACAGGTTGTAGCTGTGCTTATTTCCCCTCGAGGGAAGTCTAACCCATGCAAAAGCAGCTTTTTTATTTGATCCAGAGGCATGTTCCTCTGCTGTATGTTTTGTTTACTAAACCAGTACTGCATTCTTCTGAAGTGGACTGAGACAGACGAATGAGTGATAAGAAGATGGTTTAAGGATGGTACATTGGACATGCTTTGACAGAAAGTGGATAGTTTTTTTGGTGTCAGTTACTGACAATTTATATAAAACCTTAAAAAAACAAAAACAAAAAAAAACACAAAACTTAAAAATAAATCATGATATTGAATTGTTGTGTATCCTTTCTAGTTTTCTCTATTGCTCCATTCAGAGATTGTATTAGTGCAAAGGTAGATACAGTTAAGGATACAGCAGCCCTGATGGCTCTGGAGCTACACACATTGGGACCTGTGTCATGAGGATTATATCCACGCGCTCTTATGCAAATGGTGACTCGCAAACATCACCTCATCTCCAAAGTACATAGCTCTGAGACAATAAAGACTCAATCCGCAGTGCGCTGGACTCAGGGCAACACTTCAGTTTGGTGCAGAAATTTTATGTGAATTTACTGAATAAGCTCAAACCCATGATGCAGCAGCTCATGGCTCAACTACAGGGGATAGCTGTTTCACTTTGGGAAAGTTGGAGACTGTGAATTTCAGGGTATTTTTCATCACAACTAATACACAATCACCAGCAGCAATCTCAGTGCGATCACCACTGACCAACTGCCTTTACATTACAGTGGCTTTTCCAGACAAAACCGAAACATTTATTAAGCAACAGTATCAGTTAGTCAATCCTGTTTCATATCAACCCGGTGAAAAATAGAGAACAATGTTTTAGGCCTGGCTTAAAGTTGTTTAGACATTTTTTAAAAACCTTGATGTCTTGTGGTTGTTATAAGATGTGAAAACAGGGAGGTTTTTACATTAAGTGCCGTTTCTGATTTGTTTCAGTGTAATAACAATGTGATTTTTGAAATGCTGTACTTTAGGCTACTTGGTGTACCTTGTAAACGCACTGCCTGGCCCCATATCTGTGTAACAATAAAGGCTTGGAGAAGCATATTATTTTTTGGACTTTATTCTGAACAAGACTTCATAACATGGTGCTAAAAGCCTTTTACAGATCTAACTGGCTGCAGATAAAAAATCAGACCATTATCTCATGTTTTGAGATATAAGAGTATTAAAATCACATGAAAACAGCTAAATCATCAGATTTCGTTCTGATCATGGTCCCTGTGACTACTTACATCAGATTTTGTAGATTGGATATGATTTAAATAAGGTCAAGAAGTCAGATTATAATAAGATTTTGTTTTCATGTAACCACAGCCAATGATGTTCCATTTCTATCTTAGTGTAAAATTCAGGAGGAAACTTGCATTATAGTATTTCTTTTCTTGTACAAACTGGTTTTAAACACTTAATTCCCTGTATACTCATTATAAAGTGCAGTAAAACTTAAACAGTAAAACTCTGTAACATTAAACATTTCAAATAAATAAAAAATAAAAACACACATTTCACAAATTCAAAACAAAAATAAAAATTGAATCCAATTGTTATAGCAATATAAAATGTAAAATTGCATACTTATGACAACAACATGGTAGTAGTGATACTTTCACAAGTAAATCTAATGTTCAGTTCAACTATTCAGTGTCAGGGTTGTAGAACTTTTATCAGTTTTTGAGCCACAGGGAAGAACTCCAGCTCCCAGCATGCTCTGTGGTAGTCTTTTAAATCTTCATTTTCAATCCATTTCAGGGCCTCATCTTTGTCTGAAAAATGAACAGAAGGAGAAAGGGAGGGGCATGAGTCTCCCATATCATCCATGACCTGCCTTTATTATGCCTTTTCCCCCGAGGATGACTTCTGTCCCCTTGGTATGTTATGTAAGTGTAATAACATAGTGCACCAACCTAGGTATGCAGTCAGGATGTCCAGGAGGGCCTCTCTCTGCTCTTGATCCAGGAAAGATTCGGGACAGCCCCCTGCCAAGTTCCATAAGGCCTGGCAGAGCTGTCCCGCAAGCTGCCAGTCACCCTGTCCCAAGTCTTGGAGGCAGTCCATTAGCCTGTGGTCCACACACAAACAAACACATAAAATGACATCACATGACCACAGAGAGTATCACATGAGGAGCAGGTCTGTGGGCATTAGCTCTACATCAGTGAGCATTCAGCTCACACAGGCCAGGGGCATCTGACATTAAGACGATTGGGTTATGTAACCACATTCTTCTTAACCTTTTGTTTGACAATATTTATATTTTAGAGATGCGTGAAATTAAACAAATTGAATTTCTCCTTTTATCATATTTTAGAGATATTTATTACATATTATTTATTACATATATTACTCATCAAATATTTATCTAAAGCATTCTGTAGAATTAGTATATATATATATATATATATATATATATATATATATATATATATATATATATATATATATATATATATATATATATATATATATATACTGAACAATATATAAACTTAAAGGTTCACTATGTAACTTTCCCAATGTCACTTGTCTCAATGGAGAAGTTATTGCTTAGAAGGTTCCACCTAATGGCATTAACCATGTAACTGCTAGTTACAGGGTTAACGTTAGGAAAATGTGTTTAAGTGACTTACAAATTTTTTTGATTAATTTAATCACTGCACCACTGTTTCAAGTAAACCGTGTTTACAAAGTTTTTTTTTAAATTGTACAACTTTATATAGGGTTGTATAAGGTTTTATAAAACCTTCATTTCTCAGCATGAGCCACATCGTATGGTATCATTCATGTCTTGTAGGTAATCTTGGCCTAGCTTTTCACTGTTGTATTATTGACTTCTTGTGTTATAAATGAGATACTTTGTCCTCATTGTGTCCTTACTTGGCTGCGATCCCCTCCAGAGCCAAACTGTCCCTGTTCAGAACGTCCGAGGCCAGGTTAGTGAGCACCCCGCAGGCAGAGAAACACACGTCTGGGCTTTTGGAGTCCAGCAGAGTCACAATAAACTGGTGAACTGGAAAATACAGAGACCGAAAGATGAGTGATGGAGGAGCCGAGAGGGGCAAAGATTAGACGCACCACACTCTCCTGAGTCAGCAGCCTTGTTTATCCTGACGGGAGCTGGCCTTGCTGATAGAAGACATAACATAAAGGAGGACAGAGCTGCACATCCAGTCTTTCTCTCACTCACAGGTTAGAGTCATATGGGCAAATGACACAGCATTTTAGTAGGGATTTAAATTAAAAACAAAAAACAAAACAAAAAACGTGTGTGTTTTAAAGTGTTATTATTTAACCATTTTTGTGTTTTACAGTAAAATGTATTAAAGGTCCCATGGCATGAATTTTTCACTTTCTGAGGTTTTTGAACGTTAATGTGAGCTCCCCTACCCTGTTTACCCCCTCCCCCCCCATGGCTAAAAGTTGCGAAATGTGTAAACTGAGCATTTGTTTGGAAGGGAAATTTCTGACGTTACACTCGAGGAAAAATGCAAATGCAGTTCCACCAACCGTCCCTGGAAATCATGCCCAGAGAGTTTGCACCACAAACGAGCTACGCAATGCGAGATGCGTTTTTTTATTTGCCTGGAGGCACGTGAGAGTGTTTCCAGGCTCAGATGTCCTTTATTCGAGCCTCCAAACCTCTGAAACAGCAGTGGTTTAATTTTATTTTCTGTGGAAACGTGTTTATTTTTCACTGGAAAGCGTCTCATATCTTCCGCCGCGCTTAAACGCGGAAGTGGGGCCAGCGCACATCGCACCACTAAAAGAGGAAAGAGCGGAGAGTTTGGCCACACCCCCACCCACTGCACTGGCCCGTCTCTGTCCTTCTCATTTGCATTCAAGCAACAACGCCCAGAATAAAGTGTTTGAGAGAGATATTTTTGATTCTGACTGTGTTCATGAGGCTTTCTCATGCACTGAGTCTTGATTTTGAAGAAGGATTCATTTACAGTATTAGGGAACCATTAAGGCGCCATATAAAAGCATGAAGAAGTACCATGTCATGGGATCTTTAAAGGTTAGGGTTATTTATCCTGGCTTAAAACCAGCACAAGTACACTGTCCATCTCTTGTGATTGAATTTCAAAATATTTTAAACTAAATATATACTGTTATTAGAATGATTAGATAACTATTTTAAAAACTAATATGAATCATTTGTGCCTTTATAAATTCGTAACAGATATATGTATGTACAGTGTTGGGGAGTAACGGATTACATGTAACGGCGTTACGGTAAAAGGATACAAAATAAAAGTAACTGTAATCCGTTACAGTACAAGAAAAAAACGATGTAATCAGATTACAGGTACATTCATTGAGAATGGGGATTACTTAACAGGATTACAATTTGTGCTGCTGCGTGGTGTTCCGCCATTTCTGCGAGCGGTGTCGGCTGGTCCCTCCTGCCTGCCGCGCTCCCGTGTTTCCCCTCCGCACCGTAGTGTCGTAAACTCCTCTCGGTAGAGCTCCCGTATCCTCACCGTGCAGTCTACAGCTCTTAAGGTAAGCACTGCTACCCTCCACCACTGATAAGATGTAACTTGGCCCAATGCCACCCAGTCGGAAACCAAACGCTTCAGGCCAGTTCTGATTGGTTGGAGGGAGGCCCAGAACTAAGGCAGTCAAAAGTTAGTAAATTTGTGCATTTAGGGCAAACTGCTCATCGTTTCTGCGGTATGGTTTTGGCTTTTCGTCGGCATCCATTACGTAATGACGACAGTCGAGTCGTAGGCCGTTTCCCAATTCCCCGACGGCACGCTTGTTAGCGTCCTTGGAACGGGATATGCGACATATCCGGCGCGACAAGGGCCGTTCCATTCGTTTTTTTCCCCCTGCACCGTCAAGACGAGCTCTGAACGGCGCCGTCGTTTCCATGGAAATCGGGGCGTGGACCAAGCGTGCAAACATGCACGCTCCGCACACTTAAAAGCCCCAGCATGCACAGCGCGGGACTACAAAGACCGACTCGCCAGCAACATCCACAAGTGAGAGTTGCGACGTCACTATAAAATATACGTACTGGTTCTCCTCACCTACAACTATGCTACATGAAACTCTTCATAAACTACACTAAACATGTGTGACGGTAGCCGTAACGGCATAGATCACGGCACCTGTATTACCGTTCACATGCTTTTCCCCTTACACTTCTATATTTCCTTTGCTGTTGTAATGCTGGATATTCTACAGTGTCGCCATGTCCAGCGTTTACTCTAAGCTGCGCACTGTTCGCACATTCTCAGCGCACAAGAAAACTTGTGCAGCGCCCTGTAAATCAGGGATGAAAGAGCTTTTTATTCAGCCGCGGGGCATTTTTTTTTATATCTGCAAAGTGCGAGCCGCGCGGGGGGGGGGGTGCATTTCGGATGTGGAGTTAGTGTGTTTGCTCAGAAACATTAAAAATTAGGGGGAACATTGGCCATGTCCCAATTCCAAGTATTACTAGTCGCAATAGTATAATATTTTTGTCTTTAGGGAACAAGGAGCAGACCACCCAGCTCATTGAGCTGAGGCGGGACCTGTTCAATTTCGCAGGCGGACATGTGAGAAACGTAGTGCACTAAGGACAGAGCGAGTGTGCGCCGTCTCGACGACAGACCGACGGCATCTGAGTCTAAAATGTGATCTAGTGGTAAAGTCTTTGCCTGATATCAAGAGACCCGTGTCCAATCCAATGTGTGAAACCTGACAGCATTGCTGGTCTAAAACAGTGATTGTGTAATTTTACAAGCAAGGGTGTCATTGTAAATGTATGAAGTACCGTAATGCAGTTAGCTGGCAGTCAGTGGCTAGAACACTTGACATTGGGAAACTGTGTGAAACCTAAACATGCGCCATAGGTAAAATCCTCCAGCTTAGGGCCTGACCAAAGCATAAATAACAAAACAAATCATGGGGATGGTCCCCGGGTCAAATATAGAAACAACTTCTCCTGTGCGAGATCAATAAAGGTCAATCTTCTAATCCTTGACCACTGTAAAGCGCTTTGTGCTACAATTTTGTATGAAAAGCGCCTTATAAATGTTTGATTGATTGTTTGATTGATTGAAAATCTTACAAGTCTGGTGCAGGCATCTCTTCTTGTGGACCTCCTGTGATTGCCTGTCAGCAATTCCCTCCCAGTTTAGTACTCTTTTAAGGTTCACACTGTCAGTTCTCACAAATAAAATGTTGAACATGGGTTTAATGCTCATTTAAACTTAAGTAATCCAAAAGTAATCCAAAAGTAATCAGTTACATTACTTTGTAAAAGTAATCCAAAAAGTTACAGTACAATTACATTTTAATCAAGGTAACTTGTAACTGTAACGGATTACATTTATAAAGTAACTTACCCAACACTGTGTATGTATGTATTGTTAATGTTTTACCAAGTGTGCATGGCGTTACTATGAGTGAAATGTAAATAGTGTAAATAATTTTGTATGTACATTGTTTTTTTCTTAGGATGACAATGTAACATCTGTTCAGGGACTGCAGAGGAAAACTAGCCTCTTGGCTAAATCTGGTGCATTTACAGGAATGTTCATTAATGTACACTGTCCCTGTCAAATAAATGAATAAATAAATAAATAGAATACACACCTTTACTTTGCATAATGTAATCTCGTACTTCACTGGACTGTGTCAAATTCCCAAAGACACGTGTGGCTTCTAGCACTGCGTCCATACTGGAGCTGAGTAACAACTTCATCATCACTGAAAACACAAGCACATATACAGTTGAAGTTGTGATTCTTTGCGTCTGATGCATAGAGAGACTGCACATGTTCTCACACTTGGCGATGGTGAGGTGACAGTTTCCGAGCGCTGAATTTGGCTGTTGGTAGAAAGACAGGTTGTTGACTGTAGCAGCAGAGTTCACTGTTAGCTCGACGCTCTCCTGGACACACCTCAGCTCTGAAGAAACACAACAAGAGATGCATCAGGATGATATATGTACTGCTTACTATATGTGTAAAGTCTCATTTATCCACAGAAGATGGTTTTGTATTGACTTTTTGCAGCAGCTATTGTACTGTCTCTCCTTCCCTTCAATATTCTCTGGGGTCTGGGGTCTCACCATTTGTATATTTGTATATGTAAATCACATTTGGATTTACCAAAAGACCAGATGCCCTTCCTTGCACATCACTTTTTAGGGACCTGCACAAAGTGTACACAGTGCCTTTTATCCCCTTGTGGATGTATTGCTGTATTGCACATTTACCTGCTGGATATGGTAATGATGCTAGAAGGTAGTATACATGGAAAGTAATGTAAAGTATGTGGCACAGTTGGCACGCTAATAATATGTTAAGGTCAATGTGACCGGGACCAGCCCTGGCTCCAGGCTGGGCTCCGGTCCTGAAATAGCAGCAGATCAGGAGTGTGATTATGATACATCTGAAATACTGCGGTTACAAAGTGAGTAATGTGGATTTCATTTCTGGTTTTGACTGGTCTCTTTGTTGTCACACTGAAAGTTGTATAATATGACGTTTTGTCTGCAATAGGCCCAATGTGAAAATTAAAGCAATCTATTGTACTATTTAGAAACTTTGTCATCCATAACCACCCAATTTCATCTGTCACCTACTTAAAGTTCAATTATTTCAGTAGTTCACTTAAAAACGAATTCAGCCAAAAGCAAGTCAAAGTTACAAATCAGTGAACTCAGTACCTACTATACACACTGCGGAATATTTAAGAAATGTATTGTGAGGATTCTGCAATTTTTTAAATAGATTTTGGTATGTATCTGACTCACTGAAGCTGAATTTCATTACATAATAAATGTCAGTATAAAATTTCACTTGCTTGAGTTATATTTCCACTGAAACCAAAATGTGAAGACTGAAACTGCAACTTTCTCATCACCAGTTTCAGTTCAAACTGTCCTGAAACAAAACCGCATGGAAGAGTGTCTCACATCCTGCAGCTGCTGAGTCTCACAAGCGGGTAAACTGTAGGAGGACGCATCACGTGACGAACAGCACGTACAGACAGAAAAACAAATGAAAGAGAAGACACATGGGCACTCTGATCAATGTCAGGTTTGTTCTCAGCAGCACGGATGTGGTTCACCGCTGATGTATAACTTACTGTACACAAGAACAACAGGTACAGTGTGTAGACAGTTACAGGACATGAAAATCCAAATTTAGAAGAATCGAATTGGATGAATTGGTAGGATGGAAACTGGTTAACGAAACTATAGAGCTATGGGAAAGTTTTTGTGAGTACAAACCTACTGATTACATGAACAGAAACACTGTAAACTAACCCTGCTGTTGGAGAGTCTATAATTCAATCCACACCACATCATTTATATTAATAATGTGTATAGTAGTATGCGTATGATGTATCTTCTTGAATATTAAAGATGCAGCATGTATCTTTCCTAATAGACAGTCAGCAATCTGCTTGTCTCAGTGGCAATCTCCATGATGCCATCAGACACAGGTCAAATATGTTTATTATACTGTGGAACCTTCCAGGCAAAGCAATAACATCTCCATGGAGAAAAGTTACACAGTTCACCAAGTCAATTTGCACTTATCATTTGTACATAAGATGCCTCTCCAGGTGCAACTCCTTTTTGGTATTTTGTGTTGTATGATTTGGTAGCGATACCCTTCTGTTAGCTTACCTAGAGTTTCTATCACCAGTTGAATGAATGTGGCATTGTTGGCCAGAGCGGGGCCTACACTGCGGTGGATGCACATATTAGCCATCACCCGCACTAACTTCACCAGCACATCGTCAGACTGGTGAGGATCCCCTGGTAGTTTGGTCCCTGTGTGTTGTTGGGGGTGTCCTTTGTCGTTATCTCTTCGCTGGTATCTGTTGTAGATCTGAAGAAGGACATCCAAGCTGCCCTCACACTCAAACAGCTGCAGTCGAGCCTCGTCACTTTTGGCTGTAATGTTTCCCAGTGTGAACAGCAGGCGAACAACCAGGTCCTGGAGAGGAGAGCACACAGGGTTAATTATTTGAGACATTTAAAGGTGCTCTGAGTAACTTTGGAAACTATGTAACTATGTAAATGCCATTGATTTACCTAGAATGTTCTAAAGTATTATAGTATGTGAGTGGGATCACAAAGTTGCAAGTTCTCAATGTACCAAATTCTGGATCTCTTAAGCATTTGACATTTATCTTATGTTTGTTGTTAGGCTGCCATCTTTAAACTGCATTCTGTTCTAACTTTCACAAACAATCTATTTTTCCACAAATAGCCCTAACCTTTTGGAAAGACAGGCATGATTTTTCTTCTTAGGAGGTTACATAAAAAAAGTTTGTTAGGCTGACCCTTAAACTGGTCACCCTTTTTCCCCTCTCACTTACGAAACAGAAACTATCCACAGAATGACAGCATGTGAGTCAGTAAGGCAGATAACATGTGGAGCAGGTGATCAGGACGCACTTAACCGTCTCTGAACGTGCAGGGACACCGCTCTATGGACAGAACAGTTTGTCCCGGGACAGGCTTCTCATTACGCGTCATGGGCGGCGGACGTATGCCTTTACGAGCTGCCTGTTTCTCATCGCCACATATGTTACAGATGTGTGTCCTCCCCCTCACCCCTGCTTCACCTTTTGTTGACTTATCCTCCCTGTTTTCTCCCCTTTAATTCCAACCCTAATTGCTTCATTATGTCTGGGTGCCTGATTGCAAGTCAAAACAGTAGAGAAACATGCACACATCGTACAGTGAATGTATTTGGACAGAATGTGGTGGTAAACACAGTGCTCTGAGGGGTAAACATGTTAAATTGAGTAAGATCGTATAACCAGTAAACGTCTTGGAACATGTAGAACCAGAGGGGCTAATAAACTCACCTGCTTTTGATGGTGTTGGCTCAGCACTTCCAAAAATAGTTGGTAACAGCCGGGGGTCTGGGAGAGAGCAAGGCGGCACTCAGAGTATGAGGACAGTTTACTAATGGGAAGAGTGGACAAATAAAGTCAGTAAAGAAACCACTGTGCAATTTGGCGCTTAATCAGAGGATATTCAAGCACTTTTAGACTCTTGTGATGGATTGGGAAGATCAAGAGAGAAAATATAATGTGGTTCAGCTAATAGTTCTGAGTTAAGACCAAATTATGCCGTGGCTATTCATATTTTATCAAGGATTTTTAAAAAATGCATCATAATCTTTTCAGCTATAAAACACCAGTTTTAACAGTTAGGTGATGAAATGATGTACTCCACTCAAAAACTAAGGGTGTGTTCACCATTTGGTTTTTGTCTGAGTCCAGTTTAGTTCTGATGTAGGCTTGATTTGGATCTCTTCTAATCCCAATTTACTTCTAGTATATTTGAGGTTTAGTTTTGAGTTAAGGCCAAATTCTGATATGTCAAGTTTGACTGTGTGAAAATACAACCAAACAGAGCAACAGGTTTGTATGAATGATTATGCAAGTTCATGTAACACTACACTACACCTACACTACCTCCGCATATAAAGGGTTTGGTAGCACAATTCATCACCCTATGGTGTAACTGTAACCTCTTGATGCTCCCAAAGACCCGTGTTAAAACACAGGGGGACCAGTCCTTTCAAGCCGTAGCCCCCAAATTATGGAATGCCCTACCCCTAGCCCTCCATGAGGCAGACTCTACTGACTTTTTTAAAAAGCAGCTCAAGACACTGCTATTTAGACAAGCTTTTGGTTGACTGTGTCTGTAATTCCTCTGTTCTTGTACATTGTTGTTTACTGCACTCTGTAAAGCACATTGTGTTTTTTTTTAATCTGTGAAAGGTGCTCTATAAATAAAGTCTTACTTACTTACTTAAACATTTGAAAAAGTTACCTGAATATTCTGGAGATGTTGGTGCAGATGTCCTGGTCTTTGTGGTGTTGCTGTAGTAGCAGGCAGAGGTCAGACAGCAGACCAAATGAGACAAACAGTGAGCGAGACTCAGGGTGATCGGCCAGGTTTCTCAGGGTCGCTGTCAACTGTGTCAAAAAATGAAATGAAAATTGCACAATTGAAAAGAAAAAAGACATTTTTGTTCTAATAATTATTTCATTATAAAAATAATAAGAGAACACAACAGTGTGGGTGCTCTCAGATGTCTTTGAGCAGTTACAAGAAAAGTACTGTATTTAGAAAAGTCAGTAATCACTGGTTGACAAAAGAAAAGGCAAAAGGATTCAAAATTAAAGGGTAACACTTTATTACGCTCTATATTGTACCTTCCCCATAAAGTACAACGTATTCCATTGTGTGACAACCTGTAATGACATGTAAGCCTAACTAATTAACTCACCCAAAACGTAACCCCAACCCTTCCTTAAATGTAATTACACGTTTATGTAGGTGCACTGTCACTTTTCTGGTGTAGGGTTTGCCATTAGGCTCGGTTACAGATCAAATGTGTAAAGAGATGTTTTGGGGGAATTTAATAAGTTCAATAAATGCTAGATTAGAGAAGTTGAATGCCATACTGTGGAACATTCCAGGCCAAGCAACATCATATCCATAGAGACAAGCAAATGGCAGAACCTACATCAGAAAAGTTACATAGTGCAACTTAAACTTCAGAAATATCTAATTCCACTGAACCTGAATACTATATGATTTTTTTCTTTACCTGTACAAGTATGTGTCCTACTATGGCCACATTGGTTTCTTCTGTGGACTGGAGCCTTTGAATGAGTTTGTGAGACACTCCGACACAGTTTTTGTCAAACAGTCGCTTGAGGATGGTCTTGTTCGCAGAAAGAAACTTCAGAGTCCCCACACAGTACAGAAGCACCTCTCCATTGGAAGATACATCCTCTGTGCTCAGAATGTCCAAGAGTGAATCTACGTGTGAGAGAATGAAAACTTGAAAAACATTGTATAGTGTTTTTTATGACAAGGAGAAAAAGTAAAAAATTATGATACTCAGAGATAAATATAAGACAATGTAATTTTCTGATTACGCATACAAATAGAATTTATTATAACAGTACTTCTTATGTCTGTATTATAAAATCAACCTCTCAGAAAGGAAATATGGTGACTCATATTGTTGTCTAGTAGCAGTAATGTTGTGGGCACCAAGGCTATGGTAATCCAGATGAACCAAAACAAAGTGATAGATGAACATTAAACCACATAAAACAATAGATAATAAAGGCCAGTGCATATGGAGCAGATCACCATGACCCAGAAGTGTGTTTACCTAAGACTGGGCTGTCCTGGAAGAGGTCATCGTTGCTTTCATTGCGGCTCAGCTTAAACACAAGCTTACAGATGTTCAGGAGGTTGTTCCCACTGACGCACAGCTGGACACAAAAGAAATGTTATTACTATTCAAATGATCTGCAGAAGTTTTTATACATAGGCTATTCTATCTGGGAAAATATTAAGCTTTCTTAGTAAAGGAAAATATGGTATTATATTTATACATATATTTTTAAATCTTGTAATTTTATGTTGACCTCAAGCATTTTTAAGGACTCATTCACTTAAAATCTATACATTCAGCTAGAATAATGATAACATATTGCATTAATTCAATGTCATCAAATATTTCCTTTTTTATTGGTTAAATGTGTACTGTGTAACTCTAGAGCAGGGGTGTCCAAACTTTTTTCATCAAGAGCCACATATCTAAACACAGACGAAGCAGAGGGCCGATCGAGGGCCATAGACTGGTGCTTAGTATAATTGAAATATATGCATGTTTATCATGTTAGAATGTGCTATTAGTCCTTTATTCATGCTAAGATCCTCAAAGCCACACAATAAATATTAAATATTGTCTTATCAAGGTAGCTTTTCAAAAAACTTGCAGTCAAAAGTTCTGCTCAAGGTCATTTGGGCCAATTCACCTGGAAGCCTGAGGGCCAAGAAAAATTTGGCCATAGTTTGGACATGCCTGCTCTAGAGGTTTGAGATGTTATTGTTGCAGGTGACGCTAAAGAAGCAGGTTTCTGAGCCATTAAAACACATGGAATTAAATAAATTCTAGATAAATATTAATGCCCATACTGTGGAAAAATGTTAAGAAAAGCAATAACATTATCACAGAGACTGGCAAGTGACATGCCCTCTGCCAGTACCAGGACTATAACAAGGCTCAACCAAGACAAAAAAACATGTCTTGACTGACATGTCTTAACAAAAAGATGTTTAGTGCCAGATGGGCTATGAACTCACTTGAAAGCAGATCTTGGCGATGTACAGGTTTAACCGGGCTGAGTTGAGGTCAATGAGGCAGAAAAGTGTGCGTAGTATCTTAGACCTGCCTTTACAGCGACGCCCCAAAATGTCTGCTATCGCCAGGGAATCATAAAGCTGCTCACATAGATCACACAGGCCATCATCTCCCACCTCTGAGCCCATCTGACCCCCTGGCATTCCAGAGACACACAAAAAATAATGTGAAGGTTTGGACAGCAAGGACATGTGCAACCAAAAACCAAAGCAAATACTGCATCCCAAAATGAAAACATCTCATTGTGATTGTTGGCAAGTTTGGGGCGAAGTAAAACCCAGATATTGTGAAATAGGCTACTCTGAAGAAAGATTTATTATTTGCACAGGAATACTTGGGGTTACGTGTTCCCGAAAAATCATTGACCAGAACAGGAGAACAACATGTACCAATTTTCTGGGAAACACTGAAGACATAAATTTCAAAGAAAGTCTATCAAAAACAAAATGAATAATTATGGAGTAAATAAGTTTTACTGATAACTGAGATACAAATATGGCTAGCACTATCGACTCACAGCAAGAAGGTCCCCTGTAGGTACCCCTGTTTCCTGTTGGCTAATCTAGCTAGGTACTCCTGACCAAGATTCAGGCACAAGTTATACAGATGGCCCCCATCTTATATTGATTGCATATCGTTTTGTCTTGTACGTTCTCCTGTTTATGTTGAATCAGTGGTTATCTTTGTACATAATTACATTTGTTTTTGAACATGTCTTAAACAGAGTTTTAGATCGGAGAGGAGAGGCCCAGTCCTGGAAGCTACAAACTAGACACAAAGGAAGAGCAAAGGGTGGAGTCTTTCCTTGTTTTTGAGCTGAAATAAATGTTTTCGCTGTATAAATAACAGACTCTGGCTATTCCTAAAAAAGGCCTGCCTACAGTCTGGCAATAAACACAGCTCTGCAATTTCCCACTCATCTAAAAGGTGTTTTATGCATGAGCCAGAAGTCACTTGCTGTGATAAATATTTAATATTTATCTTTGAAATGAATTTTCCATTAAATTTGTAGAATGTTAAAATATTTACAGACGCAGATTTCATTTCATGGCTGCCAGACTAGTTTCATTCAGACAGTTTTATGTGAACACCAAGCAAAACACTTTTAAGACTGGTTGTCATCTGTGGAAGAAATTACATTTATTTCTAGGAAAGAGCTTGAAGAGACACTAATAGAGGATATTGCATGTATGAATAATTTACATGATAACGTTTATATATTAAAATCTGTATAAACGTTTTGGCTAATGAAAGTAATTTTAAGGATTTTATACCTGGGTAGTTTAAATTATTTAAACCACAGTGTGCACATTTTTTACCAAAAAATGGCTTGCATCTACACAAGGAAGGCCTTTTCCTACTTGTTTCCATGGATATGTTGCTTCTTTAGATACAGTCTTGCATAGTATGGCATAAAACGTATCTATGTCCATGGAGAATATTCCAAACGATGGTTTTAACTTTCAATTTCCATGTAATAATGTAGGTGATATGCCACCCCCAGAAAGTTACATACTGTACCTTATCCTGTAATGCATTGTAAAATGTCAATAGATTTCAATAAATTGTTTATTTCTTTACCTGTCAATGGGTTTGGAAAAAAAAGCACTAGAAACCAGTTAGAATTACCATGGGGCAGGTAGTCTTTCTATGTTTTGTAATAATAGTCTGTTTCAAATTGTTATAATATCCAATTGTGGCAGAGGTTCATATGAGGCTTATGTCTTCAAATGGATCCATCTCCAGCACTCTACCTGCGACTATGGCCTCTAGCTGTTCCAGAAGAGGAGCAATCCTATTATTCCAGACCAGTGACTGTGAATCCTGCTCAGTGCACAGTCTGCTGCCATTGTTCTTCACATCTGAAAAGGGGAGACATATTCACAGTTAGCCAATTACCGTCCACTCAGACACCACAACATTAGCACCAGCAGTAGCAGCCAAGCACAGTTCGTAAATGCAACATCTCAAAATAAAACTGCAGGAAGTTCAACCCCACAATGAAAAGGTCAGTCAGCTTCCTCTGATTTGTCACTGATCTGCAGCTAAGTGGGCAAGTGTAGCATCATGTAAATTTGTTATGGACTTTTGCACCCATGTTTTCAACAGGAAACTGTGGTTGCACCAGCTAACAGCACAAGCGTTTTTCTTTGCTGATTGTGCGGTGATCAGGTGGGTTCAATCAAAGGTTGTCAGGGTTAGTCACAGAAGTTTATGTTACAACAAACATCTGTGGGCAGAATATGAAGCCGTTTGGAACAAGGTTTCAAAAGAGTATTATTTATATTATATGTGCTTAAATCTTTCTGTGATTTCCTAGGGGTGGATCAAAAGACAAAAGTAGAAGTGGAACAGTTACAACATGCAGCTTTATAAATATGGTTCCTGTTACATTACAATAAATTGCACAGCAGATGTTTTTGAAAAAACAAATGAAATGGGGCTGCACAATTTTAGAAAGAAATGTAATTAATAGTAGTTACAATTTATGTTTTAAATGTACCATTCTGTTCAGAGTGTACATTGTAAACAACCCCAGGAGCAGTTTAGAGATGGCTGAAATATGAACTGTTAAACTACAAGAATCTCATGCATTTCATTTTTATGTAGTGGAAATTGGATTGTGATCTATTGTGCAGCTCTAGCATGAAAGGCCTTATACATTTCATATGGTACATAAATCTATTTGCCATAAAAGCTATGAAAGGTAACTTAGCTTGAGACCCACCTGCTACACATTTTGCACCCATGTTGGCCGTGACCTCCAAGTCAGCACCTTGTGAAGATATTTTACTGTAGAGACAATGAAAGATTCATGAGTTCAATGTAAGTAAGTGTAAGTGTAATGTAAGTATAACAGAATAATCATATCAAGCAATAAAAACATATTTATGGGTTTCAGGATTATAAGAAATAAAGAGTTTCCAGGGCGATTAACAATTTAAAAACAAATATTATATATAAAGTCCTGAAAATGTTGCATATAACAGGAGAATGACATGCATAATTACATTTTACTTTTTTTTAGTACATTCATCTACAAGTTACTTGTTATTAAGTCATAACACATTCCCAACATGGCCACTGGGTGTCTCTGTTGCTGCAGTGGTGGAGGCCTGGCTCAGAGCAGGTGCTCTTATCTCTCTATCCCGTGTTGTCAGTGTAGGTACATTTGACCACATGTAGATCCGTATCAGCTTAACAGTCACAAAAACACAGAGCCTTGTCTCTGAACAGGAACCAAGTGTTGACTCTTGTGGTTCTTCTGGTTTAGATCTGCTCGTGCTCAGTCTTAAATGCACATGCCCTTGTCGTGATACAGTCTGTGAGTTGTGGGTTTCTCTAAATGTGCATCATCATGAGTGTATTTTACTCTTGTCATGTCACTGTCAAATGCTCTGTGGCTTGTCTCGCACTTGCAGCCGGACTGCCCTAACTGTGGGAACACAATTTTTCTTTTTCATCAAAGTCACTCAAAATAAAGTGTTAGCATAAACATATAATTGTTGTATTGCATTATGTATTGTAATTATTATTATGTACTGTGTGTCTGATTGAGAAAAAAATGCATTGAAACATTTTATTTCGCTAGAACAGAATAAAAAATAAATAGCATGTTAACTAAAAGCATATGGTGATTAGAAACAAGATAAATTCTGTTAATGGTAATGCTTCAGTTGGTGGTATTATGACTAGTGTTAGGGCATCTGATATCACACCAATACTGAAAAAATGCCTGGACTATTTACTGGTAATAGTTGGCCCAGTCTAATAATGTTTGAACTTTATTTACACAAAGCTGTTAACTAATAATAACAGCTACATAACACATTTAGATGGTGCTGTCTTATCGGGTACTGGCAGATACTTAAAAGCAGATACTTACAGCTACACTATCAAAATCATCCCTTATTATGACTAATCCTGGCCACAACCACAACCATAACCCAGTTGGAAAACTGCAAACGTGGTTATGATTTTCTTGATAATAATATAGAATCAAGACAGCAAAACTGATTTATCCCTAGTTATCCAAAAAAGTTACAATGCTATTTCTAATTCCCTTTCTATTACTATACTGTAACATAAGGTGTGGCTAAATATTCAGAATGATGAATTGATGTGGATTTAAATAGCATTTACTAACCACACTACACTGAATATTATTCCTGTACTGTTTTTTTATTGGGATTGATCAGTTTCTTCATGCTTGAAGCTAATCATTACAGTTTTAGCTTTCTATAACAATCCAACTTTTCACTTCTAATTTGATTTATCTTCCCTTTAGTATTTTTCCCTGAAGATAAACCTATGACTCATCCATCTCTCTTCATCCATTTTGAAATTCTCCCTCTACGCATCCTGCCGTTACAAAAGTGCACTTCCCCAGACCCGGTGGACTTAGTGGAGGTTATTGGTTTAAACTGGCACAGGCGGACCGTGCACCAGGCTAAGACATGGTGCAGAAGATGTCAGCGATGGAGCTTTGTCTTTGTATGATAGGATTAAGAGTCTGATAATAAGGCCTCTTTGTGTGATCCGGCCTTCTCAAAGACATGACCTCATCCCTGTGCGCCGCAGTCACAACACGCTGCTGCCAGCTTTAGCCCAGATGGGCACCCAAATCTAATAGAGAGAGAGCCATTTGGAGCTATAAAGCCACGGCTTACTGGAGAAAGACAAATCAAGTGATGTCTAATCTTCATATCACATCCAACTCATCAGATTAATATGGCATGTCGTTTCTATTTTCACTCTCACTACTTTCTGGGGCAAAATTATACAAAATATACAGCCAAAAATCCAGACAGCCAAATATGCGGACCACCATTCAATAATAGGTTTTATAATCATGTTGTTACTTTGACCTATATAATAAACTGTATAATACAATGCAATAATAAGCAATAATACTATGATGCGCAAAACTGCTCAGTTATCCATCTTTCAATCATAAACTGACTCACCCCTATAGATTTTTATTCTGCACTTCTCTTTTAATGTTGATTTCATGATGATTATTTTGATTTGTTTGTATTGTGATTTTAATGCCTTTCTTATTTTGTAAAGCACTTTCAATTACTTTGTGTATAAATTATAGTGTTATACACTACACTATCACCACCAGACCTGCAGTTTTTAATAATACAACTGCTATACTTTGTCAGCATTTTCAACATTTCTCCTCTGTCCCTTCTTCATTAGTGCAGTTTTAGGCCATGTGGGAGAGTGCAATAGGAACTGTACTTATTGGCTATGATGGGATTGTGTAATAGTTTCTGTGCAATGTGGATGTGAGTATGTGTAATACCATTTTTTCTTTTCTATGGATTATGTAGCTCTCGGTCAGTGGATGTATTGAGTACTGTGCTTATTTGTATTATTTGGAGACAATAAAGGCTTTATCTACTTTTAGGGCTGCACCCATTTTTATTTTTGTTTTATTTTCAATTAGTCAACCAGACAAACTATTATTTCTGCCGTACACTTAGATTTTCTTTTTTTTTTTTCAAATCAAGATTGAAATAGGGTGACTCTAGTGTAAACTAAAGTGTATTATTAACAATAAACAGAAATTGTTTATCCTTAATGCCGTTTTTTCTTATGAAAAAAGGTTTTGGCATGTGCTTTAGAGTCTATTTATGCCACATAACAATTGTCATAATTTTAATGGGCAACATTTATTTGTTGTTACAGACCTACTGTGCTGTCCAGTAATAACAGAAAAATCTTGACACCTATCAAATATTCCTGCTTTACATCAACTTAGAGGTGAAACTTTTCAACTACTCAGCTTAGCAGATAATATTAAAGTTATGATTCATTATAATTCTACATTAAACACTCGCTACACACAACAAATCAACTTGTGGAGTAAAGATGTTGTGCAGTGGTGGTGATGGGCTGGTTCTCTTGTAAAAGTGTTTTATGACCTGTCCCTGGCTCGCACCCCCCGGCCCTCACAATCGATTGGTGGATGGATTGTAACGGCAGGACCCAGAGCTCGTGCAACGACTTATATCTAACTGACAAGCCACTGATGAGCTCTGCAGGAAAATAACTGAGATCTGCCCTTACTGCATCGAGGAGGATTGAGAGAGAGAGAGAGACAGAAGCAGTTGGATTTGAAGTAAAGTCAAAAGAGGACAAGGTGTAGTAAAACAGTAGTGTTTAAAAAGAGATCAATGTTCCATGCTGACAGATTTCTATTCAAAGATTTTTGCATCTGTCAGAATGTTTTTACTGAATCGAGCAAAAGAAGATACACTTATAGTTCTGAAAAGCATTAAACTTTTAAAACGGCCCACAGGTTGTGTCATTAAAACCAAGAGAAGCAGTAAAACATTTTTTGCGTGATCAGGCAGAAATCGTACAATGGACTCTCAGCGCATTTTAATTGAAGTGGTTCAAAAACGTCTTAGGTGACAGTTTTGGCTCTAGTTTTAGTTTGAAATGAAACTTTTGGACAATTGGGCACTTCACCAAAGGGCTGTAAAAGCTCTGGTGATTACCGGTACTCTGCTGATTCACTTCTTTGCCGCTCCAAATTATTGTAGCGCCTTTGGCACCAGTTCTTAAATTAGTCTCAATTTGTAAGTTTTACAGGATACTTCTGTATGTAATTTAACCAATTAAAATATTTCCAGCATTATCCAACTGTGATCGGTAAGTCTTAATTAAATAAATACCTACAATTTCAACACTGTGACAGATTGAAGGTTTAACAAAATCACACCACTGTAACTTTTCTGGAGGAGGTTGGCCACCTTTGCCTCGAATGTTCCACTGAATGGCATTAAACTCTGTATTGCATTAAGTCAATTAATTTCTGTTGTTGAAAAATACCTTGAATAATATGCATTCTTACTGTGTGGAGGGTCACCATAGATCTGACCTGTAACTAGGCATTTTGGAGCTTGTCTCCATGGAGAATGTAAAGTTAAATGCCATTCTGTGGAACATTTCAGGCAAAGAAATTCTAAACTCAGTGGAGACAAGCAGGTGACCAGAAGAATTACATGCTGCACCTTTAGGATAGGTAAAAGCCACTTGCACTCTTTTAACTACTGACATAACTGCATTTGCTACAATACAAAGAATACAAAAAGAAAAAAAACCAAGCAACAAAAACAGAAGTGATACATTTTAAGTATTAATAATTTAATTCACGAGTTGCACTAATGTATGCCAGTTTGCAGAAGGAACGGATGTAGCGCATAGCAGGAGACAGAGGGCAAAAATAGGAGGGAGGATTTTGCAGTGAGAGTGGAGCTTACCTTTCATTTTGTGTTGTATTTGGGACAGGTCTGAGGGGACCACAGTGGACCGCAGCGTGGTCAGGGACAAGACGCTGTTTCGCAGACGACTGCCTTTGTTCTGATCTTTGGTTTAGCCTTTCACTCCCTAAAAACAAGACAAAAACACTCACATTATGCTATGTCTAACTATAAGAAAGTGTCAAATTATATGGAAGTGGGTTGTGTTATGAATGTATTTATTCATAAACTTTAGTCATATTCTTGACATATCTTCAGACAATTTTTTCATAAACAATAAGCTTATTAAGACAACAAAATTTAAATAGAAACACATGCTGAATAGCTCTTTTCAGATCTATGTTATAATGTTCACAAATTCATTCACACTTGTTTAATACACAAACCCTGCATATTTATATTAAAGTATTTTCCTTTTAAATGGAAAACACTAGCTTGTGATGTCCTTTGGTAATATAAGAAATGTTCCACTGTGTTTTTAAACTTCATACACCTTCACTAGAATCATTTGGATAATTTTAGCCCTGGAATTGCCAGCCTCTTCTGAACAAAAGGTTAAGGGTAGTTGATAACTTGAAAACTACCACTTCATGACATCACAAAGTGGAACAGATGGTTTTGAACTTTGGAGATGTAGACAGCCTAATAATGCAGGATTATTCAAACGTGTGAATGAAACAAAACACAACTCTGGGTATGTTTTTGATGAGATAAACTCGTAACATGGCTTACAGCCCACAAGAGCCAATTTTGTGTAATATAGGACCTTTAAGAATCAGCTTATAAGAATAATATGATAAAGCAATTTGTCCAACTCCCATGCTTGAATAGGTTCTACATAAGAATCAGTGCTGAGAAGAGTAGCGGTATTTCTTCACAGGCTAACAGAGAGAATGTAAATCAGGCAAAATGTCAGCATGTGAAAGGATCCATTCATTTTGTCTTTTCTAGTCCGGCTCCAGTGGTGCTGTCGAAACAGGAGATCTACAGCAGCAGCTAAGGGTGAAATCATTGAGCGCTGGATGTTTGAGTATCGCACAGATTCTTTATTATGGGGACTCCTGACAGCAAAGAGGTAACACTATGAAAGGAAGAGGCAAGCCGACTTTGAATTAACAGCTATAGGTCTGTTGACTCCAAATCTAAGAGATAGAGATGTACAAGGTACTGCATTCTTGTTGGAAAAAAAAAAAGCCATTTAAGTGTACAGTTATGATTGTATACTGTTTGAGGTACTTTTTACAAACAATAATTATAGTTATTTACATGTCATGTTTTTATCAATAATAAATACCTCAGAATGATTGTAACTTTGCCCCCTTGCATCACCTGTTTGTCTTCATAATAGATAAGATTACTGCCATACAGTGGAACATTTCAGGCAAAGCTATAATATCTTATGATACTTATCTTTACCTTTGTAAGTAATCTGGACTCACTACAGCAGACATTTTACTGTATATCCCACTTGAAAAACATTAGAAATAGCAAAAAAATCCAGTGGATATTAAGAGTTATCAAAGTACCATCACATGAAAATCTAATGTGGAATGTTAGAATATGATGTGCGTACCTTGATCCTATTTGTTCTTATAATCAAAAATAGAGATAACACAAATTGGGGGTCCATTTGTACCATCTGTCTCAGCAGGAGGCATGATAGGGAGAGAGCCAGCACGCCGCAGTCGAGCCCGGGGTCCTATCAGAGGCCTCCTCACCTCCAGAGGATCAGCAGGGGGTTTGGGCAAGATATAGACTTGATCTCCACTTGCTGCCGGAATTGGAAACATGAGCTTCTGCAACACAAATATAGCACCATGAATTTTTATTGAATTCATGAATTAATATTTCAGGCATAAGGAGTCCTTCCTGACTTGAAGGTTTGGCATGGGGAAAGGTCCTCACAAAAACATTATTTGCCTGAAACCTATTAATAGAACAGGCTAAAACTATAATAAAAAAGCAATAATACGTACATGGTTAAGTGGAGAGAGACGAGTCCCTGATCCTGGCCTGGAGTCAGGTGAGTCAAAGTTTTGTGCATGAAGACTATAAAAAAGAAAAACACATTACTTTTCAAGATTAGATGTAACACAAATTGTCTCAATGTAAATGTACATTGTTCCTAACCTGAAGGCGGATGGAGGCCTGTTGTCTGCATTAGCCCGCACTGAACTTGTCCCAAACAGTCGTCTGTGAGCATCTCTGGGGGTGAAGGGGCGCTGGGTGGACTGGACTCTGAGGGACTGCCGGACTTCACTTACAATCTCAGCACTTGTTTTTATCAAAGAGTTTCTCCGTAGGAAGAATGGACCGGAGATTTCAGGCTTCCCCTCAGCCGAAGCCATTTAGACACATGTCACAGCTACAAATACAGCCTGGAAAGTTCCAAATGATAAGGAGTTAAAGAAGTTCTATGCAATGTTTTAGCAGCAGAAGCATCTTAAACATTACTTTTTATAATGCAAATATAATAGTTAGTATACAGTGTTGTATAAGTACATTGCTGTAATAACATCTACTAGGCAAATAATTTCCAATAGAAAAAGTTATACAAACAATGCATCCAGTCCAATCCAATCCAATCCAACTTTATTTCTAAAGCACATTTTATAAACAATGCATAACCATGATCAACACCGCCCATACTTAAACTTCTGGAACAGGAGATATTTTAAAGTCGACATAAGTTGTTTGGAGTGCATAGCTCGTTAGAAGAAGTATGCAAAGAGTTCCTTAAGGGAATAAAGCTTCTCTATTCCCTCTGCGCGTTCACGAACCGTTTCCATAGAAACGAAACGCCGCTGAAGTGAGCAAGGAAAACAAACTACAAACCGGACCAATGAAGTTTTATCAGTAAAACAATAAAGTTAACGAAAGCTTATCAAAGACTGTTGCACGAATCTCTCTGTAGGTTCATCAAAGTCATGCACATATATCAAAGACGCGTGCATAAACCAGTGAGATGAAGGGATGAAAAAGAAAGTTCGCTAGCTACACTTACAGTCAGTTGTTTGCTTGACTTATACAGGAAGAAGCGGTCTTTTAGTTTGGTCCAAACGCAATAAAATGTTAAAAAGTAATTTTAACTGGTCCTAATTGATCACTGCTAACTTTACGTGCGGGTGCCACTTTCTCAGTCACGTGCACGAGCCTGAGAGGAGAGAAATCTCGCGAGAAACCAAACCATCATCGATAATCATGAAGCTCTCCAGTTACGCGAGTATGATACAAATGCACAAACGCTTTACCTGTGAGTAATAAATAAATATTTATATGGGATGTATGGGAGTTTATATAAAAAGAGATTAGTTTATATTCCCCAGCTTTCTGCTCCTTATCCATCATCTCTGGAAAGCACACCTACTACAGGAGGTATGCTCATGCTCAGATCTGTGCCTAGTCTGTGCCTAACTGAAACCAATATTAATTAAGTAAACACGTTTTAAATCAGTAAATTGGTGATAGGCCTTAAACGATTAAGACTTAAAAGGATTAATCATGGGTCATTCCAGAACTGGAGGACATTTTACATCCCACCCATCAAATATTAAATAATCCACATACAAAGTACTAAAACATACAGTTTCTGAGTGAATTTACTTGTCCTGAGACCAAATCTAAAAAAAACTAAGAGAAAAAAAAATGCTTGAAAAATAGTTTTTAAAATACCAAATAAGTCTGGAGTACCCCCCAAAATGCCATTTTCCTCTTGTCCCACCCCTCTAATGACCAAATTGAATCTCAAATAAAATATTAATACAAATATAAATAAAATATTTGTGTATTATTTGTTTCATTGCCATCTCTTGTAACTGTGGGAACATTTGTTTTAATAGACATTATGTCTATTAAAACAAATGTTCCCACATTTCAAATAATAATTATTATTCATGGAATTCGTGTCCCACAACATGCACGCAACCCTGTTACCATAACATTTTTAATATGGTAGAAGAAGAAGAAGAAAACAATGAAAGCAACCCTGTTATGCATATGATCAGAATAATACAATTATTATTTTTTTTCCTATACTTATTTGCATAAATAATTATTCCTCTTGATTAGTAACAGCTAGCTAAACAGCTAGCTTCTACTCCTGAGATAAAGCTAACATTAGTGCGGATTTGCAACCCTGTTACCTGCAACCCTGTTACTGTGATTAGAGTAAGTAAATAAATAAACCAAACAAATCATGTAATAAAAATTGTACCACTCATCCGTAAGCTGATTTAGTTTATTACCTATTATTGATGAATATGTAACAGAAAATCAGAAAAGTGAAGGTTTATTTTTCAAGATTTTTAAAACCCAAATGTCCTCCAATTCTGGAATGGCCCTCATATCAATAATTGGAAGATGGTTGTCAAATAGTACAGCTACCTACCTCCCATGCCATGATTGTGTATTTACTTAGTTGAATTTATTCATGTTCAGTTGACTGGATTGAACAAGCTGGCTATTATCTGACAGTCAGGAATGTCGTTAAGCAAAAAAGATAAAGTTTTGTCCATTCTGAACATTAGTCATAGCATGCTGCATACTGGCATTGCATTCAATTGAAGTAGTTAAAGGAGAACTCATGACTTGATTTCTTTATCATGACAACTCAGACCAATCCACCAATGAAATTACTCTTTTTTTTCCTCTCTCTCTCATCCACTCAAACGTTTTCAGCATTTTTTCTACAATGAACCATACATCAAACCAGGCTTGTATGCCTCTGGTTGGATTTAAATAGCCGTACATGCTTCAGTCTCTTGGATACAGTCAGCTCCATTGGCGGAGAGTGCAAGCTGGGCATGGCCAATGGTGGGGCATCACTACAGGGCTTAGTATCCAATGGGAAGATAGAGAGGCAAGAGTGCTGGTGCCTTTGTCAGTAGGGGAGGGAGGAAACATGCTGCCAGGACAGTTGGCACAAACCCAGTCTAAAGTAGGTATTCTTCAAGTTAATTTGATAGGGCTGTCTTGACTTTGGTTGCTTTGGTTGACAATAATTGCTATTTTGTGGTGAACTAACTTTGGCTCCCACCACAGTGACCTTAAGAAACTTCACATTGTAGCACATTGTCAAGCTGTAAACACATATTTTTATTTTCACCTCTTAGCCTGCTTTTTATTGTATTATTTTTGTATTTATTTATTTTTGGATTGCAGTAGAATTTATAGGATTCTGGTAAATATACTAAAATGTCAAGAATATTTTAAAACGGTGATCATGCTAATTTTTTGTTCCTCATAAAACTGCATCAACATCAAAACATGTTGGCCTATTATTATTTTGACAATTTACAATTATTTACTAATTGTTATTACTGCATTCAACGTCTTCCGTGCTAATCATTACGCTCCCATTTTGTGTTTTAGTTGCCGGACAGAGCATGATTACATTTGGTCTTCAATGCTATCTGTTGAGCCACCCACGTCACTCCCATCACGGCCGCTCACGTCACACTTTAATTTGTGTGAAGCCTCATACTGCTCTGAGGTGGTGTGTCTCCTTGACGACAGGATCCATCTCAGGCCTGAGAGCACTTAACCTGGAGGAGAGGGGCTTCTACAGTAGTCTCTGGAAAGGTCTGACCCCATCAACACAGCTATCTTCGTCTCCTCCACCACTTTTATAATTTCCTATATTTCCTTGATGTATTTATGACGTGTCGCACCATCTTCTGCCAGTTTGCACTCACTGAATCCATTTTTCTCCATCTAAGGATGTGATCAATTTGTGCAATCCGTGTGTAGGTTTTGTCATATTTGTATTTTAATCAAGAAAGCTTCTTTTTCACAAATTTGGGATGATGTGCATACAAGAATTGAATGCAGCCAATTTGTATTTGATTATCATTCATCCTTTGATTATTGCACATAACTGACAATTGAGTGTTGCTCCAAAAATACCACAAATCTCTCTCTCTCATCATTATGCTGTATCATATTGTATTTTTATTGTGACAGTCTTCATTAGTCAGTGACGTTGTTATGGAGATCACCAAGGCGACCAGCTCATCTCAAGAAGACTGCAAAAAAAAACAAAAAAAAAAACAGATTCGGACATCTCCCCTGAGTACTGTTGTGATGAGATTGAGAACTAGAGAACACGTGTTTCCTTTGAAATTATTACCCAACTTGCGTGCACAAAGTTACCTTGCTTCCCCTGCAATAAGTAGGCCTAGATCCTCCAACATTGACCCTGAAAAACCCAGTCATTAGGGAGTAGGTCAGATGCGCTTCTTACATGTTGTTCTTAGTCAGCATCTCCTCCTGTCAAAAACTGCAAGCCTAAACACTAGCTCATAGCATTTGTACTTGTTAGTCTAAAAAAAATTAGGATTTTGCAAATAAGTACTTTTAAAAGGCAACTTGACGGAAAATAACTGGAAGATAGCACTTTCTACACAAATTGCTTCTTTTGGAAATCTGCCACATTTATCAGTTGAAGCAGAAGTGATTACCTCAGCTTTTATTATTTCAGTTTTTACATAATGTCGTCTAGCTTTATGTACACAAGACAAACCATTTTTCCACAACATTCACTCACGCAACTGTCTGTATAGAAGCATTCAAACAAAGTGGACGTGTCAGACAGGGCAATGTCATCTTATCACTCCATTGGCTTTGTGTACATGGAAAATACAGACATATCTAACAACCCAGTCTCATATTATCCCTGCACAAGCGCTTTTGAGCCCATACACTGAGCAGACACACGCTAAGACAAGTCCTCAACATAGGGGCATGCAGGTGCACACATGAAGTGGGAATGGATTCAACTGAAATTATTTTCTGTTATTATATAAATATATTTTATAATGTACATTAGTGGTGATTGTGTTACATTGAAAATAATTACTTGAGTAGATTAAAAAAAGTGTCTTCACGGAACTGTTTGAACCAACAGATTGCTGCATTACATACCATAAGTGTTATTACGCAGGCAACTTGGATTCAAATGCAACACAAATTATTTCAAATTATTTCCCTTGTGGATCAATAAAGTTTGTCTAAGTCTAAGGTTAAGTCTAATATAAAAGAATACAGTCGAATGCAACAGCCTTGATTCAGTTCAACAGAAAGTGTCCTTCAGTATTTAAAGCTTTTTAATATGCGAAATCAGGCTGATGAACAACAAAGGAAAATAAGATATTATGATGTGAACTAAAATATCCTCCAAAACTGGGAAATACTCTAATTAGAGAACGGGCTGGGAATAACTCAGAAACAAATTCTTTAAACGGGGAATAACGCAGAATTGCACAAATTGAAAACAGCAGATATCAGTCTCACAGTTTCAGATACAGAACTATAGAGTCTCTTGACTAGTTGACAATCTCGCAAGAACTCACTGGGCAAAGGGAGTTTATATAGACGACCCTGGGGTGATTGGGGAATGATTGGCAGCTCCAGGAAAAACAGGGAGGAAGCAAAAGATGGACTGGATCAGACTAAGAAATGGAGCTGGACTGGGCAAAACTGTGACAAGGGTGGCTGTGCACTTAATCAATGAGTAGTCTTCAATTACCAAAACTATTGCTATTGAAAATGCAATTAATTACTTATGTTCAGGACGGCAGTAGCTCAGTTGGTAGAGTGTTTGTCCCGCTCTCGACAATGTATTGTTGGTTGAGTGGTTGGATCCACTGACCTGCAGGTGGGCAGTGTGATCCCAGCTCCCAAGCTCCCACAGATGAGTGCTGCCGTTATGTCCTTGGGCAAGACACTTAACCCCACCTTGCCCCAGTGTCCGTGCACACTGGAAGAGAGCCCTCATGACACAAATACATCAAGGCTGGTTGCGTCAAGTGACGTAGGGCCATCCTCCCGTGGACCCACGACCCGCGGGGGGATCCATGGGGGCCGGTGCGCTGTGATCTGGGCAACTGATCTGTCTGGACCTTTGCCCCCATGACCCAAAATACGGAGAAAGCGGAAGAAAATGGATGGATGGCTTCAGTTTATTATCATTCTGCCCTTCAAAACCTGAAGCAAAGTTTTTTTGTTGTTGTTGTTGTTGTTTTTTTAAATCTACATACGCTTTTAAAGGGAGGAGAGTTATGTGACAGTGAGGGACAGGAGGACACTGGACAAACTGCTCTCCATCATGGACACTCCTGCTCACCCACTGCACCAGACCATAGAGGGACAGAGGAGCTCATTATCCAACAGACTCCTACAGCTCCACTCATACAGCGAGAGATACAGGACTACATTCATACCATACTCCCTACAACTCACCCTTATATCATAGATAACCTTCAGTCATGGCAGTCACTATTTCATCTTTGTCGTCTCCTTACGACCTCTTCTATATTTGTACATATACATTAATATAATTATGTCTTATTGGACACCAGTCACCATTTATTTAACACCACTCACAATTTGTGCTACTTATTTTGAATTTATTATTACCATTCATATTTTCGCTATTTGTTTCATAATATATTGTGATGTGTGAGTTACTGTGTTCAAAGAATTTCCCTTGTGGATCCAATTTTGTCTTAGTGTAAGGCCTATAGCTGAAAGTGAGTTAGGAGGAGAGAGTGGATTTATTTTAATGCCTGAGAGGTAGCGGGAAGTGTGAACCTTTCCCATACAACTAAGTAAAGTCCTCAACACACAAGATATTATATTCATAAACTCATTAAAATTGAAATGAATGAGCCTTGCATTTTCTGTCTACTAGTATGTGTATCTGAATGCATTTGAGCTTGCTGACCTGTGCATGTTAGTCTTTACAGCTGTACAGTCCAAGGCCATATCTGACCACCGTTCCAGTAAACACGCCATCAAATCCACTTATTCCCAGTTTAATAAATGTGCAGCCAGCAAGGTCTTTTCCCTCCACAAAAGCCTTTTCTGTGTGTGCTGCAGTAGGGAGCTGGTGAAGGCCACTGCTGCCCACTTGCTCACTATTGAATCAGACCCAGTATTTTCATGGCTTAATGTTTATCATGGCTACGTTCTTCAAGAGACTGTGTGCCTTTTTGCATGCATTCACAATATCCAACCTCCTCCATTTAATTTATGTTTATGGTCTTTTCAGGGGTTAATTGAATCGAGTTTCAAGTACTTTTTTTCAGGACCCAGTGAATAGCGTCATTGAACGGACTTATTGATACATAGACTATACAGTATGTTGCGTGACCACATGTCCCTCTTTTAGTTGTCCTTGTCATTATAAAATTTACATAACAAACTTTTTTTTGTTCTCGCAAAGAAATCCAAGTCCACTTTATTTATATGGCACATTTAATAAACAAAAGTTCATAGTGCTGCACATATGAAGATGACATTAAAAATAAAAACAAAACTTATACAACAGAGGGTACACAGAGGGTACACACCTTGCCAATCCTAAAACACTAAAGTCAAAGTCAAATAAAAGCAAACACATAAAATAGCAATAAATAAATAGAATCAATCAAATAAAATAAAATGTAAAGAAAAATAAACTAAGGACACTGAGGACCACACAACTCACACAATGTTAAAAGCCAGAGAATAAAAGTGGGCCTTTTACTCTGCTAATCCCTCTGTGTGATAAGATTGATAAACACTGTAAATCATACGGTTTTATTGCAGTTATTATCTCATAAACTCCTGATCCATCTTTCCATATCCTACCACAGTGTACAAGGTGCCCATGTTTTTCCACAAGCTGAGATGGTCACACTAACTTTATATGTGCTGTCCTTGTAATGTATTTGTCATTCATCCTTTGTAGTCTGTGTAATTTGTTTATTTGCAAGAATGCTAACCTCTGCCTAGTGTCCATGCAAACCGTGTCCTTTGTAAATCCAAGGCCAGGCACGTATAGCTACATCATATGTAAAATATAGCTGCAAGCAGCAATGTGGGGCCAAGAACCGAAGGTGCATGTAGGCCTCAGCATGTAGGCCGCATGCAGGGTCTGACAGAGTCTAACAGAGTCTGACAGGGTCTAACAGGGTTTAACTGAGTCTAACAGGGTCTAACAGGGTCTAACAGAGTCTGACAGGGTCTAACAGGGTCTGACAGAGTCTAAAAGAGTCTAACAGGGTCTAACAGAGTCTGACAGGGTCTGACAGGGTCTAACAGGTTTTAGCAGGGTCTGTTAGCCAGGCTTCCCAGGCTCCCAGGCTTCCTGTGAAGGGTTCCCGAGATATGAGCTCACTTTGGCTAGATCAAAGACACATCAAGGACAGATCAAAGGTACATTTCTGCGTTGTTAGGCAACGCAGAAAATTCCTGAAAATTCCTGCAACTTTGACCAGCTGGTGGCAATAGACAGTTGGGGGTGGGGGGCTATAAATTGCTGTGGGTAATGATAGGAGACTGGCTGGAATGTGCATGCAAAATTTCACAACTTTTTACCAGACGGTTCTAGGGGTTGCCATAGACTCCCATGGTCAGAGGAATAATGTATAATAATAATAATAAATATAGCTGCAAGCAGCAATGCGGGGGCCAAGCACCGTTTGACAGGGTCAGACCTTGTTAGAACAAGGTCTGACAGGATCTAACAGAGTCTGACAGGGTCTGACAGGGTCAGGGTCTAACCCTGTCAGAACAGACACATCAAAGACAGATCAAAGGTTGCTAGGTGCGTTGCTAGGCAGTTGACAAATTTCTGCAACTTTGACCTGCTGGTGCCACTAGACGGTTGGAGCTGGGGACCTATAAATCGCTGTGGGTAATGAGGAGACTGGCTGGAATGTGCATGCCAAATTTCACAACTTTTTACCAAACGGTTCTTGCGTTGCTAGGCAATTGACAAATTTCTGCAACTTTGACCTGCTGGTGCCACTAGACGGTTGGAGCTGGGGACCTATAAATTGCTGTGGGTAATGAGGAGACTGGCTGGAATGTGCATGCCAAATTTCACAACTTTTTACCAAACGGTTCTAGGGGCTGCCATAGACTTCCTATACTAGAAGAATAATAATAATAACTTTCAGACCCGAACATCAAAGCAAAGATCAAAGGGTTACTAGGCAACTCGCCTAGGCAACGGAATACGATTCCTAGAGGGTGCCCAGCACCTCTGGTGCTTGGCCCCCTAAATATAGCTGCAAGCAGCAATGCGGGGGCCAAGCACCGTTTGACAGGGTCTAACAAGGTCTGACAGGATCTAACAGAGTCTGACAGGGTCTGACAGGGTCAGCAAATCAATAGTGCCAAGAGATGTTTACAGGATATATCTTTTCCTATAAAATAGAACTTTGTCACTTCACAACAATATTGAGGCTCAGAGTACAGATCCATAATAAAAATAAAAATTAATACACACACACACACATATATGTACATACACACAAGCCCATGCATAAACCTTTACACACACACAGCTACACACACACACACACGCACACGCACGCACACACGTGCGTATACACACGCACGTACACACACATAACTTCATTCATTACAATTCCCACACAGCAGCATCATTTAAACTTAATTCTTCTCATCTCATGCCTCTCTGGAGACCAGGATCTACTGCTCCAAGTCAGTAAACTTCTTCTTTGGCGCTGTCGTAGTTCTGATCAGAGTTCTTGCTCCGCGCAGCGCACACACGACACGCCCCCTGCCTCAGACAGAGCAGATCTCGGCCCTGACCTCGCTGCTTGATCCGGCTTGTCTCTGTGATCCTCTGATCCAGGATCCTAGGTCCCAAGAGCGATCAGACCGCTCCATAGGCGCTGATCAACAGTCATCTGCTTTTCCGGATTCCCTCACCATCTTGCTCCTCTGGCCAATACACAGTACACAAACTACACGGTCTAACAAGGTCTGACAGGATCTAACAGAGTCTGACAGGGTCTGACAGGGTCAGGGTCTAACCCTGTCAGAACAGACACATCAAAGACAGATCAAAGGTTGCTAGGTGCGTTGCTAGGCAGTTGACAAATTTCTGCAACTTTGACCTGCTGGTGCCACTAGACGGTTGGAGCTGGGGACCTATAAATTGCTGTGGGTAATGAGGAGACTGGCTGGAATGTGCATGCCAAATTTCACAACTTTTTACCAAACGGTTCTAGGGGCTGCCATAGACTTCCTATACTAGAAGAATAATAATAATAATAATAATAACTTTCCGACCCGAAGATCAAAGCAAAGATCAAAGGGTTACCAGGCAACTCGCCTAGGCAACGGAATACGATTCCTAGAGGGTGCCCAGCACCTCTGGTGCTTGGCCCCCTAAATATAGCTGCAAGCAGCAATGCGGGGGCCAAGCACCGTTTGACAGGGTCTAACACTGGGGACCTATAAATTGCTGTGGGTAATGAGGAGACTGGCTGGAATGTGCATGCCAAATTTCACAACTTTTTACCAAACGGTTCTAGGGGCTGCCATAGACTTCCTATATAAAATATCCTTATATTTTTTACCACAAAGTGGAGAAAATGAGCGTTATGTACAAAGAGTCATTTCGAGCAGATCAGTGATTTTGATGTCAATATTTATTGATTTAATGACACCTCAAACATCTAAAACAACAGAGAAACAGATTTTTGATGACAAAGTACATTTTTTATTTACAAATATAAGAATATAAGGCTCTGTGAATTGAAAATTCCTTCAAATCAATAGTGCCAAGAGATGTTTACAGGATATATCTTTTCCTATAAAATAGAACTTTGTCACTTCACAACAATATTGAGGCTCAGAGTACAGATCCATAATAAAAATAAAAATTAATACACACACACACACATATATGTACATACACACAAGCCCATGCATAAACCTTTACACACACACAGCTACACACACACACACACGCACACGCACGCACACACGTGCGTATACACACGCACGTACACACACATAACTTCATTCATTACAATTCCCACACAGCAGCATCATGTAAACTTAATTCTTCTCATCTCATGCCTCTCTGGAGACCAGGATCTACTGCTCCAAGTCAGTAAACTTCTTCTTTGGCGCTGTCGTAGTTCTGATCAGAGTTCTTGCTCCGCGCAGCGCACACACGACATGCCCCCTGCCTCAGACAGAGCAGATCTCGGCCCTGACCTCGCTGCTTGATCCGGCTTGTCTCTGTGATCCTCTGATCCAGGATCCTAGGTCCCAAGAGCGATCAGACCGCTCCATAGGCGCTGATCAACAGTCATCTGCTTTTCCGGATTCCCTCACCATCTTGCTCCTCTGGCCAATACACAGTACACAAACTACACGGTCTAACAAGGTCTGACAGGATCTAACAGAGTCTGACAGGGTCTGACAGGGTCAGGGTCTAACCCTGTCAGAACAGACACATCAAAGACAGATCAAAGGTTGCTAGGTGCGTTGCTAGGCAGTTGACAAATTTCTGCAACTTTGACCTGCTGGTGCCACTAGACGGTTGGAGCTGGGGACCTATAAATTGCTGTGGGTAATGAGGAGACTGGCTGGAATGTGCATGCCAAATTTCACAACTTTTTACCAAACGGTTCTAGGGGCTGCCATAGACTTCCTATACTAGAAGAATAATAATAATAATAACTTTGAGACCCGAACATCAAAGCAAAGATCAAAGGGTTACTAGGCAACTCGCCTAGGCAACGGAATACGATTCCTAGAGGGTGCCCAGCACCTCTGGTGCTTGGCCCCCTAAATATAGCTGCAAGCAGCAATGCGGGGGCCAAGCACCGTTTGACAGGGTCTAACAAGGTCTGACAGGATCTAACAGAGTCTGACAGGGTCTGACAGGGTCAGGGTCTAACCCTGTCAGAACAGACACATCAAAGACAGATCAAAGGTTGCTAGGTGCGTTGCTAGGCAGTTGACAAATTTCTGCAACTTTGACCTGCTGGTGCCACTAGACGGTTGGAGCTGGGGACCTATAAATTGCTGTGGGTAATGAGGAGACTGGCTGGAATGTGCATGCCAAATTTCACAACTTTTTACCAAACGGTTCTAGGGGCTGCCATAGACTTCCTATATAACGGGAATAAGCACCGTTTGACAGGGTCTAACAAGGTCTGACAGGATCTCAGAGTCTGACAGGGTCTGACAGGGTCAGGGTCTAACCCTGTCAGAACAGACACATCAAAGACAGATCAAAGGTTGCTAGGTGCGTTGCTAGGCAGTTGACAAATTTCTGCAACTTTGACCTGCTGGTGCCACTAGACGGTTGGAGCTGGGGACCTATAAATTGCTGTGGGTAATGAGGAGACTGGCTGGAATGTGCATGCCAAATTTCACAACTTTTTACCAAACGGTTCTAGGGGCTGCCATAGACTTCCTATACTAGAATAATAATAATAATAATAATAATAAATATAGCTGCAAGCAGCAATGCGGGGGCCAAGCACCGTTTGACAGGGTCTAACAAGGTCTGACAGGATCTAACAGAGTCTGACAGGGTCTGACAGGGTCAGGGTCTAACCCTGTCAGAACAGACACATCAAAGACAGATCAAAGGTTGCTAGGTGCGTTGCTAGGCAGTTGACAAATTTCTGCAACTTTGACCTGCTGGTGCCACTAGACGGTTGGAGCTGGGGACCTATAAATCGCTGTGGGTAATGAGGAGACTGGCTGGAATGTGCATGCCAAATTTCACAACTTTTTACCAAACGGTTCTAGGGGCTGCCATAGACTTCCTATACTAGAAGAATAATTATAATAATAACTAGACGGTTGGAGCTGGGGACCTATAAATTGCTGTGGGTAATGAGGAGACTGGCTGGAATGTGCATGCCAAATTTCACAACTTTTTACCAAACGGTTCTAGGGGCTGCCATAGACTTCCTATACTAGAAGAATAATTATAATAATAACTAGACGGTTCGAGCTGGGGACCTATAAATTGCTGTGGGTAATGAGGAGACTGGCTGGAATGTGCATGCCAAATTTCACAACTTTTTACCAAACGGTTCTAGGGGCTGCCATAGACTTCCTATACTAGAAGAATAATTATAATAATAACTAGACGGTTCGAGCTGGGGACCTATAAATTGCTGTGGGTAATGAGGAGACTGGCTGGAATGTGCATGCCAAATTTCACAACTTTTTACCAAACGGTTCTAGGGGCTGCCATAGACTTCCTATACTAGAATAATAATAATAATAATAATAACTTTCAGACCCGAACATCAAAGCAAAGATCAAAGGGTTACCAGGCAACTCGCCTAGGCAACGGAATACGATTCCTAGAGGGTGCCCAGCACCTCTGGTGCTTGGCCCCCTAATAACTTTCCGACCCGAAGATCAAAGCAAAGATCAAAGGGTTACCAGGCAACTCGCCTAGGCAACGGAATACGATTCCTAGAGGGTGCCCAGCACCTCTGGTGCTTGGCCCCCTAATAAATATAGCTGCAAGCAGCAATGTGGGGGCCAAGCACCGTTTGACAGGGTCTAACAAGGTCTGACAGGATCTAACAGAGTCTGACAGGGTCTGACAGGGTCAGGGTCTAACCCTGTCAGAACAGACACATCAAAGACAGATCAAAGGTTGCTAGGTGCGTTGCTAGGCAATTGACACATTTCTGCAACTTTGACCTGCGGGTGCCACTAGACGGTTGGGGCTGGGGACCTATAAATTGCTGTGGGTAATGAGGAGACTGGCTGGAATGTGCATGCCAAATTTCACAACTTTTTACCAGACGGTTCTAGGGGCTGCCATAGACTCCCATATCAGGAGAATAATAATAATCCTGAGACCAGAACATCAAAGGAAAGATCAAAGGGTTACTAGGCAACTTGCCTAGGCAACAGAAAGCAATTCCTATAGGGTGCCTAGCACCTTTGGTGCTTGTCCCCCTAAATATAGCTGCAAGCAGCAATGTGGGGGCCAAGCACCGTTTGACAGGGTCTAACAAGGTCTGACAGGATCTAGCAGAGTCTGACAGGGTCTGACTCTGACAGGGTTAGACCCTGAGGTCTAACCCTGAGGTTGTCCCTTGTCCTGCTTCCTTTCTCTTGAGAATGTGATCCACCTGTGAAATCTCATGGTCACTACTGGCTTCCACCTCCACAGAATGAAAAATCACACTTTAGGAGCTGAAGGCTTGCATGTTTTGTCTTCTTTCCTCTCGGGTAGCTTTAACATACATGGCATGATTCCATTGCCTTCCATTCCATTCCAAACTGATATTGATTATACTGTATCCATTGGTGTCAGACTGATGAAAAAAGAGCAAAACAATTCTTTTGTTCATTTGAATGGTGAAAAGTCTTCAAAAATGTGCATATAAACAGGAAACTAAAACCAATCAATATGTATGTACAAAATTATTGCTTGGTCCTGAATTGTATAAGATGAACATGCTATAAATTGTAATTTTGGCAGTTCTTTTCGTACTTTACACAATCTTAAAGTCCAGCAATGATGGTTATATTCCTTGTACCACAAATTTTCTCAGTTCAGACATTTGCATATAAACATGATAATATGTTTTGACTGATGGAGTGTGCTGTCCGTTGCACTTTTTCGTCTCATGCTAAGGGCCCTACAGTGTTCCCAAACAAAGTTACAGGACCCAGGCTACAAGTGTGTGTCTACAGACAAACACTAAAGAGTACCCGTCAAACAGACTCATAAACACATATGTAACACAGAGGAGCCTGGCCTGTATAATGAGTCACTCATGTAAACACAAACACAGAGACACGTGTGTTTGTATGAAGAGAAAGAGGCGGATGTGAATCAGACATAAAGAGACATGATGTGCTACTTGCTACTTTTAATACTTCGAATTATTAAGAATTATTTTTTTGCATATGGTCTGACGCTGTCACAGCCCCTCTGATCTCATCTGCCACTCCCTCAGTGGCCACCTCCTTCCCCTCCCCTTCTGGTGTTCCAGGAGTGGAGACAGGTGTGCTGGAGCCAGACTCAGCTGAACCCACTCTCCAATCAACAGGGTATAAGAGCCAGTCAAGCCAGCTCAGCAGTGCCAGATTGTAATACTTTGTCTGTTAGTGCTACAGTATGTTCTTGCTACATATGTTCGCTTACCTATGACTTCAATTACTTAATCTTTTGTTCATCTGCCTCAGGTCTCTGTGCTCCAGTCACCTGCTTTTGTCTCCTGCTCTCTTCATCATATTCCTGGATTAAATCTGTAATAAATACCAACTATTCTCCTTTGACCTGTGTCTGCTCTTGGGTTCCTCCGTTATCCGTGACAGACGCCTGATCTGTGAGCATGCTGAAGTGGTTGTCACATGCAACTTTGTGCTGACTGTGAGAAACCACACTAGATTTTAAGTTTGGTAAAAAGTCACAGCTAACGCATATTATAGTTTACTACAAAATGTATAATTAATGTTTGCACTATTTAAAATATTGACTTTCATTCAAGACTAAATTTACAAGCGAACATCCTATAAATATTTAAATATTATTGCTGTCAGTTGCTTAAAGGTGCACTGTATTTATTTTTTTTCTGGTGGAGGGTATCTGCTTGTCTCCATGGTGATGTTGCTTTGTTTGGGACGTTCAACAGTATGGCAGTAAACAAACATATTGTGTATTTATTCAATTACAGGTGTTTTATGTCCACTTTTCCACAGATCTGACCTGTAACTTGGAATGGTGATGTAGCCTGCCTGTCTCCATGGAAATGCAGAGTTAAATTAAATGCCATACTGCAGAACATTTGACCCCTACCAGAAAAGTAACATGGTCCAGCTTTAAAAAAAAATTTCAAGTTTGGTACAAAAAGTATAGGCTGCAGCATGTTGATTTTACTTATAGATAATGTCAACAATTCCGTAGCTCAGTTTTACAAGAGGTTTTTTGGATCAACTTTGCAATGCAGATGAAATTGTTGAAATCTTGTTGGCATCTGTCTATAGCTAACCATTACCAAACTAGTATATTGACACTTTTGAATCCAAGTTGAGCTTTTCATAGCCACACAAAACCCATTCTAATACTTTCTCATTGCATTGTTCCTCTTTATGTCCTATATGCTTCAGTATATCAACCCCTAAGGCCCAATATTAATGACAGTAGCTCCACCATATTGAATTAAGTCCCAATTGAAGGCTGAATCACCTGCTTAAGGCCTCATGTTTTCTGCTACATTAACTCTTCTTTGTCTGTCCAGCCCCTGCACCATTACTTAAGATAGCGACCCCAGCCTGTGTGAACTGACAGGGGGAGGGGCCAATGACAGGAGAGAAGCAATGAACCTACGGATGCCAGTTCCCCGGTGGTTTCAATGATGAGTGTGGGCTATAACTCACTCCACACATACACAAAATGTATGCATGCACACTACGCTATGGGTACTGCAACACTTTTCACTGTCTTTGTGTTCTATGCATCTCCCACCCCCCAGTTAGACAGAGGAAAGCGGTGTAGCGAAGAATTATGGATCTAAGAAATGCGGTGACCTTGACATTGGGGGATATGGGATGACGCTGACACTGACACTGTCCCTGTGTGGCAGTAAAACACCACTATAGTGCACAGCTATAACTCCAGATTGGTGGATAAATCAACATAAACAACAAATAATTCAGTAAAATGTTCACTAGAGTAAGCTGAAATGGCAATTTGTGTTGGTTTAGTTTCAGTTATTGAGGGATAATGCAGAAGAATAACTGGTATAACTGTTGAGTATTGTTTGTGGCATTGAAGCAATGCAACTAATACATATACTGTATATAAATAATATACTGTATTTAAATATAACAATTTTCTTAATAGGTTATAGTTGCTGATTTATTTTACAGACCTTTTCTACTGTAAAATTAGACAAACATATTGATCCACAAGGGAAATTATTTGGACACATCACAGTAAATAAAAAATATAAATGGTAATAATAAATTCCGAATAAGTATATGTAAAATCCCTCAGTCGTCCAGGTAGAATCCATGGCAAATTCAATTTGTCAACCGGACAAAAGGTTTCACAGCTCAACCAAGCTGCTTCTTCAGTTCTGGTCAGATGCTGGTGGACACCGCCTTATATCTGCCTGCAGGGAGGAGCTAACTACAATGAAACTACTCTGAAAGTAACATACCTACTAGTTTACAGTAGGCCTATTGAGTGTGGGGTCATCTTAGCATAATCATTCAGGCCCTTGATGGGTGCTTTCACACCTCTGGGCCTGACCCGACTATCCTTATAGTTTTCTTTGTTTTGATTTAGGTCTGAGGATGGAGTTGTAAATGGGAGAGAGAGGCCTCCATTTCTGTTCAAGGATGGATTGTCTTTCCTAACAAAAATAGCCTCTTTAAATCCAAACCAGTTCTTTTCTCTGGTTAAGATCTGTACCTCACTGTCCTCAAAGGAGTGACCCGTGGCTTTTAGGTGGAAATGTACGGCAGATTGAGGTCCACTCTGGCTCTCTCATCTGTGTTGGTACATCCTCTTTTGAAGTCGCTGTTTTGTTTCTCCAGTGTAGCGCTTGCTGCAGTCTTCACTACACCGAATGGAGTAGACCACATTGCTTTGTTTGTGGCCCGGTGTTTTGTCCTTTGGATGGACCAGTTTCTGTCCTAACATGTTTGTATGTTTGACATGGACTGGGATTTCATGTTGTCTGAAAATCCTCTGTAGCTTTTCAGAAACACCAGCCATGTAAGGAATAGTTACACCCTTTCTCCTGGGTTCTCATTCTTTGTTGTCCTGTTTTTTAGCTCCCTTTGTTCTATTGAAAGCCCATTTAGGATATCCACAAACAGAGGGCTTTCTGCACATGTTCTTCTTTCTCCATTCCCTCTGAGCTTGTAGGAACCACTTGGGCCCTGTGCTGACATGTATGAATAACTCCCAGTTTGTGCTGCAGTGGATGGTGTGAATTAAAAGCAGGTATTGGTCAGTGTGTGTGGGCTTTCTGAAGACCTCTACCTGCAGTCGCCTGTCTTCTCCAATCATTACTGCACAATCTAAGAAAGCCAATGTGAATGAATTTGATGTTCGGATCTACAGCATTAATATGCAGTAAAAGGTTCTGAATCTTTCATTTTGATTTCAGAAAAGTTATCATCCACATAAAATCAGTGTGTGCCTGGGTATGAGACCAATGCACTTTGTTCAAATTGCTCCATATGTAAGTTGGAATGATGGGGGAGACCGGTGAGCTCATGCCACAGCCGTGGATTTGCCTGTAGAAGTTTCCTCTGAACTGAAAATAGGTGATATTTACACAAATTTTCAGCAGTTGGCAGATTTGGTCAGGTAAAGTTTGGTTCTTTCTTCTACAAGTGAAAAGAGAGGTCACATCAAATTAAACCATTGTCTTGTCTGGGTCAAACTGGATATGCTTGACTTTGTTCACAAATTCTGCTATTCTCAATGTCGTGCTCTGGTGTTTCAGGTGTTTGGTATGTGATGGAGTCTATGCAACATACAATGGGTCTGAGTGGTACTCCCTATTTGTGAATCTTTGGCAGGCCATAGATGCAAGGAATGGAATCACAAGGATACAGTCTAATACAGCTGTCGATCGATGACTTCTTCCTTCTCCAGCTTCTGCAAGCAGTCTATGATCATTTTTTATACTAATTTATGGTGTCTCATTTTAGTAAGTCGTAAGTTGTGGTGTCACTGAGCAGGCTGTTCATTTTAGCATCATAATTAGCTGAGTTTAGAATCACTGTGCATCTCCCTTTGTCAGCTGGCAAGATGTTGATGCTGTGGTCCTTCTCTAGAGCAACAATGACCTTCCTTTCCTCTGGTGTTGCGTTGGAGGGTGGAGGTTTGGGATTGCTCAGTGCAGCTGTTGCTTTCAGTCTAAGGTCTCCAGCTTCTGTCTCTGTGAGCTTGTTGTTCCTTATAGTGGTTTCTGCTGCTGTGTTGTCGTCCACCATGGATGTTCAGTTACAGTAGATGTTACAGAAAAAATATGTCCTTTGGAAAGTACTTCTTTCTGTGTCTGGGTGAGCCCCCTGTTGGAAAGATTTTTCACCCAGCATTCCTTGTGCACAGGTTGGCTAGGTTTATCCTCCTTCCTTTTGTCCCTCCGATCCCTGGGGTTTGTTTGATTTTGGAGTTTTGGAGTGTTGTCTTAACTGACCTGTGGCTATGAAATTATTGAACCTCTGAAATATTACTTTTGGAACTAAAATCGCTATCCTGTTTTGTAAGCTTTCTATTTGAAATTTTAAGTTCTCAACGTCATAACTGATTCTAAGGCTGAGCATCCCCCTCAGGTAACACTGAGTTAACCTAGCTGCCCTATGCCCTGGTTCTGGTGGCTTCGTCTGCAAAGCATTGGGTATTAGCTGCTTCTGTCGACATCTAAGGTTAAAGTGTAAATGATTCCTCTTTTCTGCTACCCTCTTTGCATCCTTTTCCAGCTTTCTTACCACTTCAACAGTGGTTGCCCTTAGCAAAAAGAAGTTTATTCAAGTTTACTATGAGTATACTTATTTTATACTAAAACTGAGGAAGTATACTTGAAGTTGACACTTTATAAACTATATTTTATATACTTATAGAATAGTATAGTAAAGTATACTTGGCTTATACTGAAACGTATAAACAAAGTCTAAGACTAAGTACATTTATACTAAGACTTACACTTATACTTTAAAACTAAAATATACTTTTCCTTTAGTCAAGTCACTGACTCGTGCTTAGCATTTAATTTATATATTAATATAATATAATGCTGGAGTTTAAAACTTAAGAGTATATAGTATGTGTGCTCAATTGCATTATCTTTATGCGCCTTGTGTGCACTTTTTCCTTTTATTTTCTCTAGTAAGGAACTATTTGATTTCATAGGTCTTTATTTTTGTATGTTTGAAAATATGTCAAACTTGTTTTCAACATTATGTCTTGTGATTTTGTAAAGGCATCACACTCTTGTGTGCATACAGTATGAGTAAACTTTAAGAGTACTTTAAGGAGTATATTTCAAGTATATAAATAGTAAGCTACAAGTAATATGCCAATGCCAAACAGACTTAAAGTATAACAACAAGTAAACTGGGGCTGCAGTAGCTCAATTGGTAGAGTGTTTGGTTCGAATCCCGCTCTTGACGGGTTGACCGCATATGATCCCAGCTCCCACAGATGAGCGTTGTGAGCGCTGGGTCCTGCGGGGGGATTCATGCATTGTGTTCTGAGCAGCAGAACACTGCTTGGACTGCTGCCCCCGCGACCCAGAAAATGGAAGAAAATGAATGATTGAATGAACAAGTAAACTAGTAAAGTAACCAAAGTTTATAAAAGTATACTTTAATAAACTAAAAATAGGAACTTGAAGTACATAACTAGTACAATGGCAGTATATAGATAAGTGTACTTGTGGTATACTTTAAGTATACTAGAGGGATATACCAAGTATATTGATAGTATATAGATGAGTGTACTTCTTGTATACTTTAAAGTGCACTTTTGTAAACTTAAAATTAACTTTAAAGTATACTTAAAGAATACTTTTATAAACTTAAAATGTTCCAATTTAGTACAAAAAAGTATTAAATTAGTATACTTTCTAGTACACTAAAAGTACATGGTCTGTAGTATACTTTCTATACTTACACTTATACTGAAGTATACTTAATAAAGTAAACTTTAAGTATACTACTTTTTGCTAAGGGTGACTTGTAGTTGTTCTGAAGAGGTGTGAAAAATCCCTCAGTCGTCCAGGTAGAATCCATGGCAAAGGAGAAATTCTATTTGTCAACTGGCAAAAGTTTTTGGTCAAATACGTTTCGCAGCTCATCCAAGCTACTTCTTCAGTTCTGGAGCCAACCGCCATTGAACTGGTAAGAAAGCTATTTAGTGCAGAAAATTATACAAATATATATGTACAAGCACAAATAAATATAGAAATATAGTAATCCAAATATGGAAGAGATAGTTTCAGAATAATTTCAGTATAGTTAGCTCCTCCCTACAGCTAGATATAAGCAGTGTCCATCAGCACTCTAACCAGAACTGACGAAGCACCAAATAAACTTTGTCCAGTTGACAAATTGAATTTCTCATTTTATCATGGATTCTACCTGGACGACTGAGGGATTCTTCACCCAAATATGGGAGACAACACATTTTATCATATTTGCGCTTAAATACATTTTTGTTCCATTTTACATAGCATAATACTACTACTACTAGAATAACTAATTCTTTCTATCTTTTCATATACAGTGAATGTTTTTTTTCTATTGGCTTCTTGTCTGCCTGTTATTCTTTGATGTCGTGCGTGAGGTGTCCTTAGATGTACTTATTCCTAGATCTGTCATATGCATTGAAAACAGACCAAGTATAGCAGTCACCAGAAGGCACAGCGTGTATGTAGGTTTGATATGAATACAATGCAAACAGAACATGCATGAATGTATAGGCCACACAGCCAGCTCTTCTCTCCATCTCCAAACACATTAGATACATTTGAAGTGCCATTCACCACCATAAAAAGGCAAAATGGTGCAGACATTGTGGAGTATTGCGCCCTCTGACCCAGTGCATAGATGTAATGTAGTCACATGCACACATACTACAGTGGGAAGTATAATGCTCAAAGCCACAGGATGATGGGGGATGGGCACGTAACTGGGGTTTGCGAGCCCATATAGGAAGTGCCTATAGACGCAGATATGACAAAGGGACAAGGGGAACATACATTTATTGAGATACAGAGTAGGTTAGCGAGTCAGCTTTTGGTTTGCAACACATACCTGCAAGAAGAAGAAGGTGCCAAACAGTAAATATGATTTGACAAAGTGATATCTGCTGTTACGTGCTAAAGTGAGAGTAAGAGAATGAGAAATAGGGGCACTTCAGGCTGTTGTCCTTAGATAGCCTGCAGAAGACATTTTATTGTCTGAAAGAGAGTTTTCGGAATAAATAATTTATGGTGTGATAGATGTATACTGTATATTTTTAATTAATTTGATTCCATTTTCTTGTTTGCATGTCTTGCAGCCACATGTGGTCAGCCTAGGAAACATCTGATTCAGAATTTTGAGTTTTGTACCTACACACTTTGTAGCAATGATGGAATCTACTCAAATACCTTTACTTTTTACTCTTCAACCACATTTTTCAGTTAGTACCTTAATACTTCTATTTATATTCTATTTATAAGTGGATTTGCATGTGATACTTTTAGTTTTACTTCAGTATTTCTTTGCTGCAGTATCTGTACTTTTACTCAAGCAACAAAAAACAAAATGTACTCATCTAGCACTGCTTCTAAGCTTGGACACTGTATGATTGCGAGATAGGGACAGATCTTAATATGTCTTTTTTTCTACATAAATCACTAGATACATAGCAATAGTGTTGGTTTGTTGTCGGCAAACTGGATTACCTCACAGACTCAAGTCCAAAACAAATCAATTTAGCAAAGGAAAAGCATCAATCAACTCAACGATTTTCCCTTTTTCCAACAGTCCAACGCAGCGTGAGGTTTGCAGGTTCAAATGCATCAAGGTTTCAGTTCAAGTCCACATTGGCTGAAAGGACCAAATCATTTCAGAGATTCGCTGAGCCATTTAACAATAGCTGGCAGGATTCATTGACTTCTTCTCATTTAACCTATCTACAATTCATGGGGTTGTATCCTATTCACTACTGCCATTGGGATGGTATATTAGGTATATGTAAGTCTATTTTATAGTATGTTCACTGAAATTTGACTTGCCTCTTGTGTTTCAGACCATGTGATGTTTTTCAGACTAAGCCTCCCACTCAACAATATGACATCCTTTCTGAAAGTCACACCTGAAACTGCAGTTTCCAGTTCAGAGATTGAAGAGCTTTCAGAAGGTACATGCATTCATTTCCCATCTGAATTTGTTCTGTGGCACACAGGGTAGAACTCCTACCCCACAACTAGAAGGTCCATGGTTCAAATCCTGGACCAAGTTTGCATTTCTCCTCATGTCTGCATAGGTGGCCTAGGTACTTAGTTTCCCCTACCTTCAGCAGTAAGCCTTTGTTTGATCTATGAATTTACAACTCGTGTGTATAATGACAAAGAAATAACTTTATTGGATAACTTAAGTTGAAAACAAAGCAACACTGTGTAACTTTTTGATGGCGGAACTTCACCTGCATAACTCCATAAAAACAGAAAACCCATACCATGCTTTGGAACATTCTCCATTGACATATGTAACATTTCCCTTGAGGGTCAATAAAGTTTGTCTAAGTCTAAGCCTATTTCCATGGTGACAAGCAATTGGAGACTATTCTCCAGGCCACGTTTGACGCATGCACAGCAAGCGTCAAGGTTTTTTAGAGAAATAATAACATCCATAATGAAAATATATGTTTTTTCTTTAATTAATCATTTGTCTAAAACATTTTGCAGTGGGGTTTTAAGTTAAAGGTCATATATTTCTTCTAAAAAGTCAGTCATCTTGGAGGTAAGGCCACTAAAATGCTAAAGTAGCTCTGCAGGTTTAATGAATGCCTGTCACCATGTCTCCACAGCTTGTCAGTGCCTCTATTTTGGTGCGCTGCTCACACCTCGTCTGGGCCTATCACTTTCACACTAGCGTCGTGCCTCACATCCTCGCACCTCCGCCTGTCATGTGCAAGCACCGGAGCATTTACTGTTTGGAAAACCAAAGGAGAAAAATTTCTCTGAAAGTGTTTGTACAAATGTATAATGTTGTATTTTTGCATATTACATATTACATGTGGTGTAAGCTTGAAAACAATTATTCTGTAGACGTAAACAGTGATAGAACAGGTGGAAAACTGAGGTGGTTGAGTTCAAGATTATTCAACCAAATACAACAGCAAAAACATATTGCTATTTTGTTCATTTGGTTGGGACATTGACATGACCAGCCAGAACCAAACTGGATCTGGAGCCGCATACTGTCTCCCAGATTTTGAGACTGACAGGCGGATTAACCAGTCAGAGAGACACATACTCTGTTCGCATCAAAAAGAAACATGGCTGCTTAAATATAAAAAACAAGAAAAAAATGATGACAGGACTGAGACACAGCACGGATTTTTACAGAATCAACAATCAAAGCACCAAAGTATTAATTAACTCAGAATGTTACAAGAATTTTGGAGAGGAGGCGAATTTTCACCCTTTATGGTCCAGTTCCAGTCCCTTCTGGATTCAAATAGAATATACTGTAAGTACTGGCTGGTCAGGTAACTAGAGTATAGCAGTGGCTAATCTCCATTAATTGTAATTTTAAACATGCTTCTATCAGTTTCCCTCAGAAAATTGACAGGTGAAGTGTCTTGCTCAATCAAATCACCATGCCAACATTTCACTCTATGTTTACATTTACCTACATTAGCATTATCCTCATGCCTCACTATGTTTTGTTGTTAAGCTGCACAATAGAGCCACATAATTTTTAAAAAACATATATTTTGTTACAAGATAGCACGGGGTGTTGAACAATAACAGTGATATACTTATATTTATATTATATTAGTCATAACTGCTGATGTCACAAACCTATATCTTGAAAATCAACACCACGGCTTTAAAAATAGTCCCCAGATTTGCCTGCTCAAATTTTCTCTGACTTAATTCTGTACAATCAATAGCCGGCCGTGGTCCATATTCCCACTGGGGACATGTTTAGACATTTTGGGTGACTAAAAGGGGCAGGAGGCTTTCATTGCAGCATGAGTCAGCCCGCGAAGAGGATATCTATCACATCACATCATTGAGAGCTCCAATACAGAGCTACTGTGAATGGAGCCCCCCCCACCCCCCACCCAAACCTCCCCTCCCCAATTTCCCTCACCCCTCCTCACCCCCCACCCAATCTGTGCCATTAGAAAGATGACATCATCCCTCTGCACCATCACTCAACATCTCTCCCTCCACATAAGTATCGTTTTCCAATGCTGGCTTCTCCAATTGCCCGCTGTTATGGATCCGGCTCAGTTGCGGCCAGTGGCAATTAGCCTGAGCTAGTGGAGGCTGTGATGTGTGCAGAGGGGAGATAAGGTATAAGGGCTTTGACACTGCTGGGGTTATGGAGATAGTAGCATAGGGAAGAACAGAGCATCCATCAGGATAGCAGCATCGCAGTGGGGGGTGAAGTTCTGCTAACAATGTCGTTAGAGATCTGTGGTGGTGTCTTGGTTAACATCTGTACACTAGATGTAACATGTGAGAAAAACATTGAGAGGAGACAATGAAGGTCAAATCTCACAATGGAAAGGTTCGGATTAGCATTGATTTGTTGCACGTTGGTAATTGATTTGATAGTCACTTTACAATAGATTTTAGGGTCTGTGATAAGTCAAGAAAACAATATTTTGTGAGATACTGGGGCTATGCCATTTTCATTTATTTAATTTATTTGACAGGGACCATGTACAGGAGCATTAATCACAGTCAATGAAGAGATGCTTTGTACCAGACTATAGCTCTTTGAGGTAATTTCCATCTGCAGTCCCTGAGACACACAACATGACAAAACATTAAACACAGCATAAAATAATGCATTTCATAAACATTTCATCAAAGGTACATTATTTACATTAAATAATCATTGTGTCATTGTGAGGTTGTGTTATTGCCAAGATTGAGGTCTATTTTGATTCCTTAGTTGTTTTTTCATACAAAGATGCACTAAGTAAATGGTCACATTTTTATATAGCGCTTTTCCATCTTCAAGGCACTCAAAGCGCTTTACAACAAGGAACCATTCACCCATTAGGGGCAAGTTGGGTTAAGTGTCTTGTCCAAGGACACAATGACAACTTTCATCTGTGGGAGCTAGAATCACACCACCAACCTGTGGGTCAGTGGACAAATGCTCTACCAACTGAGCTGCTGTCTCGCAGTAAATTAAGGCTTGGAATCAATCATTTAAAAAAGAATAATATTTTTTACAACAGCATGTGTTGGCCTTTGCCAGGTCTTTCTTGAGAGACACACCCCTAATGCACAGTAGATGTTATTGCTTTGACTAGAATGTTCCACATTATGGCTTTAAAGAGACAAGGAGGTAATGCCACAAAACCAAGTTACAGGTAATGTTTTTGAAGAGGCAACCTCGTTCACAGTAAAAATGCATGTTTTTTTCTAGGTCATTTTGTGCATTAATACATGTGATTAAATAAAAACTTAAATGCTTTGATAAGTACAATTGTTTCTATTTACTATTGTACTAATGATACCTTCATTATATCTATCACTCACTTGAGTAATAGATATATGGTAAACAACATAAAATTTACAGGGCATTTCTGTGAAACCACTTCATGCCAAAAGTGGATGGCTATAATGCTAATGACCAATCTCTCTGACTAACAGTCTCATTCTGTCTGGTCATCCTATGGTCTTTTCTGTTGTTTTTGCAGACTGGAGCCTTTTCCTATTTAATCCACAGTTAAACAATAAAACACATCAACAATAAAACTGTTCAGAGCCCTCTTACAGTGTACACAGGTGGTGCCTGTAACCACCCATAAACAAATAAACATGGATTATTGCCATTATAGCATTAAGTCATAGACTCTGAGTTTCCAGAAGAAGACTTAGGATTTTTGGTTTGTGACAAATTGCTTGGCCAGCCACAAAAAATCCTGTTTACTATGATTAAACTCATAAAACACAAAAGAACAGAAATGGTCACATCAGACCAGTCTTTGGTATAACAAAATTAATTAAATTCTCTTTAATTAATCATTCTTAATTAACAATTCATTCATTATGACTTCAGTCTTAGTTTTTGTGCTATATGAATTAAAGTGTAGTTACTGTAAGTGTTAACAAAATGGTACATATGCAGACAGGTTAAATGACCATTGTTATGACTTTGCAGTGGTCATCAGAAACTATAGCAACCAACCAAACATGTTGAGATCGAAGTGGTAAGTGGTTCATGCAAGATGCTAAATGCAGACAGTCTCATAACAAGCTAAATAAAACTAATTAGAGTTTGAAAAGGAAATAAACATGTACAGCTTTCTCCAAAACAATGTCTGCAGAGATGAGATCATTCTTATTGAGAGCTTTTCTGGGAATAGATCTGTTTTGTTGTTGCCGCCATAGACCTCATATGGTTTTATGGCTGAGTAGCACTGACTTTCAAAAAATAATCTTTTCTATTCTATGCTGCTTTACATGAATACATTATAAAGGTCAGGCATTTTTAAAAGATGCACAGTGCAACTTTTTTGGTGGAGGGTACATGACCTGGTAATCTCCTTGGAGATTGTTTTATCTGTAGAATATTCCACAGTATGGCATTAAACCCACATACAGGTGGTGCTACAAGACCAAGTTGCTGGTGAAATTTGTGGAGAAGCAACCCTGCTCATAGGGTTTTACATTCTCAGCTAGTATATTTTTAACAATAAAAAGCTAGATAGATTTAATGCCATGTAGTACATTGAAGGTAAAGCAATAACATCTTTATAGAAACAAGTATTGCATACGCTACTCACCACAAAAAAAGCATTGCACCTTTCAAAACGGTAAACGCTCTACATAATTCCATTAAAGTTCACTGAAATATTCCACAATCAAATCATTGGCATATTTGATACATAATGTTTATGAAACCATAAACATCAAAAACATTTCTATCTTGTTTCACACTTATTATGAACCCCGACTGAAATATATTATACTTAGTACTTAGCTCCATATGGGTGATTACCACACACAGCCCACTGCACTAAACTGAGAGTGTGCAGTTTAATGACTTCCTGTATTAAAATTAAAGATGACATTTAACTAAATAACAGGGCCACTCACATGGAACAGGGTTCAGGTGAGGTGAGAGAACAAGTAAAGGAGAAAGAGGAAAAAAAAACTGACCTTTAGTTATAAAGTTAATAGAATAGGCATAATCAGTATAGTAGAGAATAGCAATTCTCAATTCAACTAAATATAAAAATGTGAATACTTCCTCTGTTAATTTTGTAGGTGCAACAGACACATTATGATATTCTAATTCATTTTGTAATGAATGAAAGTGCATTTTGGTGGTATTAGCAGTGTAGATTCTATAGGTTATAGTAAAAATGTTGAGGAAATACTAAAAATAATCATAAACTATTGTGTGCTATGGTTGGGAAAGACAGTTTTAGGGTATTGCTTTTTGATATAGACAGAACTATACTTCCTTAGCGCTATGTACATAAATCACTCAACAGAAAGACTTAATTTTGACTTTCATAAATATTTTAGGTCTAAAAAGTTTGAGTTTGGATGTGGCTGAATAATTGAACAAACCAAATAGAGAAGTAGACACAGTGCCCAAAGTTCAGCGGCGTTTCCCTGAATTTGTACTGTGACTCTTGACCTCAATGACCTAATCATACACTTGGGCAGTCAGATGACCAACACTAGGGGCATATGTTTAAGGTTTTTAAGGTCATATATTCATTTTTTAAGTTCATTTGTTTTAACTAAATGTGATAAAAAACAAAACAAAACATTATTTTATAATAATGTTTATAATATAAACATTATTTTTATTCACACAAATCATTTATTCACACAAATCATTTACAAATATAGCTGCAAGCAGCAATGTGGGGACAAGCAGTGACCCAGCCTATTTTGATGACGTGCGTTCACGTACAGTTCAAAAGTTACAAGCAGAAATGTCCCTCAAATTTCGACCTGTTGGTGGCACTAGAGGGTTTGAGCTGGGGCCCTGTAATTTTTTGTGGGGAATCCTGGGAAGGACGCGAACATCTGTGAAAAGTTTGAAAATAATGCTATGAAGGGTTCCTGAGATATGAGCTCACTTCGGCTAGATCAATGATCAAAGATCTTTGATGTAGCCGAATCAATTAAGAGCAGGGCGTTGCCTAGCAACGCACGTGAAAGGTCAGTATCGGGTGCATAGAACTGACCTGTTGACCTGCTCGTGGCGCTAGAGGGTTGGGGGTGGGGGCCTATAAATTGCTGTGAGACTGGCTGGCTTTACCAGACGGTTCTAGGGGTTGCCATAGACTCCCAGAGGTGGAAGAATATATAATAATAATAATAATAATAATAATAATAATAATAATAATATATAGCTGCAAGCAGCAATGTGGGGCCAAGCAGTGACCCAGCCTAATTTGATGATGTGTGTTGGATCAGTCTTCGCCCAAGGATCCCAGAGATACCAAGTTTTTGAAAATCGGACTTACGGTTCAAAAGTTACAAGTAGAAATGTCCCTCAAATTTTGACCTGTTAGTGGTGCTAGAGGGTTTTGAGCTGGGGCCCTGTAATTTTTTGTGGGGCATCCTGGGATAGACTAGAATACGTGTGAAAAGTTTGAAAATAATCCTATGAAGGGTTCCCGAGATATGAGCTCACTTCCTGTTTGGCGACTGTTAGGATGGGAGTCTATGGCAACCCCTAGAACCGTCTGTCTTTGATGTGTCTTTGATCTAGCCGAAGTGAGCTCATATCTTGGGAACCCTTCATAGGAAGCCTGGGAGCCTGGGAAGCCTGGCTAACAGACCCTGTTAGACCCTGTTAAACCCTGTTAGACCCTGTTAAGGTCAAAATTGCAGGAATTGTAATAATACATGCTGAGGCCTACATGCACCTTTGGTGCTTGGCCCCACATTGCTGCTTGCAGCTATATCAGATCAAAGGTACATAAAGATCAAAGATCTTTGATCAGGGCGTTGCCTAGCAACACGCGTGAAAGGTCAGTATCGGGTGCATCGGCTTTCGGACAGACGCGTTTGATTGGCTGTCACGACAAAACGATAAGAGATATCAAAAATCCAGCGATGTTTCTGATGAGGCTCGGTCCAAAGATGCTATGTACCAAATTTGAGCAAAATTGGTCCAAAATGGAGGGAGGAGAAGCATTTTGAGTGTTTTTCATAATTGACCTGTTGGTGGCGCTAGAGGGTTTGAGCTGGGGCCCTGTAATTTTTTGTGGGGAATCCTGGGAAGGATGCAAACATCTGTGAAAAGATTGAAAATAATCCTATGAAGGGTTCCCAAGATATGCCCTCACTTCCTGTTTGGCGACTTTTAGGATGCGTTTGATTGGCTGTCACGACAAAACGATAAGAGATATCAAAAAATCCAGGGATATTTCTAATGAGGTTCAGTCCAAAGATGCTATGAACCAAATTTGAGCAAAATTGGTCCAAAATTGAGGGAGGAGAAGCATTTTGAGTGTTTTTCATAAAATTCTAAATGGCGGAAAATCTACCCTGGCGGAAAATGTCATCGTAGAGGTAAGATCTTAAGCCCGAGCCCGTTTATAAAAATGTATACTAAAACGATGTGTGGATACTAAACTAAGGAATACTTGTTTTAAAATAAATAATTTGGATAAAACAGAGAAGGCGCTGTAATGTAATTGCTATTTAACTACTAAACAGGAGCCACAGAGCCAGAGCATGCTCTGCGCACGTGACCGCCCCCCTCTTAATAATCTTCCCCTCCGCTCCGCTCTCTCTGCTTCTCTCTCTTAAAGTGCCGCGCTAGATTCTTAAGGACGTACTACTGCTGTGGTTTATGGCCCAATTTTCAACCCGTCAAAATTACGGACGGCCTTAAATTTTTCCCGTCAACTCTTAAAAAAATCTGTCAATGATGGAAAATTGTCGGTTACTGTACCCTCTGCAGAAACAAATATAAAAGATGTAAATGTTTATACAGTCTTGTTTAACTTAGATTTCGTTACAAAAGACAGGCTTTAATTTGTTATCATAAATCACCCCTCCTCCTCCCGAGTCCTCACAAATAAAATATGAAATTTCGGGTTTGCTTCGGGCTCGGGCCTGCAAATCAAGTTAATTGGTCGGGTTCGGGCCGGGTCGGGCTTTAATACCCGCGGGCCGGGTCGGGTCGGGCTGGATTTTTTAGGCCCGATCTTACCTCTACGGGTGTGTTGGATTCGGCTTGGCCCAAGGAGTCCAGGGATACCAAGTTTTGAAAATTACATACGGTTCAAAAGTTACACGCAGAAATGTACCTGAAAATTCCTGCAACTTTGACCTGCTGGTGGCGCTAGAGGGTTGGGGGTGGGGGCCTATAAATTGCTGTGGGTAATGAGGAGACTGGCTGGAATGTGCATGCAAAATTTCACAACTTTTTACCAGACGGTTCTAGGGGTTGCCATAGACTCCCAGAGGCGGAAGAATATATAATAAGAAGAATCAGTAGAAACACTGGGTGCCTCGCAGCTTCGCTGCTTGGCCCCAATTAGTCTTCTATGTCACCAATGCTCAAAATGCTCTGTTTCACCTTGTGATGTCATTAAGGAGTAGTTTTCAAGTTAACAGCTATACCTTTTACCTTTAGTTTAGTAGAGATTGGTAATTCCAGGACAGAAATTATCCAAATTATTCTAGTGAATATGTGCAGAGTGGAACATTTCCTGTATTACCACATGACATCACAAGTTGGAACAGTGTTTTCTGATTGAGGGAAAAATGCAGCCTAAATATGCAGGGTTTGTGTGATAAACATCTGTGAATGAAACAAAACATAACTCCAGGTATGTTTTTATGAGGAAACATTATAACGTACATTAGAAAATAACGTAATATGGAGCCTTTAAGGCCATAGTTTAGATCATTCAACGGACTGCAATACCATTTCCACGGACACAAACAGATACCTGACCCTCCATCAAAAAAGGACCTCTGATGTCAGATTTATTTATTCTTGTAATTAATTTGATCAGATAATGGCTCAATTAGCTGTCTGTATCCTATATTTTTATACAGAAATAATGGTGAATTTGATCATATAAGTCTAGCTTCTATTGGTAAAAATGGGGACAACTGAAACATAAAGAACATAAGGTCTATGAAATGTCTCCTCACTGTTTCACTGTATGTATACGTGCTGTCTTTGGTCCTGGCTGTGAGAGCTTTGGCCGGCTGAGTTTCTGTTTGTTTGTGGTTGCTCTAAGGACAAATAAAAGAGCCACTTTGAGAGCTGCTGCCTGACATGGTTTGGCAGGTCGCGGTGACTAACACTTGTGGTGTGTGTGTGTGTGTGCTCAAGTTACAAGCCTGTACATAGTGTCTCACTGCACAAAGAAAGAAAAGGCTGAATCATATAAGTTTGTATGTCGCTCTATGACAATAAAGTTAATGCACTGTTTTTACATGGAGGTGGCTACAGTACAAGAAACCATGACATCACTCTACTGTAGATGAATCATTCTGTGAGTGTGTTGTTGGTATTATCACACAATCAATATCAATCACTGTCAATCACGGGTTGTAGATTTCTTCTTAAAGATATGTTTAATCAATTATTTATATTATTGAAGAGTTCACAGACAAGAACAGTCTCCTAGTGGTCAGAAATGTATAGATATATGTTTCGCAAACTGTGGTATTTGTACAGCTCCTTCTGGTGATACTTGAGGTCCTTTACTGTTCTAACATTTGCTTATTTTAGTCTACTTTTTGGAATTCCTTTGGGAATTTCTTGGAACTATTGTAGCATTCAGCCTTAGTTTAGATCTGAAATAGGCCTGCTTTAGAGCCGCTTTAGATCCGGTGATACTCAAAATGCCAAATCTTTTCTTTGATTGTAGCGTGAAAAATCCATATAATGTGAACAAATGAATATATTCCCTAGTTATAAAGTTTTGACTAGCTACAATAAATAAAAAAACAAAGAAATTATACCAGCACTCTTGGCCAGTAGGTGGTGTTGCGAGCTGCTCTGGCTTCAGTGTCTATTTTTGCCTCTTAGCCCCAGGACCAATTAGGATATCCTATGTTTACTTGCACCAGTGGAAATTTACATGTACTTTTACTGTGACCCAGGTGCAGTAGCCCGAGCCTCTATAGTACATTTCTTTCCAAATGTTTCGTAACAAGCGTTCAAAAATACTTGGCCATGTTGGTGTCAAGTATCAGAGTCTTGCTGTATGTCTGCTTTCATTTAATGCAGCTATCCACATAACAAATATTGCGCAAGGGGAATTTCTAGGAAGTTGAGGAGAACACAGAGTTGTTTTACCGTATGGTTTTTTTTGGCTGACACCAGATTTATCTAGAGTAGACAGTGCAGGGCTATGTGTGTCAGGCAGAAATGGAGTTAGCGTGAGTTGTGAATTGACAGCATGTGTAGAGCAGGGCCTGAGGAATTCCTTTCATAGCAGCAAGTCCTTAGACCGTACTGTGCCTATTTCACAACATACAAAAACAACACATTTGCCTAATTTATCTGATGTACGTAATAGCCGTTTCATGCCAGGAAGAAATCAGACTTAAGACTGGATTTGTCATCAATTTTGGTTTCTTGGATTGAGCAGTTTTCCAGTTTGCCTTAATCCATTTTAAAGATTGTGATGAAATGAATGTATTTGGTGTACAAATATTTGATCTAAAATGTAGTGAAGTAAAATCTTGTAATATAAACAAAAAGACAGATACAATCATTTTAAAGCAACACTGTAACTTTCTGGAGGTGGCACGATTCCATGGAAACAGAAAGTTAAAGCCATACTTTGGAACATTCTATGTGGAAATAGATATTTTTTTCATGCCATATCATGTTTGTGGGGCTTTAAAATATGTTCACTATTGATACTTTGCAGCGACATCACGGTGGGGGTGTTCTACATGCATTGGAGGAATGTTCAGCAGTTACCATGGTGACACAATGCACACATTAGCAAACAGGGACACACAAAAAAACATTTAAGACAGTCTGAAAACTCAAGAAAAAAAAACAACTAATTTTCAGCAACTTGAGGAACAGAGCTTCTGACAAAACAGTGCATGTAGTTAGCATCACACCCCCGGACAGAAAGTAAAACCCCCCAACTGAAATAAAGACAGCACAATAATGTGTATGGAGCCTCACCAAGCTTTATTTACATGCGCACCATTTCTTATACAAACTAGATTACAATTAAAAATGGAATACACAGGAAAAATACCCACTAACATCAAGTCGAGAAGAAGCAAGATTCATTATAAAGTGTAAAGTTCGAAGGACAAAGGATGAAGTTAAAGCTGGCCTTAGGATTTTTTTTACAGGACGTGGACAAAAGGAGGTGATTAAGGTATCTAGTGGTATATCTTGTCAGTTTTTGCATATTTTGGAACTTCATTTGTGAAACTCTGTCGGTATAAAGCAGTTGTGTTGTAAAGGTGTAATTTATCTCCCAAAAAAGAAAAGATATTTTACACGTATTATACATGAATCAACCTGTGATTATAGTCCCTAGATTCTAAAACTAAAAGAAGTTGACAGCAGACCCTCTAGTATAAAAGTGATTATTCCTGTAGTTAAGTACTGATAAAATAAAGTATGTTTAATTTGACAAAATAAGATCTGCTCGTTCACCCAATTCTTTGTATTGATGAATACATTTTTGCTTCCATTTCCCTGGTTCAGTGTTTTGGTGACGCTAGCCAGTACTGAGTATAGATCATATAGTATACTACAAAATGTAAAGTTAGAGGGTGGCTTTGAAATATCTGGTGCCAAAAACTAAAAATGAGATATTTGTATTTACTTTTAACAAGTAATATTGGAGAGTGTGTGTGTGTTTTTTTTTTTGGTAGGAGAAGAAAAGACTGACTTTCCTGAAAACTTAAAGGGACGGCACCATGGCAATTTTTCGTCATGCACTAAACCTCATAATGCACAGTAGCTTCATCCCTCTCCAACCATGCACTCCTCTGTAAGCCTGGTTTCAAAGTACTCTTCACACATCTGTACACTATTATACACAACAAGGGCGGACCCTCTGTGGCACGAGGGTCTCCAGATGCTACAACATTGGTGTTTTTTTTTTCACTTTTTTTTTTTTTTCACAAGGCTGGTAGTAACAGTGTTCCCTCCTACAATACAGGTGTAACATAACTCTTCACCTATCCCGTCAGAGGTATTACAAAACTCAAAAACGGGTCTCAAGTACAATACAGATTTACATAGACGAAACAGCAAGCGAGTATATGCATTTTTACACAAATCGTAATGTATAAATACATACATGCATACAGGCTAACGTGCTGTATGCGTCATGGAGGGAAACGGATGGGTTATTCGAAGAAGATAGACAAAATATAGGAAGGAGGAGAAACCAAAGTCACAAAATAAAACTTGATGCTCCTCTCTCTTCGTCGTGTTCACAGGTTACAAGTTCACAACACACAGCATTTGTCTGTTTCAAAGACCACAAGATTTGCTTCAACCCCCCTGAGTTTTTATAATGCATAACAGGCCCCACAAGATGTAAAAACAGCAGAGCTTAACACAGATCCCTGGTACGTGTTTTCATATGACATTGTGTATGTGTGTATATATAAAAGTGCATTTGATTTCCTTGTGACTTTGCTCGCATTTTATTTTGGATCAGAAAATCTCTCCACAAAGAACCCATCACCTTAGGATGACATCATAAGTTTGCACCTAAAAGGAAGTGAACAAGGAAAGGAAGGCTGATTCTGGGATTACGTCTCAGTTCTATTTACTTGAATTCATACAAATCCCGCCCACTGAGAGAAGAAAGCCAATAGGAATCTGCCTTTGTCCTCAGTGGTGATGACTGTCAGCTCAGAATCGAGGAATTTTTGAGGCTTAGAGAAAGTGAGCACAAACTGCATGCATTCTTAAGTTAAACTGAACTTAAGATTTGATGCTAAAACTATACTTTAATTTATTGATACAACATACTTATCACTATCTCAACATGAAAAATAAATACTCTTATTTGAGTGCAGTTACTCTTTACTCTCTCCTAACCATCCAGTTGTATTTCAAACTTTCTTCCTCCAAAAATGTGACTTAAAAAAAAAAAAGTTTTGACTTACTACATCATAAAAAGTTGACAGTTTTTCATGCAACAACTTGGTAGATTGATAGAAACACAAGGAAATCAAGACAAACAGTGTGCATGTGTGTATATGTGATTTGGCTGCCAGCAGATCCTACTGTTCATTTTCAAGTAATTTGGCAATATACAGAGACATAGTAGTAGCTTATTGACATATTATGAACTTGAGAAAAATGGCTTCTTAAGGAATGAGCCTAAAATTCCATGTGCCCTTTGACCTTTGCATCTGGCTGCTGCAGCGGTCACGGCTGGACTGAAAATAAACTGATTTCAAATGGTTTATGCTTTAGGACAGGAGTCAACACTGTTTACATAGTAGCACCTGTTGTGGAAATGTTCACAAACCCAAAGAACAGCTAGTTATTTTGGCTACATCATATGCTGTAATTATAAATCTCAAAAAATCCTTCCTGATTTGCTCTGTACAAATATGCATTCATATAACTCCAGTATTTTGGACAACTTTACAGTTATTTTCCCCCAACAAATAAAAAAGATGTTTAAGCAAATTTAAGTATACCCTTAGGATGCAGCAGTATATAAGCGCTAAATTTGAAGTGCATTTTACATCCAAATGCTGTTACCACCACTCTTATGTATATAAATTGTTTATGTGCATTAAACAAAATAACTCCACTGCCATCTTTTCATTTCACCAATACATTTTTTTTTTCATTTTGTACAGATAGGTACAGATATGATGCCAAATAATGATAAAACAGAAAACGTTTATCAAACAAAACACTGAACATTTAAAATCACAAGAATAAAAACACAGGGAGAGTCTTCTTTTGTCCAACACAACACATCACTTCTCCATTTTAAACTTGAATCTTCATTGGGAACAGGTCTCTCCTCTTCACTTCAATCCACCTGAAACGCCTTGGATTACAACAGAACAGGACTGAGAAATTGCATAACTCTCATTGTCAGTTTGTTTCTAAGTGTAGTTTCACAGGAGGTTTGGAGGCTGATCTTCAGCATTGAGTGTCTGTAAACAGGCTTATTTTATTTGTGCTGATGGCAGGTTTGGCAAAAAGGTGTAGGTAATGATCGTCCACACAGTTCAGACCTGCAAAAAATTGGGAATAATTTTGAAGAGGAAAATCAATGTTAATGTGTTCATTCTTCCAAAAGTGATCTGATCTCTTACCTGCTGTGCTTGATGCCTGACCCTTGCTCAGCCAGGGACCCAGCTCTGGGACGTCTGCTTGGTGCTGGCGAAGTTGACCAAAGAGTCAAAGTTAAAGTCCAGTCCATCTGCGTCCATCAGCTCGCTCCTGATGATAGAGTCCATATCGCACTCTAAAGTCCCATTGAACATGTCCAGGTCCAGGTCTGTTGGGAAGCGGTCCTGGTTCAGAGGGGCTCCATTAGTAACTGTCCCATTCATGAAAATGGAGGTGTCGATCTGCATGGAGGACGAGCCATTGCCCCCTAGTGGAGAGTTCAGGAGCTGCTTGGCATTTGCCAACATGTTTGCTTCATTGTTCAGGGTCAGGCCATTTACAGGCCGGAGTGCGTTCTGGTTGTTACTGTGTCCCTGGACATTGTGAACCCCAGTGGTGCCAAAGGTCATGACGGGGTCGTTGCGGAGGATAAGGCCACGGCGGGACATTACAGCTGCAGCACCAGCCTGGGACATGAGTGGGTCGGACTGAGTCATCATCACATCGCTGTGGTTGTGGCTGTCCGAGTTTAGCAGGTCCTGTAATGTTTGGCTGCCAAAGTGAGAGGTGATGGAGAAGGACGTTTGCTTGTTCTCCTGGATGGTCTGCATGGGAGAGGGGCGCAGGGTGGACCCTGTGGAGGGTGGGCCAAAGATGGAGTTACTGAAACCATTGCTGCCATTAGTGGACGGATTAGCAGCAGGTGAGGTGGAGGAGGAAGAGACAAGTCCGTTTGGTTTTGAGCCAAAGCTGAAGCCTGAGGATCCATTTGGGGGCTGTCCTGTAGTGGTTGGCACCAGGTTGATGTTTTCCAATAGCTCATCCATTATGTCATCTGTGAGTCCATCATTCAGATTCATGGTACCTGTTAGATCTGCGAGGCGAGGCAACTCTGTCGGAGCTGCCTTCCCATTGGCTGTGCTGTTTCCAGGCGACAACGTCCTGCCAGGACTGTAGAGCATAGGCGACAGAGGGGGTTCGTCATCTGGGACCTGGTCCAGCTCAGGGTTAGCCAGTATGGGCGTCAGGCGGCCACTGATGGTGCTGGCGTTGGAGTTTGTGCGGGAGCGAAAGTCAGTCCAGGCGTCCAGATCCTCTGTGCTGCGTGATGTAGGACTGCCGGGCCAGCGGGACAGGCCTGAGGGACTGTCTCCGCCCTCTCCCGCTGCAGCCGCAGCCTGGAGGGCAGCCTTCTTCTTAGCGGCGCGGCCACGGGCTGACTTGGTGTATTTGTTGCTGTTGTCCATAGACACGGCTCGGCGGCGTGGAGCCTTGCCTCCCTTCCCTCCCTCAGGGTTGATCATCCACCAGGAGCTTTTGCCTGTGCCTTCATTCTGCACCCGGATGAAGCGGCTGTGCAGAGACAGGTTGTGCCGGATGGAGTTCTGAAACACAAAAGGTGAAAGAAATGAGACTTAGGGCTGTCCATTTACATTGCTCTGTCTTTTTTCACTATTGATAGAGCAGTCCTCTGGAAACACTACAAATCCATATATCACTAATGGTGATGCTGAATATTGGTTGGCAAGACATAACACAAAATAACCAATTGTTTCAATTGTTCCAACAGTAAATATAGACAAATTAACCAACAGCAGCTTTAAGCTCTGATATGTGCATTGTTCCCTGTGTCACTTTTGTGCTGTGGATATAAAGGGGAGGACTTGTGCTATTATCAAGCATCTCTTCTATATTGAAAAACCTGTACGATTTTGTGTTGCATAACAACACAGAGTAGACCGTGTGTGTCTGTGCAGTGAGTCATCTGTGTATTGATCACTCTCTCCTGGTGCAGAGGGGAGAGCAAGGACTAGACCAGAGCTCTGCTAATGACTGTTTTTACACACATACTAGTATTGTAGGTGTACTGCGAACTAGCGCAGGGTCAGGGAGGAACACAGTGGCCATGAGGCACCTTGGCTTTGATTCTGTTGCTAGAAATAAAAATGAACAGACCTTTTAGAAAATTTTTGTTCCTGGTTTGAACATGTAACCTACACAGTTTTGACCCGAAAATTAAATTCTTCTAAATAGTCAAAGACCTAACAACTTATCTTTATTGCTTTTGCCCAAATCACTCGTCAATTCCTCCATTAAACTTTAGATGGTATAGTTAATTTGTTTTTCCACTGCGCTCTGTCTTCCTCCCTTTGTGTTGTTTCACAAACATGTAGCTCTTATGTGCCCTGAGGGACTCCAGGCCTATGTTATGTCTTCTCATATAAACAAGCTAACCGCCCTCCACAACAAGCACACACATCCCCTGCTGCTGATTTTCTCTTTCTATGTATATTTGAACTCACTAAAACAGAACACATTTCTGGGGCCTAGAGGACGAGCGCCAACATTTTTGGTGGGAATCACAATATTGTTTTCCAAGAAATGGGGCCCCATCTTTTACAGTTTACAGGCAATTTGGTATAGCTTGTTTTCCCTGATCAAAAGCAGCACAGTCACAGTCACAGGAGGCTAAAATGACTTGATTGTAAGGGGTCAAGGACATTTTAGTGTACAGAGAAGGAATGCCATTTGCTGCAGGGGTGCTCACTAACCATTACTTTGCATTAGCCATAAACAAAACAGCCTTTACTTATGAATGGGTGTGTGCATGTGCATTTCCCAAGGTGGGAAGAAGTGAGGTAAGATGAGAACGGGATACCACAGAGACCAATGTTTACCATTAGCTAGCTAGCATCTCTAAAGACATGACGTAATGCTAAAACACTCAAAACACACATACGGTAATTTTTTCCAGCTGCCAGGAAATGTAAACAGGACTTGGCATCAGATTGATCAGTAACAGGCAGGTGTTAGCAGAGAATAGTAGGTATGCAGGGCTATTACTGCAAATGGTTTCTCAAGAGGTCTTTTAATTAAATGTCTACTCATCCAATCACACGGCAGGAACTTGATTTGGCTGTGGGCATAGACTGTATAAAGACGTGAACTAAGTGAGTGTGGCATCACCCAGAGCGATCGCTCCTGTCAGATGAAACTCACCGAGTACAGCAGTTATGGGGCGAATTTGGAGCCAAGTTCCATATAAGGAATAGGAATTCATTTATGGACAAAATAGCAGAATACAAACACCAGGATCATGTAGAGCGGATTAATACAAAGATTTTAAGACCAAAATGAGGCACCTGGGACCAACAGTTATGGAGAGAGGGTGACTAGGGGGCTAGTTATGTCCATTTATTTAAGTCGACGGCTGTAAGAGATGTTGAAGACAAATTCACATGAAGCACCACAAATGAGAAGAAAAAAACACATTGCAATAACTAGTTGGAGTATGAGAAAGTGCTAGCTGGATTTTAACCAGCTAACAAAAGTGGATGAAAAGCTTCCATACCAAACCATAAATAATTTGTCTTGTGTTATTATTTGCCCTATGGATGACTGTACACAGATGGTACATTATATGTTATGCTTACTATGAACTGCAGCTGCTCCTCTGAAGTTTTCACATGCCCATTAATAAAACAGCTCAGCTCAAAGAGGCCAGTGCTCCGATTCATAACTCTTGATTTACAGCTACACTTAATAAAAAGCACTACTCCATAGCCAACAGCACAAACAGCAGTGTTGAGACAGTAGTGAGAAATTGGAACATATTAATGTTTTGATTTTTTGTACCCCTGTTTATATGAGTTTAAATGAATGTTTATTCTATTTACAAGTAAGTGTATGAAGTCATTAGTACATTTAAAAATACTGCTGAGGCAAGGCACTTGGAATATGTTGGCTTACTAAAAAGCAGATACCTACATTCTTTACATAACTAAGTGCTGTTAGCTTGTATTTATTACACCTATGATTAAATATTAGTGTAATTAAAGTAACTCTTGAAATGTGTGTCTTCTACCACTCATATAAGGCTAGGTGGTAAAAAGTTTTTAATCCCAGAGACCCAAACCTGACCAAATACAAACCAAACATCCAAGGACATGTCAGAATATGTTCTACAAATCAAGGCAATATAATTTAATTTATGATAGTTATAATAAGAATATATGTTTTCTGGTTTCTGGATTTAGTCGATTAACTCGTTTTAGTCATTTTCATCAACTAAAACTAGAGTAGAACACAAAGTCTAAAACTAAGACACAAAGACTAAAACAAAGACACAATCTAAAACTAAATCAAAATGTAATGTCAAATTAACACTGATTGTAACTTAGTGAGAATAGGTTTTACACGTCCAAGTGCTAAACTGAGTGCTTTGGTTTCCAGGTTCACTTATGTTACATTTTTGGACCAAGTGAAGAGCCTTATGGGCAAAGTTCATGGGAGAGGCCCCAGCTGTGTTGTATGTGCATGCACTGGCCAGCTGCAGCCAACGCTCTCAACAACAGAGGCTCTATGTCCATCACCGACATGTGGGAACTATTCATCAATGTCAGTAAATATGTGGTTAGCATGTACCCTTATTCTTCTGCCCTAAATTATGACACTTTATTTCTACTAGGGCTGAACAATATATCGTAACCGAATCAAGATTTTGAGTTATCAAGTCACAAAGGCTGCAATTGTTTAGATAACTGAACAAAGAACAAAATATCCTGTGTACCTTTAGTTTAAATGTGTAGGATTCTTATAATAGTTTTGCAGTTCATATTTCAGTCTTCTCTTAAATGTTAATGTTTCTGGAGTTGTTTACATTGTGTACTCTGAGCAGAACCTTCTTTTTAAACATGTATCACAACTCTAACTGTAATCGCAATACTCAGAATTATCACAAGTAGTATTTTTCCCAATCCTAATATCTTTGGAGTGTGTATGTCTACAGAGGCCAAGACGAGTACTATGTAAACTGACATTTTGAAGGGAGGCAACCCAAAAAGCATACAGAACATATAGCGCCCCTCCCTAGCCAGAGGTCACTTTCAAAATCCATCCAGTCACTGGTCAAAATGTTTAAGTCGGCACTCTCTGATTGGATGGATTGGAGGTAAGCCGTGTTCTGATTGGCTGACTTGAAGAGGTAGCCAGGCAGTGCAGAGGCAGCCTAGCATTGCAAGTCTATTTCATCACCCAGATACAACACAGCGTCACTCTGGCTTGATTGGTCTGAATAATGTGAAGCAGACCTGCTCTTTCCTCCACATGAGCAGCCACTGATTTAGGAAGACAACACCAGGTCAAAGGTCAAAGTGCTTTAAGGGTCACACACTTTTTTAGCCCCGCCCATGACACACATCTGGGGTAGCTTGATTGGATGGACAGAAATTCACGCCTATAGCCGTTTTGAGCGACTCTTTGCCAAACATAACCAGGTGTTATCAGGCGTTATGTAAAGCAGGACTAATCTGAGGTGAGTGTCAACAATGAGGGCGTTAGGGTCACACAGTCCTGTCCTGAATGGTGTAATGTTCTCTTTTTACAAAAATAGAAACAAAAACATGTTTACTGGGCATCAAAAAAGAAAATGAATTGTAAGTGTTTGAATAATTTTGTTACTTTTACAAAGAAAAGTGTCTAAATGAGTAAATCAAAATTAGAAATTCTGTAATACTGGTACAATTTCCTGTAATCTACAATTGCAATTTGGCATATAGGTGGCAGTAATAGAAATTATTTGCAATGTTCTGAGTAGTCTTAGTAGAACTCAAAGCATGATACCAGAAGTTTTAATAAGATAGTGATAGTATTGCAATAGTAATGACCTTTAGCCAAAATAATAGCACTAATAGTAATACCACTAGTATTTAGAAGCAGAACAAGAAGTACTTGTTCTTGTTGTTCGTGTAATAAAGAAGACATGTGCTTTTAAGTGACTTTTAAAGTGATTTTTTGTGTCTTTAGTGTTTAACTATAACATCAGTAGATCATCATTCTACATTTTGTTCATTAACAACTGCAATAGTGATTTAAAAGAGCTTGATTTTACAGGTCCATTTACATCCTGTCCTGTTTAAAAGTGCAAAACTGAAAGGCCTGCATAGATTTTCAGTGTTTTTATGACTGAAATATGTGAACCAGATTTTTTGGAATAACTGCAAGTCCAAAGAAGTGGGCGTAGATAGGAGTTAAGTGAAATTTTCTGAGCACTCCAGCTTTGTCTATAAGACAAACCAGGATTTCAATTTATAAACATGCATGAATCAATCAAAATACAGCTTTGAGTAAGCTAATGATGAGAGAATACAGTTATAACATGGGTAAAAGTTCATAAACGTTTTAATTCACCTCTAAGCCTGAATATAACCATCACCATATATTGAAACAGCCAAACCGAACCAGCACTGCTCTATACTTATCTCACTCTAATTTCACTTAGTGGTTACTCCATTTGCACTAGAGGTGACCAATGCATGTTTAGTTAAGTCGCGGTGTATAGGAATGCACGCCTTTAACACGTACGAGTGGTTTATAAATATACCCAGAGAGGACAGTTATTTATCCTGGGACTCTGCTCACAGCCCCGCCCCCTCGTCCCGTCCCAGCATTGGAGAGCAGACAGAACATTCCATTCCCTTCAATCATATGTTCATACCCCGGCCAGCCCCCTCGCCTCCTCCGCTCAATGTCTGTTCGTATGTATGTTTTGGCTGTATGTATTTGTTCGTTGGTTTGTCTGTGTGAGTGTCTGAGTGCGGACGATGGCAGGAGGAGCAGGGGCCGGTTGGCAGGAAAAATGGTAGCTGCTTATGTTGCTGTCCCACTGCCAATCCTCACCCCCTTTTGACATCCTCCAAGGCAAATGGGATCAGGAACATTTGTCTGAGAGTCTGTCCAAATGCAGGGTTACACAACGGTTATGTTCTCTCGAAGAAGCCAGAAGAGGGTCACTGAGATGGTTTCAGCTTATTAGTTTTTCATTTTAGCTTTGGAAATATGTAGGGGTTTTTTTGTAAAGAATTTCACCCACAAGTAAGGGTGGGCTGACACTGACCAAAATTAATATCGCCTTATTTTTCGCATTTCGATAGCAATGTTCAGACGATATAAATGGCACTCTATTATGCGATTTTCTAACGTATGTTATGTTTCCTCATCAAAAACATACCTGGAGTTGTGTTTTATTTCATTCACACATATTCAACACAAAAATCCTTTAGGCTGAGTTCTATCAAACTGAAAACACTGTATTCCACCTTGTGATGTCATGTATGACAGGAAGTGCTCCCCTGTGTTTTTAAACTCCAGACACCTTCACTAGAATCATTTGGATAATTTCAGATCTGGAATTACCAATGTCTACTGAACTAAAGGTAAAAGGTAGCCATTGAAAAGTGAAAATTATCACAAGGAACAGACGATTTTGAACTTTGGAGATGTAGACAGACTAATAACACTGGTCTATAAGCAAAATGCTTCCGGAACAAAAGTAGTGAAATTTTTCTTGGTTTAGATCACTAATAAAGAAAAATTAAGTCAGAAGTGCTGATTGGCTATAGTTTCCAAGATATAGTATTGGGTCAAAATAGGAAATTTATGCAAAATAAGGCAAAAACGGTAGTTTATCAGAAGGTACAGTGTGTCTACAAGCAACCAGTTCTATCTGAAAGCCTGTCTGCACATTAGACTTTTAACATCAAATATTTTTTTATTTCACATAAGAGAGATGCCTTGTGTACACCTGATGTCTTAAGATATTTCTTGTTTATTTCTTGATGGATAAAGAAGTGCAAGTTAAATATTTTCAAAATATAAATATGATTTTTAAGCAAAAATGCCTAAATCTATTGTTAAACAGATGTGATTTTGATGTAAAACAATATTATTAAATATCTTGAATACATTAGCTAACCAGCACAGTTATCAGTTGATTTTCAGTTCATCTTATCAGTATAAATGAGATCTCGGAAGCAGATAAAGTCCAAAAATTGTAGACTAGTGTAATAAAGGTTTACAGGTTTAAAGGTAAATATATGTGTATGAAAAAAAATTGCAGGTATGTTTTTGATGAGGTAACAACACTATTACATGGTTTAAAGGTCCCATGGCATGAAATTTTCACTTTCTGAGGTTTTTGAACGTTAATGTGAGCTCCCCTACCCTGTTTAGGGCCCCCCCATGGCTAAAAGTTGCGAAATGTGTAAACTGAGCATTTGCGATCCTTTTCTGCATTTGAAAAAAACACAGCTCAAACGGACGATTCTGAACAAGGAAACTTTCTGACGTCACATTGAAAATGCAGTTCCACACCGTCTCTGTAAATCACGCCCAGAGAGTTTGCACTGCGAAGGAGCTACGCAATGCGAAATGCGTTTTTTTTATTTGCCTGGAGGCACGTGTGAGTGTTTCTAGGCTCTTTATCCGACCCTCTGGACCTCTGAAACAGCAGTGGTTTAATTTTATTTTCTGTGAAAATGTGTTTTTTTCATTGAAACGGCTCTCCTTTCTTCCTTCGCGCATAAAACGCGGAAGTGGGAGAGAGCACAGAGCGCAGCGCTAACCCAGGAAACAGCGGCACATTTGCCCCCCCCCCCACCCGCTGCTCTAACCTATCTGTGTCCTTCATTATTATGTAATTTGCATTCAAGCAACAACGCCCATAATGAGGTGTTCAGAGAGATTTTTTTTTTTACCATGTCTGTGGTATGTGTCTTTCTCATGCACTGAGTGTTGATTTTGAAGAAGGATTCATTTACAGTATTAGGGAACCATTAAGGCACCATATAAAAGCATCAAGAAGTACCATGTCATGGGATCTTTAAAGCTCAGAAGAGTCAATATTGTGTCATAAAGGAACTTTAATAATGCATCAGGAAAGTGCCAAAATGTTGACCCATGAAAGGACCATAAAATTAACCTCAATAGTCCAGAAATATCTCTTCATACCTCGTCTGAAAGATTACAAAAAGTTATTTATGTTTATTTTATGTTTAATCAGCTCTTTTTGAGGTACTTTATTTTTTTTAAATAGTTTTTACATCTTTAATATTAGGAACTGATGGGGATTTACTCTCCAAGTTTGTTAATGCATATTACTGTATTTATATGCAATGGTTAAAGTAAATCGACAGTGGGTTGTACATGTCTTCTGATGAACTGAGAATTCTACCACACAATAAAGCTGCTTTATCATGGCGAACAAACCAATAAAACTTAATGGGTGGAGTTTTTCTGTCTCTCAAAGCTTTTCATGCCAACTCCAAATTGGCCCTAACTCATGTGAAATCCCCCAGACACAACAGCCCCATGCACGCCTTTATTAAATGAACATAATTTTGTTAAGGTGAACCAGACCACGCTTGAAAAAAACAAAAACATGCAGTACACTTCTGAACACTTTAACCTTGGACCTCAAATACTTTATTCATCAACTATTGTATTTCTAGTATACCTGTCACTCTCAGCCCTCCCAGCCACTTCTCCCTTCTTCTACTATGTCACTGTTGGGTAAGACCACATGCTCAAAGAACTCCTTGTTTACAGATCCACTTCCTCCAATCAGTCGGGCCTGAGGCGAGGGAGTTGGCGACCCATCCCCCCTCCCCCAGCCAATCACCTCGCTCTGTGTCTGGAGCATGGTCAGTCACATGCTCATTCATTGGGTCAGTGTGTAGTAGTGGGCCACCTCATTACTCTCATGCTTTACATATAGAGCTGGATCAGATTACCGGTATTTAGTTTTGGAGGGAGAAATAAAGGATTTGGGAAAATATTGATTAGCTAGTGTGTAAATTTGTGTAAAAAATTCCAATGCAGATTAATAATTCAATAAAAATGTTTAGTCATAAAAGGTATAAACATTTACAAACAGCTAAAAAGCTAATATATTTTACATATTGTATTTAGAATCAAATATTAATTTATACAGCTTATAGTAAGTAAATTTGGGCCTCTGTCAGACTAGTTAGCTGTTGAGCTGAAGGGAAAATCACCGTTGAATTAAATGTAATATATTCTTTTCATTAGGTTGAATTAGGCTGGTCATAGGGCGTGGAACTTGTGGACAGATTGTATTCAACTGATGAACACACAAAACCAGAACCTCCTAACAGCTGTCCAGTACAGGACGTGTGTGTGTACGGACACAATCTGTATGGGATGAAGAAATTTTACTTCGGGGAGAAAGACACAGGACATCCCTGCTGAGGTTTATCAAGTCTTGTTCCAGGACACAGCGTCCTAAAAGCCACACAGTCAAAGTTAAGTTGCCAAAAACTAAAAAAACATCCACTGATAAAGAGAGAAAGAGAGAGAGAAAGAGAGAGAGAGGTTGATGGTTCAAGAAGAACTTTTTGTACAAAGTGATTCAGAGTGATTCAGATGCAGCCAAAGAATGGGTAGGATTGACATGTTGTCAATATAGCTAAAGACATTTTTAACATTGCTCTCCAATTATGACTGACTAATTGATCCAAAAGCATATCCTATTCACACTTATTAAAGGTGAAATACAGTGCAGTCTTCTTTGCAGTATTATCAAATAACTGCAAGATACCACAAACAAACTTTGATGCGTATTTTTCATGCTGGGCCAGAAGACTAACTTTAAGAATTAAAGTTACTACAGATTGTAGTTTGAATTATGAGGGTTGTTTCTAACGTTGTTGATAAAATTTTATATGATAAGGATGGGTCTTTTTAATCTACAAGGAATTCTCAGACAGTGAAAACATGTTATTTTGAGAGTTTTAGACTTTGTTGAGAGAGACAGATTTTGTGTTAAATGGCAATTATTAAAAGTCTGTATTGTTTAAGTTGAGATAATGTATGTTGAGCCTTTTATTTGTTTTTAATAAGAAAAGTCTAATAAAAAATGTGATATACATTTTGGTATACCACACAGCCATAGCTATTTCTTGACAGATAATGTATTTACTTCTTGCTTGTGCCCATTACCATTACGAAAGGGTCAGCTGTAACTCACTATATGCCATCAAAACCATCCAGGGCATGCCTAGACACAGTTGCACACATAGGGATCATAATACGGTCAGCTGTGCCTCTCAAATATAGCAGTATTTAATGAATGCTGTTTGGGTTTTCCACAGGGTTGGGATGGGCGATCACTTGACCGTGTGTAGACCATTGGCTTGCCCTTTTTAAGCACTCCAGGACTTTCTGTATTTAAAAATAGAACCACAGTCTGTCAGCAGAGATTGTGAGCCCCCTGCAGCTTGATAATAACAGCGGGAGAAAGGAAAAAGTCAGTTATCTGCCATTTCAATTTTCTCCATAGCATTATATACATCTAGAGTCAAACAAGGCACTTTAAGATAAATAAATTAATAAAACTGGAACTGAGATGAGGCCCGGGATGAACTCTGTGAGAAGAAAGGACAAAAAGACAGACCGCAGAGAATGAGGCACTGTTCATTTTCAGCTCAGTGGGGCATCTGCATGATTAATTACACCCGGTCTAATACAGAACTTACGGTAAAAGGTAAAACGGGGGAAGGGCACAAGGATAATTATCTGAAGAAGGGTATGCATAACTCCTCTGGGAAGCTGCAGCGGACACAATATAGAATGTATTCAAAAATTCAACCTGTCCTGATTTGAACAACCGCAAAACAGTATGAACTATATACATATATATATATATATATGTGTGTGTGTGTGCCTTAAGGATATAGTACAAACACAGAGCTTCAAAGCATATTTCTGTGTGATAAAATGAAGAAAAACGTAAAATAGGTCAGACTGAGGGAGAAAATGGCATGAATACACAGAGGATTCAGGAAGGAGGCGTGGGCCCAAGTGTAGAGGTTGTCTGAGGTTTATGGCTTCCTTTAGCACCCTGTAGCCTTGCCCTGATCCACACAAAAGAGAGGGGGCCATTTAGGACGCTCACAGCAACCCTGTTATCTGATTTATGACAACCAGGTGCCACAAGTAACATTATGTAAAGACAAGATGTACTAAATAAATAAATATAAGTACAAATGTGCAAGGTTTTGTGTGTTCAACATGTGCAGATGAAACAAACCACAACTTCAGGCATGTTTTTTGATGAGGAAACATTATAACATAGACCAGCAAATAGTGTAATATGGGTCCTTAAAAATTGTAAAGAAATAGACTTAGACAAACTTTATTGATCCACAAGGGAAATTGTTTTGGGTACGGTAGCTCACTCATCAACCATAATATATAACAGAGGGCAACAAAAAAGCTATGGAATAGCAACCAAAGAGCAATAGACCAGTGTCAAATGAGACATAATTATAATAATAAAACAAAAATTATAATAAATGTATATGTACAAATCAGAATTAAATAGAAAAGTATAAAATAAAATATTGAATAAGATGTCCAATCCCAGCTATATACAGTTGTAGGGAGTATTATCTACTGCATAAAGGTGAGTTGTTGTACAGTTGTATGGAGTATGGTATGAATGTAGTCCTGTATAGTGCAAATAGTGCAAACTCGTAGACTGTGTACATTTTGTTTACATGTTACAGATATATTATCAAAACAGCTCTCAAAATGAGACTGCTGTGTGCTGTCTACATCTACTTATATTACATTTTATTCTCCACAAACCAGGCAGTGGACTGTTAGCATGCTAGTTGTTAGCGTTAATGTGACAGAAAAACTCTGTTCTGGTCTGTGAAAGTTGTGGACCACAGCAGTTTTAACAGTTTTAAATGAAATACAGTGGTCCCTCGCTCTATCGCGGTTCACTGCCTCGCTGTTTCGCGGATATATATATATATATATATATATATATTTAATAGTGTAACATTGTGTTCTGATTGATAGATGGGGGATGCAGGGGGGACCGGTACTAGACCAGGACTAGACCAGGACTAAACGTGGACTAAACCAGGTCTAGACCAGAACTAAACCAGGTCTAGACCTGAACTAAATCAGGACTAGACCAGGTCTAAACCAGGATTAAATCACCCCGTGCGGCTCTTTGCTGGTTTCGTGCGGCTCTTGCGTTCGTTTGTGCATGCTTGGCCTTGCGCCAGTCATGCTACTCTGTCACGGATTTGACCACGCACACTTCTCCAAGGGGTTGGTGCGCGTCGCATCCCAGGACGTGACAGTGAGCGCAATGCTTACTCATGTCTACGCTCCCCTCGCGCGTCCGCTTCACTATTAATACATTTTGTTGAAAATCTACGAAAGTTTGAATGTTTAAATGAGAGAGAAATGTGAGAAAACATTAATTCCAGTGTTTTAAGGCGTTTACAGCCTTAAAACATGTATAATAATTGTAAAATATAAAGTCGTCCTACTTCGCAGATTTCACTCATTACGGGTTATTTCTCTCACCTAACCCCCGTGATAAACGAGGGACCACTGTAGTTCTGTTTTATTTTTAAGACAGTAAAATCAGATAGGGCACATTTAAAACAGAATTGAGTGAGCTACAGTGACATGTAAACAGTAATCCCTTTTGATGGATCATATGGATGGATCTTGTACATAATCTTTGCAAACAAAGTGCAGGCTTACTGGCTGTTCTGGGTTAAGTAATCAATGCCCTTGGGATTATGTAACAAATGCTTGTACTCTGAAACTGTGCCAAATTTTCCTCAGTCTGCTGTGTAATGGCTTGGGCCTTATACAAATATAACATGGTTTTTCTCGGATATTTAATTGTGTAGCTGTGAAGAAGTACTTCCACAACACTGGGGGTTTGAGCTCTGGGTGTAGTGTGACCTGCAGTGACTCCTGTGTATGTGACACTGGTTGTCAGTACTTTCTCTGTATTGCCCATTGTTTCTGCTTGTTCCATGTATCCAAGCCCCACATTCACGAACCACTGCTGTTGGAGAATGGACTGTTAGTATTACTGTATGAAAGTGTAGGTTTTTGGATGGCTTGTACTAGAGTTGGGAGATATACATAGAAAATATGAATAATATCGTAATTGTTAAGAGATATGCTTTGTGCGATACTCAACTAAGACATTTATTTACATGCATATTTTACCACATTCCTGATGCATTGTAAAACTGAAAAGTTTGATTTTTGCCAGAGGCCTTTTTTGAATAACTGCTGCCAAACTCTGAATTTCCTTTGGGATCAATAAAGTATCTATCTCTCTCTCTCTACCTCGCAATGATGAAAGGGGGGCTTGAATTGCGTGAGAAATGCCGTGTGAGCGCGTGAACGCGTCGAATTGTCTCTCTCAATGCGTGAAACTTGAGAGCCCTGCTGTAAATGTTTGTCTAAAGAGCAAACTTAAACCTCAAAGCAACTAATGAGAGTTATATAAATGAAGTTATTACCTGATGGTCCTCAGTTTGTTTTATCATCACCGCAGTGTGCGCTTAGCAGCTGAAACTACACTCTACAGTCTGCCCAACAACAGAACAATCTATTTTCTGATTGGCTGATTTTTTTCCGGGGAGCGGGACGGGGAGGAGGGGGAGAGTTTTTTTTCGCTGAAAACGCGTCGTGCCTGCATAAACTGAGCCACACAGACCGATTTTCTGGGCACAAAAAAAAACAAAAAAAAAAACAGCGTGAGAAATACCATGTCGAATTGCGTGTGTCACACTCTCAATGCGTGAGACTTGAGAGCCCTGAATAGACTAATAATAAAACACAACTCCAGATATGTTTTTGACACGGTAACAACGTTATTACATGGCTTAAAACTCACAAGAGTAAATTTTGTGCACCAATTTACAATGGAAAATACCATGTCTAATAGTCCGTGCCTCCCATGTCATAGCTGCAGCTGTGTACTCTCTGAGACTGAACTCTGACCCAGATTAAAAGTGATAATGGTATTACACATAATAATAGCAGCTAACTAAACAGTAGGTTGCAAATAGACGGGATAGTTTGGGAGCACTAATGGCCTGCATGCATGTGTGTTGGACGTATGAAGCAGGACTACACATCTGTTTGGGATTAGTGTAGGGGCCTTGGCCTTTCGTGGGGCTCTTCAATCTAAATGGCACTAAAAACAGACACGGTACATGCTGATTATTACAGTGTGTTTACCATGACGTAGACTACAGGATATGTGCCAGGCAATACACAAAGCTAGGGTAAGTCTTTTACCATAATCATATATTTAATCATATATTTAGGCCTTTGCCACTTGTCTATAGGCTTTTTATAGGGAGCCACTAAAGGCAATGATTTAATCTTATGTGCCTTGACTTCAAAATAAATGGAATATGGATAACACTAATAGAGTTGGCAATCAAACTCAATACCCATATACAAAAACTAGTATTGAAATCCAGATACCAATTTGATTTGAATTATCAATACCGGATCTACAGCTCTGGAAAAAAATAAGAGACCACTGCAAAATTATCAGTTTTTCAGATTTTACTACTTATAGGTATGTGCTTGGGCAAAAGGAACATTTTTGTTTTAGTCTATCAACTACTGACAACATTTCCCCCAAATTCCAAATAAAAATATTATCGTTAAAGCTTTTATTTGCATAAAATGACAAATGGTCAAAATAACAAAAAAGATGCATGTTTTCAGACCTCAAACAATGCAAAGAAACAAAAAGCAAATTCATTTTAAAACAACATAATGCAATGTTTACACTTAAGAAGAGTTCAGAAATCAATATTTGGTGTAATAACCCTTATTTTTAATCACAGCTTTCATGCGTCTTGGCATGCTCTCCACAAGTCTTTCACATTGTTCTTGGGTGACTTTATTCCACTCCTGGTGCAAGAACTGAAGTAGCTCAGCTTTGTGTTTGTGTTGGAATTCAACAGATGCTGGAATGGAATGGCTGTAACACATGTAGAGATGCTGATTTCAGAAAAAAAATACAGTGGTCTCTTACTTTTTTCCAGAGCTGTACATGTTCAAACTAGCCTTGACCTTACCATACAATCAAAGAAACAATGATTATTTTGTGTTGACCATTACATTAAAACATATGTTGTTGAATTAAATATTGAACCTTTTCCTTATAACTGAAATCAGGATTGAAATGTGAGAATCGTGACAACACTACAGGACACTAAACCAGTTCTGTCCATAGCCTGCAAGGGCAGGTCACAGCAGCCTGACCCTCCGCACGCCTCCACCTTTGCTCCAGCCAAATGTTTCTGTTTGACGATGTGTTTTATGTCAGTACTGATCTCAGGAGTTTTCAGCACTCTCTCCCTCCTACAGAGCAGTGCCACAAGGACAACAGAGAGAGAGAGAGAGAGAGAGAGAGAGAGAAGGAAGGAGAAGATGAAGAGAGAGGGAGAGAGAGAGACTGGGAAGAGAGGGATACACAAAGGAAGAGGGATAGGCAGGGAAAAAGAGAGAAATTAGCGTAGATTGCGTTCACGTATTGTCTCTCTCGATTCCTATCACTGCGCGCATATTAGCTGTATTAGCCTGTTCACTTGTAAACTTCCCCTTACGGCGGACCGCATCTGCTGTACACTTCCGCTAAAGGGTAACAGGCTAATACAGCTAATATGTGCGCAGTGATACGAGTCGGCAGATACAATACGCAAACGCAATCTACGCTGCTGGATGTTTCGTGGACAACTGTTTGGGACGCAAATATATCACCTTTCGGATAAATATTTTGTTTTGAGAAGGAAAAACAAGCTTTATCTCATGTTCCAGGGAAGTTACCGGACCTACTTACGTGGGCTCCAGAAAGCGAGCCGAACCGGGCTCAGCTGAGACTGTCAGAGGTAAGCCGGTGTCAACACACGCAACTTTTAGAAGGAAACCCATACAGATTAACATCAATAAAACCGCACTATCCCTTTAACCTTTACAAGACAAGCCCCTGACACACACAAGCCCAAAGTCACACAATCAGCACAAACTCACTCCTTTAGTAGGTTACTCCTGGCAACAGCCAGAGCCCAGTCCCCAGCTGTTTCAAAGCCCCTCTGCCAAGCCCCGCCATGTGACTTCCTGATACGAGAGGGAAGGGAAGGACCACCGCAGCCCCCTACACTATCTGTTTATTTATGTTTGTCTAATCAGTCTGATCAGTTCATCTGAACCTGTGAGCTATGGCAAGGACTATACACTAACCTCAAGTCTCTACAAGAGGTCCAGTTCCATCTTTCTGTTCGTTTTGCCTTATTTACCAACGCCTTATTTACCTTATTTAACCCACTTTACTGCTGTCCTCCTGCAACCCAGCTTACAGTCGCACACGGCCAAGCTTTTTGTTTATGTACTTGCCACTTAAGTTCATTAATGGTTTCTAAAAGAGGAGATTATGATGCTGTTCCTATGGTGCAATGCTCTGTCAGTGCAAGTCTGCATCAAAATCCAATCAAACACTAAAGTGAAATTGGCAGTGTGTCCGACAGAGAGGGCATGGGAGAGGCTTCAAACGAAAACCTGATTAGATCTGCTCACAAGGCTGTCTAACAGAGGACGTGAACTCCAGTTGGACTGGGAAAGAACAAGAGCCCACATGCACTGTAAAATGATCCCTTTGTATTACAATCTACAGACAGGTCTCAAGTATCGATTGTGATATTTTAATAGCTAAATCTATGTTCCCTCTTCTGTACTTGTCACAGCACATTACCTCAAGTGTGATTTACATAATTATTTGGCATACAAGATCTTCTCCCTTGCAGATTTGAGACTGCAAGTAAACTGAAGCCTTAAAGTGACCAGTATGTGGCATTATACATCTATCATTTACATATAGATTTTTTCCAACTACTATTATTATATTACTGAGATAAGACATATTAAGGCATTTTTAAGACATTATATTTAAGAATTGTTTTATATTGTATTTCTAGAACTGCCATGTCCAAATAACACTGAAATGGATTGAAATGGAAGCAGGAATAGGCTGGTGGTACAAATAACACTGGTCTACCAGCAAAATGCTTCCAGAACAAAAGTAGTGACATTTTTCTTGGTTTAGGTCACTAATAAAGAAAAAGTAAGTCAGAAGTGCTGATTGGCTATAGTTTCCAAGATATAGCATTGGGTCAAAATAGGAAATTTATGCAAATTAATGCAAAAACGGTAGTTTATCAGAAGGTACAGTGTGTCTACAAGCAACCAGTTCTATCTGAAAGCCTGTCTGCACATTCCAATACATTCATTTTAATGTCTAGAGTTTTAACATATATCAATATATATATCAATATCAATATCAATATAAATATATATAATGAGATTTAGCCACTTTTATCTCGGAAGCAGATCGAGTCCAAAAATTTGTAGACCAGTGTAATTTAATATGGATCAATAAAATGTATGTAATGTAATGTGATGAGTGATTACACCAACTATTCTAATCTTATGTACTATTTGAGTCAGTCCTAAACTTATGTCAGAATATGTCAGAAAAGGGCACCTGTGTCAGATGAATATTTTTTTCTATACGTCCCCAGCACTTATCCCCTTGAGTCTATTTCTGGTTCTCTCAGATTTGAATTCTGATTAAATATACACACTGCATGTTAAATTAATAAAGCAATAAGTCCACACAGTGAGTGGCTGGCAGCTCCTCTCTGCGCTTCAGTCTAATTCCATAGTGACCCAAGTGGAATTTCATTAGGCTTACATATAGATGGCACTCAACATGATTATGCAAAGGCTCAAACATGGTGTGAACTTGAATACCCCCTTGCCATAGGAGTAGGGGGTTATTTGGGGCTACAAGTGGACATATGTGCCCCAGTATAGATCCAGGGTTCAGTGAGGACACGAGAGGCCCATTCTCCACTCTCCCTTATCCTCGTCTTTATGCCTGTCCCATGAAGCGCTAACAGCTTATTGGCCAGCAACATACATGACAATTAGTACATACAAATATTTGGCATTTAGGATTAGCAAGTTGCCTAACAGGTGGACTTGCAAATGTACAAATACAGGTGAACAATGATGCATTTGCCCACATAATCATGGTAGATCGCTATAAATACCGCACTGGTAACATTTCAGCCACATCTTTTTTGGTATGGGTGTTAGATAATTATCATGAATGCCTTGAAACTAAATCAAAGTGATGCAATTATTTAGATGACTCACAGCATGGAAAGTAGGTCAAGTACGTAACAATACTGGCAACATTATGATATTGTAATATGTATTGTAATATGTAAAAAAAAATACACACACACATATATATAATATATATATACATATATACATATATACATATATATATATATATATTATACATATTATATACATATATACATATATATTATATACATATATACATATATACACTCAACAAAAATATAAACGCAACACTTTTGTTTTTGCTCCCATTTTTCCTGAGATGGACCCAAAGATCCAAAATTCACTCCAGATACACAACACTACCATTTCTCTCAAACATTGTTCACAAATCTGTCCAAATGTGTGACAGCGAGCACCTCTGCCCCGCCGAGACAATCCACCCCACCTCACAGGTGCGCCACATCAAGATGCCGATCCGACATCATGACCAGTGCACAGGTGTGCCCCAGACTGCCCACAATAAAAGGCCACCCCGAAATGTGCATTTTTTTTTTTTGCTTTATTGGGGGTCTGGGGACTCAGAACCAGTCAGTATCTGGTGTGACCACCATTTGCCTCATGCAGTGCAACACATCTTCTTCACATAGAGTTGATCAGATTGTCAGTTGTGGCCTGTGGAATGTTGGTCCACTCCTCTTCAAAGGCTGTTATGGATGAAGAACACAGGTGCATTTTATTGATGGCATTTTGAATGCACAGAGATACCGTGATGAGATCCTGAGGCCCATTGTTGTGCCATACGTCCATGAACATCACCTCATGTTTCAGCAAGATGATGCACGGCCCCATGTTGCAAGGATCTGTACACAATTCTTGGAAGCTGAAAATGTCCCAGTTCTTGCATGGCCAGCATACTCACCGGACATGTCACCCATTGAGCATGTTTGGGATGTGCTTGACCGGCGTATACGACAGCGTGTACCAGCTCCCACTAATATCCAGCAACTTCGCACAGCCATTGAAGAGGAGTGGACCAACATTCCACAGGCCACAATTGACAATCTGATTAACTCTATGCGAAGCAGATGTGTTGCACTGCATGAGGCAAATGGTGGTCACACCAGATACTGACTGGTTCTGAGTCCCCAGACCCCCAATAAAGCAAAAAAAAAAATGCACATTTCGGGGTGGCCTTTTATTGTGGGCAGTCTGGGGCGCACCTGTGCACTGGTCATGATGTCGGATCGGCATCTTGATGTGGCGCACCTGTGAGGTGGGGTGGATTGTCTCGGCGGGGCAGAGGTGCTCGCTGTCACACATTTGGACAGATTTGTGAACAATGTTTGAGAGAAATGGTAGTGTTGTGTATCTGGAGTGAATTTTGAATCTTTGGGTCCATCTCAGGAAAAATGGGAGCAAAAACAAAAGTGTTGCGTTTATATTTTTGTTGAGTATATATATATATATATATATATATATATATATATACATATATACATATATATATATATATATATATATATATATATACATATATATATATATATATATATATATATATATATATATATATATATATATATATATATATATATATATACATATATATATATATACATACATATATATATTATATACATATATATTATATACATATATATATTATATACATATATATAATATACATATATATTATATACATATATATACATACATATATATATACATACATATATATACATACATATATATATATATATACATTAAATACATACATATATATACATACATATATATATACATACATATATATACATACATATATATATATATACATATATACATACATATATACATACATATATACATACATACATACATACATACATACATACATACATACATATATATATATATAATATACATACACATATATATATTATATATATATAAATAAATAAAAATTTGGATTCAGTTCACAGTGTACTTTTTAATTCAAGGGAATCTCATGCATTTCAAAACAAGCAGAGGTCAAACAAGGTCACAAAAGAGGCTATTATGTTGTTTGCAAAAGATAATAGAAAAATATAGAAATTCCTTGCTCATTTTCTATTTGATCATTTGATTTGTTATATATACAGTAATCCCTCGTTTATCACGAGGGTTAGGTTCCAGAAATAATCCGTAATGAGTGAAATCCGCGAAGTAGGACAACTTTATATTTTACAATTATTCTACATGTTTTAAGGGTGTAAACGCCTTAAAACACTGGAGTTAAAGTTTTCCTCACATTTCTCTCTCATTTAAACACTCAAACTTTCGTAGATTTTCAACAAAATGTAGGCCTATTAATAGTGAAGCGTGGGGGCTCCGCTGGAAGTCCCGCCGGACGCGCGAGGAGCACTGCCACATCCCGGGACGCGACGCACACCAACCCCTTGGAGAAGTGCGCGACACGTGCAATCCGAGCCACAAACCGAACGCGCACAAATGAACGCAAGAGCTGCACAAAACCAGCAAAGAGCCGCACGGAGTCATTTAATCCTGGTTTAAACCTGGTCTAGTCCCGGTTTAGTCCAGGTCTAGACCTGATTTAGTTTTGGTCTAGACCTAGTTTAGTCCACGTTTAGTCCTGGTCTAGTCCTGGTTTAGTTCTGGTCTAGACCTAGTTTAGTCCACGTTTAGTCCTGGTCTAGTCCCGGTCCCCCTGTGTCCCCCATTTATCAATCGGCAAAGGTCTACAGTCTCTTAGCCAAGCAGGACGCAGAACACAATGTTACATTATATATATAAAAAAAAAGTTACACTATAAAAAAAAAAATCTGCTAAACAGCGAGGCCGCGAACAGTGAACCGCGATAGAGCGAGGGACCACTGTATATAATATGCAGCCATATAGTTTTTTTCAATAATTCAGGAACACTCAAATGGAAAGAGACCATTACAACAACATGACAGTTGAAAATTGGACCTGACATGAACCTAAAGTTTAACTCCTCTAATCTCCTGATCTGAGCTATGCCTGACTGCATTACCCAGTATTACCCAGAAGTGACACTACTGCCCTTACTGTAACCCCAGATGGAACCAATCATGTTATGAACCTAGCATCTGGCATGGAAATTCAAATCTTTAGGTTCCTGCTAATTTGTTTTCCGAAAGGTTAAAGAAATGACATTTGTATTGCCAGTCTACATAAAGTAATGCACAAACTGTAGAACATAATACAAAATACTAAATACTAAAACTCAATTTCAGTACTACACTTCATACTTCTTTTCACGCATACACTTCATACTGTTTAATACCACTATGATTATAAAACAACAACAACAACAACTGTTTCTATGGATATGCCACTGCTCTGCTTGGAATGTTCCACAGTATGACATTAAACAGCTTTAACTTACATGTATTCAATTATGTTTATAGCTCAAAAATACCTTGAAAAACAAGCATTCTGACTGCAGGCTTGCCTCTCCATAGAGCTGACCTGTAACTTGGTCTGGTTTGGTCTCCGTGAAGATAGAAAGGTTAAATGCCATACTGTGAGAGTGAAACATTCCAGATAAGCAGTCTCTATGGACCCTCCACCATAAATGTTACAGTATGCATCTTTAAAGATCCCATGACATGGTACTTCTTGATGCTTTTATATGGCTCCTTAATGGTTCCCTAATACTGTAAATGACTCCTCCTTCAAAATCAACACTCAGTGCATGAGATAAGATGAGAAAGAGTAATTTTTCTCTCTCTGAACAGGCCATTATGGGCGTTGTTGCTTGAATGCAAATGAGGAGAAAAGAGATGGCCTATAGTAGAGGGTGGGGGCGTGGCCAAACTCTCCGCTCTCGGCTCTCAGCTCTCAGCTGATCCATTTCCGTGTTTTTGCACGGGGGGAGAGATTTGAAGCGTTCCACTGAAAAATAAACACATTTCCACAGAAAATAAAATCAAACCACTGCTGTTCAAAGGTCCAGAGGCTCAGATAAAGGACTTCCGAGCCTAGAAACACTCGGACGTGCCTCCAGGCAAATAAAAAAACGCATTTCGCATTGCCTAGCGCATTCACAGTCCAAACTCTCTGGGCGTGATTTACAGAGACGCTGAGTTCAGACAGACAGGGGTGGAACTGCATTTGCATTTCTTTTTTCGATCTGACGTCAATAAGGTGCCTTGTTCAAAATCGCCCGTTTGAGCTCCGATTTTTTGTAACGCAGAAAAGGATCGCAAATGTTCAGTTTAGACATTTTGCAACTTTTAACCATGGGGGGGGGGGGCCTAAACAGGGTAGGGGAGCTCACATTAACGTTCAAAAACCTCAGAAAGTGAAAATTTCATGCCATGGGACCTTTAATGTTATCATTCATGTAGATTTAGACTAACTTTTGATCTAAAACTATTTAAAACTAAAGCGTTTCATGTGTTTTTTTTTTCCCCCACATTCCGTACTTGTTCAAATGAGTATCAAGTTTCGATACAAGTTTTAGTATTGATTAGTATGTGGTTATCGATTTTTTGACAGTCCTATTAAGGGAGTAACATTTGGGTGATTTTATGGCAAAAGGAGATTTTAATTTGTCAACTGGACAAACTGAAGAAGCAACTTGGATGAGCTGCGAAATGTATTCGACCAAATAAACTTTTGTCCAGTTAATAAATAGAATTTCTCCTTTTGCCATGGATTCTACCTGGATGACTGGACAAATTTGGGTGATTTCCTTATACCAAAGTTTTTTTTAATTTTAAAGTTTTTTACATTTTAATCACAACCAAAACTCATCACTACTTTGTATAGGAACGGATCTACATGCTAGTATGACCACTATTCTTCTCATGGCCCCTTTCAGTTCTTATTGGCTGCTCCTGGATAATTCTCCCCTCTTGCTCATTCTGAAAGCCCCTCTAAGTCAACTAACCACACAAAAGCCTATATGGTGGCACAAACTGGCTCTGAGCCAAAAACCTATTTTAGTGCACAGCAATCACTCAATGTGCCTTTTATTCCCTTTTGTTTTCTCAGTTCCACCTTGTGAGGAGAAGTGTGAGCCGTGCTAATCCTTTGGCGCTGGTGTGCGAAGACCTTGCAAAATGGTGAGAGGGAAGATAACAACAAGTTTAAAGCATCAATACTTTTGCTCAAGATTTCTGGTTTTCTGGTGCACATTTAAAAGTCAAATTATATTAGATAACTGACTTTACAAGTTTGTTGGGCAAAATGAGTGTCTATATCAATCACAAGATAATTAAATTGTTTAGAGCAATACTTGTAATGACAATGACAATTAAATTAAATCCACAGCCCTACCCTTGAACTTGTAAGGTTGTCAAAAGTATCGAAACAAAGGTACTAATCAGTGCTATACAACTATACACATTTGAAGTCGTAAATAGTGACCAAAAAAAAACACATAATAAGGACAAAATTTGACCTTTTCTGAATGTTTTTAGAAATGATCTTGATCCCATATTAATTCTTAAGCTCCAAAGACTTACACACAACATTGCACATACACTGTTGACTGTAAAGATTAGTTTAACTTTGACAAAGCAAACATTTTGACAGCTAACCAAGACAGGACTCACTTAACTAACAGTCAGGCCCCCGGGTGCTGCCAGAAACACAGTGCACTACTGACAGCCACGGCGCTTATACAGGACAAACAAGTCTGGCATGTCAACAAAGAGTGGGACAATAAAATGTTAAAGAACGTTTGAAGACCCAGAGTCAGCTGATCAAACACAGCATAAGGCACAAAAATATATCACTGAGTACTTTGGGGTACTTCAAAATATTCAGTTACTGCACATTTGCAAGATGGATGGTAGTTGTTTATGCAAAGTAGGGCTGCAGTTGACTAAAGCAGGGGTCTTCAACGTTTTTCAGGCCAGGGACCCCCAAACAGATGGCGAACTGGGCCAGGGACCCCCTACTATATATACGGCATAGAATTGTGTTTTATATTAAATTGAGCTTAGTGTCATGTATAAACATTGCTACTCTGTTATGGTACATCCAATACAAGGAAATAATACACAGGTTAATACTATATTTTACACTATAAAATATAAAATTATATTATTTTAAAGTAAAATCAAAAGATTTTGCGACCCCCCTGTTGAAGACCTCTGGACTAAAGGGATTCTTGGTAACACTAAAGACACATCCTGCTGATCATTTCGTCAATTAAAAAAGGGGACGTGACAAAAGCTCTCAATATCATTACGCATCTATATGTATCTGACCCAAACTGCAATCAATAGAAAACACTTGTAAGGAAGTTCACGCAAAAACAACAATTTATACAGAAAAATTTGTAGGAAACCTGTGCGTCGTGAGTTTAATCTGTCTTTGTACATATAAATACCAAATCTTCAGATAATCCCTCACTCACTAACTTCTTTCTGCTGCAAATAAATCTTTATGTTAATAAAATGATTAGTCGCCTAATACAAATTTTGGCCGGCTAAAACACCACTGACCAATTGACTAAATGACTAAAGGACAACAGCCCTAATGCAAAATTAACCAAATTCATTGTAAAAAAGCAAACCGCAGCTAACTTCTAACTTGCTAACAACAAGCATGAGTTGTTGCATGAGCTAAAATTACAACCCTCTTGAGAGTTCTCGAGAAGCTGTAAACCAATGCCAGAACATCTGGTTAAACTAGTAAATAGCTTGTTTAATTTGAGGTTGGATTTTGAACTTGTGATTACAATTATTGCACTAATGAATTACAAAATAGGGAATCTGAAAAACAAACTGTACTGAAAGCTGTGGTAGGAGATGCTTGTTCTGCAGTACAAAACGTAAAGTGGCTTTTTAAAACATGTTTCACAAAACATTACCAACACAAGATAAATAGTTCTATACTATTCTGCTACAAGCTTTGACAGTGCATAATACTGATTTTCATTATGTAGATTATGATTTTTCCATATTATGCAGCCCTACTTTATGCCAGTACGTTCCTTATCTGTATTAGACTTAATGTAATGTATATAACCCCTAGTCTCCTACAGTACATGTCGTGACAAGTGCAGACTCACAGGCCTAATGTAACATCCCGCTTCCTCTTTTTGGTGGATATTTCAGTCAGTTCCACGCTGCCAGGCTGAGACCGCACGTGCTGACTGTGGTGGTGACTCCAGCAAAAGTTCAAAAGATGGAATTTTTTTTGGCTGTTCATACTGTGCTATTTGTAAATACAACCTCCGTTACTTATTTATTATAATATCTTAGTGTGACATCGGTCCAATATACAGAAGTGCCGTACAATTTCTCATCTAGGTTATCATGTTGCCTGTAGATGTGTTTTGTTTCATTCGCACGTTTAACACACAAATCCTGCATATTTACGCTGAGTTCTTCTCTCAAACAGAAAACATTTGTTCTAATACATGTGCTCCACTGCGTTTTTAAACTCCATACAACTTCACTAGAGTCATTTGGATAATTTTAGACCTGGAATTGCCAATCTCTACTGAACTAAAAGTTAAAGGTAGCTGTTAACTTGAAAACTACAGCTTCATGACATCACAAGGTGGAATGAAACATTTTGAGTTTTGGAGATGTAGACTGATTAATAATAAAGGGCTATTCAAATACAATTCCAGGTCCGTTTTTGACGTGATAACAACATTCGATTATGACTAAAAGCTCACAAGAGTCAAATATGTGTAATATAATAAAATGTGATCAGGCTCGAGATGTACTAATTTCTAGCTAGGATAGAACCATAAATCTTCTAGTTACATGGCAACAATTATACTACCTGAGGCACTATCGACCCCACTCTCAAATGTATTGCTATTATTATTAACCCTACAACTGTTACTGTTCCCACTATTTATATGTCTCATTCCTTATCACTGGTGCTAATATTACATCTACAACTATTACATTACTCTATAATTGCTATAGGTTTAATATTACTGGCTACATTGTTCTGAAGTTGTTAGAAAAGTTGGTAAACGTGTTTCTATAGGGTTTAACAGTATGTACACTCAACAAAAATATAAACGCAACACTTTTGTTTTTGCTCCCATTTTTCCTGAGATGGACCCAAAGATCCAAAAATCACTCCAGATACACAACACTACCATTTCTCTCAAACATTGTTCACAAATCTGTCCAAATGTGTGACAGCGAGCACCTCTGCCCCGCCGAGACAATCCACCCCACCTCACAGGTGCGCCACATCAAGATGCCGATCCGACATCATGACCAGTGCACAGGTGCGCCCCAGACTGCCCACAATAAAAGGCCACCCCGAAATCTGCATTTTTTTTTTTGCTTTATTGGGGGTCTGGGGACTCAGAACCAGTCAGTATCTGGTGTGACCACCATTTGCCTCATGCAGTGCAACACATCTTCTTCGCATAGAGTTTATCAGATTGTCAATTGTGGCCTGTGGAATGTTGGTCCACTCCTCTTCAAAGGCTGTTATGTACGAAGAACACAGGTGCATTTTATTGATGGCATTTTGAATGCACAGAGATACCGTGATGAGATCCTGAGGCCCATTGTTGTGCCATACATCCATGAACATCACCTCATGTTTCAGCAAGATAATGCACGGCCCCATGTTGCAAGGATCTGTACACAATTCTTGGAAGCTGAAAATGTCCCAGTTCTTGCATGGCCAGCATACTCACCGGACATGTCACCCATTGAGCATGTTTGGGATGTGCTTGACCAGCGTATACGACAGCGTGTACCAGCTCCCACTAATATCCAGCAACTTCGCACAGCCATTGAAGAGGAGTGGACCAACATTCCACAGGCCACAATTGACAATCTGATAAACTCTATGCGAAGAAGATGTGTTGCACTGCATGAGGCAAATGGTGGTCACACCAGATACTGACTGGTTCTGAGTCCCCAGACCCCCAATAAAGCAAAAAAAAAAATGCACATTTCGGGGTGGCCTTTTATTATGGGCAGTCTGGGGCACACCTGTGCACTGGTCATGATGTCGGATCGGCATCTTGATGTGGCGCACCTGTGAGGTGGGATGGATTGTCTCGGCGGGGCAGAGGTGCTCGCTGTTACACATTTGGACAGATTTGTGAACAATGTTTGAGAGAAATGGTAATATTGTGTATCTGGAGTGAATTTTGGATCTTTGGGTCCATCTCAGGAAAAATGGGAGCAAAAACAAAAGTGTTGCGTTTATATTTTTGTTGAGTATATTTATTTACATAGGTGGAGCTGTGTCTGGCTCAAAAGCAGTAAGCGTAGCGTGATAACTAGACCAACCAGTATTTCCATAAAACCACACATTCTCTTGTCCATTGTACCATGAACATCTACCAACTCAATCTTTTGTCATATTTTTTTTAACCAACTCAAAAGCCCCCGAGTGAAAAGCTTACAGATGCTTTGGTTCTGGTACAGCTTGGTCTGACTGTATATGGGTCATTGACTGGCTGGTTTTGTCGGGAGGGTAAAATCGGGCTACACTCTGTCACTGCGGCTGTACGGCGGGACGATCAGTTCAAAGCGGGGGCACAGTGAAGTGAGATATTTTTAAAAAGTCATGCCAGACTAGCAAGAATGTACTCCTCAAGTCCACATCGAATACGCTATGAGACTGGGTATGTTTAGTGGTTGACGACTTGGAAAATGCTACAGGGGGCTCTTTTAATTTCAAGTGCACGCTACAGACAGACAGACAGAAGAGGGGGCTGTAAAAAGCCAACGTGCGCTAGACTTTATTTTGTCTCGTCTGGGTTAGAGTACTAGGGCAACGCCTAGGGACCACCACCACTTAAGCAGGAGGGGTGGAGGAAAGTGTGGAAGAATTTGGGTTAGCATGAATTATTGAGTGTTGGAGCAGCAGTGCCAGCCAGCCAGTACTGTGCACGGCTTAAGAGTATATGTGAGGACATGTGGGTTACGTGTGGACAAGGTTTTACTGTGTGTCCAAGGGAAGATTAGATAAAGATAAAGGGCTATCTGTGCGGACAAAGGTGGAGGAAGAAGGAATCAGACTGAAGTAAATGTATTGTTCTTACGATTTTGTAATTTGAATGAAGATGACATGAATGAAAACGTAAAAAACCTACCACTACTTCTGGTAATGCAACTTTTACTTCTACCACTAATAACTAGTTCTGACACTACACAAACAACTCAAAGTCATTACTGGGGAAAAGGCTTGTTACACAATGCTGATAATGATAAAAACACTCTTTTTTTGTAGACAAGTGAATATATTATTATTTCAACACAAAATGGTTTCCTACCACTATAATTACAATATCGACATGAAAGCTGGAACGATACAGTAAATTTTGGGGCTCAATATTTATCATGGGTACTTTTTCCTTTGCAATGGTGAGGAGATTTGTAGCAGTTTTTATGTAATACAATAAGATTTGAGCTGTAGAATAAATAGCTGCTATGGCTTTTTATGGGTTCATATTTCTGTTGCACTATAATGCTTCAAAATTTATGACAGGCCTACCCACTAGGGAAGTATTTTGGTACCTTTTGGTAGTTTTTATACATTGATACGGACATTGATTAGTATATGGGTACTGATATTTTTGACAGCCTCACTAACTCATACCACAACTCCAAACAGTATGATTACACTAATCTAAAAATTTTTGGACTCGATCTGCTTCCGAGATAAAATAATTCATAGCATTTATATAGCGGCTTTCATGACACCCAAAACGCTTTACAGTTCATTGCTCATTCACTCCACACTCTGTGGTGCAAAGCTACTTTTGTAGCCACAGCTGCCCTGGGGCAGATTGACAGAAGTGAGACTGCCAATCTGCGCCATATGCCCCTCCAATCACCTCCAACACTCACACACACTCCACTTTCATAAAAGTGGCTAAATCTCATTTATATTGATAAGATGAACTGAAAATCAATTGATAAATGTGCTGGTTAGCTAATGTATTCAAGATATTTAATGATATTGTTTTACATCAGAATCGCATCTGTTAATACAATAGATTTAGGCATTTTTTATTAAAAATAATATTTATATTTTGAAAATATTTAACTTGCACTTCTTTATCCATCAAGAAATAAACAAGAAATATCTTAAGACATCAGGGGCACACAATTTCGAGGCATCTCTCTTATGTGAAATAAAAAAATATTTGACGTTAAAACTCTAGACATATTAAAATGTTTGGCTTTCAGATAGAACTGGTTGCTTGTAGACACACTGTACCTTCTGATAAACTACCGTTTTTGCCTTATTTTGCATAAATTTCCTATTTTGACCCAATACTACTGTATCTTGGAAACTATAGCCAATCAGCACTTCTGACTTACTTTTTCTTTATTAGTGACCTAAACCATGAAAAATTTCACTACTTTTGTTCCGAAAGCATTTTGCTGGTAGACCAGTGTTATTTGTACCACCAGCCTGTTCCTGCTTCCATTTCAATATTTAAAATACATTTCTGTTACTTTCCACTGGTGGCTTCACTCCTTTCAAAATCCAAAATACTTCATTCTAAAGCTGTAAAACAAGTATTGCTAAAATGAATGAGCTGTGTATACATTAGAGCACCACACTGTACTACTACACCACTGAATGCAACAGGGCCCCTCTCGCGATCCAACCCCCACCCGCTTTTCTCCTCTGCTGCCTTGTCAACTTCCTTTTAACCCTTTCTAGTTATCTTTTCCAGCCTCAAGACATTCTGCCTTTTTGAAAATTTGGAACAGAGCCAATTAACACAACAGCCAGTTTAGCAAAAAAAAAAAAAAAAGGATAAAAAAAACTTGTGGCGGTGGAGGAGGGGCAGAGCACAGAGACATCGCTACACACTGACCTACATACACTTCCACACAGCTGATTGAGTCCTACGTGGGAGCCTGCGGCCAATCACACGCCAGGGAGGAGTGTGAACTGGCCAATGGCATCGCAGCCTCGTTGTGCGGCTCTTGACTGTCTCCATACAGTTTTCAATCGTAAGACACCAGATTGAGCAAAACTGGCGAGATCACATAGGGTGCCACCACCGCACAATATTAGTCACACAAAATGGACTAATACATGGAGTGAAAAAGAAAATGAATAAAAGTTAAAAAGGGAAATCTGTCTCTCGGCGTCTGTGTCCTCTGGCAGTGCAAGTGCAGACAGATGATGTAGGCTAATGCGCTGAAGTCACAGAGAGGATTAGTGGCCGCATGCTCCTCTCTCGAAATGGGATAGCCTTTCTGAGCTCTTAGCATCTCTGTCTAAATTAGCTCTTTAACACTATTAGCTCCATTCAAAAATATCATTACGAAAAGTGTTTAATAAGGACACTGTGTTGTAGTGCTGCTGAGATTGTGTACATGCAAACTTGGCCAACCAAATCTATAGGGAACTGGAGTGGTTTAATTTGCATAATGGTGAATGCCACGGACAAAACGCGCACTATACATGGTGAGACAGGTGCTGAGCTGTACCAGACACAGATTTGAGAGCCTACTTTTACTACTGTTTGAGGAAATTTTAGAAGGAAGTTCACAAGGTACTAAACAAATAACTTCAACCAAGTAAATGTGGGAGGTTGTTACTGTGGTATAAGGTAATCAGTAGTAGTAGTCGTAGTAGTAGTAGTAGTAGCAGCAGTCCTAACAGTAGTAGTAGTAGTCATAGACCTGCTTGAGTGAATTTTAGTCATGGAGTTTAATTTTGGGTGGTGCATGTAAATAAGTAGTAGCAGTAATAGCAGCTGCAGTAGAAGTACTAGTTAGTTTGTTTGTTTATTTCATTCATACAGTATAAAAAGACAACACTGTGATAACAATATAAAAAATTGAATAAAAGGGAGCAGAAAGAAGAGTAATCTTATGTTATCCGTGCCTCCCTTTTCCAGACAATACAATAACACTGATAGTGAATATAAAGCATTTCATCAATACATTCCATTTCACTCACAATTATTAAACAATTGTAAACAAGAGCTTTCATTTTTATATGCAACAACTTAGTTTTCTTTTTCATACATACACATTACACTGGATTTTATGTATTTTTTAAATGTCATTATTGTACTTGATTCTTTGATATCTTTGTCAAAATTATTCCATAAATGAACTCCTTTCACAGCGACACTTCGCTCCATAATCTTGGTTCTGAATCTGTGGTTTTTTTATACATGTAGGTTCCTTTTAAATTGTAGTGGCTCATCTCAAAAAGTCTTTGAATATTTACAGGGAATACACTGCACTTTGCTTTATACATGACTTTGAGGATACTTAATAGCACTAATACTAGTAGTACTGACAGGAGTATTAGTAGTAGTTCTATGAGTAGTAGTAGTAGTAGTAGTAGTAGTAGTAGTAGTAGTAGTCCGAATAGTAGTATCTGCAGGGGTCTTGACAGTACTAGTAGTAGAGGTAGTTCTAATAGCAATAATGGTAAGTACATGTATCTACTTATTCCCAAATGGTTTACACATTTACTCAAGTCAAATTATAGTACTTTTACTTCAACTTTTCAGAGGACATCTTTCACCACTGCTGCGTGTGCATATCTCAATTTTAAGCAAACACGAATAAATGCCTCAAATCCTGTCTTTGTCTGTTGATGCCAAATTACAGCATTTTGCGTTGCCACTGTAATCCATCATCTCCACAGTGTTGGTTTAGTTGTGGGAGCTGTGAAAGCTCCCATTTCTTTAAATATGGGTTAGTGTGCCTGGCACTGCAGCCGCTCTACCCCCACCGCACTTCTGCACTTTACTTGGCTTTTTATTGTCTCGCGTTCAAGACTTAGTTTCCTTCCTTCCTCTGTGTTTTTGCCACCGCAGCAAAACCAGGCCCCCGTATTATTTAAATCTCTAAATAAAATGTACCAGACTCAGTTGTTTATGTTGTTGGGAATGGGAGGGTATTTTCACTGTCACAGGTGCCAACAGTGCTACTTTCACTTTTTTCCCTGCTTGTATTCAAATTGTGCATGTATGTAGACAAACTTGAAGTGTTTTTAATCTACAAATGCATTCAGACTAGGGATGCAAATTATCGATTAATTCATTAATTGATAGTTGATTGACCTTATCGATCGATTAACTGATAAGCAGCGTTTTTCACTTGAATTTTAGTGTTTCAATAGGGTCTTTAAGAATATAAGATATAGCATACATAACACTGAGTCATAAATATATCATAGTATTATTATATTGTATATTCCTCAATTAATTATTCCTTAGTAAAAAGTAGACAAATGTATTGATGCTGAATAACAAAATACAGTAATCCCTCGCTCTATCGCGGTTCGCAGATTTTTTAATTTATTTTTTATTTTTTTCAAATTTTTTTAAATAGTGTAACTTTTTTTATTTTTATAGTGTAACATTGTGTTCTGTCCTGTTTGGCTAAGAGACTAGACATGACTAAACGTGGACTAAACCAGAACTAAACCAGGTCTAGACCAGGTCTAAACCTGGACTGGACCTGGACTAAACCAGGATTAAACCACCACGTGCCACTGCTGGTTTCGTGCAGCTGGTTTGTGGCTCGGGTTGAGACTACTACGCATTCCGGGCGCCACGGTTCGATCTCGCCTCGCGCTTACACCGGGGCTGCTGAGCAGTGCCGTTGGCGCCTGCGGCCGGCTGTAAGTCGAGCTTGGCGCAGCGCAATGCACGGTTGCCTTGTTTTGTGACCACGCAGGTGCGCGTGTCCGCGATTAGCGATTAATTACAATTAATGCATTTTGTTCGACCAATGTCTTAATCGACAATTAATCGTTAATCGATTAATTGCTGACATCCCTAATTCAGACTTGTTATTATAATGGAACTAAACAACCAGACTACACCAGGACCAAAGTAGGGCTAGAACCAGATCAAGCCAAGTCTACACAAGGACTAATCAGACCTGGATAATGCATCCAAATCAGGCAATAGTGTATAATTGTTATATTGTATGCAAAATAAATGTTATTTTTATTCTTTCTGAATGTATAGTGGTAGTTGGATCTGTAGTTATCACATTTCATAAGTAGTTACACCGACAAGACAATAAATAGGATGTAGTAGTTGTAATAGTAATGCAACAGAGGAATCCAATGTGGATCTCAAGGACTAAGACAATAGGTCATAACAGCAAGTAATGCCGTATTTGCTTTGAAACACTTGTGAAAATATATTTGATTAATATTTTTCAGACATAAAAATGTTGAAGGGAAGTCATATTTAGATAAGTGGCAAACACACTCCACTAGACTGTGCATTAATCAGACTGAAAGCCCTTTAACTGCACAGTGATGTCAGTGCTTGGCCGTAATCAACCATCGCATCCCCAAGGAGCCGATGGTCAGCAAAGGTCTGTCTCCAACATAGCCGCCTGCCTCGCTGTTGGACAGCAAAAGCCGATCACGACTCTTCATGAATAATGCACACATTGACTGGAGAGCTCATAGCAAAATGGATTCCTTAACAATATTGACCCGCTGAAAAAAAATAGCACTCAACTTGCTAAGCTCTCTCTAGTGTCAGTGAGATAAATATACTGTAGTAAGAACGACAGGGAAGATGGGGGTAGAAGTGAGGCAGCCGAGACCCTTCTGTCTGAACACTGTCCCACAGCAGACAGCTCACGTGCAGCACAGGGCAGGGCTGCACTGGGGCTCTTCGGGGATCCTCTGTATTAACTATACATTACAATGAAAAAGCAATCTATGTAACCAAATGAAAACTATAGCCTTGTACTACTTGCATTGTCTTAATACCATAATGGCATACAGGTAGATGACTGCCTGAAAGAAGACATGTCAAAAGTTTGTGGTTTCCTTGTTCAGCTAATAGACTATTCAATAATAGACAGGCACTTCATACAGTTGATTGATGCTTGTTATTTTACGTAGAAGTCAATAAGGAAATTCTCTTTGTTGGAATGAATAATTGTCACTCCCAATGACCTACATTAAAGGTCCTATATTATGCGAAATTGAATTGTGTCTTGTTTAATTCACACGTTTTGATAACCCTTTATTAGTAGTCTGTCTACATCTCCAAAGCTCAAAATCAACAGCTAACTTTTACCTTTAGTTCAGCAGAGATTGGCAATTCCAGGGCTAAATGATTCTAGTGAAGGTGTATGGAGTTTACAACCAGTGGAGCACTTCCTGTATCACCATGGGACACAAGGTGGAACAGATTGTTTTCTGTTTGAGAGAAAAGCTCAGCCTAAATATGCAGTGGTATGTGTTAAACATGTGTGAATGAAATAAAACACAACTCCAAGTATGTGTGTGATGAAATAACATTATAATATAGATTTAAAAAAATAGTGCATGTCCACTTGTGTAAACAGAATATCTATGATGGTTTGACTCAATTTGATAATTTGTTTTTAAATTGATTTTAGGAAAGTTGGATGATGTTCAACAGTTGTTTAAAAACGTATATGAAGGGCTTTATAAGAGATTTCTGCACTTTTAATCACACTCAGTTCAACAGAGTGCGATTACAGCAGCTTTGGTGGAGCTTCTGACAGTGCATTAGAGGGTGGGACTGCCCTTACTGTCTCCTCTTGACTCTAGCCATATCACATGAGCGTTGACTGTAGCCAACCCTTCCCCCACCAGCAGTAGTAATAGTAGTAATAGCAACAGCAGCAGCCGCAAAACCCAACAAAACAAAGCTCAAACGCCTCAAAAGAGAAGCTCTGTTTGTTCGTACAGGCAGACAAGCTCCAGAAAGGAAAGGAGGACTGGAAATAGAAAGTTTCAGTGAAAGCGGTTTGTTTCTCGAGGGTAGATGTGCGAGAACAGCTGAGGCCAGGGCTTTCCCTCTTCCCCCGGCCCAGCCCCCATCTCTGTACAGTAATACTCACTTCACACGTGTCCACATACACCAAACACAAAGGCCCTACTATATGTGCATCAGAGTGGGCCTCCACTGCTCAGAGCCAAAGAGTAGTAATAAGGAATCTGCACATGGCTAATATATTCAAAGTACATAGTTTTTAACCATTCGTGTGTAATGGTCTACTGTGTACATAGAAAAGTAGCCATAAACCACGAATGTGAGTTGCAGTATCAAAACATCATTATAACATCTGGATTGTATTTGGCAGATTATTGGTTCAGGCATGTGTCCATCCATACTGTAATTAACTTGGCACAGATGCTCAATAGCACTCAACGAAGCAAAGCTAAACCATGTATACAGGCCATGTATATTGTCAATAAAAACTTCTTTGGTGGACAGTCTGCAACCAACTTGTCTCCATGGAGAGGTTAATGCTTTCAATGTTTCAAATTATTGCATTAAAACTATTCCAAATGAGACCAGTACGTAGCAACACAAGGCCAAGGTATTTTTAAACAATAAAAAAGCATGCAATTCAATAAATGCAGAATATTGAATTACAGAAAAGTTACATATTAAATCTTTAAGTTTAGTATATGGAAAAAACTGGGCTGGACTGTCATCAAATAACTACATGCAAACTTCAAACGACATACAGTACCGAGTTAGTCAATGTGATTTGTCCCAAATACTGTCGACACTCAAAACCGATGGTAGTTTATAGTAGTGAAAACCTTTGCATTTTCGGTATGTCTTTTGCTTTCTGCTCTTGCCACGTAAAGCCATTTGGAGTCCCCACAGGTCTCCAGGTCAGGGAATATCAGTTACCATCTTCAGCTGCACACAGAGGCTGGGGAGTGATTGATAGACAGACCCCACACTAAACACGACTGGGGCTTGGAGAAACATCCCAAAGAGGAGAGAGATTATGTGCACGCCTGCACCCATAACACAGACAAGCAGACAAGGCGAACAGAATGAGTGAGGGAGGGTGGTGTCTAGGCAGAGCAATAGCCAAAGTGCCTTCAGGGGTTCAGTGATTTCATGCCCCCATAAGCATAGATACACACACAGACACACTGAGCAGCTTCTCTGCCCAGATACTGTACCAACAAGAAAAAAGGGGGCATGTGTTAAGAAAAGTGGGTTACATTGTTGTAATTTAAAATATTTAGTTTTGGTTTATGGTGGTTGGAATTCAGGAAAGACTGGTTCTTCAAATTGGTTGATTAATTGGCTAGGTAAGAGGGAAATCCTATTGATACCAAAGAACAGGCTCGATGCCAAGACAATACTAATTCTGATACCACAAGGGCAATAAAAAAGCCTCTTACTTAGAAAATATAATACAGTTTTTAGTTTATATTATTTTATTTATTTGATAGGGGCAGTGCATATTAATGAACATCTGTATTTACAGTGTAAATATGCCAGATTATTTCTATCCATTGTCCCTCGGCAGGAGACACAGAAAACTATTACAAAATACAAAACAAGAGAATACAAAAAAGAGACATAACACATAAAAGTAAAAGGCCAGATTAAAGTAGTATGTGGCCTTATATAGATCGAGATTATTGTAAAACTATTCAGGATCCAATTTTGTCCTATTTTTGTAATTTTATTATATCAAAACTTGTTCGAATGAGTAACCAGCATCTGGGTATCAATATTTTTACAACTCCACCCCAACTTTCAACAAATAGAAAAATGAATGAATTAGATACTGTATGCTCAGCTGTTCTTAAGACTTGACCCTGTAACCTCCTTCTCCAATCTTCAGTGTAAAGATCTATGTTTTAGACCCCTACATCAAATGCTTCACGGTTATGTTGAATTTCAAGTGTGCTGGACATGTGGGAGCAATGCAATGTGTTCAGTCTGTACATCCTTGTCCGACACTGACTGTAGCTTTATAGGTGAGGGGTAAAGCTGCACATTTCTCCTCTGCTTTGGGTTACCGGGCCAGGAGTCAACACATGACCTTTCTCTTCGCTAGTTTAAATGCAAAAAATGTCCACAAGCCAGGAGTGTCAGGTTATGCCCCTTTTGCAGTTTTAAAAGGACTTGTACACAAGTCTCCTCGGAGGTCCTGGGGTCTTTGCAATGATAAAACAAACTTGTCGAAAATTATTTGCACAAAGGTCAGGTCAGTTTGTGCTCTGTCAGCAAACAGGTCTAACTTTGGAGCTATGCTATGTACACTACCACCTACCTTCTTCTCCAGAATCTCCCTCATAACTCAGCTTATAACAGGTGAGCAAACACAAAAGAGTCATAAAAAGATAACAGATAACAATAACACAGTGATCTGTTAATCTCGGGTTAGACTTGGCCTAGTTTTTGTCTTCCAAGATTAGTCATAACTGCTGAATAGAATACTGAACTGGGAGTGGTTGGGCAATAGGTCACCAGTGTCGTCATTCTGTCATGGAGTTTTACTGGAGAACATTCAGTGCTCAAAGTATTTTCGAACACGATTTCACAATTTATAGGATGTTTTTTATTGCTCAAGGTAGAACATGTTTGAGAAGCGAATCGATTTATTATAATTGTGTGGTGCTAACAGCTCTTGTGCATAGCGTTGCCAAAAAACTTGATACCCAGATACTAATCAATACTAAAACTAGTACTGAAACTACCAAACTAGATAATAATTTGAAACTAGATAATAATATGAATAAGTATCGATACTGAAATAAATAATTTCAATATCAATAGACAACAAATTTGACATTTACTTAATAGTCTCAAAATAGTCTTGATTTTTATCAGAACTACTATAAGACCACGTGATAAGCTAAAATAAACAATGTTTTTGGAAAAATGTACTTTCTCTCACAATGTACAATTTATTTTTGTCACTGTGATATCAAAACCAGTATAAAGCCTGCCCATAGTTTTGAATAGATTTTTTTTAAAGAAATTTTAGAATTGTGAAATTAGTAGTGGTAGCAATACTATAAATACAATATGTGCACCTAAACTGCCACTTATAAAAAAGACCAATGCTTTAAAGACAGTTCAGACTTTAATGCTTTCCCATTTCAGTGTGTGTTTTTTTTTTTGAAAGGACATAGGCATACAGATCTATAACTGCAAAGATGGTGGAGGAGCAAATAAGCCTGCGATATAAAGAGTAAGATCCATACTTTCACCTTATAATGGTACACAGTGAGAAGTGGACTGTCTGCTCAGCTAATGTCTGTAGCAGCACTCGGGCCTAAAGCCCGAGTTCAACAATGGCTGGCCTTCATCCCGGACTCCCACCCCACTTCCCTCACCCCCCTTCCCCCCTCCACTCTCACTGCCTCTGAAACCTGGCTCGGGCTGTGACTTCATGAACACAGTGGGATTATCGCTGTGAGAGGTTGCTGCTGCCGCTCCGCACTGGATCACTGGAGGCCCCTGCACTGACAACAATGGGGGCCCTTAATCACACTTTGAAACATCTGACATAAAGATGTGATTTTGGCGCTCTCTCAGTCTTTACATACAACGAGCTATTATCAGATGCTGCTTAGGAGAAGTGAAAACATCATTCCCTTGTTCAAATGAGGCGTGGAGGATGTGGAACAGTGCGGCTCCGCATGCGTTCACCAACACTAACCTATAGCAGAAAGAGACACGGTTTGCATGTGTGACTTTGACGTATAGGGTTTCACACACACAAGAGAATCCACTGTGTCTGGGGCTGAACAGGTGGCTGGTGCTGGGAGCTGTTCCATGGCATTCTCAAGCTTTTGCCTATCAAATCTGAGAGAGCAGCCTCAGTGGTTTGAGTGGGCAGTATGTAATGGATCCAGATTAGTCAAATTTAAAGCATGAGCTCATCTTCAGATCTGTAACTATTGGTATTGGTAACCATTGGTAGACACTAGATTCTATGAATTAGACTGACACATCAGACTTGTTACATAGCAAGGTAATGGAGGTCTGAGGTCCCTTCACCATATTTTAACCTTTATTTGGGTTAAAACATCTCAACTAGTTGTTATGCCCCAAGTTATATACCATTTCTATAACATCTGAAGTGGGATTAGTTTGCCAAGGTCCTTAAAGATTTAATTGAAAGCTCTATACATAAAACAATTTCCTCTCTCATTACAATACTCAAGCAGCACCTCTCATCTGCCCCTACCTCCTCACTCCCTCACACAGCTTATTGTACTCAATTAAATGTTAATCAGTAACAGAAGCTCCGGCCCGTGCCTCGCGGAGAGGTGGAGTGGTGTAATCGAAAGAGACAGGCTCAGATGAAAACAAATTAAAGTTTAAATGCTCAAGAGTCACGTCGGCTAAGGCAAATTCTGAGGGTTCAAATCAGTCATGGCTGTGCGGATGTCTCTTGACACCAGTGACAACACACCGTGATCTCTGGTTGCTGGACAGATGGGTGCGTGAGTGGGGTATAGTATGTGTGTGTGTGTGTTTTTGTGTGTGTGACATGTGTAGCTGTGAGTGTGGCTGGAAAGGGTTTGATTACAGAAGGTGGAGGTGGTGCTGAAGAGGCCCACTTTAGCAATGTGGTTATCAGATAGACCAGGAGACCAGGGGGGAGACATCAGCTGCACAGGCCACAGTGGTGAGACTAGAGAAGGGTGAGGAGGATCATAAGGTACATTTAAACTGTTACATTTAGAGTTGTAATTTTAAGGGAGTATCAAATCTACTTTTCTACTGCAGTATTTTTTTATGTAAACTTGAGTTTAAGAGTATTAAAAAACAGTATTGATCCTTGCCTAAATACAAGTTGAGAAGATTTTTCACTGTTGTTAAGTCATTAAAAATGTAGTTCAGGAGGCTGAACTGAACTGAACTGACGCCAAAGCAGCCTCTTCAGTTGGCCACTCAGACTTCCTGTGCAGAACAAACCACTTCCTGTTTTGATGTAAACAGATTTATTCAGGCCTCCTTCCAGTTAAAAAAAGATTACATACCCTGAGACTATTTTATATTAGTCGAGAATATAATATTTCCATGCATTTCCCAGGTTCACACAAATGATTTTCTACCCACCAGCCTCTGTGCAAACAGCTACCCTGGCACTACAGTTATCAGTCTGAAACACTGCCTTCACCAGTGAAGAGATTGCTTAATCTGATGTGGTACAAACTGCTGAGCAACAGTTTGGTGGAGTGTGAGTGAGCTTTGACAATGTCGGAATCGCAATAACCCTGACCTAACAGTAACTTTTACACAAGGCCAACTTTAATGGGTAGAAAAGATTGCAGTTTTGTATTTTGAAATAAAGGACAGTCAAGAGAAGATTGTAATGCATGTTGTTTAGAAAAGAGAGCTTATACACCATCTGCTATACTGTGCAGGCATCTCAGTACACACAAGAAAAACAACATAAATCCTTAAACAACAATGAGAAGTGTCTCACTGAGAGTAAATTGAAACTATATTTCTGGAGACTATACTTGACAAAGCCACATCAAAGATTTGAATTCTATTCATTCCTTTTACAATCCTTTCCCTTGTCCAAGATAGTCAACAAGTCTGCAATGTCTGCAAAATCGCTGGGAGTTACACTGACAGCAGCAAAATTACTTTAAGGAGTGTAACAGGAGACTGGGGTCTATTCATTAGGGTCCACAACTGGATTCTTCTATTCTGTTTGAGAGAAATGGCAACAAGCTTTGGGTTGAATGGCTTGTTTTTGCCGCACCAGTGTTTTGCATCTAGACAAATGAGGCAGCTGCCAGGGAAATAATAAGGGATGGGATAAGAGACTGAAAATGGACTTTAAAAGAATAGTGAAACTGTGAAAAACTGAGACAACAGATTACTTGTTAACTGAAAAGTAACAATAAAAGTAATAGCAATAACATAAAATTAACTGTTTTAGTAGTAATTCTAATAAGAGAAGTACCAGTAATAGGATAGTAGAAAGTCTTGATCGATAGTACATGAAGTAGTTCTTGCAGCAGAAGTGCTCATAATAAGGATTGATATTTAGTGGCTACTGCTGGTAAGTAGTAACAGAATAAGTGCATGTATGAGAGACTGAATAAAAAAAATGTTATGAAAGTCGAGAGAAATACTGAGAGAGCCTTCAGCCAGGACTCGCATTTTTAAAATTTAATAAACTGATCAGAATTCATCGCGGGCACACTGAATAATTGAAAATATCAGAATGGATCATGTCGAGTGTGACATGGACTGGATGGAGGAAAGGCAAAAAATATGTGAAAATCTAGTCCAAAGTCCAAAAAGCCGAAAAAAGCCTCCTGTTGGGTTTGCCTTTTGGCTGTCACTGGCAATTAGGATGTGAAACTCAAGTACACGCTGTACACAGTCACACATGTTTTTTTTTCACAGATTTGGCTAATTACAAGAAGGATGGAGAAGGGGTCCACTTTCACAGCTAGAAAAATAGTGGGAGTGCAAAAAGGAGAACAGGAGAGCACTACATTTGACAGTTGGAGACTTCAGGTTCGGCAAGAGCAGTCCTGTCTAGTCAGTTGTCATGGTTATAAAACTAGTCAAAGACTGAAGAGGTACATGAAAAGCAGTTTGCTTTGAATACAAAGGGAGCCAGAATATAGCCTTGGGGTACACCCTGCAAAACAAAAGTGAATATTTATTTAGTTTTTCTTTGGGTGCAAATTGTGATCCAAGTCAAATGTAATAATGCAATGGTCTGAATTAAAAAGGCGCACATGCCCATACAGATACTGTTAATTTCTGCCAAAAAAAGTGATGATACAACCAATTCACAACTGTTTACAATTTGCTAATCAATAAATAGTTGGCTCAGTCCAGTTCATTCAGTCATTTAAATGTGGTTCCTGAATTTGACTTCTTGTGGCCACCACCATTTACCATTCACAGTTGGAGCGGAGCCGGGTGCTGGTGCGTTCCCATAACCTACAGCCCCCTGGTCCAACACGCTCAGAAAGACCTCCATTGGGATTCACAGCCAGAGGGTAGTTGTAATACACCAATTTGGAGCAAAGCTTGTTAATTTAGCCCCTCAGTGCCAGCAACCCCCCTCCCCGCTCCTCCTCCTACTGTCCTCACTCAGTCAACCCCCCCAATTCCCTCTGCTTTTATTGCCTTTTCTTGGCTCTTGTGTGTTCGACTTGGCACAGTTCCAGACCGTATTGAAAACCCCACTGATTGTGAGTACCTGAGTGCAAGTATTCACTTATATTACATTTTGTAGTGGGCTCTGTACAGTAAGTCATCACATGGAAGTTTTATACTATGAGTTTGGTGCAGTTTTTTGCAATAAACACCCAGGTCTAAACCATGAAAAAACATACATTGACTAAATACAGTGGTGGAACATAATGAAGTAAAAGTAGTACAGTACTGTTCTTAAAGGTATCTTTATTACTTTTTTCTGTTTTGAGCAAACAAAAATACAAAGAAAAGCAGCTAGGAAAAAAATGAACTCATTTGTTTCAGTTGAACAAGATTCAGCACAAAATTGTATCAGAATCACTTTATTTGAAATTTGATCTCAAAGTCTGCCCAAAATACTTTTATACTTGAGTATTTTTTGCTCTAGTATCTGTACTTTTACTTAAGTAACAAAATTGAGTACTACTTCCACCAATGACTAAATGTCAACTGACTAAACTCTTTCTTCACGTTTACTCTATTTTAAAGAATTTAAAGTACCGTATTTTAATTAATAACATCTATAGCAATCAAAGCTAAACCTGAACCAGATCAGAACCAACCCAGGCCTAAAACAGGACTAAACCAAGTCTAGATTGGGACTATGTTAACTTCAACCACTATATCGCCCATAAACTTTTTCTTCAATGGACCACCAATGAAAAGAATAATGTCTTCTTGTCTTGTGGTCTTTTTTGTCAACCCTGTTCACTCTGATTGGGACAATAAATAATTTCAAAGAATACACTTGGCCATTAAAATGATAATGTCGGTTCCCAGCAAACTTATGAGGGGCAGTTTTCCATACGCCTACACAAAAAGTCTGATGTGGGAATGTGAAGAGGGAGGAGTAATGACCTCTATGCATGGGGATATGAAGGTGGTACAAATGGCCATCCATTGTAGAGTGACATGAGCAAACACCCATGAAAACCAGACAATATTGAGTCTGTATGCAGCAGGGGCCATGGTACAATATGTCTGTGTGGCGGTTCGCAGTCATCCAGGGCATTGTGCAATAAAAAAGGTCAAAGGAAGGATTTTATGTCTTGGAAGATGCAAAAACTACACATGTACAAAAACACACAATTTACAGATCTCCAATCCTTTTAAACCAGTAACCAACATCAACGTCAAACATCAACAAGTTAGAATGAAGCCTACAAACAGTAACGAGAGTGGTAACAACTCTAATGCGCAATAGCTTTTGGTTAGTTTGATGACTGCATTTTTGTGATAAGCACTTTTCTGAACCCAGAGAAACTTATCTCCACTGCTCCAATTGGTCAGCATCTATGATGCTCATGTGACAAGCAGATTTAACAAGCAGATTTAACCAATCACAGTGAAGTTTCTTCAGACCTTAGACTGCATAAATGGACATAAAAAGTCTACACACCCCTGTTCAAATGCCAGGTTTTCTTGATGTAAAAAAATGACAGTAAGACAAATAATTTGACAACTTTTTCCACCTTTAATGTAACATATAACCTGCACAACACAATTGAATATAAAATAAAAAACTAAAAATAACCTGGATGCATAAATATGCACACCCTTAAACTAATACTTGGTTGCAGCACCTTTGGCTTTTATTACAGCTCTCAGTCTTTTTAGATAGGAGCCTATCAGCGTGGCACATCTTGCTGTGGCAATATTTGTCCACTCTTCTTTGCAAAACCGCTCTAAACCTTGGTGTTTTTATTTTCCTATTTTGTCCATAAATAAATTCCCATTTCTAACATGGAACTCGGCTCCAAATTCACTCCTATAACTGCTAGCCTTATGAGCTTCATATGACTAGAGCCGAATGCTATGGATGACGTCACACTCCTGTAGTCCAGTTCTTTATATAGTCTATGGTTCAGATGTAGCAAATAACACTAAATGTGCACAAAATTATGCTATGACCCCCTCCCCCCCCCCCCCCCAATCTTTTCCAAATTGCCCACCCCAGTACATTATATTAAAATGGTTAGAATCAAACATATGCTACAGATTAATCATTTTATGTAAACACATTTTCAAAGTATAGACCTAAATAACCTTGAGGTGCTGTTATAAACTTATTCTGCCAGAGTAAATCACACCCATTTGTCACAAACATTGACGGTGTTAAGCCCAGACATGACCGGGCAAATGTGCGTCTGTGCACGTCTGTCTGTATGCGAATGTATGTCGCGTTTAAGACAACACTCCAGTAAAGTATATGTTATCGTTTGAGCAGGGAACTGTATGTACGAAGAGTATGGGGACACGCTTGCTGGGGCTAAATATTTCCAAACCTTAAATGAAGTACACTGCACTAGTGCTGCTCAGGCTATTTAAACCAGACCTGTTCCCTGTGTGACATAACTAGGTCTTAGCCTGCAATGGGCAGCTGCTATGAAAAGAAGTTAAAGCGAGGTTAAGTAACACCACGGTACAAAGTTCACTTGCAGCCAGGAATATACACACTCACTCGCACATTAACTGAACTGTCAAATACACGCATCTAATCATTCACTGAAAAATAAATACATTATGTTTGTCTGGGTTATTTTAAGGTCAGTACTCGCAAACAGTCAAGTGTCCATTATGCCACCGGTTTCAGCAAGCCTTTCTTTCTAGGACTGAACTTGCTAGAAATCTCCACACTATTATTATCAGCAGCAATAAAAGGCTTTGACATTTGAGCTGGCAGGTGAATTGGACTTGGTGACAGAATCTTTCATGGAAAAGATTATACAGCTACAATTATAGAGGCAACATTATAGGTTTAGAGCAAAAATACAGCATTAGATATATATTTAAATATATGTGACTGTATAATGGTCATTGTTGGCTTCCCCCACAAACCACTGACAAGGGTACTTTTGCCAGATTTACATGGAAATAATTTTATTTCTAGTATCTGTCCAGTATCTGTGCATTTTTTGTGCCAAAAATCTAAACTTTATTATACAATTACCCCCCATATGATGGTACTGGTTGAGAAAAGATTGAAAAAGGCTTTTTGTAGTATGCATATGATCAAACAAAAAAAAGAATTTGTCTTGAATGAGACATTTATATTGCATAACACTAAGTTGTGATGGCAGCTAATCAGCCATGTCATACTGTCATGTCTAGGCAATATGACTCAACAATGTCCATTTTATATTATCTGTATTCTTGATGTAACAATAGCCCAATCAGTGGAGTTCCTTATTCAGAAGCAGACTATTATGATAATGCTTTATGTAGCTCTTAAATACTGCAGTTGACTGATGCAAGTGGGAACCAGGTAGAGAAACCCAGAGGGATTGTTAGGATTTGCTCAGTAAATCCTGTCCACACAGTTGCCCTGTCTGTATGAAACCACAGCAGTGCACAGCTCCTCTCTGTACATGTGAAACATTACAGATGATTGGGACAATGAATAGTTAGAGCTAAGATACTGAAGCTTCTTTATGCTTCCTCCTATAACATTGGCATGTACATTAAAGCAACATATAAATCGCAGCACTGACAGACTATCGGATATACAATTTTTTTATTCATGTTTTTTAAATCTCACCTGTATATTATAAACACTACAGAACAACAAGTGCTTCACCCAAAAAAGTTTAATGTAAAAACAATAGGTTAAGAAGATTAAGCAGAGATGAATTGGATAAGTAGAACTATAAGTTGTCATTAACCAATTCATCTCTGGGATTCATAGAACTGCAGTTACATTTGTAACTTTTATTTTGTTTTATGTCTGCAGTTAGTTTGAACCAATGAGTATGTAATAACCTGCATGACTATGTTGGTCTTACTTTATATAGAACTATAACTGTGTATTGCATCCAGCTGTATTTGAACCCTCTTATGCTTTTTTATACATCAGAAACCATAACACAAACTGAAACAGGAGTTTGTGCTAAGATTTACTGACATATGAACAGCATGTAACATTAAACGGGCAGCAGCTTGGCACTCATGCCCCACATTCCTGGAGTAACAGCCCCTCGTGGTGACAGTGAACTCGGCCTTGACTCAGGGGGCTGTGGGGAACACACAAACTCCCCCTTCTCTCTCCTCCGCTTGTTGTCACTGAAGCATATCACATAGCACAACTTGAGAAGGCTTGACAAAATATGGCCCATAGGCTCCTCCAGAAAGCACCCCACTAGAGTATTCTTCAGCTGGCCTTTGCTCCTCTGTCCCAGGACCCTCCCTCCCCATACGTCTTTTGAGTGACAAGATGGTGTCTACTTTTAAAAGACTGCTTTAACTTCTACTTACTTATTTGAAACACAGCGATTATGTAATTCCTCTATGGCAGGATCTTACCAGTTGCCTACCTGACCCAGAAGAGCTGCCAAGGTTTACATAACAAATGACAAGCAGAGTGATCTTTCTTTGGTTACAGTATTAGATAAAACCTTCAATGCACAACACGCTTCATAAAAAAAACATTACTCAAATTCAAAATATAAGTACGTGTCTATATTCTTTCAACTCTGCTTATTATTATTACTATTAATATCTCCCTCTTAGCAACTAAAGAAGAGGGGAAGGTTGCGTCAGTCCAAAATAAGCTACTGTGTTTCCAGACAAACCGGTTACAACATCAGTGTTTGCTTTAATTCCAGGCATGTGACTCAGAAGAAGGACACTGCTCCATAACTCATCAGTCAAGCCTCCAAGAAACAAAGACCTGCTACATCTGATGGCCCTCTGCCTGCTCCCCACTGGCCTGAACCATAAGGATTTATCCATTTGAATGATAATAACAGGCAGTAATCGTACAGAGGCAACTGGGGGTAAATGTGTGATTGGGAGTGCAGCCACATGCGTTTTGTTTTTGTTTTGATGGAGGAAGGAGGGGGTAGCAGAGTGTGCATGTGTGTGCACTGACAGAGGAACCAACCACTCACCTTCCATCCTGCAGAGCTGTTACTGTCGCCTTTGTCTTTGAAGTAAGGGATAGATCTGACCATCCAGTCGTAAATCTGGGACAGTGTCAGTCTCTTGTCCGGCGCGCTCTCAATGGCTTTGGTGATGAGGTCAGCGTAGGAAAGATTACCCCAGGCGTTTCTGCGCGACGACGCTTTTCTCGGAGTGGCCAAAGAAGTGGGGGTCAAGGCGCCAGATGTGGCCGAGGGGGAGTGTGAGCTGAGCGGGGAACCTCCGCTGTCATGACCCGGGGAGGAGAGCGCCCCATCGGCTATGGGACTGCCGCTGCCCTGGTCCTCCGTGGTGCCACCAGAGTCGATAACTGTCGGGGTCGTTCGGCCCTCCTCGTCATCCTCTTCCTCGGGGATGATGTCGTTATTCTCTGGTTTCACCGCACTCGAGTCTGGTCTGGGCAGCGGCCAGGTGCAAGACCGTGGCCGTTTCTGGGGCTCGAAATCCGGATCAATGGCAACGTCCAAGTCCTGGAGAGGGTCGTGCAGCGCTGCTTCAGCCATTGCTCTGTCACAGACCCTCCGCTTGATAACAACAAAGTTAGGCCAGAAGAAACGAGGAGCTGTCAAAGTCGCGTCCCATGAATGCGCGCTCCTGGTTCTTTGTTACTATTTCACTGCAACCACAGTCCTAAGTTAACTCTCGCCTGTTGAAGACATAAAACAAGTCTATCAGCGATGACATGTCGTCTTAGGGATTAACTCAGCTCGCACAATCAAAGCAAACAGAAAAGCGACCCTTCAAATCAATGTAATATTAGGAACAATTAATTGTGAATGGCAAAGTATGCGCAAATCAATACCTTGCACAGGCGCCTCTTGCTCAGATCCTCAGTATAGTCGATCAGTGTCCACCACGTCCTCTTGTTGTCATGCTTTCTTCTTCCTAAGATCACAGCTATTACACAAATGTCCGTACAAGTGTGTGTAAATGCGTGTCTATGCGTTACAGGGCTGCCACCTCACTGACAGGGTTTACTACTGACAGTACATAGCTCGATTTGCTCTCCATACGCACACTTACACACACTCTGACACACTCAGGCGAGCTAGCCCAGACCCACCCCCCTGGAAAGAGCAAGGGATCGCCTTTTAAAGAGACATGCGTGTGTGAAGAGACTGGACAAGCAGGTTCAGGACACGTCCCGACATGTTAACGATACAGTATAGCGTGCAACACGAGAGAAGTAGTCTAGTAGTAATTAAACACACATTGGCTCTTATTTCTCTCAAATAAATAGGCTGTGCATCCATGTGTAAATGCATGTGAATTATTTGCTTTTGCTTCAGCTTTTGCACACATACAGGTCCAAAAGAGAACGTAAGCATCTTCAATGTAATACAGTATTTCAACGTATTCTTATTCATTGAGGTTCAAGATTCAAGATTCAAGATTGTTTATTTGTCATATGCAGGATCAACACAAGGTCAACAATGCCAATGAAATGCTTAGGATCAGAAGAACCCGTTGACTCCTAAGATAGTCGAGAAGTACTAATAGCATGCAATACAAATACAAGGGGGAAAAGTACACAATATAATATCAATATAGTATCATACACAATATAATAAAAATATGTAATAAAATATAATAAAATACAAATGTACAGGTAGGATTAAATAAGGTGTAAGTAGAGTGTTGCACATAATATAGGCCTATAAGTATTGCACGTGGGTTATTGCACAGGTAACAGTAGCATTTACAGTGAGGTAGTGACATACATGATACATTCATAGCTATAGAGCAGCAGCAGTAAACATAGTATGCATTACAAAAAGTAGTTTAGTGCGGTATTAATGAGAGTTCAGTATTATTTAGAGTATTACCCAGAGTTCAGTATTCTGACAGATTCAAACCATATTCATTGTGGTTTGAAGTTGGCTAATGAAAATGAAACCCCAAAAGATCTCTTGAAAGTGTCTAATCATTTAATTCAAATATGTTATATTTGTGTATATCTAAACTGTAAGCACAAATACAATGTAGGATTCTTAGTAAACACTAAACTACCTTCGTAATGCATACTATGTTTACTGCTGCTGCTCTATAGCTATGACTGTATCATGTATGTCACTACCTCACTGTAAATGCTACTGTTACCTGTGCAATAACCCACGTGCAATACATATACTATATTATGTGCAATACGAAATTCTTTTGAGCAGTATTACCACCTGTGAAATACTCTTACACCTTATTTAATCTTACCTGTACCTTTGTATTTTATTATATTTTATTATACCTACATTTTTTTAATTATATTGTTTACTTTTTCCCTTGCATTTTTATTGCATGCTATTAGTACTTCTTGACTATCTTAGCGAGTCAACGGGTTCTTCTGATCCAAAGCATTTCATTGCATTGTTGACCTTGTGTTGATCCTGCATTTGACAAATAAACAATCTTGAATCTTGAATCAATATTGTACCTGTTCCTCAGTCATCGCGCTCGCACTCGCAGAGCGTCTTGTGCGTGGTGACGTCATCCCGCGATTAACCGCAAATAACCCCTGCACCTCTCTTCTCCTCCTCTTGGCTGGATGAAAACATCTCCTCTCCTTTGTCTTCTGTCCCATGCTGTCCACACTCCTCAGGACGCTCCAGGTGCACGTGGCCATGCTCGTGCTCCAAGGTTATGTACAGGAATGCGAGTTCTGGGAAACCAATCAATACATTTGTGCCTACAGCCACTTATTGCCAATTGATTTTTTTTTTTTTAAACAACAATTATGCCTGTATGTTTTGAATCGTCCAGACTATTGTTATGTAAATTACAATATCTTTTTAATCAATCTTGATTGTCATAATATTAAAAGGGGTATAAATATATTGATATAAAATACATAATCATTTACCACTAGTGTAGGCCTACTTTTAGCAAACTAGGGTAAATACACAAATGAAGAACTCATTCAAATCATCAAGTAAGCTGATTTGTTTTCTATTTGGTTTGTACACATCAACCCTGACCTAAATGTATGAGAAGTATTCATTTAGTAAACATTTCAGATTATTTCAGTGTAGAATTTGGGGTTTACATGGCCCCATAATAAGGCTAACCGTGGACACAAAGCCAAACCATTATTGAAGTAGATGTCATCTTTATTTTCGGAGCATTTCAGATAATTGCTGATTACACAATACCATTCATGGACAGTGGTGGGATGAATCAGCCTTTGTGTGCCTTAAATCTGATATAAAAGAGAGAAGATTTTTTTCAGATTCTGACCCTCAGGATTAAGACCTGGGGTTGAGGACAGGGCCACTCAAGTCATACAATCATGGCAGGATTCTCTTACCTAAACATCACTGGAAACCAGCACACATGCATAGTAATCTCCATGCCTCCTCATCTGTACTAACCTCAGATGCACCCAAAAGTTGCTCATGCATGTATCTTCCACTTTAAATATTAAGCAAACCATTACATCATCATAACTGAGATGCTGGTGCTGAGGGTGCCTTTGCTTTCTCTGTAGTGAGCACAGCTTTCAATGGTGCACTAGAATGACCTCATCTTTGGATCGATGTAGTGACCAATCTGTGGCAATAGAAGGCACTCTGCTCCCACCTATAGACCAAGTGAAAAACTGTCACACTGCAATCTTGTTTTACCACCTAAGAAAACAATTCAAATGAGGAAAAACAAAATAAAACCAAAGTCACATTCATATGATTAGTGAGAACTACAGTTAAAATAAAAACTCAAAGGAGACTACTTCACATAGACTTCAACTTATAGTAAAATTATTTATAGTCACTGAATGTATGTATGCATGTGTCGTTTCCAAATATCTCCACAAGATGACAGTAGACAGCTAATGTGAAGCACAGATCTTTGCTGAGTTTGAGTTTTTAAAACCTTCTATAATGCCCTTCATAGAGTCCACAAGGGAGCGCTATTGCACCACCAAGATGAGCCCAGTTTAAGATGAAAGTAAAACATTCTCTCCTAAATCAGTAAAACAGTCTCTCCTAATGCTATCGAGGTACTTGGTTGCATAGAGGTATATAAGCGTGCTTTTTTATAAGCTTTTAAGGGTTTGCTTGTATCTTGCTGTGCCTGCGGTCTCCCTCGGTCCAGTATTTCTCTGTCTGCATCTCCATCAACCTGGACACTGTGCGACTGAAGGCAAAAATCTCCTCTTCTGCAGTGAACAGAGACAGATGTTCAGCTGCCTTCTGAAGAAAAAAATAAAATAAAATAACACAACTAAATACACAACTAAAGTTCTGTGAAATTATACTCAATTTCACCATTTTACACAATTTTAGTAGCATTGTAGAGCTGTCTTGACTTGATAAATTATTTTATGTTTAATGCCATACTGCGGAATATTCCAAGGAAAGCAACATCATCTCCATGGAGACAAGCATGTGGCAGACCCCAAACAAAATATTAGGGTGCCTTTAAATTTAATTAACAAATAAGAACAAATGGTACATGTGATAAATCTGGATAAACTCACCCCACTCAGTCCCAGATCGTCAAGCAATTGTCTGTCTCTTTCGTTTCCTCCAGTTTGGACAAAGAGTTGATGTAAAGGAGCAGCAGCTTGTACCACCACTCTCACCTGGACCAAAGAGACATAAAGTTAATTTGTTAAAGCTAATAACAGTGCTTCAAAGGTAAATAAATTTCAGTCACAAAACAGATGTATAACAGATAATATGAAAGTTGTGATGAAGTAGTTCGAGTCTCCTTATAATCATTACCTTGCGATCGTAGAAGTTGTCTATGAGTGTGGTGAAACGCTTGGCCTCGTCCTTCAGATCCAGGGTCATAATGGGAACATGGCGAATAAAGACTGTGTCAAATGACCTGGCTATCTCCAGGTAGTCACCGGCCCCTAGAGGCTGAGAACACAAACGCTGTGAAATATACTGATCAGGCATTAGATTAGGAAGACGATATACTAATAATAAAGTACAATAAAAATCACAGCAGCCCTAGAAGATGGGAAGTAACTAAATACATACATCACAGTGAATGTGTGTGATTTTCTCATCTATAATTAGTGATTAATAAATGTATATAACATAAGTGCAAAAAAACCCCTAAAGCTGTTTTAATTACACATCATATTTCTATATTATAATATAATGCAAATGTGTTTTAAGTGTTTTAAGTATTTTAAGTATTAACATACAGTACTCTGATTGAATGATGTATTGGAATATGCTCCAAAACACATTATAATGGTATTCAGTATTCTGTAATAAATATATTTTGAAACTATAATTAACATTGGCTCCATGTAACAAACAACAAGCACCTGTCCATAATTTTATAATTATTTGTGGAATCAGGCTTTGCTTCATACTTTTTTTTTTTCAAAGACACTGCTTATTGCAGTATAAACACAGCTAAACAAACAAAGCTGTTGTCATCATATAAATACCTGCTCTGGGTTTAATGTATCTTTGAGCATCTAATCTATTCCTTCAAAACAAGCAATACACATCTACAGGCAAGAATAGAGATTATGTTTGAGTCCAAGGTTAAGGGATGGTGAGATAAAACATAGACAAAAATACATTAGTAACAAAACAAAAAAAGTAGAGTAAATAAGAAGAAAAAGCAAAGAAGTGGTTTGAAGTTGAGCTATCTTTGATTAGTACGGGGAAAGGAAACAGAAAACTAGCAGCATCATTTGTTAGTAATACACTGAAGAACTGAAAATGGCAACTCCAGTCACAAGTCATTCATTAAGTATTATTTTCTGATTTGTTAATGTTTTCTTGGAGCAAATCAAAGGGTGTGTTACAATAAATAAAAATAAAGCTGTGATTAAAATGAGATATTTGTCAGTGTTAAAGCAGAGAATACATTTTTAACCGTTTTCTGTTGGTCAAATCATCACTTTTCACAACCCTGTGAGGCAACTGCTGTTTTGATATTGGACTACACAAAAACAGAACTGAAAAGAACACGTGAAAGGGAGCGCTATAGACTATACAAAACTATATTTCACATATTTCACTGTTGTATCGGTTCAAAACTCTGGAGATGGACATTTGTGTAAATTAAAAGGTGTTTAATGTGGAATAAAAGTAATAAACTCACTTGTCCACACAGCTCTTCAAACGTGCAATCAGCAACAGTGCCACAGGTCTTCCTAAGAGTCACCTCTCTGCCCTGGACACTGAGCACTCGAGGCACTATAGCTACAAAAATGTATTCAAAATGTACGAGGCTTTGTTAATCAATGTACTAATACATAAGAAATACAATATAGGATTTCCTAAACAAAACTGTATTCGTTTTTTATTGACACTGATATGTGTGTATGTGCAGTAATTGTCTAGTAATGTTTTATCAATACTAATAAAAATAGATACATTTTTACAATACAAACCACAATTATACACAATTACAATTATATCTTATTAATATGTTATGTGATTGTGTTCATAAGCTAATATTAGCTATATATTCAGACTAGAAATATATATTTCTAACATTCAACCATTCAAAAGATAATCCTGACAGAGAGGAGTAAATACAATATTATTGTATTCTGTCAGATCCTATTCTACTCTATCGTACCATCTCCATAGGAACAAAGTATTCAGATTCAGAACGCAGCAGCTCGGCTTCTCACTGGTTTTAAGAGACATCAACACATTACCCCTGTTTTAGCTTCCCCTTACTGGCTGCCTGTGTGTTTTAGAATTCATTTTAAGATTTTACTGATCACTTTTTAAACTCGTTTAGGTCTTGCACCAAGTTACATTTCAGAACTTTTAACCCTGTACGAGCCTTCCCACAGCCTTAGCTCCTCAGGCAGGTCCCTGTGGCTTTTCCAAAGTCCAGGCTCTGGACGAAAGGTGATCGAGCCTTTTCAGGCCAGGCGCCTCAGCTTTGGAACGACCTGTCTGAGGAAATAAGGCTTGCACCATCAGTATCATCTTTTAAATCACTTCTTAAAATCAATTTTTATCGGCTGGTCTTCTTTTAACTGGTTTTAGCTTGATTTTGTTCCTTACTTCTTTTTATTTATTAATTATAATTCATTTAATTGTTTGCATCATTGTCTGTCTGTCTTTTTAAAAGTGCTTTATACATACATTATTATTATTATTATTATTATTATTAATAATAATAATAATAATAATAATAATAATAATAATAATAATAAGCTGAACTCTTCTTACCACTCTTTTGCTGCAAGGCCAGCTCGTCAAACAGCATGTCTAAGAAGGCCCCAGAGCCGGGTTCCTGAGTGCTGGAAGAGTTGCACACAAACATAGTCAAACATAATAGAGAATTAATAATAGGATATGAAATTAATAAAGCTGAAGTGGCTACATCAAATGGTGGTGGCGTGGAGTCCACGAGTGGGGAAGTGCTTAGCTTTTCACTCCATCGCCAAAGAACAGGATGTTAGGCTGTAAAGACCAGCATTAGCCCATGAATGCATGTCGAAATTAGATTGAGAAGTGTGCGTCTGTTTTAACTCCAGGTAAAAAGGCTGTGTGATGCACTCTATTTACATACAGTGAAAAGACCAACGCACTTGAAAGCCCCAATACTGAGATGAGCAGCAGTGGTCTAGTGTGTGCGCGCGCGTGTGTGTGTGTGTATGAGTGTGTATGTGTATATGTAATGAGCAAAACAGAAAACTAGCTTTTAAAGCACTGCCATTTTCTCATGCTCTATTGATTCCTCTTTCACTCTTTTCACAGATCTCTCAAGGTAATGTAGGTCTTTATAAATCTTCCTGTTGCTGCACTCGTTATTTGTCTGTTTGGCTTCTTCTCGTGTCTACCTAGCTTGTTGGCGCTATCTCTATTACCGCTTCTTTGCTTCCAAATAACCTTGTGATGAGTTGGGCAACAAACACGGGCTGAAAAGTGGCTACAGTGCTGTTGTATGTACTAAGGCCTAGTATTTATGACAGTCCACTTATGTGTGCAGGCACTTGTAATCCTGTTTTCGTATTAGAAATCCTTGTCCATATACTGTATAAAGTGCATATGGAAATTCTTAAGGCTTACATTAAACACTATAAGCTGTTTAGGTTAAAACGGTAAATTATAAACTAGCAAACAGAATATTGCCACAGTGGACTGGAGTCCTAAAAAGTTCAAGATAAGATTTTGAATGTGGTAATAACAAAATGCCAGTATGAAGTACAAGGCCCCTGTATAAGGCTAAAAACTTAATGGGGGTCACTTATATGTACCTATATTTACTTGTGCATATTTGTATTTTAATTTTTTTTTATCATCTCATGAATTAAACTGTTGTCCAGATGACTTATTTTCAGTGTTGGGGAGTAACGGATTACATGTAACGGCGTTACGGTAAAAGGATACAAAATAAAAGTAACTGTAATCCGTTACAGTACAAGAAAAAAACGATGTAATCAGATTACAGGTACATTCATTGAGAATGGGGATTACTTAACAGGATTACAATTTGTGCTGCTGCGTGGTGTTCCGCCATTTCTGCGAGCGGTGTCGGCTGGTTCCTACTGCCTGCCGCGCTCCCGTGTTTCCCCTCCGCACCGTAGTGTCGTAAACTCCTCTCGGTAGAGCTCCCGTATCATCACCGTGCTGTAGCGTGGTGTTCCGCCATTTCTGCGAGCGGTGTCGGCTGGTCCCTCCTGCCTGCCGCGCTCCCGTGTTTCCCCTCCGCACCGTAGTGTCGTAAACTCCTCTCGGTAGAGCTCCCGTATCCTCACCGTGCAGTCTACAGCTCTTAAGGTAAGCACTGCTACCCTCCACCACTGATAAGATGTAACTTGGCCCAATGCCACCCAGTCGGAAACCAAACGCTTCAGGCCAGTTCTGATTGGTTGGAGGGAGGCCCAGAACTAAGGCAGTCAAAAGTTAGTAAATTTGTGCATTTAGGGCAAACTGCTCATCGTTTCTGCGGTATGGTTTTGGCTTTTCGTCGGCATCCATTACGTAATGACGACAGTCGAGTCGTAGGCCGTTTCCCAATTCACCGACGGCACGCTTGTTAGCGTCCTTGGAACGGGATATGCGACATATCCGGCGCGACAAGGGCCGTTCCATTCGTTTTTTTCCCCCTGCACCGTCAAGACGAGCTCTGAACGGCGCCGTCGTTTCCATGGAAATCGGGGCGTGGACCAAGCGTGCAAACATGCACGCTCCGCACACTTAAAAGCCCCAGCATGCACAGCGCGGGACTACAAAGACCGACTCGCCAGCGACATCCACAAGTGAGAGTTGCGACGTCACTATAAAATATACGTACTGGTTCACCTCAGCTACAACTATGCTACATGAAACTCTTCATAAACTACACTAAACATGTGTGACAGTAGCCGTAACGGCATAGTTCACGGCACCTGTATTACCGTTCACATGCTTTTCCCCTTACACTTCTATATTTCCTTTGCTGTTGTAATGCTGGATATTCTACAGTGTCGCCATGTCCAGCGTTTACTCTAAGCTGCGCACTGTTCGCACATTCTCAGCGCACAAGAAAACTTGTGCAGCGCACTGTAAATCAGGGATGAAAGAGCTTTTTATTCAGCCGCGGGGGCATTTTTTTTATATCTGCAAAGTGCGAGCCGCGCGGGGGTGCATTTCGGATGTGGAGTTAGTGTGTTTGCTCAGAAACATTAAAAATTAGGGGGAACATTGGCCATGTCCCAATTCCAAGTATTACTAGTCGCAATAGTATAATATTTTTGTCTTTAGGGAACAAGGAGCAGACCACCCAGCTCATTGAGCTGAGGCGGGACCTGTTCAATTTCGCAGGCGGCCATGTGAGAAACGTAGTGCACTAAGGACAGAGCGAGTGTGCGCCGTCTCGACGACAGACCGACGGCATCTGAGTCTAAAATGTGATCTAGTGGTAAAGTCTTTGCCTGATATCAAGAGACCCGTGTCCAATCCAATGTGTGAAACCTGACAGCATTGCTGGTCTAAAACAGTGATTGTGTAATTTTACAAGCAAGGGTGTCATTGTAAATGTATGAAGTACCGTAATGCAGTTAGCTGGCAGTCAGTGGCTAGAACACTTGACATTGGGAAACTGTGTGAAACCTAAACATGCGCCATAGGTAAAATCCTCCAGCTTAGGGCCTGACCAAAGCATAAATAACAAAACAAATCATGGGGATGGTCCCCGGGTCAAATATAGAAACAACTTCTCCTGTGCGAGATCAATAAAGGTCAATCTTCTAATCCTTGACCACTGTAAGGCGCTTTGTGCTACAATTTTGTATGAAAAGCGCCTTATAAATGTTTGATTGATTGTTTGATTGATTGAAAATCTTACAAGTCTGGTGCAGGCATCTCTTCTTGTGGACCTCCTGTGATTGCCTGTCAGCAATTCCCTCCCAGTTTAGTACTCTTTTAAGGTTCACACTGTCAGTTCTCACAAATAAAATGTTGAACATGGGTTTAATGCTCATTTAAACTTAAGTAATCCAAAAGTAATCCAAAAGTAATCAGTTACATTACTTTGTAAAAGTAATCCAAAAAGTTACAGTACAATTACATTTTAATCAAGGTAACTTGTACGGATTACATTTATAAAGTAACTTACCCAACACTGCTTATTTTTGGCAAATTAAGGTGAAAATTGGTGGTGTAGTAAATGACTTACAGATAGTAGAGTTTCCCTGCCGTTTCCATGTCCAGTGTCCGATAGTCAATCCCAGTGTCCAGGCAGATGGTGTGGCAGTGCTTCTGTACAACAAAATAAAAAGGAAAAATACATTAAAAAAAAAAAAAAAACATTTCATGTAATAATTTTTTTTTTTTTTTTTAAATCACGTAATATAGGACCTTTAAGATTAGGTTCCTATTCACGATTGTGAATGCATTACTGATGACCTCTGCCCCAAAAGAAAGTAATAGCTCAATATTTGCCCAACAACTCCAACCAAGTCTACATATATTACTGTATTGTACTGCACATAAAGCAAGTACAATTCACTAGTTTTAATTTGCCTTCAGTGTTCGCTTATTTAACTTTTTTTTTTTTATATTTTGGCTTGTCTGAATGTATAATATACTCTAGTTCATTTATGATTGATAGAAATGTAAATGTTCTATTTGACTGTATGTAGAATGGGGTGACTGGGATGAGCCTGTGTCTGAGGAGGGGGAAGCCGACAGATCACAATGAGTGGGCGGACGGAGGAGTGCGAACTTGACAATCCTCTCCAGACGATAATCAAGTAATGACCTGCGTCCCAGCTCCATCTGATTATAAATATCTGTAGCCATCATCACTGCTGATTGTGTTACTGTCCTCTCTCAGGCTCCGCTCCCTCTCCCTCCATCTTTCTACTGTCACTATAGGAAAAGCACAGAGGGCTAACTCAATGATGCAACAAATTTGACATTTATATTATTTGTTGAATTTGCTGCTTTCTGGTTTCAAGTTGGTTTCATTGGTAAAAAGTAAAAACAACATTGCATGTATATACTTTTAGGCGATTAATGGTTTTGTTAATAATTGTAAAGTCTTTATTCAGTGGTGGAACAAGTGTTGATTAAAAATATTGAACACAAATTTCTCTCGATGAAAAAAACAACAACATATGCAGTATTTGTCCACAAGAGCAAACAATTCTAGCAATGCAATAACTCCTAGAATACTACAATCAAAGTTGCTACACACCAGTGGTACATCCTGAGCTTTGGCTATTACTTTTGCTTATAATACTTATTCAGTAATTCCAGCACTATCCTAATCTCACTTTACCACCAAAGTAAAAATGGAAATCAGCAATTTTTGAGTAAATCATTATTAGACATGGTCTACAGCCAAAACTGGAGAAATAAATTGGATGTGTTAGTCTTAGTTGATAAAACTTGGTATTGTAATATTGTCATATTTATTAGTTTTTTGAAAATAAACCATAAAATCAAAAATGACGTTTAAAAAAAAGGGGAAATGTATAATTTCTGTATTCCCCTGCTCTAATTCAATGTACTTTTATTGCACCTTCATTAGCTGTCAAATATATTTTTTTATTTGTGTGATGTTTCATGTTTCTTGGCCTAAAAAGTAAAAAAAAAATCCAAATAAAGTTTACAGCTAAAAATCGGCTTTTTCCAGTCTTTTCCCTTCATTTCGGATGGGTCTATTTACCCGATGTGCAGGTCAGCCCGGGTTGATGAAATGACACCTCCCTTTTGTGTGTGGGGGAAGGAAGGCTCTGTCAGGTTGTTATTAAGTCTGATTCAGCCAATTGGCTCGGAGCAGCAACCCCGTTTGTGTGAGAGAAAAAGTTGACAGCGCAGAAGAATGCAGTATTTCCGTCGCCCTTGCTTTGTGATGATTACTAATTATCGAGTGAGCTCCGAGGAAGGGCCAGTGGCAGAAAATTCCCTGATTTCATAGTGCAGTCCTCAGCCGCCCGTGCCAGTTAGCGCAGAGGGGTCCTTTCTCTGATGGAAACGGGGGAGTCGATGATTACAGTTTGCGCTGCACTCGCTGACATGAATCCTGTTGACGTCTTACACCACCACAGAAGTTTGAACTCAGCATCAACAGTTCATATCTGCCACAGCATGCGGAAAAAAACAATAGAACAATAGAGCAAAAGGCAGCAAAGTAGACTGGATAAAATAGTTGGATTAAGTATGTAAAGTTAGGTTGTTCAATTGTATCATCAAGGGATTATGATCACTTTGTAAGGCCTTAGGAAGGTTATAATGCTATTTGTTTCTCAAAAAATAATGAAAATATGTAGTGGGCAGATTTCTGCTGATCCTGATGGAATTTTAGGGCATTTTTTTCCACAATAAAATTGAAGAGTACATACTTCTACAGTCTTTTTTTTTATATGTAAAATAAAATATCTTGGTAAATGGTTGAATTTTTATATTACGCTTTTCCACCTTCAAGGAACCACTCAGTGAGTCATACGCTCATTCATACACCAGTGTATGCAGACACTGGGGGCTAGGTGGATTAAGTGTCTTACCCGAGGACGCAATGACAGTATTCATCTGTGGGAGCTGAAATAGCACCACCAACCTGTGGGTTAGTGGACCGCTCAACCAATGATGTTTATGTCAAAAGCGGGATTCGAATTGCCAACTGAGCTACTGTCTTTAATTTATTTTAACAACAAAGTGATGGGAAAATATTAAATGGCAAATGTATTTAAAAATTACACAAGTTACTACATTACTAATGGTAACAGATCATAGCCAGTACTCAAGTTCACATTTTTTTTGAATTTCCTCATTGATAGATCAGTCTTCTACGTCATCTATATTTGTTATAGTATTGTCCACTTAATTTGAACTTGTCCTTCACACAATAACCAGATCCAAATTAGCATCTCTCCCATTTAGCCCCGCGTGGTCAGAGAAGGACAGATGACAGACATGAGAAACGCTGTCTCTTTAGAACAAAGTCATCCAAACACATGTAGCTCCCATCACCTCATTGTGCGACCTGTCCACTCTCTCTGGACACTCCGTTTAGCATAAAAACACAGCCTTTCTCCTCTCCCTGCCTTTATGCCGTATCTCTCCTCTGTCCCTCTGCTCACCAAAAGTTGCTTTAGAGTTTTTCAAAGAGGGCGGCGTGCCATTGAGCTGCAACAAAAGCCAAGGATAGCTGACTATTGGGCCCAGATGAAGTCCACTCCCTCATTAAGCCACTGTGGAAAACATTTGATGATTTTTTGTTTGGTCCGCGAGAGCATTGACCAGGGCCTCAATGAAACGCGGGGTGGGACAGCTCTAAAAGAAACCAAAGCGAGTGAAGAGAGAGTGAGGGGGACAGGGAGGCAAAAGGTTGTCGACCATTCAAGCGTGTGTGTCTTATATAGAAGAAAAGAGGAAAGACAGAGAGGGAGAGCGGCCATTATGTGCTGGAGTTCTGGACGACTCTCGTGACATCAAAGTGTCCGAGCCTATGGGGGTGGATCTGGTGATTTGCTTCATTCTGGGAGCGGCCAGGGGGTACGTGACAATGTGAACACCCTAATTACAGCTAATGATCTATCCCCCTAAAGTGTGACTGTCCCAGAACGGCCACGGTTTGTTCGGCGGGGTCATTCTCACAACCTTCCCCAGTCACCGCCGCTCCTCTCTGGGTAACATCTTTTTTTTATTAGCACCAGGCCGCAACGCTAACAGGACAGGAGACCCCCCACTCACAGCTCCTGGGGAGAGCTAATCAAGAGACAAAACAGAAAAAGAGTGAGGGTGTAATGTTTGCACCTGACCAGCAGGGGCTCCACTGTACCAAAGAAAACAGAGTCTACTCCAGTAGTTTTCATCAAACGTCTACATTTTAGCTTCATCAGGGATTTCATCAAAACAATCAGACAGAATTAAGGAAAATGTCTATGCTCTATCATTATGGATAAGGTGTTCACCAGGTTAACAGTAGAGCAATACACAAATAATTAGCTTGGTGAATAATTTTATTACTCGAGTTTGGTATTTTAATTTTTAACAGTAATTTTAGAGTAACTTGGTCTACAAGCAAAATGCTTCCGGAACAAAAGTAGTGAAATTTTTCTTGGTTTAGGTCACTAATAAAGAAAAAGTAAGTCAGAAGTGCTGATTGGCTATAGTTTCCAAGATATAGTATTGGGTCAAAATACGAAATTTATGCAAAATAAGGCAAAAACGGTAGTTTGTCAAAAGGTACAGTGTGTCTACAAGCAACCAGTTCTATCTGAAAGCCTGTCTGCACATTCCAATACATTCATTTTAATATGTCTAGTTTTAACATATATCAGGGCTCTCAAGTCTCACGCATTGAGAGTGTGACACACGCAATTCGACGTGTTCACACGCTCACACACCACACATGGCATTTCTCATGCTGATTTTTTTTTTGTGCCCAGAAAATCAGTCTGTGTGGCTCAGTTTATGCAGGCACCGCGGATTTTCAGCGAAAAAAACTCTCCCCCTCCTCCCCATCCCACTCCCCGGAAAAAAATCAGCCAATCAGAAAATAGTTTGTTCTGTTGTTGGACTGTAGAGTGTAGTTTAAGCTGCTAAGCGCACACTGCGGTGATGATAAAACAAACTGAGAACCATCAGGTAATAACTTCATTTATATAACTCTCATTAGTTGCTTTGTAGTTTAAGTTTGCTCTTTAGACAAACATTTATAGCAGGGCTCTCAAGTCCCACCTTTCCCCCCCGCTCCTCGGAAATTACGCAGTCTCACGCACGACCCCGCTCAAAACTTGAGAGCCCTGCATATATCAATATATATAATATATTAATAATAATAACAATAATAATAATAATATAATTACATCTCTTGAATACATTAGCTAACCAGCACAGTTATCAATTGATTTTCAGTTCATCTTATCAATATAAATGAGATTTAGCTACTTTTATCTTGGAAGCAGATCGAGTCCAAAAATTTGTAGACCAGTGTATTAGTTGTCGCATGTTAAAAAGTTAATGAAGTGTAGCAAAACAAATGCTTGGATGTAAGGGAAAAGCCCACAAGTCCAAGTCAAGTCCAAACTTCTAAGCATTGAATCCTTCTACCAAATTACCAAGATTGATTTTTGTAAATGGTCCTTCTTGTGGGAAGGGACATGTTGCAGTTTGTTCCTTAAAATGAATCTACTAATCAACTGTACAGGAAAAGAGCAAGACACACCTAAGTCCATACCTTTGCAATAGGTATGTCACGATAATTACTAACTTATCGTTCAATATATGAAAGCTGTAACCATATTTTTTGTGGTCAATATTTATCATGTGTACTTTTTCCTTGATTTCTTTTCCTAGATTTCTTTCCTTGGAATCTTTTGATATTTTTTGGCTATATAATAAGATTTAAGATGTAAAAGGTTTAATTTGTAACTTCTATGACTCATTACAGATGTAGACTCGTGATTTTTTTAATCATATTTTAGATTTTTTGTGGTTTATCGCTGCTCTTTGGTTACTGCGTCAGTGGCATAAATTAGTTGTCACATTATCTTTTATCATTTATATTTACTTCAGCAATATATCACATTTCAAAATTTCATGACAGGTCTACTCTGCAGAGCACATATGAGTAAAGCTTTGTGCTGAAAGAAGAACACAAATCGAGGTAAACTTTATAGGTAAACGGACCAAAAGTGGAAAAACACAAAAACAAGTTATATAAATGTAATTATTAGCTAAAATGTTGTAGCCAGTGCCCTTACTATTCCTCCACGCACGTCAGTCACCCTACATCAGTGACTACTGGATTGGCACAGACCTTCAGTAGAGCACCTCTTCCCTCTGCCGCCCTCAATTTATCTTTCTTTTATTTTTATTTATTTATTTATTTGTCCCCTCCCGCTAACTGCACAGCACATTTCCAATTATTAACAATACTCAGCGCAAAAAAGCAAAGAAAAGTGCCACAAAAGGAGGGTTAAAAACAGCAGGGAATCCAGCGGTACTCAAAGTTGCCTCAGGGTTGTGCGCCTCTGCCTCTCCACATCCCATTGTGCTGAGCTGCAATCAAACAAGCACCGGGAAAATAAAGTCACTATTCTACTACAAAATATGGAGAGCTAACCTTGGGTGATCGAGTAGTACAGGATAGTGAGAGAATAAAGAACACAAAGATAGAAGAGGACAGGGACAGAGACACTTAAGTTACAATGCTCATATAAGCACAGTCCATTAAAACAGGCCCTTCAATTAAAGCATTTAGTGTATATTTTTCACTATAGGTAGTAACAGAAGCTGAGACAACCTATGGAGTCTATGAGTGCAAAAGAGCAAAAGCAAGGCATTTTTTTCACTCTCTTCTTGCATTTATCAGAAAAGCAATACCAAGACTCTCTCTCCCTTGACAAATATAACTATTGAGAATTAGGAATTTAAATGATTTTGGATACATGACTGTGCATCCAAAAATAGGGGTGCATATAATGAGAAGTCAATGGTTAAATAAAGACATCATCCCACACAGACAGAGGCCAGGGATTAACCTCCAGTCTTTTAGCTCAGGTGATAGGGAGGAGAGGTCAGAGGTCATTCTACACTTTATAATACCATCGGTCAGTCCATCCACTGCTATAGAGACACACTCAACCATACACCTACCAGTCAAAGCTGCACCAAGACCCAAACCTCCAACATCATATCCCACAATTCAGTGGCTTAGAGGTGAGCTAGTTAGCGCTGTGACCTCCCTAAAACACTGCTTTGACTTTACAGAAGGGACTGCTAAAGAGAATGGACCCAAACCCCCATCCCAGCAAAACCAGATGTCCCGACAAAGGGGAACACAGTGCCCTGAAAGAGAGGAGGCCAAGAGGGACAACAGGCATTCAGGAGCACGATGAAGTCTGGGATTAGAGGGGGCAAGGGTGGTGCAGGGGCCAGGGCCGGGGCCGGGTGGGGCTGGGAATGGGAGGATGCAAGTTTAAGAAGGTGCTAAAAAGGGGGATGATGAGCTAAAGCAACTTTTAGATTGTTAGGAGTTGGTAGGGCAAATGCACAAATCATATGTAAAGAGGAGGGCAAACATCTTTGGAATTTGACCTGGGATGTCATGTTTGAGGCCTGAAGACTCCTTGGGTCTCCTCAGGATATCTCTTCATGTTTTCAGTTACTTTGTTTAAAGATTTTTCTCCATGGACATGTTATTACTTTGCCTAGAACAGTTCCACAGCATGGCATTAAGCCTATTTATCTCAAAGGAGACAAGCCTGTGATGCCACCAGGCATAGCAACAGGTCAGATCTGTGGAGAAGTTACACTACTAGTTAGAATGTATAATAAATGTAAGATATATCAGTTTAATACCATACTGTGGAACCTTCCCATAAATATAATGGAAGAAGAAGATGATGGCCACCAGAAAAATTACAAGGTACACCTTTAATAAATAACTCAACATTGTATATCCTTGTCTGTATGTAAACATGAAAGGTTGCCTTCTCATCACTGATGAAAGTAATCACCACCATCCACCATCTCCAGCCTCCATCAGATTGTCCAGCATCTTCATCACCAGAGCCACAACTGAAGAAGTCTGTGCTGTTTGAAGCCCAGACTACAACACCTTCCCTTGTGTGCATGAAGACCACCACAGATGTTCATAAGGCTGCTATATTACTATATCAACATATTATATTCAATATATAAAAACTGGAACAATATTTTTGCCATTTTAATGTAAAAATGTCAGATTTGAGCTGTATAGAGTAAAAGAAAATATTGAATTCATATTGCCATTTACTGGTTGCAGCTCAGGCTTTTTAGTGATCCTGTTATAACTGGCATTATCTTGCTTTGTGTCACTGGCATAAAGTATTTTCAGTATTATTGCTTATCTCTGTAGCAATATATCATGCTCCAAAATGTGTTATCGTGACAAGTCTATATACTATATTGCTCCATGGTACCAACCTTACGGTATATAGAGGATTATGAATTTCCCAATCTATAACAGAATACTCTTAATACCTTTCTAATACACATATTTGAATTAGACAGAGACCACCTTTTATATCATATCTAATAAAAGATGGAAGAATGCCTCACTGCTGTGTTCTAAAATTATTATGATGCAGTTATTAACCATTTGATCACACATGAATGATCATCTGTATAATGGCGCTACCTGTTTAACTTGCAAAGTAGAATTTTTGTGTGTGTGTAAAACAGCTGCCTAGCTCCCGCTCTCTCTCCCCTCTGCTCTTCCTTTTCAAGCCTTTATTTTTGAAATGCAAGCGGCAGCATGGGTCAGTCACTCCATTCACATTACCTGTGCACTGCCTCTCCTATATCCCTACCTTTCTGCCAGTTTGTATGTAGTCTTTTAGTGTGCTCTGGTATGATCAAAGACGGCTTTGTGACACTGTGATGGGTATATCTGAGGAGCAGGAAAACATCAAACCCACCAAAGTTACAAAAGAAAGACAGAAAAGGGGAACACAGCATTCTGTATACACCACAAATTTTAACATCCAGCAAATCTATATAGAAAAGGTTAATGTCATAATTATCTCATATACTATTCATACTGTTTTCTCTCCTCATGATACAAAAGTGTCATATTTCCATTTGTGAACACTTTGTTAAAATGATTTCTGAAATCATTCCTAACTGAAGCTGTGAAACCCAGTCCAAAATAATGTATCATAGCTCCACATTTTGTACCAGAACATAAAATAATTGCCTTTCCAAAAATTTGTTGCCAATAAGAATGAACTCTTAAATGGTCAATGCAATAGCAGCACCTATATCCACCTATGCTGAACCTGCTGAGATTTGTATATCAATCATACTGTATAAATATAGCTGCAAGCAGCAATTTGGGGAAAAGCACCGAAGGTTCATTTAGGCCTCAGCATGTAGGCCGCATGCAGGGTCTACCTAGCACCTTCGGTGCTTGGCCCCCTAATAACAATCAGGAGACCAGAAAATCAAAGGAAAGATCAAAGGGTTGCTAGGCAACTTCGCTAGGCAACTTCGCTAGGCAACTTCGCTAGGCAACGCAAAGCAAACACTATAGGGTGCCTAGCACCTTTGGTGCTTGTCCCCCTAAATATAGCTGCAAGCAGCAATGTGGGGCCAAGCACCGAAGGTTCATGTAGGCCTCAGCATGTAGGCCGCATGCAGGTCTGACAGGGTCTAACAGGGTCTAACAGGGTCTGACAGGGTCTGACAGGGTCTGACAGGGTCTGTTCTGACAGGGTTAGACCCTGTCAGAACAGACACATCAAAGACAGATCAAAGGTTGCTAGGTGTGTTGCTAGGCAATTGACAAATTCCTGCAATTTTGACCTGCTGGTGCCACTAGACGGTTGGGGCTGGGGGCCTATAAATTGCTGTGGGTATAGGGTGCCTAGCACCTTCGGTGCTTGTCCCCTAAATAAGAATCAGGAGACCAGAACATCAAAGGAAAGATCAAAGGGTTGCTAGGCAACGTCGCTAGACAACGCAGAGCAAACACTATAGGGTGCCTAGCACCTTCGGTGCTTGGCTCCTAATTACGAAGCATAACAGCATATTTTGGATGGGTGCTGTAGTTTGTTTTGCTATGACTCTGTCTGTACCTTCAGCATGTCGATGAAAGGCAGAAACGTGTCTCTCTGAAGTCCGTTTTTGTACAGATCTGAAAAAGGAAGAGAAGGGCCTGTGTTAGTACTGCTGTTTAGCCTCCTAATAATGTCATTCCCCTGTTGCAGATTGGCACATAAAGTGGCTATTGATGAGCTGATAAATGGGTGGGGAAGGCATCACAAAAGCACCGGGACCAGGGCTAGAAAAATGGATTTTTGTACCGGCAGCGGCAGCAACATAAAATTCATTACATTCCCAAACAATGGTGGTGAGAGAAAAGACTGTCCCTTTTCAGCGTGGACAATGTCCACAGTGGCCCAGTGAATAGAGGTTTCAATTAGCTCAGCTGGAACAAATTACATCTGAAGTAGCATCCCTGATAGACAGATAAAACAGATAGGGATTCACACACAAACGGACAAAGGCACACTGGCAGTGAGGCTTAAGCTCTGTCCAGCTGCGAAATGCTAAACAAGTGGTTGTTGTTGATGTTTTAGCTTTAGTTTACTACACCAGGACTTGACACACACACTTTCTGTAATGGATGTTTGTACTGGGAATATGACAATACTGATAACCCATGGCATCTGTTAATATATACTTTGAGTTATTCATTATGTTGCAAAACAACCATCCCTTTATTGTTATCAACTGTAGACCACATGTTTGCAAAAAATATATGACAGGATTGAATAAATTTGATAGAGGTGTGGTCAGACAGCCTAAATTCTATCTGTATGCATATTATTCAAATAATACAAAACCTGTCACTTTTAGTGTATTAACCTTTATTTCATTTGAATATATACTTCATCCATTAGCTTGCACTCACTTTTTAATTAACTACAGTAGGAATCGTTGTGAATCATCTCACTCGCATACAATAGAGCCTTCTTAAAGATAACCCTTGCTGAGGCTACTGCCGTGGTGACTGTTCACTTAAGAAGAACCATAAATGTATAATGTATGCAAGCTCCTGTTATCAAATGGCCCCACTCTCCCCTATTCATTCCTTTAACCTTTTTCAATCTGATATAACTCCATCAGTAGAACCAACAAAACCAGCTATCAATAAAGATGTAAAACATACTGCTTTCATGTGTGGTCGCCCCTTATGGCTTTCACAGTTCCATTAACACAGTAATTAATACACAGAAGCCTGTCTACTCAAGTTTACAGCTTTGTTCTTAAAAGCTAGGAAATGTAACAGACGTGGGCTTTGTCTGGTATAAGCACCTTATGGCCACACACTTTGTTCCCACTTGAGGCTTTGAGACATCACCATCTCATCATCTAACAGACACCACATTTGCCTGGACTGTGATCGGTATCAACCACACTCTCTGCTGACAGTAAATACACCAAAAAAATTAAATATGACTAATTAATTATATTAATTGTTGTGCTATGACCTATTGGATTCTAGAACTATTGACTATTGCTTTTGACCCATCGTCTCAGCCCATTCATCCATCCCCATGCTTATTTGGAAAACTGTAGAGGACACATTTCCTAACATAAACAGTAAGATTTAACCAAACCTAAACCTTAATTGTTAAGGCTAAAATGCCAAAAATGTATATGTATAATGATAAAAAGATATAATGTTTGAAATAAATGTTACTTTCACAGTGTATGTGGCACAAATCATACATCTCTTTCACTTAGCAGTTTTAAAAGGGATTGAAAAATTAGGACATTTTAACTATTTTATTATTGGTAGTAAAAGAGGCAGTATTAGCAGGTAGCAGTGGGACCCAAGTGAATTTATCAACACATTATTTTTTATTAAAGTACACTTTATTGTCCTTGTAGGGAAAATTGTTCTCTGCATTTGACCCATCCTTCAGTGCTGGTTGTTAATCAAATTTTATTTGAGATCTGAGATTCAGTCATGTTTAATTATCAGTGATATGGTGGTTGTTGTTGTTGTTGTTGTTTTTAACAGAGAGATCTACTGTACATTCAGTTCCTTAAAGGGACAGTGTGTAAGATTTTTACCCGTTAATTACCGAAATTGAAGATACCCATTCAAAAATACATTGTTTTTCAAGCCTTTTCACTTCCTCGGCGTCTAAACTGAGTATTTGCGATCCTTTTCTGTGTTACAAAAAATCGGAGCTCAAACGGGCGAGTTTGAACAAGGCACCTTATTGACGTCAGATCGAAAAAAGAAATGCAAATGCAGTTCCACCCCTGTCTGTCTGTCTGTACTCAGCGTCGGGTACGCGAGCTGTCCGCTACGGCGCGTCCGGGTGACCATTAAAGGTCCGGTGTGTAGGATTCGTGGCGCATAGGTGGATAGTGGCTATGCACTTCCTGTTTTAGCTACGGCAAACCTCGAGGGTCACCCGGACGCGCCGTAGCGGACAGCTTGCGTACCCGCGCGCGCACCCGCCGCGCACCAGCCGACAACAACGGTATTAATAAAACGCGGTCTCCCATTCAGTTTTTTTTTCTTTTCGCATGAAAGCACACATTCCTGATCGTGTACCATGATAATCTACATATCAAAGTCTCCTCTTTTTGACTATGCAATTCATTTCCCGGCACAACAGTCACTCCCTGAGCACATGGGGCTTTTATACGGAAAAGCACAAAACGAGGTTTGTTACTTAGCTTACCTTTGAAGGCCTTGCACAGGTCAAACTCTGTATTTCACCATAAGCTTGGTATAAATATGTCCGTAAGGATCCAGCGAATAAAATCCAGTAAAACAATTTAGTCCAAAACATGTGTTAGATCCATTACGACGTGTGATACAGCAGCATGCTTGTTGTTTACCCAAAACCACGAGCCTCCCCCCACCCCACCCGCACCTCTCTCCCTCTCTCCTCTCTTGCGGAGCGCGCCTCCGGTGCTACCACGAGCCTTGCCGAAGGCGAAGCCCAAATGTCCTTCTGCGGCTCTCGTATTCAAAATGGCTGCCTCTATATGGGGAAGATCCCCCTTTTATGTGACTATATCTAAGTCCAAAAGAATACTTTGATTTCATGATGGAAGTGAAAAGGCTTGAAAAACAATGTATTTTTGAATGGCTATCTTCAATTTCGGTAATTAACGGGTAAAAATCTTACACACTGTCCCTTTAACAGTAAAATCATGTGGTTTAAAGCAGAAATTGAACTTTGGAGGAATACTTGGGCTTTTTAAGTTAAATGGCAATAATTAAAAGTCTGTCATTTGTCTGTTTTTATTTTGTTTTTGAAAATAAAATATGAGAAATAAAATGATTAATTTTTTGCCACATTGCACAGCCTTACTTCATCACAAGCAGTACTACGGTATCAATATTTTAAATTGATATTTAGAGTCCAGTTTCTCCTTGATCATCACCGTGCTTTGACCTACCATCAGGAGCTCTGTTGGATGTTGCCACCACCACCACTCCAGATGTGAACAACGTGTGGAACAGCTGCTTCAGAATCATGGCGTCTGCGATGTCTGTCACCTGACACAAGAACACAACACAGAGGAACAAGAATATGAGGGGCCACATTGATTTGTTGCTGCCTGTGTGCACCTAAGGTCAAAGCACGCCACTGACACTCCATGTTGATTAGTGTCATTCAGGTGTTGTCATTCAGGCCTTTGTGCGTCTGGTCATGACTATTCTCACGTAGCGCACAGGTCGCAGACATACACGAGCGACTACAGACTTGTAGCCACTTTTGAGACTGCAAATGGTCATAAAGTTGGCGGCACGGTAGCAGAGTGGTTAGCGCTCTTGCTTCACAGCAAGAAGGTTCCGGGTTCGATCCCCGGGTCGCCCAGACCTTTCCGTCTGTGTTCTGTGTGGCGTTTGCATGCATGGTCTGGGTTCGATCCCCGGGTCGCCCGAGCCTTTCTGTGTGGAGTTTGCATGTTCTCCCCGTGTCTGGGTGGGTTTCCTCCGGGCACTCCGGTTTCCCCCACCAACCCAAAACATGCACCATAGGTACTCCAGCTTAGGTCCTGACCAAGCCGAAGCAAGAAGATCATGGAGATGGTCCCCGGGCACAAATTTTATATATAGATATATATATATATATATAGATATATATAGATAGATATATAGATAGATATATATATATATATATATATATATATATATATATATATAGATAGTGGTACCTCACCTTACGAATGACCCAACAAACGAAAATTTCAAGTTACGAAACGCCTTCACGTCAAATTTTGGTCTCTAGATACGAATGAAATTTCAAGTTCCGAAACGCGAAATCTCCAATCCAATCCAATCCAACTTTATTTATAAAGCACTTTAAAAACAACAAATCTCAAAAATTCAATTAATGCGCACTCAGATGCACGCCCCGAAACAAGGGGAGACACAACAACACATCATCAGTATGGTAAAACTCACCTGTCTCACGACGGTCTAAACCCAGCTCACGTTCCCTTAGTGAGTGAACAATGCAACACTTGGTGAATTCTGCTTCACAGTGATAGGAAGAGCCGACATCGAAGGATCACGTCGACACGGCGCAAGGCCGCGCTACACCGGGGCTGCGGGATGCAGCCGTGCCTCCTCCTCGGGGCCGAGCACGCGCGGGCCGAGCACGGGGTGATTTATTCCTGCTCCGGTCCTGGTTTAGACCTGGTTTAGTTCTGGTCTAGACCTGGAAGTCACATAGAACCAGCGCCCAACCCAAGCGAGACCCCGCGGTCTTGCCTGCTGTTATCCATTCCTGCTCTCATCTCCTAACCGTGGTTGGGAGACACAGGGGAGATCGTCTTCTCCAGGGCCGGAGATAGCTTTCCCTCCGGGGTTAACTCCCTTGTGGACGTCGCGCGCTTACAGTCGTGGAGAATGCAAGTAAAAAAAGGCAGTTTTGCTGCAGAGTGGGGCTTTATTGTCTCCTCTACTCCGCGGACACGAGCACCGCGCTCCTCCAACGGCACTGCCATGTTATAATAATAACAGGTCCAATCCAAGTTTAGTTCTGGCCAGACCTGGTTTATTCCACGTTCTTTTAGTCCTGGTCTAGTCTCTTAGCCCGCCAGGAAGCAGAATACAACGTTACACTATATTAAAAAAAGTTACACTATAAAAAAAAACCTTGGAACGGATCAGGCTTTTTCCATTGAAATAGCTACTCAACTTACGAATTTTTCACGTTACGAAACCACTTCTGGAACGAATTAATTTCGTAAGGTGAGGTACCACTGTATATGGAATGGCAACCAAAGAGCAATAGACCAGTGTCAGATGAGACATAATTATATACATAAAAATAATGATAATATATGTACAAATCAGATTTAAATAGAAAAGTAGTAGTCAAATATAAAATACAATATCAAAATATAGCTGCAAGCAGCAATGTGGGGCCAAGCACCGAAGGTTCATGTAGGCCTCAGCATGTAGGCCGCATGCAGGGTCTGACAGGGTCTAACAGGGTTTAACAGGGTCTAACAGAGTCTGACAGGGTCTGTTCTGACAGGGTTAGACCCTGTCAGAACAGACACATCAAAGACAGATCAAAGGTTGCTAGGTGCGTTGCTAGGCAATTGACAAATTCCTGCAAATTTGACCTGCTGGTGCCACTAGACGGTTGGGGCTGGGAGCCTATAAATCGCTGTGGGTAATGAGGAGACTGGCTGGAATGTGCATGCAAAATTTCACAACTTTTTACCAGACGGTTCTAGGGGTTGCCATAGACTCCCATGGTGAAAGGAATATAAAATAATAAGAAGAATCAGGAGACCAGACACATCAAAGGAAAGATCAAAGGGTTGCTAGGCAACGTCGCTAGGCAACGCAGAGCAAACACTTTTTTTTATCTTTTAATATTACAAGGTACACAATAATACACACTTCAGGTACATAATAGTACATATTTCATCACCACAATAACATTCACAAAGCACTCAGAAGACACATCGGGGGATGCGGGTACGAGAATAAACACCACTGGGCACAAGGGCCAAGAGAAACAGGGGGAATGTAGAGGACCAAAGGGATGAAGAAAGGGGCCTGGGGGAGAGCAAAGGTGATGCAGTGCAAACACATTTTTGTGTTTCCTCTGCCATCGGATGGCCAGTCTCTTTATCCGGGCTTTCGCCCCGTCCCACCAGTCTATCAGAGAATCATACACTTCAATTTCAGTATTGAAACAGTCGTATAACCTCTCCATTTTCCGAATGAAGCTGGGATCGTCCAGGGGACCCATCAGACGCGCCTCGGAGTCATGGCGCACTCAGAGGACCTCCGGAGCCTCTTAACGCTTTGTTTAACATCATCAAGGTCCGCTTCAACATCGCCACTGCAGAAGTCCATCTGCTCTCCCACCGCGCCCGCACACGTGGTAGCGGGTTCAGAAGGGCACGCGGAGGCCGGACCACACGGGCCCGGAGCGGAGATCTGATCACACGGGCCCGGGGCGGAGACCACATCACACGGGGCCGGAGCGGATGAGGGCCGGAGGGACCCGACCCCCATGGTCTGAGATCTGAGCTTCGCCCCGTTCGTCTTCCGGGTGCGGCCAGACCTGGGGGCCCGGACCCCGGGCCGCGCCACTCCCCCCGCTCCGGGGGCGAGGCGCTGGACCGGAGTAGCATCCGTAGCAGCATTCGGCTCAGCTCCCGCCGCCACGGCTACAGGGCGGAGGCCCCCCTCAGCCTCACCACCCCGCGAAGAGGAGGCGCGTGGAGGCAGCCCCTCATCCCTCGCCGTCACGAGTGCCTGTGCACTCTGAATCACAGCATCCTGGACAGGCTCACTGTCCCGACTCGAGGCGACGGAGGAGGGGGAAGAGGAGGCGCAAGGAGGCAGCCCCTCGCCCTCCACCGTCACGAGTGCCTGTGCACTCTGAATCACAGCATCCTGGACAGGCTCACTGTCCCGACTCGAGGCGACGGAGGAGGGGGAAGAGGAGGCGCGTGGAGGCAGCCCCTCATCCCTCGCCGTCACGAGTGCCTGTGCACTCTGGATCACAGCATCCTGGACAGGCCCACTGTCCCGACTCGAGGCGACGGAGGAGGGGGAAGAGGAGGCGCGTGGAGGCAGGCCCTCGCCCTCCACCGTCACGAGTGCCTGTGCACTCTGAATCGCAGCATCCTGGACAGGCTCACTGTCCCGACTCGAGGCGACGGAGGAGGGGGCGGGTCCAGCCCCAGCTGCAGGGCCGCCACCATCACCTCCCGCGCTCCGCTCCCCTTGGCCAGAGTCACGGCGGCCCGAGCACTCGGCCCTGGGCCCCGCGCACTCTCGGGCGTAATGCCCCTGACCCCCACACTTCCTACACAGGAAGCCAGGGCACTCACGCAACACATGGCCCGGCTGGAGACATCATCTGCACAGCTTCACCTGCTTGTCGTGTATGACTCTAAAGTACGTAGGCCCCTCCTCAGTGTCGAACCTGACAGAATACGGCAGAGACCTGACAGCGGCAGTGAAACGCACCCTCACAAACCTGGTGCTGTCCGCGATGCCAGTCCCCGGCCACACTTTCCTCCGTATCCCGGAAACAGCGTAGACTCCCCATGAGTTGAGCTTCAGCACGATTTCCTCATCCCGGACGTACGCCGGCAGGCCCAAGAAGGAGACCACCATCTCGTCCCTGCCGATGGCTCGCCCGTGGACCCTGGTGTCGCCGATCTGGAACCCATCCAGCAGCTTTTCCTTGGCTGCCTGGGACGCCACCGTTACCTCGTACTTATCCTTGGTCACCATGCGGCAGGCAAGCACAGTCCCACATATCTCCTGCGCGGCCCTCCCATAGGGGACAGGCCCGCTCCACCCACCAGGTCCAGAACGGTATTCTACATCCATATCCTCCCTCGCATCACCACCATTTTTCCTGGTACGATCCTCATTCTTACCACCCGCGTCCTCAGGCGGCTTCGCCACCGGGCCTCGGGGCCCTGCGGGGGTTGTCATTGCGCTGCCCGCCCGGTCGGGAGCAGAGCTCGCGGAACACGGTGAAACCGCCACCCCCGCAGCCGGGGCGCTGGGAGGAGGTGAGCCAACAACCGAAAGGAGCTGAGAAGCCAAAATTATCCAAAAACTTCAAAGAAGGAAACGAAAAAAACACCAAACTAGGCCCGCTCCGGCGGAGCACGCCGTATGTACGTGTGCTTGCTTTGAAGTAGGGTGCAAACACTCCTGTTCTGACAGGGTTAGACCCTGACCCTGTCAGACCCTGTCAGACTCTGTTAGATCCTGTCAGACACTATAGGGTGCCTAGCACCTACGGTGCTTGTCCCCTAATAAGATGTACAATACCAACTATACACAGTTGTAGGGAGTATTGTCTAGAGAGTATTAGTAGGGAGTATAGTAGTTACACAATTTGCAATATGCAATATGACTATGCAATACTGAACATTATACTTTGTTGACTTCATTTTATACAATGAATGCAAAACAAGTCAAGTCAAAACAAGTCATTGCACTTTCAAGGATTGTCGCTATGCATTTTTCCCTACTAACTACTGCTTAGTTAGTCTGTTGCATGCACTGTTGTGTCTAGATAGCATAAACTTTCATAAACATTTCAGTCATTTCAATTACCTTTCTCAAACGTTCAGTAACTCAGAGAAAACCAATTCATGTTCCACAATTTGACAATTTACAAAACTATATCTACATTATGGAGAATGAAGTGTTTTGTACAACTCTATACAAAGTCGACCATGGCCATTTAAAGCCACATAGATGAGCCCCATACAAGTGCTACAAGGTTATAAAAGCTCCACACAAAAGCCTGTCTGCTGCCTTTTTCATCTCCATCATCTACATTAAACAAAGGCGTACTGCAGCGATGGAACAAGGCCGCTCATGACTCTGGGCTGACACATGAAGAGCTGTGACCTTTCCGTTTAGAAAGACAGGACTCTCACTTTTGTTCCTGCTCTCTTGTGTCCCATTCACCTCCCTTGTTCTTTGAGCATTGGCAGAGGAGAAATCATGCACATCGGGCAATGTACCTAGTTATTGAAGTGCATAATATAAGCTATTCCCAAGACATTAGGTGAAAGTATTGACACAGTGAGATGAAAATGACAACCATATAGAGTGTGTTCATATTAGATTAATAGTAATTAATTCACTACAATGATTAGAGACTGGACTAATGGGACGATTTTATTACACCCATTCTTCTCTGTTTAAGAACTTTCTTATTAAGCACCACACTGCTGAACTCTTTTTTTATGTTAGGGTTGACAACTAATTCAATATTATGACAATCCAAGTGACTGAGATCCAACTGATTATCTTACCTATTATAGTGTTGGACAGTATGAAGAAGACTCACTACCATTACTTCCTTAAGAAATTGCAGGGTGCAGGTAGGGATGCACCGACTCAACTTTCGACATCAACCTTTTCTGTTCTGATATCCACGTCGATACTTCAACCAATACCAGGGCAGAGACTGAAATTATAATATATTTCCTTTAAACACAAACAGCATTATTAAAAAAAAAAAATATCCAAATTTGTTTCGTAACTATAGCACAGCTTTGTAAAAATACAAGTTTAATATTTTTGGGACAACATTAGGGCCAGTGAATTATTTTATTACATTAGTTTATAGATCAAAATGGGGTATCCGATCCACTAAAAATTTCAATATCTGCCCCGATATCCGATACTAGCATCATATACCCAAACCACATATGTATATGGTCAATACTGTATATCTTCTGTACATCTCTGTTATAGTTAATCCGGTACATATCTTGTACATATTGTTCATACATATTATATTTATTCTTTTTTTTTTCTTCCTTGGTTTATTTTTAATAAATTCATATCTGTTATGTACACTTTTCTTTTTTACTTGGAGACAAGTAACCATATAGTTACAGATACAGGACCTGAATACTAGTACCAGCAATGGTATGAAAGCACTAGTATTCAGGTCCTGTATACGTAACTTGCATATTTATAGCACACCTGTATACTTGTTCATAGCTCATCATATATATTAATAGCTCTACTGTATACTTGTTTATAATACATCTGTTTATACCTTTAAGTACTCTCACATGGTCATATTGTCCTATTTATTTGTACATAATTCACTACAACCATACTGTCTATATTGTATAATATTACATATAGTGTATATACTGTATATTACTGTATACTGTATATACTGTATATATTGTATATACTATATATATATCACACTTGCTGCTCCTTGCACTACTGATTAGATTCAATGAAATGTGGTTTAGGATCTAATCTAATCTAACATCCCTAGCTGCAAAGCTATCCCATCTCATAAACAGGTCTGTGGTGGTGTGAGTAATGCCCGTCTATCCTGGAGTGGTAAAGTGCACAATTTAGCAGACTGTCATAAATGTCAGGATGTCATTTATACTAGTATTTATATTCCACACTCCAAATGTAGTGTTTCTTGCTTCTCTGCTTCTTAGGTTAATTTACAGTGAACAAAAAATGTGTTTAATCCCTCTCCTGTTTCATTCTTTCTAGACCTGTCACGATATTTACTATATCCCCTTATCATTCAATACATGACAGATGGAACAATACATTTTGGGGGTCGATATTCATCATGAGGACTTTTTCCTCGCACTTGTGGGAAAAGTTTTGATATCTTTCTGTACTACAATAAGATTTGAGATGAAGAGAGTTAAATAACTCAACTATGATTTATTATAGACACAAACTAACTACTTAAGTGTTGCATTCTGTAATGAATTTATTGCAGTTCATATTTTGTAACAGTATTGCACATTTAGAATAGTTTTTGGGGAAAAGTCTGCTTTATGGTTTGGCTTCAAAATGAAAGTTTAGTATCTATATTTAGTTCAACAATATATAGCACTTCAAAACTTGTTATTGTGACAGGCCAAGTCCCTTCCTGTGAGTTACTTAATGCCTTGACTGTGTGGTTCAATCCCAAGAGAGAGCATCCCAGTTTATTATGTTATGGTGATCACCAAAATTCGAGATAAAGAAATCTACTCATTTAACATAACACTTGAGCATTTAAAGAAATCAAGATGTCTCAAATAAAAGAAGTAGTGCCTCTTCTCCTTGTCTTCTCCCTCTTTTTGCCTCTCAGCTACTTCTTGTGTACAACAGGCACTTCTGACAGCCAAACCCGCAGCATACGCCTCTTTTTATCCTCTGGAGGGTCTTCTGCTTTTGCATATTAGCCCCGTTGCCCCTGCCAATACTTGATTAACATTTGTGTTTAAGCCCTGATTTTGCTCTAGCAGAGGTGACTAGAGGGCATCAAATGAGTAGAGGGTGTGCGAGTGGCTGTTGTAATGAGAATCAAACAGAAAAAAGCCAAGTCTCTCTCTCTCTCTACAAGGGGGGACCCTATTTCCGGCAACTGCTGGATTTTATTTTCATATCAAAAGAATCATTTAAAACTGACCTTTTAGGGAACCCTGGTTTGTTTTTGTTCATGCAACCTGGGTATATTCTAAAGGGGTACACTGATTGCCAAATTAAATAGGGGGTGCCTGAAGAAGGTAAAGGTGGCACTTGGTGCAAAGACAAAAAAAAAATCTCCCGTCAGCCAATGCCGATATTCAAATGAGCATCCAATTACTAGCTACATGGGTGCCAAATTAAAGCTCTTTTGATGTTATAGCCTATTTATTTACACAACCTGTGAGTGATTTTGCCAAGGCTGTGCGCTGACTGGGGGGGGGTGCTCTGAGACAATGCCACTCAAGCAGTTTCTTCTCACTCATCTTCTGCCTCATCTTCTGCGCTCCTCTCAATGGTGAGTATTCATCAGGAGGAGGCCGTGTGTGTGTGTGTGTGTGTGTGTGTGAGGGGGGGGGCACAAAAGGAGGACAGGAGGGGGGGTGAAGCGGGGGGCACAAATTACTGATAATGGCACGGCGCTAATGAAGAGAATGGAGAAATGTCATTAGCATTTAAGAGGATAAGATCCGATCTGACCCGCCGCCGCTAGTCGCTTTCTAGCTCCACTCACTTAAGGAAGCACTGATACCCACTGCCTTATTTGCATGGCTGAGTAGTGGAAGATGCTGATTGGTGTGCTGGCCCCCTCAGGCATCCCCCCCCTTAAATCCTTACAACCTCTTATTTATGCATCACAAACAACCACACACATGTCCCACTCCATTCAAGCCAGCAGAAGCAACAGTCGACAAGTGAAAACAGCAAAGCAAGGCGCGTCGGCAAAACAAAACAAATCAATGAGAACGCCACAAACACCGCTGCCGGTTTATTATGTGAAAGACGCCAGGGATAAAAGCAGCAGCTCTTGATCCTTGCAGATGCATTGAGGGGCACAAAGGAGAGCAAGCACACCTTCTATGACCTCTGCCCTCCTCGGTATTAACAGTAATGATATCAGGAAGAACAACAGCGCTGCTAAAAGATGTGCGTGTTTGACTAATAATACAGACTCCGCTGCTTTAGTCCTCTATGAATGACTAAGTAACAAAGAATAGATAGGGTCTCGCTAGTGGTGCTCTCCCACAACAGCAAAAGATGAAATGCTGTGAATATCTGTTACACTAATGAATCAAAGTGCCATTTAGTTGTCTATATTCAGTTTTCAAACAGCCTCTCTAGATCAGCAGTAATGGCTTTGGGGCCAATTAGCTGAATGTATGACCACAAACACATAACAAGAGGACATTCACTGACTCACCTGAGCATAGTAATTGCAAAATGTTTTATATTACAGAATAATACACAGGTTTAGACACATTATATGGTTATTCAGTTATGTCATATTGCTGTAAATGTACTTGGCCACTAGGTGTCCCCAGTTTTGTTTTAACTTTCAACAGCAGCAACAGGCAAGTTTCACACGTTCGTCTACAAGCATGGGAAAAGATCAAATTTAATTTCAACACCACTTAGCTGTAAACTATTTTGACAAAATGTTTACTTTCAAGAATATTTATTATTTATTTACAATGATCTGTAAGAATTTCCATGCAGTTTCATGGATTCAAGAACTATTGAAAACCCTATTGTTCCATTACTCACTATTTGTGAATAGTGTATACTAAATAAGTCACACAAATTATGGAAAAACATGACTCAAGTTATTTTGGAAATAAAAAGTAAATAGAAAAGTAGTGGTCCATGCAAAGAATTGTTCCGTATTTGTTATAATGAAAACAGTATAGGTTAAATTTGAGCTTACCTTTTAAGAGTTTGTACAAAATAGGTTGGCATATCCATGCTTTTGTATGAAATATTACTGAATTCATATTTAATGTTAATGCTTCCAAAAATTACAAAGTTTCACATTTAATCAGACACAAACTCACCTGAAACTCGTCTAAACACAGGAGGCAGGTTTCGGCACCAATCTCCATGGCGACCGGAGCTATGGGGTCGTAGGTGAACATTTTCCCGAGCCCTCTTTTTGGCAAGCTTTGTTTTCTCCGATGGATCCCTTTAAAAGCAGCAAACACAAACGTCAACCACATCTTAGCGCACACCTGCGTGGCCAACCCAAACCCACTAACAATACTGAATAGAGCGCTAATTTCACCTGCGGGCATAATAGTAGGCAATTAACAGCACAGCTCTAGGACAAACACAAGATAAATATAGGATGGACGCCACGTTTGGAGTCACTAAACTGCAATAAAGTCACAAGTGGCAATTGTTTTGGTTATTACTGAGGAACATATGTGGAAACTAACGTCTGTGGATGCCCAACATGAAGTCATTGAAGTGCACCCTCTGTTTCTGTTGATTTCGGACATGGGAATAGAACAAGTCCATCAGCATAGTTTTTCCTGAACCTGTAAATGAAAAAAAGACGAAACTAATTTATAAAACACAATAATCATTTCAATGAATGAGAACTAATATACATATGTTTACTGCTGCTGCTCTGTATGAATGTATCAAGTTTGTCACTACCTCACTGTAAACTACTGTTACCTGTGCAATAATCTGTGCAATTACCTATGTGCAATATCTATACCATACTATGTGCAATACAAAATCCACATGCAACACCTATACCACACCGTATTATGTGCAATCTGTGAAATACTCTACTTACACCTTATTTGATCTTTGATTTAATCCTACTTGCACCTTTGTACATTGTACCTTGTATTTTTATTACATTTTATTACATATTTTATTATATTGTTTATTATATTGTTTACTTCTTCCCCTGCACTTTTGCAACACTTTTTTTTACCATGTACTATTATTTCTGTTATTAGTACTTCTGACTATCTTAGCGAGTCAACGGTTCTTCTGATCCTAAGCATTTCATTGCATTGTTGACCCTGTGTTGATTCTGCATATGACAAATAAACAATCTTGAATCTTGAACAAGGATACAGGAGTAAGTATCTTTGAGTGCTACAATTACTGAGCTAGAGCTATCCTATAATTCCTGATCAAAGATAATAATTAATACACAGTATATAAGATAAAAGTGAAATATTAAAGTTTCAATAAAATGTTTTTAGCACCAATAACAAAACCACAAAACCATCAGCTCAAAAAAAATGTATTTTGCACCTGCTACTTATGGTGATTTGGTGTATTTTCTTACCCACATCTCCATAGATATAGAAGCCTTTGGGTGGTGGAGGCAGCAGAGTGGGTTCCTCCTTAAAATGATAATAAACATGTGAAATTACTCTGATTATATTGTTAACTTCTTTATGTTGTATTTAGAAGTATAGAGAACAACTTTTCACCCAGAAGTTAAGTCTGAGATTCTGCATGGATTAATTACTTATTTAAAACTCCAAGACGCTAAACAGTTGACCTACATAAACATAGTTGTTTTATTCATTACCATATAAGACCAAATCACGATCTAATAAACAGAGTATGCTGAGGCATTAAGCCACCACTACAGTGCGAGGTTTCACATTCTCCAGACTAACCCACTGCAGGGGACGAAGACAAAGGGGATCTAATCAACAAGACAAGCCAGGGTTCCCACGAAAGAAAAGCATCATCAGTGGAACAATGGGGGGATTTGTCAGACAAAACGGAGAGGGCTGGATGAGGCTCTATTCGAGATGGAGTGGACTTGTCTGTGCGGCCCGTTTAGAGCTGCTAATTGTGATATGGTACTGTTGCATTGAGGTGCCGCTGAAAGTCATTGTGCTGCCTGCCTCCTATCATCAAAAGGTCCCTGCATCAAAAAAGTGTCTTGTGTTACTAAGTGCAGAATATTAAATAGCCTAAACATGTCAAAGGCTTCGTTAGGACACATCCAATACAAAAACCTACTCATAAAACTAAAATTATATAAAAATCCTCAACATCCAAATCAATGGACTGTGAGTGGCACAAATATGAATAATAAACATTACTACGCCAAATATAGAAAGCAAGCAAAAAATAAATAAACAAATAAATATATAGAATGCATTTGCATTGTGTTTATATTTGTAAAGAAAGAATTTTACATTTAAATCTAAAATGACATGACATGCCAATTAATCATTTCTGGTAGCTCTGGTAGAAAAAAGTATTAAGAATCACTTAACATATCAATGTTAAAATGTTCTGTACCGAAGGTCACTTAAGAGATAAAGCAAAGTTTTTGGTCAATGTCAGATTTAAGTGTGTTTTCCTCAAAAATGTTATTTCATAAAATAAGTACTCACTGTCCTAACATTTATTTCCTGTAGCACACGGGGCACTTGATTGGTAAATGCAATGACAATAGTCAATTGAAAACTAAATGAAAAGCAAACTTGTTTTGCTATCCTCTGTCTCAGTGCCCTGGCCATGCCTCTCCACTGCCTCATCTCTCCAATGACTGCCCAGAATAGAGTGACATACTGGAAGAGCAACAAGTCTTTCCTGTCTGCTTTGGCATAACAGACTGTGACTTCTCGCTGACTTCCCAAGCTGCCCTCTGGTATTGTGGGATAATTGTCAGTGGTGGCTGGCAGCCATTTTGCTATGGCAGAGTGGAGAAGGACAAGGCTGTCCCTCATGAACTGTTGTCTAGCTGCGTTCTGTAGCCCTGTGTCACCTCCTGCTAGAGCAGATAGACTTGCACATGAGTGGAAAGTTCACATGCGGGACACAGCCATTGCCTTTGTCTCAGCAGTGACTTCATACACACAGCTACTAACTGCCTTGATGTTCACTGCACTTGAATAGAAGAGATCTGTGAGAGTGTGAGAGCTTAGTTTAGAGGTAAATATACACTGCACAGGACCACCCTAGGCAGACCTGACTTGAAGAGGGTGGCTCCTTTGAAACAATAGCCCATTGTTGGCTGACCACGCTATGTCAGGTCAATATTAAGTCAAGTGTACCCTCCTCACAAACTTGGTCAGTTAGTGAGGACAATGGCGGCACTTTCACAGAGAGTACAGACACCAAAAGGACAGTAATATGACCTGATACAAACTCAGAATAATTGCACTTCGAAATCATTGTATATGGTCAATAGAGAAACAAGGTGCATTGAGAGGAGTGGAAGGGGTGGTGTTGATAGCGTAATACCAAAGTATTTGTCACAGTCCTGAATCAAAAGCAAAAGGGACAGGAGTAGCAGAGACAATAGGGATCGCCTCATTACTGCATGGGACGATGAGAGTGAGAGGGGTGCAGGGACAGGCCCAGCGGGAGGTCTGTTCTGCTCTCTTCCAAAATCTCAGCCACCCTATGTGTTTGTGCCAGATAAGTGACAGAAAAACTCCCAATGTGACATACGGGGCAGTCATCTCTCCTGACCTAAAAACAACAACAGCCCCGTGCATTACGTTGGTCCCAAACTCACATGTACAATACAGTTCCCACAACCCTACCCTCCCTTTGACCTGGGCCATAGTCACCAGCATTAAGGCCATAGTACAGTGTACTCACTGTGCCATTCATGTGCTGGATGTCAACACAAGTTACCAAAACAATAACATCTTTTCAGAATAACCACACATACAAATCTGTACAAGAGAAAGCCAGCAATAAAGATTTAGACTTAATTCAAATGAGAATGAACAGTTTATTTTTTGGTGAATTACACAATCATTATTATTCTGTCTGCAATATAATTGAACTAAGAAATAATAATCATGAATTTTAGAGGCAAATTTAGGTTGATTCAATTAAATCTATACTCCAAAAAGCCCTAAATATAGTTTTGTTTTGTTTTTTACATCACAATAACATTAACTTATTATTATAACAAGGTCTGATTTAATAAAGCACATACTAAAAGAAATGCAATGTATAAGATAGTGTCAATGAAAGGGAATTAAGGAGTACACTGTTGTGTGTTTAGGTTGTTAATAATTGTGATGTCGCTTCTGACAATAATCATAACACAAACTTTTTATCTTATCCCTGAACAAAAATATTCACATTTTCTCATATAATTATTTTTTATTCTTGCCGTCTAAGCTGCATTATTATAGTAAGAAAGATATGGTTGGGCATTTGGTTTTACTATCTAAATGTTTTAAAACTGTCTCTTTTAAGAATACCTTTTTAGAATTCAGTGATCCTGTAGTGTGGTCGCTCTCTTCATGCTGTGAAGTGTGTGCAGGAGCTGCAGGTGGACTGTGGTACATGCTGTTGCTGTAGTCCTTCAGTACAGGAGCTGCAGGTGGACTGTGGTACATGCTGTTGCTGTAGTCCTTCAGCACAGGAGCTGCAGGTGGACTGTGGTGCATGCTGTTGCTGTAGTCCTTCAGCACAGGAGCTGCAGGTGGACTGTGGTACATGCTGTTGCTGTAGTCCTTCAGTACAGGAGCTGCAGGTGGACTGTGGTACATGCTGTTGCTGTAGTCCTTCAGCAAATCCTGCAGCTGCTCCAGCTGATGGAGCACAAGTCTCTGCTGCGTGTCTCTCCGCAAACAGCCACTCTGGACCAGCCGATCATAGTGGTCCTTTATGGGGACACCGAGGACCGCAGAGGAATCCGAACAGTGAAAGGATTTACACCAATATCTGTAATCTAAAACGTGTCCGAGGTTAAACCAGCAAGTAAACAAATGCGCACCCAACACTTTAAGCATAAGCACTCGTCTATACAGTCTACGTCTACAGATCTATTTCATGCACGGCAAAATATGATTTTGCCTTATTACCTGGTTTGCGTCGAGAATGTAGGCAAGTATTTGCGGCGTAATTTAATAAAACTTTAAGTAAGCCTCCATAAGCTGCTGGTGTTGTGTAAGCCGCCATGATGCTTCAAAATGACAAATCTTTATTGATATTCACTTGAACAGAAAGTTTCTTCTGTCCCCGGTTTAAATACAAAAGCTGGTTTGCAATGAATTAATAACCTAATAATTGTAAGCGTTTCAAATATATAAATAGGTTATATTTTACGATATTGTACTATATGCTAACCTATTTATTGTAATGGTCCGAGGTGTGCGTCATAAGTGAACGACAGGTGATCAGATGACAGACATATTCACCGTGGGACCTGAGGCATTTGTAAACAAACCCGCAGGTGGTCGTCCGTCAGCTGAACCTCAGCTGATCGGAAGCTCCCTGATACAGATGGGGGGGCCCTGACAGGAAAAAGGACAGAAACTCTCATGGAAAAACTTTCAAAGCAAAATAAAACGTAATTTTAATTACGCCCGTTTAACGTAAATCAGCATATCTGTGTTTGAAGATAAAAGATGATGTTTCTTAAATAGTGCACGTGAAGAGTGAAAGTGCATTATAATTCAGAAAAGTGCAGATATATCGGGCAATCCTTTTATTTTGAAGGTAAACTAGGAATGCTTCCTTTTGATGTCTTCTTGAAAACTTGACAGTTAAAGCTGCTGGTAGGACTGTGGAGAAATGGCTAACACCATAGCTGATACAAGAAGGCTTTTTACCAAGCCACAGAACCTAAATGACGCTTATGGGCCACCGAGTAACTTCCTAGAGATTGACGTGAGCAATCCCGAGACTGTCGGGGTGGGCAGAGGCAGATACACCACCTATGAAGTCAGACTGAAGGTGAGCTGCTCTCACAACTGCCAATGTCGTTAGCTCTGAGGCTAGGCTTGCGTTTTTACTGTGCACAAAAATACAACTTACCACACATTCACAGATAGCATGGCAACTTCTACAGGTGTACAACCAGCAAGCATTTTTAAGGAGAATCAACCTCATAAAATGTCAGACTAAGAGCTATCCACTTAAAAATGATTGGCAAGTTAGCATGTCACTGCTAGCTCTTATTCTGAGTGGCTAACAAACTTACCGTTATTTGTGTTTTAACGGAATGATTTGCAGTTGTTGTGGCTCAGTTAAAATACCACTGTTTTGTTATTTTAGCTGCTATAAGTTTATCTAAAGAGCAAAGCTATGATTTATGATGATCCTCTGTTGTATTAATCACACTGGCTAAGGCTATCTTCTACCTCATAGCAATTTATTTACTTTACTGATCACGGGATAGTACTGAGCTGTGGGTGCTTACAACATTATAATATATGTTCTATAGCTATTACATTGTTTAACTCTGAGCCTTCTCCAAAAGTTAAGAAGGGTGGAGGGAAGAACTTTAGCCACACCCATTTCTGCCTCTGGGGACAGATAACAACATTCTTGGTTACACATAATAATCAGCAGCCTATCATTATGATTAATCTGCCTGATCTCACTCTCACTGCCTGTAAGAGGGACACATTTATTTGCCTTGAATTCAGTTTGCAACTCTTTTTTAAACTTAGAGCCTTAAAGGAAACATAAGTCCACAGGTCAGCTGCTCCAGACCACAGACAGGATGCAGACTGCTCCCTGATTCACCCCAAGCCCCTTCCTGCTTCCAGTCCTACAAAGACTCACAGGAAAACATATTCAGTTTTCAAAACTGACACATTATTCTTTAGTTGGGTATTTTATCTCTTTCACTGACAAAATATAGAGTTTGGGATTTTCTGTTAGCCTAGTGTTGAACCAGTGGACATTTTATGCTAAGTAATTAATATTAAACAAGTATTCTAACATTACTGTGTGATAAATTTATTTAGCAGTAGTAACCCATCAGCTTGTCATGTTGTTTTTGGCTCTTTTATCTACTTTATTTACTTACCAACATTGTTATTGCTGTGTATCTCAATGGATATGCCGCATGTATGGCCAGTAATGTACATTTTTTGTCATTAGATCCTCAGCTCTTTTGCTGCTGTTGATACTATAAATTGTCATTAAAAAGTAACTAGTGTTTTTCTACTCATGGAATGGGTTCTACAAGTCATACTCCATTTTAGTTGTTGGTATAGTATAGGGTTGGAGTTAGTTAATTTATTTGACACATTATTTTTTAATTAATTAATTAATTAATTAATTAATTTATTAATTTATTAATTTATTAATTTATTAATTTATTAATTTATTAATTTATTAATTTATTTTTAAAGGTACTGTATGAAGGCACAACATATAGTCTCCATACTCTCAGAACATGTACAGTTAACAAAGAAAGAAACAAAATAAAGAACAAATTTAGGCCTGCTTTTCACTTTTGTTCCCAGCTTTTCACCAGTTTTTTCCAAATTGCTTAAAATTTGTGTTTTCTTATATTTAGACAATATTCCCATATAGTTAAGATTAAATAAGTGATCCATTAATGGGTTTAGGGCAGGTGAAATCTGACAGAAGAGCCCAGATATTCAGCAAGTTTCCAACTTGTTGAAGAGCTCTGTTGAGTAAACATATGATATGGCTTTTGGCTGGGTGAGTCATGCGTTTGTGTTGCTTCAATCAATACAGTAGACAGTTAACACATCCCAAATCCAATATTTCACTTCTCTAAGCAGCCTTTAATATGTCACAATCACAAATCAATCACAATAATCAAAATATATAAAGGAAGAAAATATCAATACTATTTCAAACTTGTGCAAAGTAAAGAAGTTTTTCTTGGATCTGGACATAATTATGTATATAACTACTTAAATTCATGGTGACAGTAATAATCACGCCTTTATTAATGCATTTTAATTTCATGCATAAGGAGGACTAAGTGAAATTGTCAGGCAGTGATCTGATTGCTTCGTCTCTTGCTTTTCAAATGTCATCAGTTGACTGACACCCCTGTAGTTAGTGGCCTCCACTTTTTGATGATCTGTATTTATAGTTTCCTTATGCACCTAAAAGAAGTGGTCTAGGAAAGAGAAGCAGTCTCCAATTGTTGGCATAGAATATAAGGCTACTGTACTTGATTAGCGTGTAATAATTAGCATATGCGTGTAATCAGCATTATTGTGCACTTCATAGCCTTGTGTGACCCTGCTTTGCATACGAGCACAGAAGAAGCGGCGCATCCCTCACTCCTCAACAAACGCGGTGTCAACTTTGCTTTGCGTCTGTCTTCCTCTGGTCCCCTCCTCCCCCCACAGAGTTTCAGGTTGACAAGGAATACTTCTGAAATACATAACATCTCTGGGCAGAGTATGATATTTAGAATTAATACAGTTTCACTAATCTAATCATTATACACTTAGCTCTTACAGCTCTTTCTCATGTCAGTGCTACCCTGCTCAGCAATCCAGCAAAAATCAAGAGAGCTCTTCTGGCCGCGCTGAGAGTCTCCCTAATCCCTTCATTGAGAGAAGAATGAACCAGTCCGGGGATGCGGGGGAGATGGGGGTCATTCCCGCTCCTCACTCCCCACCCGCCTTCACCCATGGGAGGCCAGTAAGCCACCCTGCACCTCTCTGTGTCCTTATACCGCCATGGTCAGGGAGTCCATCACATACAGAGAGTATACTAGAGGTGTGTAAACTTGCCCTCATCCTAAGAATCTTCTCACATCAGCCAGCCAACACAAAGAAAAAGACTGTTTTATTGTGTGAGAAACCAACTGTTTGCATTGGCAGCAGGTTGTGTCATCAGTTGTTGACAGCAGGGTTTATATTTGCTTCCACTCTGCTCTTTCAGCCTTCTCTCAAGCGGATATTGCTTGAGCCGACTTGGTTTCCTTGTTCAAATACATATTGTCAATGTATTCGGTATTATGAAGTTATTTTGTCTTCAGCCTTTTCCCATCACAAACTTTGGGATTGCATGTTGTTTATGGATTCGAGTACATAAAAGGCCTCTTATAGCTGTGTCTCTCACTCTCACTTGGTGCACTACCCCTCCTCTCCTCCTTTCTTTTCCATTTGGGCATTGGTGCAGGGGCCTTTGGTCATTAATAAAATGGGGGAGAGATGTGAGGGGAGGGGGGAGGCATTGAGGGAGGGCTTGTCAGACACAGTCAAGTGTAATCCAAAGTCTACAGCATCCTCTTCGACAACTATTTTAATGGAAATGGGGAACATATTGTATCAAGTCTACCATATCCTACTTGAAATGACAGTATCAAAAGTGGGAGTTGATACTATGGCAACAAAGCAGCTTTTTGCCAGCTCGGGAGTTGCAGAGGGGCTAGCCTGTCAGGTCGCGGAGGGCTGGAGAGTTAGGGGGACGGGAGAGTGAAAGAGAGACCCATAGACCCTAACCCTTTTGTTCCTAGTCATTTCTACCCCATTTTGCAATATGATGCAATGAGACAGCATTATGTAGCCATTTTTAACACCATTATTGTGAAAGGAGAGTATATGAGAGGGGTGGGACGGGGCCAAGGGGGGAGGTTCGGGATGCTCACTCTCAAACTTGACTTAATCCATCCTGCTAAAAGCTAATGCATGGTAGCCTTGAACTCCTCTCTAGGCAGATGAGTGATCTTTGTCTCCACACACTGTTTTTAAGGGTTCTACCTCTTTTCAACCAGTTTCAATGGGCCTAAGGTATTGTGTTGGGAGCATTATGAATAACATGCTCTACGTATAGAGCTCAGGCTGCCTTTTGCTTGCTCATAATGGAGAGAGATGGTGGAATATCCGCTGTGGGAAAGATACAGTACGTGTAGCTTTATGCCCCCTTTTTACAAAACATCCACCATTACAGTTTGTGGTGAAGTGTTTACCAGCTCAACATCTGAGGCTTTCATCTTATCAGTATAATGTGTATTATTTGGATATTCTATGTGTTTAACTTGATAGACTGGGGACGGTACCAGAAAAAGTATGTCTCTGGAGTGTTGTCACGATTCTAAAATTTAAAACTCAATTTTGATACAGAGAAATTCTTGATACTCAGTACAGTATTCCGATACCACATTGATAATTAAAAACACTTTCTTTACTATTCTTTATTAAATAGCAGTAATTTTTTATATTACTGTGCAGTCTGTGTAATCCCTCCCAGGTTGGTCTCATGGATGTATACTAGTCTGCGTGGCCTTTAATTTGTTCTGATACAGCTCAAGATCATTCTAAAGCTATTCAGGATACTAGTTTAAGTACTGATTAGTATCTGATTTTCTATAATTTTAACAATCCTAGACTGGAGCTTTCTAACATTATTCAAAACATTTATTCATCTATGTATTTTAATTTTTGAAGTAAAAATGTTCAAATCATATCTTTTACTGATTCAAATTACAAACAACTTTTTACCTTATGTCAAATAAGATTTTTTACCTTTTTGAAAAGTAAAAGTACAATGAGCTATTTACACTATGTTGCCAGATCCTGACATATGATAGCTAATGGCGTCCCAGTCTGAGTTATGATTGTATTGTCACATTATGTGTATTTCCACAGTATTTACATATGGAAATATTATTCACATATTGCTCAACTTATCCTCAGTATTTCTTTCCCATTTGATTGTACCATCTCTTCTGACTCTGACTTCTCTTTTTTGTAGAAAGTGTGCTTTTTAAACCTCCCTCTTCGTTGTGAAAGTGGGCCGGTCCCCTAACCTCAACACTGGTCCGGGGTCCGTAAGTTGAGAAACTGGGTCTTAACCTCTAACCAGCCATGAAGAGAACAGAAGCCAAGGGAAACCTGATCTTTGACTCGAGAATATCCCACGCACCTCCTCCTCCTGTGTGTGTGTGTGCGCGTGTGTGCGTGTGTGCGTGCGTGCGTGCGTGTGCGTGTGTGCGTGTGTGTGCGTGCGTCCTCACTCTCAGCTTTCTCTTCCTTTTGCCCGATCCTCCCCTTGTCCTGCCAGGCCAATCTCTTAATCACAGGGTATCAGGGAGAGCGAGAGCGTATTGTAAAACCAGGTGACTTTTATTTCCTTACCCCCTCCATTGTCTTCACAGGAGTGGCCCGGCCCTAACACGGTGTGGACTAACCAGCTCAAATGTTTTTTAGTTTTCCTGTGTGACTAGAAATATCTTTGCCAGTAAATGTGAGTTTCATGTTCGCAGAAATCAGTAAGTGGTATTGGTCTTGCATAGGGCTAGATCTCTTTAAATTCTTTATTGATACGTAGTGCTGTACTTTATTTGTGATAGCTGCCATGCCATAACGATTTTTTTGAATATCTATGTGTTTCTTATTCTTTGATTGGATATGTCAATGCTTTATAACTACCTGGCAACTTTCATCACCACCAGTTTTTGTACCTACTGAACAATATGTTTTAATTCCAAAGAGGTCATTTTTAATGGTACCAAACCTGACTTGTTCATCATTCTCTGCTCAAGTGTTTTGTTTTTTTGTTTTTTGAGACATAATTACACATGGCAAATCCGGAAAGCAAATGCCATGTATTTTTTGGTAAATACCTTATCTATTAAAAGTATTATTAGGACATTAGGACAGTAAACTTGAAATCAAGGAGAGAGGGAATACTGTAGAGTTGTACTTGGATTACTGCATGGAATTATATGTTTTCATTTCTCAAACTATTTGTCACTCTCTCTCCCTTAGTTTTCCTTAGATTATCAGATATGTAAATGTTAACTCAGAGCTGTTGTGGTGCTGCTGTCGGCCATGTTTAGTGCACACATGATGGGATTATGGCCGCGGCGGTGGCAGATTACCTGTAACTGTGATCTGTTGTTGTGGGGATTAACTTTGGTGCACTCCACGCTGTGAGGTAACATGACGCAGCAGGGCCCCAGTACTGCAGCACAGGGCGATAAAGCCTCATAATCCACCTCCTCTGACCTGGGAAACAGGAGGGGGAGGAGGAGGGGTACTTCACCTGAACTTCACATCCACCAGAGGGAGGGGCGGGAAAGAGGGGAAAGGCTAAGGAGTAATTTAACCTCTGTGATTTGTGGCATTATGAAGTAGTTAATACTTTACCACCAATACTGTGTTTCAGGCAGATGTTAAGACCTTCCTCGTTTGTTGTAGTGTTGCCACAATATCAATTTCGACATTAAAGACAAATATATCAATATTCTATACCCATACCAAAAGAAAATACAATTCTGTCTTAATCTGTTTTCATTTAGATTGTGGATTGTGGTGCTATGGGCCCTACTTGGATGACAGAAAGATTAAACAATACGCTGATTAACTCTGGGGTTCTTTACTATTCATATTATAATTTTATACTATGCAGTGTTTTTTTCAGCACCAAATATCAGTAGTGATCATAAGACTGTATATAGTACTGATACCAGCTGAAATGAGTCTACAGTATAGTTTCAGTATTTTGAGTATTAGTATTTTGATTAGTGTCTGGGTTCATCATTTTATTTATTGTTTTACCATAGTTTGTTGGGATTTGCACCGTAACTTAAATGTGCTGTGAATAGATTTGTCCACCATATCCATCATTTTGTATATTAACTTATGCTACATGCAAAAGTGACCACAAAACTGCTAATGCTCCAAATGAATAGACTTCACCAAAGCACCTACCTTTTCAGACCAAAATTGACAACCTAACAAAAGATGACAAATCTATATTTCTATGAAGAGGAAAGCATAAGGGGAGCTTCAAGGGCAGAAGATTTGGCTTGTTATTGTGGACGAGGAAAACCAAGTAAAAGGTCCATGGGAGGACAAGACTCTCGTCCTCAATTAGTCCCTGAGCGCCCGCGGGACTGCAGCCTCTTCAGCGCTCCTTTATGGCTCCACACGCACCCCTTTTCTTTTTGATCAGCCTTTTACTCTAGGCTCCTAGTTAACTCACAGTCATCCGCCCGCCCATCGATCCGTCCGCTGCTCACACTGTATTCTCTGCATCCACTTGCTCGATTGCTTTTGATTTTTGTTTTTTTTTTCTCTCTCCTCCCCTCTTCCTTTCCTCCATGAATTCTGACCTTCTGTGAATGCGGCCCGCCAATGAAATGCTCATTCAGAGAGTCGTGGGTACATTGTGGCAGAGCGGCCATGTGCTGTCAGGACAAGTGAAGAGCTTTGGCATTGTGCTCGAATGTGCTGTTTGCTTCAATGTTCTCCGTCAATGTCAAATCAGCTCCCCCATTTTTAATATGAAATTCTGCGCTCAAGTGCTTGTCAACAGCAACTTAGAATTATCCTCACATCTGCGCTTTGGCGAGTGCGGGGAAAATGGCAAAACATTTTGAGAGCGACAGACCTTGGTGATCCAAATAAAAGTGAACTTTGTCTTTTTAAAGCTGGAGGCCAGTTTTGAATCTCTCCTCTTATGGGTTCAGTTGTAAAGGGGCTTTGTTTTTCTTTTTTCTCAGTGGTCTCAAAGTCGATAACACAAGGTTGTCCACCAAGTTTGCCTATGTAAAATGGCTTTTTCTTCTGGTTGGCACTGCGGTTTGCAATTGGTGTTACAAAAATAAATTGTATCTTATTACTTACCGTATACATGCTTGGATTCTTTATGCTAATATTACATCGGAAACTTGAAATGTCTACAAAAACAGGTCTGTGTTGATGTGAATCATTGGCTTTTTTAACTGAAAGTGTAAGGCTCATTTAAAACAACTACAGATTTGAATATTTGTTTTCTTTGTGTCCACAGACAAACTTGCCCATCTTCAAGTTGAAGGAGTCGTCTGTGCGGCGGAGGTACAGTGACTTTGAGTGGCTTCGAACAGAGCTGGAGCGGGAGAGTAAGGTGAGGCCAACATGGTGTCAGGACTCGTAAAGAAGTGGCCAAACAAGCTGGCCAAAATGCCAAGAAAATAATATCCAGATTTTCATGAAGCCAGATCCCAATTTCGATTTTATCACTATTCGTGTACAGTACATTTATTATCCTGAAGAGGTGAAAAAGGTGAGGTGAAAATTTTAGCCGATATTAATGTTGCTGTTATGGCCGATAGCCGATATTAACCGATACCGATATTTATTCTATTTTTTATTTTTTTTTATTCTGAGATAACATTTTATACAGACTGAAAATCATGCAAAATTAATTTTTATTTTCAAAACGTGTTTTGACTCCATAAAGCTTAACTTATTTTATTCACAAAACCCCTGTGAGAAAGTTTAGATAAAAAAACAAACAAACACAAGGATGATTAATCACCATGTGCTGTCCTCACGACACGTGACTATGTGAGGCTAGACAGCCAGTGAACTAATAAAGAAAAACTCTGTACACAAGGCGTACTTTTCTTGTTTTATGGAGGTCCCATATATTTATGTAGTAACTGAAACATAGAACAAAGAAGGCACATTACTAATTTCGTAGTACATGTGATGAACAAAATACGAGTACAGGGCTCTCTGCGTAATTTCCGAGGAGCTGGGGGGGGGGGGGGGGCGGGACTTTTTTTTTGCTGAAAACGCGCAGTGCCTGCATTATCTAACCGATTTTCTGGGCACAGAAGCGCTGTGCGCTGCGCTTGAATTGCGTAACTAAATTTCAGCGTGAGAAATACCATGTGTGGCGTGTGAGCGTGTGAACACGTCGAATTGCGTGCGTCACACTCTCAAAGCGTCAGACTTGAGAGCCCTGCCGAGTAGCTAGCTTTAACAGTTAGCTCCGTGAAACCACAAGTTCAGGTCTTGTTCAAATGCAATATATACATCACCTTAATCAAAGTGCTTGTTAACATAAAATACTCACAAAGGCGAAAGTTTGCTGAGGTTCAAACGTATAAAATGTATTCAGTGTCAACACTGAATACATTCATACTTCATGCTTAATTCGTATAAAACAGACCGGACTTTCTCCGAGCGGAAAAAACGTCAAAAATCATCTCTGACACAGGAACACTCACTCTTTACTCAAAATAGAACGATACTTAAAAGTGAAGATTTCTCACTCTGATTACCTAACTCTTTTTAACAATTTACAAATATGAAATGAACTCATTTATAACCTTTAACTAACTTACTGATCTTATGAAATATTTTAACACAAAGACATGACACACCATGTCACTCTTAATCTGGTATTGATAGTGCTGACAAATATCGGTTGTTAATATCGGCTCAGTTTTACACATCAGGCCGATGCCGATATGTAGAAATTTTGGGAATATCGGCCGATACCGATGTTAATGCCGATATATCGTGCATCCCTAGTTTGAGAACATGCCTTAAATAGAAAAACACAAAATCAAAATAATGATGATTTCACTAATAGTATTTCATCATAGGCATCAGATCATGGTTACATTTTTATCACCATATCGCCCGGCCTTATATCATAGATTTTAGAGTTATTTATTATAGCTATTTATTCCCAGGGGGTTATAACACAACCCCAAAAACTCTGGTCTTGACTTTCCACAGATTCGCACACAGAAAACCTTCAGAAAACAGGCTTTACACTGATTAATCACTTGGTTATTGAAACAATTGTCAACGAGAATATCTAATTAATATTTCATACATCTTACTTTAAGTGGCATAGTCAAAGAATATTATCGGTTCAACTTTGGCAGTATAGTAAACATTCATCATTATTTCTCAGTCCATGTGTTTTTTCCAGGTGGTTGTACCCCCTCTTCCAGGTAAAGCTCTCTTCCGGCAACTTCCTTTCCGTGGAGACGATGGCATCTTTGATGATAATTTCATCGAGGAGCGACGACAGGGACTGGAGCAATTCCTTAACAAGTAAGTTTTCTTCTGCCGCCCCCCAGATCCATGGTCCAAATAATAATAATAAACCCAGTTACATCATCCGCTCTTTATTCTAAATCTGTCAAACAAAGAAACATTTCTAAACAATTGTTAGCTACTCGAGCCGATTCAACTTTTTCACTTTTCTTCACATTGTTAACAAGTTGAAGCCTTTCTCCCAGTCCTCAAAACACTTATATAATTACTTTGCAAAACGACAAGAACAAGCAAAGAAGACTCAAGTGTGCACCCCCTCAACACAATTTTTCCCACATTTGTTTTATTGTTGATGGGTAATTTATGATAATTGCTGCTCAAATTACAGCGTGTGGTTACATGGGCCAGAGTAAGCACCTCTGCTTATTTTTGAACCAGTGTGTTCTCATTTTCAGCTGTTCAACAATAAAAGTTACACAGTGATTGTAATGATTTGCTTTGATTGCAGACTTGGCCATTATCTTTGTTTCATGTGCAAATGTTTCAGCGTTTCCTGTTGGACTATTAAGCTCGTAAAAAGACGGAGACGCGAGAATTAAAAAGCATAAATATGTTAAACCAAGATGAGAATCGCATCTCGGCAATTAAGATTTCCTTTGCTTCGTACCAATGTAAAATGCCGCCATTGTTCGGTAGCGCTCGACAACTCTGATTGAGAGTATTGTTACAAACTAATCTAAGAATGTCAAAAAGGATTGTTAACAGATAAGTGAGCAGGAGGAGAGAGCGGACATCTTTGATTAAAGCCCCTAACAATCGTAAAATCTACTGGGGTCAGGTGCATCAAGTCATGAAGATCAAAATTGCCCAAAGGTTTTAAAACGTTTATTCCTTAGCCTTTTGATCTATACAGTGATTGCCAGTCCTCCAGTCGCTCTTGGAGAAAAAGGATTGGAAAATATTTGCAGTCCCAGGTGCACAGTCTGATTTTTATCCAGTTATGTCATTGTAAAAGCCATTTATGGAGCTGAGGTCATTTAGTGCAGCTAATGTCAAGGTGGCCGTCGCATAAGCACTGGACTATACAACGTCTCTAGATAATACTATTAAAATAAATGCATAATCACACAAGAAATGCTTCAAATTAAACAAAAGATAAAATGACTTCAATGGAATTGAATTATAGACCATGTAATACAATTATATGTCACTACACTAAAGGGTTGTGCGGTTAATCACATTTTTTAATCAAAACTGTTCAAATTAAACTGATTTGTTTTAAATTGCCAATAGAATCTTGGGACTCTTCTGCCTGTATACTGTGTGTGTAAAAAAACAGGTGGTGTGGAGTTTTAACTGGAGAAATAAATGTGGATATTTTTGTGTGTTCACAAATTATGGCACTGGAATGAAAAAAATAAGAATTAGCTATTTAAGATTAGGTTGATTCTAACAGTCAGTCTGATCTTACACATATATTTATTTGTGTTTATAAAAAAAACAAAAATCTAATTGTATTGTTGTCAATCCACATGAGGAAAAAATGTGGTTGGTCGGATAGTTGGTAGTAATTAATAGGTAGGTTTAATTTATTTTGCACCATATCGCCTAGCCTTTCATACACACATCAAATACAGGCAGACGGGATTATACAGAACATGAACATAACTGTATTCTGTAGTAAGTAGGTGATGAGGGTGTCTTAAACATTATGAAGTGCATTATGGGGACGTTTCCTGGCAAGACCAACAGAAAAGTAGTAGTAATTGCAGTTGTCTAATATACCTGTAATACCTGTGCTGTGTGTTGCAGAGTGGCCGGTCACCCTCTGGCCCAGAACGAGCGATGCCTGCACATGTTTCTACAGGAGGACACCGTGGACAGGAGCTATACCCCATCCAAAGTCCGACAAGCTTAGACCCAAGACCCAGGAACCAAGAACCAGTCGGGACGCTTTTTCAACTGGACCCCCCCATGACAACAGCAACCCAAAGCTTTTTCACTGCTCCAGGTCTTTCTCTCAAAAACCAATACAAAAACATTTCAATTTTATCTTGCGCTCCCAACACTCGAGTCCACTGCCTCTACCATGCTCGACTGCTATGTTTTCACCTTCTTGTCTTGTACGACTGTCCAACACAGCTGTGGTGAAAGTTATTTATAGTATGTTCTGTTGATGTCTGAAAATGCCACTAAAGGATATATTATCTATTTATCATTTAGCAGTCCTGATTCATTTCTATAGTTACATATTCTGTGTATTTGCTGAGCTCTTCTCCACAGTGTCCTATATCGGCATGCAATCTAACACGCACTGCGCCTAGATTCTCAGCGTGTGTGTGTGTCATCTAAGAGCACCTTCCCCATAACCACAAAGATTTTATAGCAAGGATTATACACAGAGGGAACTGCAGTATTTCTACAGGCTATATGCATAATGAGATTTGTATACTGCTGTGCCATTTTTGTTTATGTTGAAGATTTTCCAATAAAATAGGTGAAATGTTCAGCCATGTTGTTTTTTACTTTTCTTTGGGATTGACTGTATCAGTTGCAAATGTTTGTTACTTAATACTAAGGAACTAGCCTCCTTATTTTTTTGATTATTAAAACTGTAATCAATTAGTTGTCATTTACTGATGTTATCTGGTCTTCTAGTCTATGCATAAGCACCAAGATACTTTCTCAGACACAAACTTATTTTTGACAAACCAACTTTGTAAATGTTTTCCATCAGGTTGGCCTCAAGCAGCACAATAACTTTATTGGGTCAAATTTAGTAAAAATCTCATTTTCAGAGGCTTTTTGCAAAGTGATCAACTAACTGAGCAATTTCTAGATTAACTGATTCATAAAATAATGAATTGCAACCTTAATCCATGGGATTGAAAGTGATTGAAAGGGGATGTTGCCATAGCAATTAACAACTCCAAACTAAATGTTCAACCCTTTGAATTGTTAAAAATCTTTAATGGCATATTCAGGAAAAAGTCACGTGACCGAGATCCATGAATACTAAAGGTGCAAAATATCAAATAATTCATATTGAAATGTATTGACTGTCTGAAAATCAGATCCCTTGTGCCAGCCTTCAGTTTCCATGTGCATAACCTGTTGCCACTTTAGAGTAAAAGCAAATGTGGTCTTCTGACACAGATAATTTTATTTTACTCTTTTATTCCATTGTTACAACTCTAAATAGTTATAACATCAAATATTTACAAGCAAAATTAAAAACATCACAGGCCACAACCACATTTCCAAGTGCTGAATATACTTTTCAGTTAGTGTCTAACTTTACAAAGTCGACTTTTACATTTTTCTTCTGTGCCTCAAATGGGGCGTGACCTACATATTTACCACATCATTAAATCAATGTTACACAGGATGCATTTCAGAACCTGCACAAGTTTGTAGTCTGTTAAATCTAGTTTGGTTTCAGCCCCACATAAAGACAGCAGCTCATACCCCCATGTTGTACTCTTTTTGGTTTGCTCCATTGGGATTGAATATAGCAATTAAAGATTGAATTGGTCAAGATCATTGGTCTCATAGACACAAAAGATAAAACATTTCTTTGTCAAACATACTCCCTACAATATATTTTACATGGTAGACTTTCACTTTGTCTATACCAAGATTGCATTTTTGTTCAGTATGGTACAAATGTCTGTACTGAAAGTTATAAGCTAATATTTACTAGAGCATCTGTTAAAGGCTACTTAGTCAATATGGTCTTTCGAGTTTGTTTCAGTGGAGCCTATTAGGCAAAATGGAGAAATAGAGATTGTGTGCTCAGATGTGTCCCTTTGTATGGAAGCTTACTGTCCATATTCAAGCTCTTTCAAAGTCTTTTGTGAGTGCTTCATATATCACTGGACTTGTACATGTCAGAGAGCAGTCTAGTGATGGGCACATTTCCGATGGTCTTCTTGAAGAAAACCTCTTCGATGGTGGATGGCGTGATGGAGCGGAGTGAGGGGAGGAGGAGGAGCAACTTCCCAAAGCGACACGGCTGAGTGGGATACCTACAACACAGAGCATGTTTGTTAAGGAGACTATTCAATCATCCATACATTATTATTATACATGATTATATATACATGATTATAACTGAACCAGTTGTTCTAAATTGGTGGTTTAGTAGCTGATGCAGAATAACATCTTTTTTTTTTCTTTTTTTTTTTAAATCTTTATGCTTGCTTGTTGTATTTTTATACTTCTGTAGCCGGGAGTCCGTCAAAATTTTGTTATGCTTGCATAATGACAATAAAGAATCTTGAATCTTGAATCAGACCCTCTACTCCTTGACAATAAGTCAAAGTCAAATTGTACTTTATTGTCAGTTCACTATGTAACAGACATTACACAGAGGACTGAAATTGTGTTCCATCAGACACCAAATGTGCAATTTAAACTAAACACACACACACACACACACACACACACACGAACGTACACATGCACACACACAGCTCAATCATGACATGAAGTGTACACAGGCATCAACAATAAATAGACATAGGACATACAGGCAAGCATATACTCTTCCAACAAGAAGGAACGTTAGGTAGAATGAAATGTGCAATATATAAGGTGCAAAAGTGAAGGTGCAATTTGTTAAGTGCAAGAGTGCTGAAAGCTGCATGGACATCAGTGTGTGTAAGACTGTTCTTTGGATGTCATTTACAACAACAAAATGTTCATGGAATGTTCATGGAATTTTCTTCAGTGTGTTTATTAACCTGATGGCTTGTGGAAAGAAGCTGTTTCTGAGTCTGTTTGTGTGGCACCGTATGCTGCAGTACCGCTTCCTAGATGGTAGGAGGGAGAACAGTTTGTGTGCTGAGTGGGTAGTGTCCTTGATGATATTGATGGCTCTCTTGGAGCAGCGTGATGTGTATAAGTCCTGAATGGCTGGTTGGGGTCCTCACCACCCTCTGTAGAGCCTTCCTGTCCGCCGCTGAGCAGCTGCCGTGCCAGACAGAGAGGCTGCGGGTGAGGATGATCTCAATAGCACCCCTGTAGAAGGTGGTGAGTGCAGAAGTGGGGAGGTTCACTCTCCTCATCCTGCGCAGGAAGTGAAGGTATGTCTGTGTTTTCTTGACCAGGGAGGTGGTGTTGGTGGTCCATGTGAGATCGTCTGTGATGTGCACTCCCAGAAATGTTGTGCTTTTCACAGACTCCATGGCACTGCCATTGATTGTGAGTGTGTTGTGTGTTTTTTCCTGAATAATGAAGTATAGGTAATATTCATTTAAGTACTTAATAAATTATATTATAGTTACTCAGCCAAATTGTTAGCTGTAGGAAAAGATTAAGGAACTTCCCACATCATGGGACACAAGTGGTCTGTGTGGGTTAGAGTTGCCATTTTTAAAGAACTCATCAAAACCTGTTAAAATCTGTTAAGATTTTGTTAAATGCAAGTAATTTATAAACACATTAATAGTTTATATTGTGGGGAAACACTATGAGCATCTATTACTGATGATGTAATCATTCTGAGCCCGTCCAATCACTGCACATCTGCATCCAATCAGCATTCATTAAGCACCTGTGGCAAATTACATCACACTCACAGCTTTAGCCTTAGCCACTCATGCTAAATACGTGCTATAATTACTGCTTTTTTGACTCAAGACAAAGGCACTCGTACTTTACCTAGTGTGTATGTAACTGTTCAGAGTTAGTTGGGCCTCGTCTTGTAGCGCAGCAATGGCACTAGCGTTTCTGAAACTTCTTAACTCGGTGGCTCCATGCGTGGGAACTGAAAAGACAGTGTAATAAATATACATTATCTTATATGCTCTGGCTTTGCTGCTTTTGTTTGGCTAATAACATAGGCTTGTTTAGCACTAATGGCAGCTCTGTAGGACGAGGCTCTCACCAGCTTTGAAGGTCACAATACATTTCAAACAGGCGAACTCTGTGGCATCGAGCCTCATCTGTCTGAAGCGTGTGACGACCTCCTGAAGAGCCTGGATCTCTGACATGATCTTATTCAGCCTCTGGGAGTCTGTGTTGTCTGCATTCATCCCTTTGGGAAAAATCAAGAACAGAAAGCGTGTTATTTGAGAGACAACATTTTAGCTGAGGCAGTTTTTCAAGTCTGATAAAAGATCCCAAGTGTCTCCTGATTATTTTAGTGCAACTAAAACTAAACAATGACTAAACATAACTTTTGTTCCAGCCAACACATAGGGGCTAATAATTAAGCTAAGCAGTTTTATTTAACACAAATCATTTTGTACACATTCACATCACAATAATGTGCAATGTAATGTCTTTGCAGGTGATTAGACATTACATTTTAGACCCCAGTAAATAAATCCCTTTATAAAGTTATAGCTACTCGTCTTTTTCTAGTGTATTGTCCATTATAGTGTTTCATAACATTACAGTAATACTGTGTGTAGTTAATGTGTTGTAAAAGGTTTATGAATACTATTACCCTCACCAGAAACTGCCAGTAGAGTCGTAGAATCTACAGGAATGGCCCACTGCGCTATCCCAAGGACAAACAACTCCCTCCAGGCATCTTCCAGCAAAATGAGCTGCAACAAAACATGATAGGCCTTCATTTTAAGAAGTGTGATAAAAGGCTAAAGGCCTAATCACCAAATACTAATTAAGCCAACTTATTTTAGTCAAATATATAATAGTTTCAAACAGTGTTTGTGTTGTTTTGTTACTAGAGGGAGAAAATATGAAGTACCTGGTCGGACAGCGGCAGCGTGGAGAAGGCAGGGACACTCTTGGCCCACTTGATGCTCATGAAAAGCAGGCGTGCAGCAGACTCACACACAGACTCTGTGGCCACCTCGTACAGGTACATGGGGGTGGCGCTCACCTCATGGGGGTACTGGAGGCACGGACACAAACACGTTAAGATTAGCACATTGTCACGTCACAATAAGCCCGTCTCACTGCACAGCGCAATAACAGCAGAGGTCAAACTCCAAGTGCCACCTGCTTCCACATTAGCGGGCTTTGGGATTTCAACCACAAATCTAATGGGCGGATTTGAGGTTATTACAGGCTGCTAAATCACTGCAAGAATGTCAACTTCTAACCCTGACAGAATATCCTGTGCTAATAATAATCATCATCATAATAATAAATCTGAATATTATGTTTTGAAAAAGTGACATTTACAAAACATTTAAAAAATTATATATATATATATATATATATATATATATATATATATATATATATATATATATATATATATATATATATATATATATATATATAATAAATAATAAATAATAATAAATAAAAGTTTGACCTTTGCATGCAAATCAAAACCTACCCAGACAAAAATATTTTTCTTAAAACAAGATTAGGTCTATCTGTGTATAAGATTTCACAGAATTAGGGTAAAACACAGCACATTAGTCTACCTTTGGTGTGGGCTGTGCCAGGCCCACGATGGCTTGCCTCTCTGGCGTGGAGCCCACCGCGCTCATCTCCAGGTTGTGCGGCTCCAGTTGCGTGACGGTGGTGAAGAAGGGGGGGCCTGGCAGAGCGGATCCCGGGAAATGGGGCGATGAGCCGTTCACCTCTTTGTGGCCCCGGAAATATAGGGCGACCTGTTTGCGGATAGTGGACGTGCGGGGGCCCCTCTCGTGCTGCACGGCTGTGAAACGGGACAACAGTGACACAGAGTAAATAAACGATCTGCGCAACACTCAATGCTCCCTTTATGAAAAGTGTTGTGCCCGCTCCCTCTGACAGTAGCCACTGCACCGACTGCCCACAAAATTATGTCCATTATCGGTGTTTACAATATCGTCTATGAACCGTAAAGGCTACATGTTGTCTACAAAATAATAAAATAGGTTATACATGTCAACTTATCGCGGTATTTGCGTGTTTAACATTAATATTTACTCCACAACAGTGTCTACAGAGAAGGCCTTACCGTCTTTGTTCATGTTCACTTCCAGGCACTTTTTCAAGCGGCACGCGCGGCACTGGTTCCTATGCGTCTTGTCCACGGGACATCCGCCCTGTCCAGAAACACATGGGACAGGTTTTAGAGGCTGCACTCCGCTCTTCAGGTGAGGTGCACTCCGCTCTTCAGGTGAGGTGCTTATTACGGCACCCACAGCGCTCCGCTCGTCACATTAGATTGGATTACACCTGAGATCTCCGCAGCGCACTGTTTAGCTCCGCACTTAATGACACGTTCATAACACAATTAGGGTCATCAAGACAGACTTAACACAGCAGTGCCGCTTGCAAACAAACAAACAAACAAACAAACAAACAAATAAATAAATCAATCAATCAATAAATCAATAACAAGCCGTGCGTAAAGACAGGTCCTGTGCGCAACAGACGAAAGTAGCGCAAGATAATTTCATCATATAGGCCACATAGGCTTTTTCTTTTCTTTTACTTATCCAAAGATTAATGTCCTATAGGCTTAAATTAGTTTTAATTGGCTAAAAGAAATATAAAATGGTTCTAATTCTATTGTGATTTGTGTTTCAGACATGTTTCGGTCCTCGCTCCAGCGCGCACAGCGGGCCTCACCTGAGAGCCGGATTTACAGACATAAGTTCTGTTTCTGCGGATGCTCCTCTTGAAGAAGCCTGAGCAGCCGTCACAGGCGTAGACCCCGTAGTGCTTCCCCGAGCTGCGGTCTCCACACACTTTGCACGGGATGTCCAGTATGCGGCCTTTGGGGAATAAAGAAAAAGTACATTAAAACCCGTTTTAACAGGTGGTCATAAGCGACAAACTGTAACAATACAGCCTACGTTTTGCATCATACAGAGTAGTATTTCACTGCAGGCCTAATTATTGGACATGCTTGACTCGCACGGAAAGCAAAATGGACATGGCACGGTGTGAGCATGGGAATGCCGCAGACACTTAGTCCTGTGGGAAGCGTCATATCTGGGCCTTCTAAGACAATAAGTCCGTGCGCACAATGGAGACATTAGGGAAAGTGTTAACTTAATGATTTTAGGCCATTGAAGCTCGTCTGACTGGCTGCATCTCGACAAGCTGCCAGCTCGCTTTCATAATGGGACTCGACAGCTGCTTTATCCGCAGGTCTATAGGCCCCAGGATTAGGGAGTGACACCGCGTTTCACCAAACCAAATGAAGTATATGGAAATGGACCCGCCAACATGAAAAAATGTGATTTTTTTTCCCCCTCCTCTGTGTTTTTTTGTAAAGATGTTGTATTCAAATGGCTGAGAAAGCAGTATTTGTATGCATATGAGGCAAGCTTTTTTCTTGCGCAGGAAAAAGCCGTCTATGTAATTACACTGACGTTTTGCCACCTGCTCATTGATTCACCAGTGACCCGTCAAAAAGGGTAGCATGGGAATAACTACAGCGCAGCAAAAACAATGACTTCAGGACGGAGTTAGAGGCTCAAACTGGCGCATTAATTGTGGACCAGTAGTGCGTATTTGTTCAGAGATTTCAAAAATGAAAAATCTTGACAGAGAAAGAGTCTTCATTACGTGTAGGTAAAAGGAAAAAAAAAAAATCTCAAATCGAGTCAAGTTCAACAACGCCTTCCCAAATATGCCACCCAAAAATCAACTGGATACACAAACCAAGAAAAAAGTGACAATTGTAGCTCGCTTCGAGATAGTCAATTAAATAAAATGAGGTAACATTTTGTTGTGAATGGGGGAAAATGTATTTAACTTCCCTCGGTGGGGGTCCAATTTGTCCCCATTGTGCACCGTAATTGCTTGAAGATATATGGCATATTCCATTACCGTAATCACCATCAGGACTCGAGACAGAAAAAACAACTGAAGAGGAGGTTTGCTGAACCGCACAGGCTTTTCATGGCCACCCATACACAGATAACGCGCACTGCGAGTCCGCTTATAGGCCCAGGCCTATTCAAACTCTACCATATAAAAGCAAAACACAAGCCTTTTTAGAGTTGCCAAAGTGCTATGTAAAAAAAGTTAAAATAAATAAATAAATAAATACAGTACATATATAATAAAAAATATATAATAATAATAATAATAATAATAATAATAATAATAATAATAATAATAATAATAATAATAATAATAATAATAATAAGCCTAAAAGTTTAAGGCAGAAATAATTCTCAAAAATAGAAATGTATATTGGCTTTAAATGATATAAATGATAATTGTAGCCTAAACACACAATATAAACGGTTATATAGGCCATCATTAGGGTATTATCTTTTCCCCCAAACTGCTTGAATTAAATGTGTAAATGGAACGTACTTTACGCACATAAATAGGCCTATATGATGAGGAAATGAGAGAAATTGTTTTCTCTAACTGACACATCAGGATTAAGAAATGCACGCGTTGTAATTGTGTGGATGAATAAACTGTGGCAACAAGTGTCTCCTCATCTCACACGGTAGGACTAGTTGTTTTGGGTCTTTGAGGAGATGACGTTTCAAACAGCCTAAAAGAATAAAGTACTGAAAGTAAGATTCTTGGGGGTAAATACTTACTGCATTTATTTATTTTGCACCCGGCGCATTTGATTTAGTCGAAATTGATTTGAGCTAAATCTGGCACTGGTAGATAAAACCACTCCAAATAAAACTGGTAAAAACACTGTGACAAACTTTTTCCCCCAATTGAGAAATATTTCAAAACTATTCTGCAAAAACTAACTACACACGCGTGAGGGTCTGGGGAAGGGTGACACTTACTCGATTTGACGCTGAGAATATCCAGACATCCACTTGTTGATCCCGCGGGTTTACTCATCGTGGAGGATGAAGTTAGCGAGACTTTACAGAATTAAATCCTCCGTTTGGTTTGTGTTGGGCGCACTTTGATGCGGTCTGTCTCACGGTGTGACAGTCTGGGACGCGCTCTCACGCATAGTCCCGCTCCACGGACCCTCCTCGTGAGCCGTGAGTGATGAAAGCCCCTGGAGACAGCGCAAATCCGCCTGTAGGCCCAGAGTAAAGTTGGTGAAACGCTACGTGGAGTTTCTGCGAGAGCTCAATAAACAGTTTTAAGCAGTTTGTTGTAAAGTGCAGTGGCGAAGGTGTGTTTAAAGCCGAACCCGATGTGACTTTGTGCTGCAGTTTCAATAAGCCTCGCTCATTTGAGAGAAGTGTCAGGGGGAGGAGGACTCGCTTCCTTCAGCCACTTGGCTTTCTCCAAACTCCGACCTGACGTCACCGCCGTCGTGGGCGAGGGCTGCCTGCTTGTGCGTGTGAGCGGTGGAACGAGCCTGAGCAGCTCAAAACAAGCCACACGTGTTCTCCCTTCAACTTTCATATTACTGCAGTATGCTCTACAGTCAGGCTACATTCATTTACGATACGGTTAACGAAGTGTTGTGCGTAAAGGCCTATTTAGTCATAAGATCTAGTCCTTTTTAGTGACCAGAATAAACAAAAAATATGTACGGCGGGTCATACTAAAGCCCGGTGAAGGTTAAATGCTTTTGCAGCTTCAACAGTGGGAAGGAAGACATTTTACCCGATTCCTTTGCCTTGATAATCTGGGATTTACACTCATCTTGAATTCATAACCAATCGCTTTCTCAAAATTTCATCAAAACACTGGCGCAAACTTCCCCATAGACGTCCTTTCTGATTGGTCCATCCATATGAAAAGTCATAGGTGGATAGGCTTGTTGTGGATGATGCGCCTGGATGTGCCTCCGGCTGATTTACCTGAGCACCGGTGCGCGCCGTTTCCGGGCCCCAGACCCCGCTCTCTGACACCTGACCTCGACAGCTTGCTGCGCTCTCGCCGGGCCTTTGCAGAAATCCATATTCCGTTTTAATTGTGCCTATTCCCACGGTACACCGCGGGCCATATGGGCGCACAAAGTGTCGATTTAAGCGGACAAGGCGAGGCGGAGAGGCGTAGTTAATTGCAATTAGCCATTGTTGTGTCTTTCAACCTGGCCTTTAGCTGCACGGCTAAGTCCAAGACTAACAAGGCCGAGCAGGAATCACTGTGATCTTCTTTTGATTTGAACGGAAAGCCATAGTACGACCGCACTTTACAATGGGGCTTCAGCAGAACCTTCGAGAGAGTTAAAAGCGACAAAGAACATAAGAGATTTGCAATAGAGGTTATCTGAATACACTACAGACTACAAAAAAAGAAAAGAAAAAGCCAGGCTTAAATTGAAATGTATTTGATTGAGTGAAGTGTAATAAAACGGCGTTTTATGCGTATAAACTGCGTTTTCTATTCTTTTTCTTAAAATGATTGAATATCATTGTTTGTTTTGGTTTAAAAGTGTTATTGTAGGCCTATTTAGGTTACATATTCTATCAAAAACGCAAAACACAGTTTGTTAATAACGTAATAGACCTATTAAATATGAATATGAGAAAACAATAGTCAAAAAACTTAATTTCTATTTTTCTAAAGCATTCACCATTCTGAGATGCAGTAAAACTAACAAGAACAAGAGCTTAGTTTAGCATTTAAAAGGCAAATTATCTTCTTTTAAAAATTGTTATAATGAAAATAAGATGTTTTCTTAACTTGGAAGTGAATTGGTTTCACCACTAAACAATAGTCTTCACCAGATCTGCATTTTTAGGACTAGTTGTGACATTTTGTGAAGTAAGTGCTGTGAATGTGAACTATCTGCGAGAGGCTGACTTGTGGGAGTTATTTTGAAGTGTGTGTGTGTGTGTGTGTGTGTTTGTGGGTGGCTGCGCTGTGTGTCAATGGTGAATGTGTGACCTAATCTCCTTAACTCGTCCTAATCCCGGTCATTCAGCGATAGCCTTTACTCAAATATGAGCGACATGATGGTGGCTGGACTCTAGAGCTGTGCCTTTCTCTCCTGCTCTGATTGACTCTCCCTTTCTCCACACCTAATGAAGCAGCACACACAAAGGCCTAGGCTCTGTATCTGTTTCATCTCTTGCTATGTATACAAACTATTTTTTAACATTTTTAATGTCTGATTTGTATGTTTTCATCAATTGTTTTATAAATTGCACAGTTTTGTTCAATTGCTTTTTGTTTTATAACACATGCATCTTAGTGTTACAATTCTAACATCACTGCATATGAAAAATAGTTAAATAAACAAAATAAACACATCAAATACATTTAAGAAGTCTAAGAGCTACAATAGGAGAGGATGACAAATCACATACAGGCGGTAATAGTCATACTTAAAACATTTTTAAAATTACTCTACACAAATTAACCAATCCAAAATAAGAACAGGACATTTTAAATTCCTTTAACTATATTATCCTAATGTGCACAAATCCTCTCCTTTGACTTGTGGCAGTATGGGTCTTTGGCCCTGACCAGCGGTGCGTGAGGAGATGGGGTTTAGGCAGAAGTCACTGAGCTCCAGGGAGAATAATAGAGAGGACTCTGACCCAAATCCCCATCATCTTCCTTTAAAACAACCCTGAGTTTATCTCCCGTTAACGCAGCCACACTTTTAACAATTGGTCATTAGAGGCCAGAGCTTAAGGCCAACCCAACTGTATTAAGACTGATTTAAAGGTGCACTATGGAACTTTTTTGCTGAAGAATCCACATCTCCATTAGATGTATTACTTTGCCTACAATGTTCCACGGTATGGCATTAAACCTATACCTCAGTGGAAACAAGAAGTGCAATTAAAACCACCAGTAACTGAATAAATGCAAAGTTAAATACCATATGTGGAACATTCCAGGCAAAACTATAATCTCTGAGGTGACAAGAAAAGTTACATTTGACATTGGTATATTTGCTACTTGTAATTACATTATTTTACCATTTTGACTTTAATTACTACAAATTATTATTCATTTAGAGTAGTATGTTTATATGTTTTCCTTTACTCAAACCCATTTTACAGTTTAGTTTTTTGCAGTATGGAAACTTTATGGTTAGATGTGTTTCCCGACAAATATTCAGATTGCTACATAAAGACCTTCCCCTTTCATTTTATTATTTTTTATTATACTATAGATTTCTCTAAAATGAATAATTTTATAAGTTCAGTCTTGACAATACAGAAGGTCATGTGTTTACTGTATTGTATAAGTGTCCAGTTTTCAGCACCATGGACAGCTCTGCCAGGAGCCTGAACTCACTCACCTGTCCTCCTTACACACACACACACGCACACACACACACACACACACACACACGCACGCACGCACACACACACACACGCACGCACGCACGCACACGCACGCACGCACGCACACGCACACACACAAACACACACACGCACACGCACGTACGCACACACACCTAGACACTGCACTTATTCTTTGAACTGAATTCATGGGATTGTTTTGCTTTCAGGTCATACTCTTGTGTAGGGTGTAGGCCTAATATGTAACTTTTTTGGTGGAGATCTGTTACCTGCTTGTTATTTCTGAGATTTAATTAACTAATCATTGCATTTATATAATGCCCTTTGCACTTTTCAGTTCATTGTTCATTCACTCCACATACAGTAGTGGCAAGCTACTATTGTAGCCACAACTGCCCTGGGGCAGACTGACAGATTTATTGCTTGCCTGGAATGCCCCACAGTATGGTATTAAACATATGGCAAGGTTATAGGTCAAATGTGTGAAGAGGCGAGCCCACTCACAGTGAGAAGGCATGCCTTTCACGGCATTTTGTTGGCAATAAAACACCTGTAGTTGAATCAAACCAATAAAAACATTTAATGGCATACTGTGGAACATTCCAAGCAAATCAATGTGACATCACACTGGGGGTGTTCTACATGTAGTTACCATGGTGACACAATGCACACATTACTAAACACTGCCAAAAAATGTTTTAAGAGTCTGAAAACTCAAGAAAAAATACAAAATGGATTTAAACAGCATATTTTCAGGAGCCTGTGATCAATATGAGTGTTCATGGTCCTTTTAGGTGTTTGACTTTCAACAAAAAGAGTAACTAACAGAAAAGATTGCAATTTTATGTGAGAGAGACTTTTTTAACAGCATAAATCATCTCACCTGTTGTAGTCAGTTCATTCTGATCAGATTATGTTAAAGTAAAACTCACATTAAAAGATTAAAGTCTAACTTGTTTAACAGAGCTTCAGACTGAGTAGTACCTTCAGTTAGCATCACACCCCCATAGAATGTTGATGACATCAGCTGCAAAGTATCAATAGAGACAAGCAGGTGGCAGACCCTCCACCAGCATAGGGTACTATACTGTATACAGGGTAGACGGCCAGGAATCTGTAAAGATGAAAAATATGAAGAAATGAGAACATCACTGGGTCAAGAGAGTAATCTACAGGTGCTCTACTAGCATGTGACCAAAATGTATTGAAAAACAGATTACAATTAACTTGACAATGTTAACAAGTACTTCAGATCTCTACTTGACCAAAATGCAGAAGCTTTAATTAGCCTAACAGACTGCTATTAGGTTATTTACTTTATAGCCTTGCTCATGAGTACAAGGACAGGCCTTAATCTTTACCACTCCACAGGTCTCCCCATGCACAGGACAGCCCCACCATTAAAGACTGTTCCCCCTGGTCCCAGACCCTCAGCCCCACAAGTCAGTGCAGTGCAGTTAGATGCTCTAACAAATCTATTTAGGGCAAATTGTCAGTGAGAAACTTCCGCTCGAACTGGCCTGGACAAAACTGGCTGTTGGGGAGAGCAAATCCCACTGCACCAGGATTTCGGAGTGGCGATGGAGGGGAGAGTGTGTTGGTGTGCGGCTGGTGGCTGGGTAGGCACAATGGGCGGATTAGTCAGTCCAGGGGCTGACTGATTTGAGATGGCTCCTCTCAGCCTCTCACAGCAGGACGCCTCATTGTCCTAGCTCTGATTCCCACTTCTCACAAACTCCAAACAAAAGTCAATCTCTTTCTCAAGGGGGGAGAAAATATCGACTTGTGTTTCAGCCGGCGAAAGTGACTCAAAAACTTATCTGCTTGAGGTGGCTAGATGACTGGATCTTTGGTTTATAGCGTTTTTTTAAGATTCCCTTCATTTGCGCTCTTTTCTTGTGGTGGGATAGCACAGTTTTGAATGTGTTTTGGAGTGGGGCACCTGTTAGAGGCTTAAGGGTCATTAATATTAAAATATACAGGGATGCCATCACGGGCCAGTCTGAAATCGCTCTGATGTCCCGCCTGGGTTCCTCTCGGGATGGACTTTGGCTTTTCTTCTTCTCCTCTGTCCCGCGTGTCTCCTCTGGCCCCCAAAAAGACTCGTTAACGAATTATGACAGCTGAGAGAGGGGCTTAGAGCGTTCACACCAAAAACACAAACACGCCAGGAGCAAGAGCCCACCGCAACAACATTTTAAAATAGTTAAAGATATCATTTCTAACAACATTTTTATATGTTGTACTCATTATCAATGTGTTAGCTATTAAAATGTTTGCACTGTTTTAAGTGATTATTAACTCTCTAAATTTAAATGCTTGCTGGCACTTTAATGTGTCGTTGGTCAGTTATCTAAAAAAATTTACCCAATGAAGCAGAACTAACTGTGCAAAGTAAGAAGTGTCATCATGAACATGTACTGTAGGTTTTAAGGTACAGTAAAAGAACCTAAAAATGACAAATTCTTAAGTAGCAGTTAACTCAAACTATACTAAAAGAAAAAGGGTTGAAAGTATCCATTATTAATTTGTCCATTACTGTGTCTATTTGTGTAATTGTGATGTTAACTATATTACTTCCTGATAAAATTGCCTGACCCCTGCACCACTGGCACGTCAGGTTCAAAGGTCGCGATCTGGGATTGTGGTTTCCTATTGCCATTAACGCCCCAAGACCACAAATGTCCACTCACAGACCTCTGCAAGGACAGGAGACAGATGCATACAATACGCTGAATTGGAGTCAGACTTTTTTGAAAAGCAAAAACTATAATCAATTGAAAAGTCTTCTGATAGAGACATTGTTTTATGTTGACGTTATTTTGGAACAAAACACCTGATCCAACTATATACTACTCCTCCACTGGCTGCTTTGCCACCTGTTTGTGAGGTTAGCTAGTACCCACTTCATTACAAAAATACTTCTTAAGTACTTTGACTTTTTCGTTTTTCAAAATCTTCTTAATGTTTGAGAAAGTTTTCAAGTATAATCGGTTACAATAATAATTTCTGACACATGTACTTAAAGTGTAAAAAGCCTATTTGTTCAAAGACTGCATTTTGATTAAGACTAATGCTGATTATACAAATTACATGAATGGCAATCAGTAAATGATTCTTTAATCTCCAATCACTTTAATTACATTTTATATGTTCTAGAAGAATACATTAAAGAAAACAATACATAATCTACCAATACCTCAAAGAATCTTCATAAATTCTGATCTTTATGTTTTTGTGCTGATGTAATTGTTAGACAAACACATTTTGGTACCCCACCCCCCTAAAAATAAAAAGAAATATTAAAAAGTTCAAAAGTATTATATTCTGTATGTGATATATTTTTCTCACCTCTGCAGAATGTCATTTATTCATCCTCTATTTTTGTTGTTGGAGGGTGGCTATTCTATTAATTCTGGACCTTAAGTTTTAAATCTAATATGATTTAATAATCATAAAATTGAATATTGTATATTGAACATAACTTGGCCTACATTTCTGCCAGCAGCATAACATCACTGACCCCATAATTTGTGAGCACCATAGTGTGAGAAGCAGGCTTCACTTTTATGGTTTCAGTCGGACTCTTTTTCCCTTTCACCTTTGCCCAGGGGTGATGAAAGCAGCCGGAGGGGGTGGACCTTTGGAAACACCAAAACAGTGCCAATAATAGAGGAACTTATTTTCTTTCATATTCACCACTTTTTCCTGACCAGCCTCCTGAACGCTAACCCGGCCCATTCCCATCCTCACATTCCCTCAGATGGCCACAGTCCCACAAAGCCCAGATGCTGGCCTTTACCCTCCTCAACCTGAAGCTATCGTTCATAACAAGAGCGAAAGAAAGAGAGAGAGCTGAGGAGGGCTGGGCAAGCGAGTGCAACATGGCAGCTTATTTAGAAGACTTCTTTTATAGGAACATGTGCAAGCAGTTCACACACAATGGACTTAAATAGGATATTTTCTGTTCCCTATAGTTGCTTTCCCCTTTTAAGTGCCGAGGAGGAAAAAAAGAAGTAAGTTTACAACTCCCTCCTCAATAGGGGCTCTTCACTCTCAGGTTGCTGGGACCTGAGTGACCTAGGAAAGTTAATTAGGAGGCCAACAAAGCGCGAGCCGGAGCCCAATGCCTCGCCTCTCCTCCAGCCAAAGATGTCATCCATTAATTAGGAAAATCTTTAAGGTGGGCTTATTGAATTTACAGAAAGCCCTGTAGTTGGCGGGCAACAGTTTTTTGATCAGGCCCTGACTCAAACAATGGCTTTCTGGGGGTTAAAAAAGGAGAGAAGTAAGAAGGGAGGAGACTGGTGTGGAAAAAGAAACGTATGGGTTTGCAGTACAGTTTAAAGGGTGAGAGGAGGGGGGACTTCGATTGTGACAGCTCAGATTCACATGGGGATGGGGGGCATAGTTTGGGGATGATGTCATGCAAAGGCTGAACCTGGAGGAGGCTTGGGAAGGAGCGAGGAGAGGAGCCGCAGGGAGCTCTCCGAGTTAACATGGCAGACTGCAGGGGCCAGTCGGCTTTTCTGAACCCAGGCCACGTCAAGCACGGGTGTAACAACTCTGAGCTGGAACCTAACTTCACTATACTTCTGAGTATCTTTCACAAATACTAGTACTGTTTGCAGTTTGTGTATCGCAAAATTGAATTGCAAGTTTACATTGGTTATTGTAAGCTAATAATAATGACCATACTATGCAACTTTTTTTTTCCCCTTTTGCTGTGACATAAAAATATATTTAAATTTTGACAAACTTATATTTTGAGAAACTATAATCACATTTTCTCCTACTAATTACATAACTTTGTGCTATTGTGAAACCTGGTAGGCCTTCTTGATAATTGAGTAGAAAGTAAAGTAAAGTAAGTAAGTAAGTAAGTAAGTAAGTAATTAAGTAAGTAAGTAAGTAAGTAAGTAAGTAAGTAAGTAAGTAAGTAAGTAAGTAAGTAAGTAAGTAAGTAAGTAAGTAAGTAAGTAAGTAAGTAAGTAAGTAAGTATATATATATATATATGTTGACCAAAATCCATAGCCTACCATATAAATGATCTATGTGAAGTTGCTTTGACATCACTGCTTGGTTAAGGCCACATGCTTGTAACACGCTGCGGTCCGTGCCTCCTCCTCCTGGGGCCTGAACCCTCACCCCGCCCCCTCACCCCTCCGGAGGGACTAATTTGTGGGGCGGGACCGTGTGTTTTGTTGCTTGTCAGAAACAATCACTCCCGGCCCATTACATTTACAGCACGTCGCGCTTTCATTGCTGCGTAACGTGTCGAGTGTCTGCAGAGGGGGAACTGGCACACGAGAAAAATGCTGACTTTTACAAACAACTAAACTCTCATGTGCTAAATTAGGCGTTTACTCGCCCAATGTGAAGTGGGTTGGGACCTGATAGTGATGTTAAAGTCACCATGGAATTTGATCCCAAAGTAAGATTAAAGTGAATAATAAAGTGATTTGGTCTCGCCTGCGCCGCTCCCTCCCTTCTCGTGTCCCCTGTCCCGGGCCACCCGTCTCTCTCTTCTGTTTGGGCACTGGAGGTTGTCAGTCGGGGTTTATGTCCAGTTCAGTGGAGCTGAAAGAAGTCAGTTTCGTGTCTTGTTATGGAACAAGACGTCTCTGGCTCTCAGGAGTGATGAGAGGTGCTGCGGGGGCGAGCAGGAGTAGCGCAGACCGGCCCATAGAGGCGACCAATAGTGAGGAAGTCAAAGCCGCTTTTGTGTGGCGCTACTGTCGGCTGCATGTTTGGTCATTATCCGCCCTAAGTGCGCGCAGAGCTGGGCTCGTCCAGGGTACACCCGTCCCAGAGCGGCTCCACGGAAGACTGCACAACACGTCTTCAACACAGATTAACTACTCTCGGTGCCACGATGACTGATGGACTCTGTTAGAGGGACGTGTCTGTGATCTGCTGTCTCTCCGGGTGACACTTGTGGAGCTGACATAAGAGAGACAAATAAACACCACCACGTTTCACTAATGATTTGTTAATGACGTTTAGTACTCTAAATAATACTGCACTAAACTGCTTTTCATTATGCATAATATGTTTACTGCTGCTCTGTATGAATGCATCATGTTTGTCACTACCTCACTGTAGACTACTGTTACCTGTGCAATAATCTGTGCAATAACCTATGTGCAATATTTATACCACACTATGTGCAATACGAAATCCACATGCAACACCTATACCACACCGTATGTGCAATCTGTGAAATACTCTACTTACACCTTATTTAATCCTACCTGTACCTTTATACATTGTACCTTGAATTTTTATTACATTTTATTACATATTTTTATTATATTGTTTACTTCTTCCCCTGCACTTTTGCAACACTTTTTTACTATGCGTGAAAAGTCCCTCAGTCGGCCAGGTAGAATCCATGATAAAAGGAGAAGATCAATTTGTCAACTGGACAAAGTTTGTTTGGTTGAAAACGTTTCGCCGCTCATCCGAGAGGCTTTGTCAGCTCTGGATATTGTACTGGTTAGACACTGCTTATATCTAGCTGCCGGGAGGCGCGTCCTACACTGAAAAAGCTCTGAAAACGATCCCCCCCCTGTCTCTTTGTTTTTCAAATTACTCTGGCGACTAGTTACGACCCCCTATTCAACGTCTAACGACCCTCTCCACCCCTCTGCCCTGGCTCGTCTGCCCTAATGTTTCTTTGTCTGTTTTGATTTGGTCTAAGAATCAAATTATAAATGGGAGACAAGTTATGTCTAACTCCCCCATTTCTGTTTAACGACGGATTCTCTTTTTTAACAAAAATTGCCTCTTTAACTCCCCTCTCAAACCAGTTCTTTTCCCTGGCTATAAGATCTGAACCTCACTGTCCTCAAAAGAATGGCCCGTGGCTTCTAGGTGAAGATGTACGGCAGATGACGGTCCACTCTGGCACGCCCGTCTGTGTTGGTACATCCTCTTGTGAAGTGGCTGCTTGGTTTCCCCAATGTAGCGCTCACTGCAGTCTTCACTACACTGAATGGAGTAGACCACATTGCTTTGTTTGTGGCTCGGTGTTCTGTCCTTTGGGTGGACGAGTTTTTGTCTTAAAGTGTTTGTGGGTTTGAAATAAACTGGAATTTCATATTGTCTGAAAATCCTCTGTAGTTTTTCCGAAACGCCGGCCAGGTACGGAATCGCTACCCCTTTCCTCCTGGGTTCGGATTCTCTGTTATCTTGTTTCTTGCCCTTGTCTCTCTTGGTTTTGTTAACAGCCCATTTAGGATATCCACAAACAGAGAGGGCTTCCTGCACATGTTGTTCTTCTTTCTCCTTACCCTCTGTGCTTGTGGGAACCACTTGGGCCCTGTGTTGTAATGTCCGAATAACACCCAGTTTGTGCTGCAGTGGGTGGTGTGAATCAAAAAGCAGGTATTGGTCTGTGTGTGTGGGCTTCCTGAAGACTTCTACTTGGAGTCGCCGGTCTCCTCCTATCGTTACTGCACAATCCAAGAATGCCAATGTGTTATCCTTGGCATCTTCACGGGTGAATTTGATGTTCGGATCTACAGAATTGATATGGCCAGTGAAAGGTTCCAAATCTTGAATTTTGATTTTTGTAAAATTATCATCAACATAACGAAACCAGTGTGTGGGAGAAGTGCCTGGATATGAAGCTAAGGCACTTTGTTCAAATTGTTCCATGTATAAATTAGCCATGATAGGGGAGACCGGTGAGCCGGTGACTTTTTTACCATACACTATTATTGCATGCTATTAGTACTTCTGACTATCTTAGCGAGTAAACGGTTCTTCTGATCCTAAGCATTTCATTGGCATTGTTGACCCTGTGTTGATTCTGCATATGACAAATAAACAATCTTGAATCTTGAATCTTGAATCTTGATGAGGGTTTATCAGGCCTCCATCAGAATGTTAACCGATTATTTAGATTAAATAAAATAAATTCTAATCTACGGGTTTAAAAGAGGTTGTGATTCTCAACATTGAAGTTGTAGGCTCAACCCCCAGGCCAGTTTCATTTTAGGATCTCTGTGGAGTTGAATGTCCTTCCCATGTGGAGTTCTGTCTACTGTAGTCTTTGCCCCATCCTCCATACAAATGTGTGTGATGTGACATACTAGATATACAAAATAAATTTTATAATAAGGTTTAGAAAAAACATACAGCTCTGGAAAAAAAAATAAGAGACCGCTGCATTTTTTTCTGAAATCAGCATCTCTACATGTATTACAGCCATTCCATTCCAGCGTCTGTTGAATTCCAACACAAACACAAAGCTGAGCTACTTCAGTTCTTGCACCAGGAGTGGAATAAAGTCACCCAAGAACAATGTGAAAGACTTGTGGAGAGCATGCCAAGACGCATGAAAGCTGTGATTAAAAATAAGGGTTACTGCACCAAATATTGATTTCTGAACTCTTCTTAAGTGTAAACATTAGTATTATGTTGTTTTAAAATGAATTTGATCTTGTTTCTTTGCATTGTTTGAGGTCTGAAAACATGTATCTTTTTTGTTATTTTGACCATTTGTAATTTTCTGCAAATAAATGCTCTAAACGATAACATTTTTATTTGGAATTTGGGGGAAATGTTGTCAGTAGTTTATAGACTCAAACAAAAATGTTCCTTTTGCCCAAACACACAAAAAACGATAATTTTGCAGTGGTCTCTTATTTTTTTCCAGAGCTGTATAACCTGGTCCTTCAACCACAATTGTCAACTCTTTTTTTTGTCACATTTCAGTATCCACAAGGATCCAACTCATTGGTTTTCCTCTACTTTCCTTTCTCTCAAAAGTCTCAGAGGCTGTTGAAGTTACAACATCTGGAGCTGCATGCACAAACTCAAAGCAGATATTGCAGTGTGCCTTGTAATATATAAGATATTATTTATTGTTGAATAATGGTCTACATCTTTAGCCCCAGGTTGAGTTTTGCCATTAGCACACATGTCATTGCCATCACCTCCATTTTTCTAAACCTGACAATTTTCATCATCTCCTTCCACATGAGCACACTATACTTACCAGCTCTGCCCTGACCCTTGACCCATTAACTGCTTTATGTCGACTATAGCCTTACTCTGTATGTGCACATTTACACTTAGCATCAAAAGTAAGTTGGATGCACATCTTTCTTTAATACTATCATTGCTCTCTTTTGTCACCATGTCTGTTTTAAAATGATGACAAACTTATAGACATCGTAGGCTACAGAAATGTGTAATATAGGCCTATTATTTTTAAAAAGATAGTTGTAAGGACTTCTTTCTGTTAGCTCTATATTATTTCTTTATGCCTGACAGATATAATAATAATAATAATTGAATGTTGTTAATTATTTGTCAGGATATTTCCCCCAGTTGAAACCTCCACTCGCCACAAAATGTTCTGATTGAGCATAGAACATATCAGTGCTTTTTTACATACCAAGATAAAACATTAATAATATGACATATTATGTAGGGCTATTGTTAAAAGTTACCGAAAAGAAACTATACAACACTATAGAAAGTAACTCTGGTCTACTAGTTCATGATTAGGTAATAAAAAAAGTATTGCTATAGTACTGGTAATGAAAATCAGTATTGTTAAAGTAGGTTGAAAACATGAGCTTGACCAAATAAACCACATCTCTTTTGGTAAATATTCATCAGTGAAAATAAAAGTTTAGACTATTCCTAACCTTCAAATGGCAAAATACTGAAATCCAAGCCACAAGTTAGGAATCCTTGTTTAAAAAGTCTAACTAAATCTATAGATCTTCTTACATCCAGTAATGTGTGGGAAGAGCATCCGTTTCTTCAATTACAACTGCTTGATTTAAAAAAGCCGCCTCTTCTTTTTCTTTTCAATGGGGCCCAGGCCTTGATGTGCATCAATTGTCCATCTCCAGGGGCTCCGGGCCACTTCGGCGGCCCAGTTAGAGCGGTTCGAAGTCAGGGCTAATCCCTGCCAGAGAGGGGAATCACGGGAGAGCAGAAAAGCAACAATAACCAAGTCAAGCGTATAAAATGAAAGCGAAATCTCTATTATCAGTCCCGGGCCATTCCCAGCAAAGTGGTTAAAATTGGCGCTTGGGTTGAGAATCTGGGGGTCCTTGCGGGTTGGGAGACTCACACGACGCGAAAGGGCAATATTCAAGAGAAAAGGGGAGAAGAAGAAAGGCCCTCGCCCATCCCGACATAACCATTAAATGCAGTCTGACTTTATGTTGTATAGAGAGGGGCCGATCAGAAAGGAGCCACAGTATTGCCATGAAAGAATGAGGTTTTGGGCGGATTAGGGACGGACCCGAGGATGGAGTAACTTCTGCATAACTTTACAGCCAAGTTTAAGGCTAAGACTAGTTTGAGTTAACCCCTTTGTTATTGTCCTGGGACAGGCTTCATACAGGGAGGAAGAGGGGGAGAGAGGGTACCCTGCAGATTTAAGAGGCAAGACGTAAGCAGTAGAGATACATTTTAGAAAAGTTTATCTTAAACTTCTTAAAATGTCTTTAAAGTGTTATTAAAAATGTAGGATGGAATGGATAACAACGTAAAGGGATAGTTCGTTTTTTTTAAAAATGTGAATCTGTATGGCATCCCCTTCAAAAGTGTTGTGCATTAACACTGGCTTATCGCTGCCTTTTTCATGTGCAACTGTTTTCTGACGCAAATATATCACTTTTTGGACAAATATTGTTTTGAGAAGAAAAACAAGTTGTCTCCACTAACTTGCCGGACCTACTTTCGTCAGCGCCAGAACCGGGGCAGAACTCGGCTCAGAGGTACACTGTCAGGGATAAGTCAGTGTTAATGCACAACACTGCTGAAGGGGATGCCATACAGATTCACATTTAAAAAAAACTATCTCTTTAAGGCCATTCATGATATTAGAAGCTGCTTGTGCTAAGGAATAAAGTTGTGTGAACCAAGCTTAAGTTGTTCGTGAAATCCCTCAGTCATCCAGGTAGGTTCCATAGCAAAGGAGAAATTCACTTCTGTCAACTGGACAAAAGTTTTATGATCAACTATTTTTCGCAGCTCATTCAAGGTGCTTCTTCACTTCTTTTGTCTAGTTGACAGAATTGAATTTCTCCTTTGCCTTGAGTTGTGTAGTGAAGACAATACTGAAATGATAATCATGTACCTGGTGAAGATAAATGGACTTTAAAGATACAGAGGAGCCTCTTGTCTGCTGAGGATCAAGAGGTTATGACATCTTGATTGGCCAAAGCATTTCAGGTGGTGGGCAGTTCAAACTTATTTCAAGTCTTGCCAATATCAGCATTTCCAGACAAATACAAATACATTTCCATAAACTAAACCCACATCATCATTATTTATCTGCTAGATACAATTCTTGGATATATCAATGTTTTATGCTCTTCCTAACTTTTTCCCACACATGGCTCTCTTATGATGAGTCGATAGCAGGATCTAAATCAAGAGGCTCTGGTTCTGAGCACGACCCCTGGAGGGCTCTTATCATCACATCATCTCATCTATTATCAGTCTAATTAATGATAGTATCTCTGGACTAGGTCTTATTATGGTAATGAACCCAGCAGAGCCACGGGACCAACAGTGGACATCTGTACTACGGAGATGAACATTTTCTTCTTTGATTAGCTCATAGTGGCATATTCATAGTACCTGTTTAGTCTCGACACAAGACTAAAATTTTACACTCAATTTTGATACTATGGAAATTATCATGAGTGACAATAGAAAAAAATGTAGACAACAGAATGTAATTGTCAACACAAAATTATATATTTTTAATAATACAATATTGATTTGATAATATCATAATGCCCACGTTTGTCCTATTAATATCATTGTCTAAATAAATTACAATAAATCTTTAAACAAAGTACTTAGTACAAAGGACTTACCAGTGTAGTCTTTGTGCCACTCCAAGACTGCGCAAGCTCCTAGGTCAGGATGGGCATCTGTGTCAAACCTAATTTTCCTGTGAGTACAGCCAAGAGCAAAACATCATGAAAAATTGATTGATTATGACAACTGATACATTATGTAAAGTAAACAAAAATGGTAATGCCTTCACATGTAGTATAGTCAGCATTAACGGTATCTAAAAGACATTCTATTCTATTCTATTCTATAATATTTAAAATTTCTAATTGCTGTTTGCATTTTGTTTTTGCATGACCACAAATACACATTCTAGTTTATAAAAGTGTGCAAACAGATAAGCTACAATACACAGATGTATATGGCAGATGACAAAAGCTTCATGCTGTATAATTATTTCTGGAGTGGAGCTGCTAAAGGAATGGAGAACATCTGAACAATTAGGTGAACTGTGGTCAGGAGAAGAAGAGTTAATGACAAGTGCAGTATAGAGACGGAGCAAGGGGCCAGGACACATTTAGAGCAGCGTGGGGATCAGAATAGACCACTGATGCTCCCCCTTATTTTCATTAGAGCCTGATGACTGCAGAATTGATGCAGTCCGTGAGTTATCAAGAGCCACTAATTTCACATTAACAACCATTGACTGCGCCGGCTTGATTCAAGGGGTTTTTTGACAATTATCACAATCAGGATGGGAGCCCAAATCATTTACCTTGACTCTCAGAGCACAGAACACATTGCAAAATTGTATGGTGTCAAAAACCCCATAAATAATGAGAAGGCTTTCTAGCAAGTGCTCATCATGCATCTTGTCCCTGCCCCTTACCCGAATGACAGGCAATGATCTATGGAGATGTAGCACTTACTTACAAGTGCAAGTAGTTATGGATAGTCAGTGGTTTCAGTATATTTTCTCATACAGAATTTATTATAAAACGAATATATATTTGTACATTACATTTATATATATTTTATTGAAATTTCCACACTAGTCTATTTTTAGATTGATATCAAGACACGTACACTGACAAATTGACACCTAAACCCTTTATGTAAAATAAATGTGGCCACATTCAGACTATGCATTCTTGAATAAAATAAAAGACTGCATAAAAGTTAATTTTCTGTTCATAGAAATTATGAGGAAATTAATTCATTCATCTTCTTCCGCTTTTTCCATTCTCTGGGTCGCGGAGGCAGCAGTCCAAGCAGTGTTCCGCTGCCCAGAACACAATGCACCAGCCCTCATGTATCCTCCCGCAGGTGGTGGGTTCACGGGAGGACGGCTCACGTCACAACGGGCCTTGATTTATCTTCTGCCATGGGGGCTACCAGTGTCCACAGACACTGGGGGCAAGGTGGGGTTAAGTGTCTTGCCCAAGGACACAACGGCAGCACTCATCTGTGGGAGCTGGGATCACACGCAGTCAACCCGTCAAGAGCGGGATTTGAACCGCCAACCCTTGAATCACTAGGCAAGCGCTCTACCAACTGAGCTTATCTTAAATAATCTAACAATTGTATTTGATTTTTTACTAAAATATAGACTACTTTCTTTATTTAAAAATATTGTGTCCTTTCTAGTGGACATTGAGTTAAATTATTGAGTTAGTGGACAAAGAGTTATCTTTTAAGTGTTTTGAGATAAATTCTGGTTTGTGGCTATGATTAAATAAATAAATAAATAAATAAATAAATAAATAAATAAATAAATAAATAAATAAATAAATAAGAAATTAAAAGGGAGTCTAAAAACTTTTTGAGGCGACTGTAAAAGCTTGTCAGAGATGTTGGCCATCCAAAAAAAAAAAAAAAGTTTGTTAGTTTGTTAACATCACATGGATTTAACACTATTACAGTCCATTACAGAGGACATGTTACAACATTTTTAACAAAATGTAAATGCTAAGGTGTTCATTTACCTCCAAATAGAAAATTACAAAAAAATAATAAAATTATTAATAATAATAATAATAATAATAATAATAATAATAATAATAATAATAATAAATCCCGCTTTAGTATTTGTGTCGTGATTTTCATTTAGTTCTCGCGAGATTATCTAAAGTCACATGATTGTCCCGTGAGGGAAATAAGGAAGTACTGCAGTATTGATGAAGAAGATCTGTCGTTGTTTTCCCGTGTTCAGTCATGACTTTTAACCAGAATATTTTGTGCATTGTTTTATTTTGTGTACGTACCAGTGTTTGTGTATCTGTAGACGCTGTTTCGGAGCTGCATAGTGCAAGTTCGCCAGTCTTCAAACCCCATGTGGACTCGGTGTATTTTCTCAACCAGGTCACGGGGTTCAGTGACTTCTCCGACATCAGCCAGTACTGCAAAGAACTCCTGGACTTATTTGGGACTCAATATGTCGCTTATGTGAACTGTTTAGTGCCAGCAGCTCGGCCTGTCAAAGTATGCCAAAACTGCTTCGTTAGCTTCGAAAACCTCAATAAAATATACACAAACATCTCATCAGACGACGTAAGTGCACGTTCTTCTTTTAACAGTTTTAATATGCTGAATTATTAAGTGTCTGTAGTCTGTCTGTGAGGCCAAACACGAGTTAGTCACGAGTCTTGTGACTGAGTGATGAATTTGAGGAAATGGCTAAAGGAATAAACCGTATGAGCTCAACTTAGAGATGAACCATAAAGGGAGTAAAGATAAAGTCACACTGTGCGCATGTACTATGTTAACATATGTCAGATATGTAAACCACTTTACCAAGAAGGAAATGGAAATAACAAAGCACAACATGATGTACACTGCCTGACAAAAGTATTAGGACGATTGTGTATTTCTGAACTCTGGACGAAACCTCTGGTTCCAACAAGATCATGACCCAAAGCACTCATCCAAACTGTGTAAGGGTCATTTGGAGACGTGTGAACAGCGTCATCGACTGCAGGTTATGACATGACCCAGTCTCCTGACCGGTGTTCTATGTGGGATTATTTGGATATTAAAGTGCGCTCCAGGAATCTGACTAACGTTAAACACCTGTGGAAATGTCTTCAGGATGAGTGGAAAACTATACTAGAGGATGAATATCTTGAAAAATTATGGGACAGAATGCCTTGAATTTGTAAAGCTGTGATTAAAGGCCAAAGGTGGTTATTTTGATGAAAAAGCTATTTAACTTGATTGCTACATTTTTGCAATAATATACCTTTACACATGATGAAATTTACTTTAATATATCGATAAATTGATTTGTTGTCATTACCAATACGTCTTGTTATCATTATGAAAGTTCAGAAATACAGAATCGTCCTAATACTTTTGTCAGGCAGTGTAGCTATAGATGTGTACCTACTTGTACTGTAATTGTAGTTCATGTATTGTTGTTTTGTCCTGATCCCACAATTTTATACTCTACCAGTCAAACGTTTGGACATACCCTTGTATTCGATGTTTTTTTCTATTTACTGCTACTTTCTACATTTTAGATACATATACAAGACATCAAATATATGAAGCAAGATATTACTAATTCCTTAGTAAGGAAAAAAGCTCAATAACTCATGCAAAGCAAAGGGTGGCTTATTTGAGAATTTGAATACAATACAATACAACACAATACAATATAATATAATACAGTATAATATATAAAATAATAACATAGAAAATCTTTTTAAAATAATTTATTTAACTTTTTATCCTTGATATATATAATATAAATAAAAATAAAGAAAAACCAGCTTTGAATGAGATGGTGTGTCCAAACTTTTGACTGGTAGTGTACATCGATCATTAACTGAATTACCCTCACTGTCAATGCTAATGTTTTGTAACTGTGTGTTTTATGTTCTCAGGTAGGTCCAGGGGGTGAGGTTTGCCGGGACAGTCTACTGCGAAGTGACAGGCTAATGTTAGTTTTTCTGCTGTTTAGTAACCTGGAAGAAATATGGACAAAATCCAACTGTGAAAGTGAGTGATTTTTTGGAGTATTTGATGCACTTCCCTCTGTGTTTTAGACACTTGAATGTTTTACTATCTTGTTTACAGATTGCATATCAAGTGAAGCTCCAAGTCTAACCAATGACACGCTGTATTTTCTGGCAATGCTCAACCAGACTTACAACTGCTTTGATCAATACCAGCAGGTATGCGCTGCTCACAATTATTACATAAGGATGTATTCTAAATTTCTTTGTAAATCTTTTGTATCTCCACACAGGGTAACCACACAGAAGTGTGTAAAAACTGCAAGGGCACATATCGAGACTTAAACATCCTGTACAGTGACATGGAGGACAATAATACAATGTGTATAGACATTGAAGATGCGGTATGTAGACTTGGAAATAGCAGAAAGTTATGCCCTTTAGAAAGGAAAAATATTAACTTTAATATGGTAAATGTCCCCTACAGTTTGCAAAAAATCTATGCTAATACAGAAAAAATGCATAAATATGACATTTCTTGATTATTTCTAGAATTGTCTTGAGCCATATAAAAACAAATATAAGACCACTAATAATTAAATTAAACTGCTATTATTTTGTGTTGAAAATAACATTCTACAACATTCCTTGAATTGAAATCGAGTTTGGAATTACTGCTAAGTTACTACCAATGTGAGAAAAGTGAGTGAGAAAAGTGTAAAAAAATGCATCTAATTGCTAATCGGCTTAGAGTGACCAGAAAAGCGTTCTATCAGATGATCATTTAAATAGTATTATTTTTCAGATGAATGCAACTCGCAGACGCTGGAGTAAAACCTTTAACTGCTCATTCCCTCGTGAGGAGAATGTGCCGATCATTGCAGTGTCCAGCTTCATGCTTTTTCTGCCCATCATCTTCTACTTGAGCAGCTTCCTTCACTCTGAACAAAAGAAACGCAAGCTCATACAGCGTAAGTAACCGGCTTAATGCACCCATTGTCACAGCCAGATTTTTGACAGGGTCTTCTGAGTCTGTGCTCTGAATGGCTGAGCCAGACTGACTGAGTGACTGTGCTATCAGTGAGGCACAGGTTTTGTGTTTTTTCTAAAGCATGGTGGGGTTGCCTCATGCATAACTCAGATTTCACTAGGCTCAGATCTTGTTTTGAACCCTGAATCATTGTTTGAATCAGTGTCAGTGTTTTCATATTTATAGGGAATTACTGTCAATTATTATAAAATGTGATTGCTAAATTAAAGAAGCCACAATCAAAAAAAAAAAAAATCTTGGATAATTTGTATTTTAAAAAGTTTTTTCTTAATAGTGGCTACACAAAAGTCTTATGCTCACCAAGTTCACCACTATGGTCGATTGCTATTAAGGTGGTCCAAAGATTACAAATTATAGTAATTGCAATAATAATAATCAATCATAAAATCATGCATATTCATCAATGTATTGTACTTTGTATTTGTAGAGTTTTGGAACTATTTTGCTGTGGTACCCTACTAATGTACACTCAACAAAAATATAAACGCAACACTTTTGTTTTTGCTCCCATTTTTCATGAGATGGACTTAAAGATCTAAAATTCATTCCAGATACACAATATTACCATTTCTCTCAAACATTGTTCACAAATCTGTCTAAATGTGTGATAGTGAGCACTTCTGCTTTGCTGAGACAATCCATCCCACCTCACAGGTGTGCCACATCAAGATGCTGATCTGACATCATGATTAGTGCACAGATTAGACTGCCCACAATAAAAGGCCACTCTGAAATGTGCATTTTTTTTTTTTTTTTTTGCTTTATTGGGGGTCTGGGGACTTAGAACCCATACCATAACCCCACCACCACCATGGGCCACTCGATCCACAACATTGACATCAGCAAAGCGCTCACCCACACGACGCCACACACGTTGTCTGCCATCTGCCCTGAACAATGTTAACTGAGATTCATCCGTGAAGAGAACACCTCTCCAGCGTGCCAGACGCCATCGAATGTGAGCATTTGCCCACTCAAGTCTGTTACGGCAACGATCTGCAGTCAGGTTAAGACCCCGATGAGGACAACGAGCATGCAGTTGAGCTTCCCTGAGACTGTTTCTGACAGTTTGGGCAGAAATTGTTTGGTTATGCAAACCAATTGTTTCAGCAGCTGTCCGAGTGGCTGGTCTCAGACGATCTTGGAGGTGAACCTGCTGGATGTGGAGGTCCTGGGCTGGTGTGGTTACACGTGGTCTGCTGTTGTGAGGCCGGTTGGATGTACTGCCATATTCTCTGAAACGCCTTTGGAGAGGGCTTATGGTGGAGAAATGGAACATTCAATTCACAAGCAACAGATCTGGTTGACATTCCTGCTGTCAGCATGCCAATTGCACGCTCCCTCAATGCTTGTGACATCTGTGGCATTTTGCTGTGAGACAAAACTGCACATTTCAGAGTGGCCTTTTATTGTGGGCAGTATAAGGTACACCTGTGCACTAATCATGATGTCAGATCAGCATCTTGATGTGGCACACCTGTGAGGTGGGATGGATTATCTCAGCAAAGCAGAAGTGCTCACTATCACACATTTAGACAGATTTGTGAACAATGTTTGAGAGAAATGGTAATATTGTGTATCTGGAATGAATTTTAGATCTTTAAGTCCATCTCATGAAAAATGGGAGCAAAAACAAAAGTGTTGCGTTTATATTTTTGTTCAGTGTACTTATACTTGTACTTATACTACTAATTCTAGTGTATTTATTTATTTATTTTTGCTTTACAGCTAAAAGGATACCAACATACTCCAGTTTGATGAACATTCAGGACAAACAGAGCTGAGAAGTCCCACACTTTACCAGAAAAGGACAACCGCACTTGAGAGATAGATCTGAATCTTTGTCTCTGCCTGGTTTGAAGACAACATTTTTATATTCCAAGCACACTTAGAGACATCTGCTATTTGAAATGCACTGAGGAGGTACAACAATCACTAGTTTTGTCTCTGATCAATATTTGGACTTTTTTAGACACATTGGCCCATTTTCCAAACCCCAATCTTAACTCCTGATCACAATTTTCTGATTTTAACACACTGGTTCTAAAGGCAAATTGCTCACGTTGAACTAGTTCCATAATATATATATTTTTAATTCATCTCTGCGGTCGCAGTATTTTGCTGGCTGGACTTTTCACACCATAACACCAAGACTTACTAATCAAAGTTCTGTTCATCACCACTAACCACTTCGAATGTGTTAACCATGCCTGGGTTTTCAGCATCTGTCGTATATACCCGTTAGAGCAGTGACTTGAGTATTCGTTGGATGCACTGGTGTCTACATGCACTATTTATGGGGTTCTCAAATGGGCTTTCTGTTACTAATGTATGTCCATAAAGGAGCACAGAAAAGGACCACTTGATGTCCATTAGTTGTAACGTGTATGCGCTGTGAGGAGAGGCAGGGCACACATCAGGAAGGGGGTGAATAAAGACGCACTGGAAAAAGCACTCCAAAGTACCTCACTGTGATGTTACCTGTTTTCCAGTAGTCAGTGTTTTTGTGGTTTCATGAAGCTTTTAATGTGCTTTTCTTTGTGATAGTTTTCCACTGATGTTTAACTTAATTTGTTAAGGCTTTCTGTAAGAGAGGGCTCCTTTATGAGCTATGATTATTAAATTGATGCATTTGGCTGCTAGTGGAGCAGTGAATAAATGCAAATATTACTGTAAATGAATCAAGGCTTTTGTCATCTGTAAATGTTTTTTAGTTGTGTCATTAATAGAATTTAATTTCTTTTGGATCCATGCACTAGTCATCTTCATGCTTTAAGGCTATATTCCATTAATGTATTTTGTTTACATAAAGCCTGTGAAAAATGATTGTTGGTAAAGATGTGACCTCCTCCTCGCGTTACACGGCCTTGTGTTTCTTGCAAATAGGATTTATCTCCATCATTAACAGCTAATCTAAATGTGGGATAAAGATACTTGCTGGAATAATCGCCACAACACATCCGTTAAACTCCTTTGGCTTCTTGGTCTTAGGAAGCGAAGCCTCTGCAGGCCAACACTGTAAGCGCATTGCATTTTTTTGCCCAGTCATATGATCCCGGCCAGTGGAGCAGCTCCATACACAGGCTTTTGTCATTCTTGCAGTAGCTTGTACAGTAATAAACGGCCTGAAGCCTGGAATGACACATTTGTTTTGTGCAAAGCTTTGTTACTTGGTGAGGCAAGGCTCAAAGTCAACACAAATCCTGGGGCAAGCCGGACCAAACGTTCAACACGTGGTTGTAATAAGATGGAGAGTTCTAATAATTTGTAATTCCTTTTTAATAGACACTGACCCATGTCATCCCTGAGTTCTGGGTGAATTCAACTAAATGTCCAAAGGAACCCAGAGCAAAATGGACCAAATGAAAACAATGAACTGGGAAAAAAATACACTTTAGAATTTATAATCCAGTTAATGTGGAAAAAAATGTGTTTATCACCAGTTTTTTTTGTTTGTTTTTGATGTTTGTTTTTTGTGTTTGTGTGTTCGACTGAAGGCAGCTCTGTGGGCCTAACATGATCATGACCACATGGCCATGACCAACGATTTTTACTGTTAAAAGATTCAAGATTCAAGATTGTTTAATTGTCATATGCAGGATCAACACAAGGTCAACAATGCAATGAAATGCTTAGGATCAGAAGAACCGTAGACTCGCTAAGATAGTCAAGAAGTACTAATAGCATGCAATAATAGTACATGGTAAAAAAGTGTTGCAAAAAGTGTAGGGGAAAAGTAAACAATATAACAATATACAAACAATATAATAAAAAATATGTTATAAAATATAATAAAATTAGGATTAAATAAGGTGTAAGTAGAGCATTTCACAGATTGCACATAATGGTGTATTGCACGTGGGTTATGAAGCAGATTATTGCACAGGTAACAGTAAAATATGTGTGGTTTATTTGTGCAGTCACCCAGTTCTATGGATAAAATAAATGAATAAATCCTGTAGGCTTATAAATAAAGGGTGAAGGTGTTCTAAACACATGAAATAAGGCAGAGTTCATCTGGAGTGTGCCGGCTAAAGCTCATGGTAAACTGTTGATGTTTGTGAGAGGCCTTTTGTTCTAACAGCCACAGTCCATCCACTGCCTAGAACTTGCTCAGACTTATAACATTAATGAGCTGACGAAGCCTCTCGGATGAGCGGCGAAACGTTTTCAACCAAACAAACTTTGTCCAGTTGACAAATTGAACTTCTCCTTTTATCAAACATTAATGAATCCTTGGCATTTATATTACAATGTGACCGTCACTTTCTATAAAAATCTAAGGTTAAAGTTGTTCAGTTGAAGATTTAGGTCTGCAGGGTTATGGAGAAATAAATGGGCTCCTGTTTTTCAAAAGTTACCAGAGCCAATGGTTAAAGCCTCTTCTGCATGTTACCTTCAGAACAAGGCCAGTGCTTTCATACTGTGCAAGCTCTACTGTCCTTCCACTTTCAGTAATCCTTGGGAAATGACTATTATGTTGTTCATTGACAAGGCAACAATCCTCCTATAGACTACAAATTTTAGAAATATTTGTCCCATCATAAGCCCAAAGTATGCATTTATCCTTTTTCTACTGCCAATGCTATATCATTGCAACTTAAGTAACATTTTGAATAATTCTAGGCCTGTGTTTTAGTTTCTCATGTAATGTAACTTTTTATCTGTGCACAGTATTTCTATTTACTCCTTCTCACTTGACGCTATAGCCACAGCTTCCAATTCAAACACCACATTCACACTTTAATACAGACAATGGCTGAAGTTTCCTCCAAGTGAAGGTTTTGCCATTGCCAATATTAAGAAATAGTTAGGTAGGACTTGTTACACAATGGCCATGCACAAGAGCACTCTAAGCTGTCAGTTAACTGGCTGAAGGTCAGGCCTGGATTATTACGCACCTCTCAACCCCAAAGCTTTGAATATGATGCTTTGTTTGACAAGCTGTAGACTTATGCTCCTGGAGAGGGGAATTAGCAGATACACACTATATGCACAATGAACAGAACTTATTATAGGCTACACCCGCTGTAAACTGAGTTAGAATCGGTCAAATTCTGGGCTTAGCATTGTCAATTATAGAAAATGATCAAATCATTTTAATAGCAATTTGTAGTTTAGATAAAAGACCATCCCTCCTCACTCTCCAAGTCAGCTGTTGGTGTCATCACAGCGGTATCATATGTCAGAACCTTTGGCTCTGACTTACATCCATGTGGCTCTACAGTGAAAAGAAAACACTTGAGGCTCAAAGGGAGCACATGGAGAGAGGGCAGGGGGCACTCTTCAGGGCAGGACCATCTGACCCTGTGTCCTGCCTCTGTTTGTGTGTGCACCAGTGAGCTCCCATCCTGCCATCAGCTTGATTCGACATGGATTATTTACATGACAGATGACAGTGGGACAGAAACATAGTATGCTAATCTGTTTTCAACAGTACCCTTAAAGAAGCCTGCGTCAAAAATGTAGGCGAAAACTTTCCATCTATTTTATAAGGCTATATGGCCATCTAGTGTTCAGTCAAAAAGGTTCCACGGTTTTACAAACCGTATATGAACATGTAAAAATATGTTTTATAAACATCGGCCTGCACAATGACATCCGTCCAAATAAAAGTCCGCCGAGCCCTCCTCCTGGACACAAAGACATTTTTGTGGTAAATACAACATTCGCGGAAGAGCAGCACGTTACCATAGCAACACGCAGCAAACTTTGCGTACACCACAGAGCTGACCGTAGATCTATGGGTAACATACTGGTCAATTAACCAGAAATTAGTCAGATTTTAAAATATTGCTATTTTGCTTTTGTACAAATTAACATTTTTGTTGGAAAAAGTATTTTTAAAAACACATATGGAAAAAACGACACAAAGCCTCAAGGAGACGGCGGAGATGTCCTCCAAGGAACCCAAAAATGAAGAGTAAGTTTGCTCGCTAGCTAACGCTGGCATTATCGCCAAGATATGAAATGTGTTATACTGTATATGTTTTTAAACGTGTGTATTAATGACACTTTTAACCATCTAGGGTCTCTGAACAGCAGGGTAACCATTTAAGGAAAGAGGTTTGTATTTCTTATTTACTTAGCTAAGTTAATCACGTGTTATAAATTTGCGACCGTAAATTATAGCGTATTTTACAATATTTTATTACATGTAAGCCCAAGTATTTGAGTCTTTTAATAAATGATATATTTTTTAAATAATCCATTGGTTCGGTCAATTCTATAGCTAACTGCATCTCAGAAGTTCATTCAATTGAAGAGAGATTTGAACACAATGGTATCCAATATTCAAGATGCTGCTGAGGCTAGAGAAGTGCAATGGAGGACTGGTATTGATAAAGCCCGCAAAATAAGGTTAGTCTTTACAGACTATTATGAATGTGTGTATAGTTTACCCAATACCTGCTGTTTTGCAGAAGAGAACTTCTTGAAGATCATAACTTATCTAGCAAGGGTAAAACTGACGAGATTTCCAAAGGCTGGCACACCACAAAGGAGAGGACGATTCCCCAAGAGGTGCAAGCAGCACTAATCTACCAACAGCAGCTATGTGCTGAGCTCATAAAAGACAAGAAAGAAATAATGGATACCATTCAGCAGGTATATGTCTACAATATTAAGTTATGCAATACATAAAATGATGATTGTTTATGTCTCTTTGGGTTGAACAGGACCTAAAGGCCAGAGATGATAGCTTTGTGGCTGATTTAAAGAAGCAAACAGAGGAACTTCAACTAATGCTAGAAAGAATGGCAGAACAAGACAGAATTTTGACAAAAGCCTATCGAGAAGAGCTGGAACAATGGAAGGAAGTTAGTGTGTTAACATTAAACAATGTTTTATATTTGTAGATTGATGATGTATTGATTGATGATATATCGATGTATTGACAGAAAGTTCACAAAGAGGAAGAAACTAAACTTACTGAAAAAAAGACAGCATGGGAGAAGTGTATGAAGAATCTTTTGGATACAGAGGTCTGAATCAAACTTTATTTTGTTTTGTTGTATGTTTGTACACTCACACACACAGACATATATGTACTTTTTATTGTGTTTTCTTTACATTTGATTTTTTGATTTTTAGGTAGATAAACTTTTGAAGAGGCAGCATGCTGTGGAGAAGTATGAAGCCCATATTCACCATCTAATGTTTGAAACTTCTGATAACTTTAACATGATCAGAAACAGGGAATTTGCTGATTTCCAGGTACATTATATATAAAAAGTTATTGAGCTTCTATTAGATTAATGTCAAGTATTTCACAATTTGGTTGTTTTTTTCTGTAGGCCCTGGAGCTGGAAATATACCAGGTTGAATCAGAAAGAATCTTTATACAGCAGAAAATTGAGAATCAACGAGCAGATGGCATTAAACTCAAAGCAGAAGACACCCAAATGAAAGCCAGACTGTCAGGGTAATATCTTTAATAGAAATATTTTTATTTTTTAATAGAAATATTTTTGTCAGTCATCATGCTTGCAAATCTAATGCAATTAATATAATAATACCAATCTTTTATCTCTCTCTCTCTCTCTCTCTCTCTCATATTTTTTCTTTTTTTACACATTTATTGCTCTCTTAACCAGTTTAAAGTCTGAGCTTTCAAAACTGCAACTGCCTAAACAAACTGGCAAAGGAAGAAAAGAAAAACAACTTATGGAAAAACAGTTGAAGGTGTTGAACCTTAAAGCTCAGGACTATGAACGCATTCAGAAAAAGATCATGTGGGTTTCATTTTTCTGATATTAGCATAATTTTCAGCAAAACAATATTGTTAATTTTTGTGTTTTTATTTTCTAGTCGCTCTGCTATTGCTGATGCCATTAAATTTGAGAATATGTGGCTCACGGTTGATGCTGAGGCGAAGGAGCTGCTGGAGAGGGCTTTGTATGTCGACTCTGTGATCTACGAAAATGTCTTTCATATACCCTGGGAGCAACCCAATTTGAGTTTTGCAGAGCCAGGGAGAAGATGGGAAGAGAGATGCGCAGTTTCCCAGACCTCGCAGTGCAGTCAGGTCAATGGAATGATAGAAGGCCTTTACAATGACAGTGAGCCTGAGGCAGAGGTGGGGAATATATCAGAAGAGAGGAGCAGTGTGGCGACCCCCCGAACTGTGAAGAGACTCATGGAAATATTATGTGATGAGATGGTAAGAAAAAGTAATAGTAATTTGAATGAAAGACTATTTTCATTGTCTACAAAACAAACCCCTAAGCATTTATTTTCAGGGTTTTTTGTTTGAAGTTAAAATTGTGAAACTACTTGATACCCTGGATGAAAATGAGCGGAATCTCATCAAAATGGGCTATCTATTTGATGTGAGTATTGTCTGAAAACTGTGTAAAGAGGTATATATATTACACTATTTTCTGATCTATGTTATAATGTTGTTTCCTCATCAAAAACATTCTTGGAGTTACGTTTTGTTTCATTCACACATTTTAACACACAAACCCTGCATATTTAGTCTCAGAACAGAGCATTTTGGGGTTTGGAGATGCAGCCGGCCTAATAATATAAAAAAAAAGAGTTACTCAAATCTGTGAATGAAATAAAACACATCTCCAGGTAAGATTCTGATGTGGTAACAACACTCTTTCAACATTTAAAGCTCACTAGAGTCAGTTGTGGACCATTAACTACATATTTTAATACTTTAGACTCTTGGCATTGAGGACGATGTTGTACCAAAGTTGGTGGATTTCTTGTTTAAATATGCCCAGCAGTGCCCCAGGCAGAGTGGGGTGAGTGGAAGCCATTAAAACTACCTAGTTACAATTAATATAGCCTTTTAAAAGTTGTTTTTAGTTGCAGGGTATTGAGGCTGCACAGCCCAGTTGCTCCACAGATGAAGTACAGACCAGTTCATTAGCTCCAGTGCCTCCAGACCCTATTGATCAAAATGATGTACTTCAAGCTCTGAAATGTTTCTTTGATCGCTACAAACTGGGAAGGTTGTAAAACTGCTGCACATTTTTTGTAAAACATATTTATATCTTAAATAGTGACTGATAACTTTAATCTTATGTGGTTTAAAAATGTGCTCAAAACCACCTAGATCTTTTTTTTTCAGATGTCTGATTTTCTGCTGTAATATGACCTCTTTAGTGGCACCAAGAACACTGACAAATGGAGCGTGCAGAGTCTGGAGGCCCGGGGCATGTCTAAAGAGGAGGCCTACTGGGAGAGCCTGGGCAACGCCATCACAGTGGACAAACTGAAGATCTGGGAGGTGACAGAGAAGAAGCTCCAGCAGCACCAGTGAGTTCATTTGAACAAAAACGACGAAAAAACAAATTGTTCCACATCACATCATTTTTTTTACTAATATGAGTTCAAGTGCCACTTTATTAAGGCAAATTAACATGTAATTCTTATAAAGCATTAACAAAGACTTTAATTTATAATGAACAGTTTGGCAATTTAAGATTGATTCAGGCTTAGTCACTTCTTAATTAAGGGGTTGGGGTTATGAGTTAGGGTCAGAGTTCTTGTTCATGATTTATTATGGCTATTAAAAGGGCACTGTATGTACATGGTTTAAACAAAACGTGACTGTTGTGTTTCCGTGGCCAGCACTGTCCTCTCTGAGATCTCCGAGTTCAGCCAAGAGATCCAGAGTCTGCAGCAAGAGAACACAGAGCTGCAGATGGTGTGTATGCTTCTGCAGCAGGTGTGCCTGGACCAGCCTCTCTCCTTCAGTCCACATGTAAGTAAGTAAGATAAGATAAGATAAGATAATCCTTTATTTGTCCCACAATGGGGAAATTGCAGTGTCACAACGCAAGTTTCAGAAACAGTAGGAAAGTATGAGCATGCATCAAAATTAAAATAAATAATAATAATAAGTATGTACAATCAACTAAAAAACACAATACTGTAAAGTTAAAGGCACAGGAGCGTTGCACAATAAATGTCTTTGATTCTGAGCAGTGAACAAACAGCAGTTAAAGTGACTCCAGTATAGTAATATATAATATCACTACAATAAAGTGACTTCAGATGATTCAGAAGTGCTAACATTAAAAAAATACAAGTTCACAATAGGCCTGTCATGGTAATTACTATATTGACTTACTATAGAAGTTCTGAAATGTAACTTTGCGCTTGACCTAAACAAGCTTTAAAAGTGATCAGTAAAATCTTATATTCAATTCTAAAACGCACAGGCAGCTAGTGAAGGAAAGCTAAAGCAGGGGTGATGTGTTGTTATTAGTTTAAACTAGTGAGAAGCCTATGTGCTACAAGAGTTTTATTATCAGTGCTGGAGAGGAGGGAGTTACAGTAGTTAAGTGTGGAGAAAATGAGAGCATTGACAACTTTATGGAGATCAGGGGGTAAGAATATTTGTGATTTTGGAAATAGTCCAGAGATGGATGAAGCAAGATTGTACGGTTTTCTTAACTTGGGTTTGGAAAGTAAGGTGGCATACGCCGAGACTTGGACGAGAATGGACCAAGGTGATTTTGAATAATGTGTAATGGACTGGAGTGGATTGATAAGGATAACTTCATATTTGGAGGTGCTGAGCTGAAATTCTGCACCATACATCTGTTCACATCGTTATAGCAGTCCTCAGAACACCAGGCTTCTGGGTGGGGTCTCAGAGGGAGGTATATCTGTGTGTCATCATAGCACCAGAAGGATGCATTATGGCGAGGTATAATGTGTCCTAAGGGGAGCATATAAATAGAAAATAAATAACTTCTATGACCCATTGCCACTCATGTTCATTAGTCATACTGCAAATGCAGATAGGCCTGCCAATACATTGCTGAAGTAAATATAGAAACTAAGAATAGAAATATTGAAACTAATTTATGCCACTGACACAATAACCCAAGAGCAGATTTAAACCATAAAAAATATTCTAAATTTACATTATTGTTAAAAACTACCAAATAAACAGCAGATGTGCAAAGAAAGTATATTCACCATAAATATAATGAGTCATAAGCGATTAATTCAACCTTTTATGGCTTAAATCTTATCACATAGCCAAAAATGTACACAGATTTACACACATTCACCCCAAAAATATTGTTCCAGCTTTCATGTATTGAACGATAAGTGGATATAGTAATTATTCATACTTAAAAATGTGTTATTGTGACAGGCCTATCAAATCAAAGTTTTCATTAAAGTTTTTTTTTTTTTTTTTTTAATGTTGGGCTGATTTCCGGATAAACATGTTTGTGTTATAGAAACGTGTATGTATGTGTAAGAGAAAGAGAGTAGCACTGAGCCAACTGTCCTGTATGAAGAAAGACCCATCCATGTTAGCCTTGCAAGATATTAACATTACTGCAAGTGTTTAATATAAAAATATGCATGAATTATTACATTTAATTTCTTTTTTTGCAGGTTAACCAGCTCGACATGGAATAAAGCAGTGTGTGATCAGATTCCAAACTCATCTGAACTTTGTAACACAATAATGAATCCGAGCCTTTCTGTGTGGAGTTTGCTTGTTCTCCCCGTGTCTGGGTGGGTTTCCTCCAGGCACTCCGGTTTCCCCCATCAACCCAAAACATGCACCATAGGTAAATCCTCCAGCTTAGGTCCTGACCAAACCGAAGCAAGATCATGGAGATGGTCCCCGGGTGCAGTAATGTGCTGCTCACTGCTCCTAATAACAGGATGGGTTAAATGCAGAAATGGAATTTCCCCACTGTGGGACTAATAAATAAATAATAATAAATAAATTATAATAATAATACATTTCTTTATGAAATAATAGATTTCTTTATGATAAAAGCAATGAGGTACAAACATCTCAGTCACTTTGAATGGGGTGAGAGCTGTTTGACACTGAGACACATTAGATAATTGTACACTTTGCTAAAGGCTATAATTTGAAACTGAACAGGACTTTGTGAGCATCTACATTTGGGGCATTGATGTATGAGGCACAAGAGCTTCTTGTGTACAGAATTGTACAGGATGTCATTACATGATTGTGCAAGAGTGAGGTCTGGTTATTTGGGTTTTCAGTCGTATCAGCATCTCCATCTTTGGTTACTGTCAAGCAGAAAAAACCCACATACTTCAGTAGAAACACTTGAAACTACTTTTATTACCAAAACAGCTTTCTTATTTACATCAAGATTAGCCACAAGCTGACATGTTTATTCACAGGTTTAAACATTCAACCAACAACAAAATGTACACAGATACAGTTCCAATATACACCAGACGTTCATGGGAATGTACATGGGAAAAATATGCAATTGATATGTGTTTAATAAAATTTTGTCTAATGATTTTATGATGAAATTGTGTGCTCTTCTTCTGGCAACATCTATTTATCACACATGGACATACTTCAGGCAACATACAGTAGGAACCTTGTAAGATTTATTAAATGCTTAAATACTGACTCTTATTTTGAACTTTATTTGGTAGAACATAACATTTACAAATAGTCGCTCAATAGCACCAATTGTACAGTCAAAGTTATTTTACTTCTCTGTAGCTGGTATGGAAATTATCCTCCCTCCAGAATTTGTTGTTGTATTTGTGAGAGTCCCACTGTCTGCACTTAACAGCTTTTCCTTGAGGAACGAGGGGAAGAAGTTGGAGATGTATGCCTTTTTGAAGCCTACGTTACAGAAGCAGTATACCAGTGGGTCCAGGAGGCAGTCGACATAGGACAGGACCATCAGACTGTCATAGACCTGTGTCATAACGTCCTCTGCGCTCTGATTATCCGTGACGCGGACAAAGAGGAGCACTGCTCGGGCAATGGCACAGGGCAGGAAGCAGAAAGAGAAAACAAAGAGTACGGCCAGCACCACCCAAACCGCGCGTTTCAGTTTGGTCTTGTCCCCAACTGTCTTCCTCCTCAGACGGTTCACAGTGCGCACCGTACAGAACACCAGGATTATAAATGGGATTATAATCTGGGCGAAGAAGACTATCTGAAAAAAATATGAAAATATGAAAATAAAAATATGAAAATACAATATATCCCAATTATTGATATCGCAACAAACTAATATATACAAACTAATACTAAAAACACCAAGGAGAGGAATTAGCTGATTTTTAAATTAAATTATGTTTTTAAGTGGAAAAAGATTATTTAATGTATTTATTTCTCCTACTAAATCCTAGATTATCCTTCATTTTATCTTGGTTTTGCCTAACTTGTAAAAGAAGGCATGCACACATCAACTAAAATGAACAACAGTCAACAACTATATTTAAATATTGAAAAACTATTGGCACCACACCACTGCTCAAACTACTGTCCAGGGGCCTAATGCGGCCCAAGTTAACTAACTCTAAAATACAAAACATATTTCAGGGCTGATAACTGTACTGGGAGTTAATTAAATAATCTTTGGCCATTTTTAAAGAACTGATTCAGTATGTTTGAGTTGTAGATAACAGCAGTTCTTGTTAGGGTGACAAAAAACAAGAAGTGCCCAGTACTGTTATGTTTTAATTCTGGAACTATTCAGTTTTCTTGAAAACCATTAGGTTTGAATTTGTACATTTCAAAAGTGAATTTCTACTGTGTATTCAACTGTATAATTGCATAATGTTTTTCTTTTCTACAGTATGCTGGATGGCCTTCCTGATAAATTCAGACTATATTATGTTGTAATTTTCCAGTTCACTGTCTAGTTATTGATCACACCACACAACCATGACCTCTTCCATCACCCACTACATTGTTGGCTCCTTTAGTATATAGACATGTACCATTTTATTTACCAAATATAAGCACACACCTCCCTGAAAGTATCCGTCAGGTTGCTGTAGTACGTCTCGTTCTGTCGTCCATGGCTGTTACAACAGTCAAATGTGTCCACCATGGTAGGGATGGTGAGGGGCAGAAGCGACAGCCAGATGATCAGAGAGATCTGAGGTGACTTCTTCAGGATTTTGACACAGTTTTTCCTGCCCAGGTGGACCACGTTGAAGTAGCGGTCCAGGGACAAAATGATGAGGAATGCGATGCTGGCCCCACGGTTTAGGAAGAGCATGAAGAGCATGATCTTGCATAAACGCAAGTCCGTGCTGCGCCGCTGTCCCTGCAGGTAATGGTAGGCCTTGACAGGGAGCCAAACAACCATGAGGAAGTCTGCCATCACTATGTTAAACAAGAAGATGCCTTTGTTCTTCCAGAATTTATACCTAAACGGGAAATGGGCCACAAAACAAACATTTGTTCAGTAAAGAATCAGAAATGGAAATAGATTTATTGGCATTGTCAGAAAACAGTATTCATTAGGAAACTAGGAACTTGCTTGTTCTGGAGAGATACTACAGGTGAACAGGAACAAATCTTAAAATATGATATATCAATTTAAAACTTTGTCTGTAATTTACATATAATAACAATAACAATAATAATAATAATAATAATAATAATAATAATAATCATCATCATCATCATCATAATCATCATCATCATCATCATCATAATAATAATAATAATAATAATAAGTATATACATTACATTTCTTGTAGGCCTAATGTTTAATAATAAATAAGGCATTTTATTTATAAAAATGGCCAAAATATAAATTTGGGCCATATAAATCTGAAAAAGTTATACAAAATATTTCATATTTTTATTTGTATGTATATAAATAAAATATATTCTATATTATTATATTATATTATATTATATTATATTATATTATATTATACTATATTATATTATATTATATTATATTATATTATATTATATTATATTATATTATATTATATTATATTATATTATATTATATTATTTATACGTCTGTGAACATCATGTTCTATTTTGTATTTTTCCCAGTCATTAGCTGCTGCTTCTATGTCACTATTTATAGCATTACTGGAGATTGTACTACTAATGCCACTCCTTTACCTACTTTTTTTTTTTTTTTTATCACCAATACAGTACTCACTTTTCACAAAATACTTGTTTTTGGCAGTTGGTCATGTATCATTGCAATTTGTGCACTCTAAGACTACAAACATTTGTTTGTGAGTACTGGTTTGAATGTAACTGGCTTGTTCAATTTATGACAAATACTTCTACAAGTCCAAACAAAACACTGATTTTTCTCGACACTCACACTGCAGATGTGTGGATAAACCAAAGTGTCAGAAGAATTCTTCTTATATGAAGATAGTTTGAAAGTTATAAAATCAGGCTAGATAATTACTTGGGAAAATTCTGAACCTAGTGTGCAGTGATATGATCCTGTTCATCTTATTTCACTAAATACTTCACTAAATACTTTTAAATACAGCCTGTGACTCATTGTCAGTTTAAGGCCAAACTTCATGCAATATTTATGTGAGTACCACATAAATCTTGCATAAAGATTTTTTATGTGAGTAAAAAAGGTGTTCTTTTGAGCATCTTCCACATCTGGAAATACAGTAGAAGTCTACTTTTACTCTTTTGTTCACACTGACTCACACTTGGACTTCAGACAATGAGACTTTACATTGTTCATTTGTCACTTATTGCACCAACACAGATGTTTTCTTTTAGTTGTATTGTAACTAGGAACTGTGAACAATTCTGCACGCAACTCAAGTGTGGTTTGAGCAATCTAAAATTAACACAAAGAGCTGTTGTTTTTTTCAAAGTAGTACTGTTCAAACATTGCACACCAGTAATCATGGCATGATTTACATGCAGATGCTGGTGTTAGTATAGTAGATGAAGTACTTTTTCTTTTTATCTTGTGTTTTGTTTTATCTTGGTTAAGTCTTTATCTTGTGTAATCTGACTTAATCCTTAATATTGCTCTTGTTCTCACGATTTGTAGTTATGTCTAGAATTCTCTTTAAAATATTAAACGTTATGCCTACATTTCTTTTTTGTCTTGCAGCCCTTTTCTTATGTGAATGGATACCTTAAACAGTCCAGGCTGTTACCAGTTCCTGCATACCTGAATATAAAGATGTAGAGGACGGAGAGGTTGAGCGGCAGCCCCAAAACAAATTGTCCAATCATGACAGAGGCCAGGATCTTGTAGGTCAGCGGGCTGGGAGCCGTGCAGTTATCTGGGGAGAGCGTAGTGTCCACAGTGTCCACTAACATTTTAGGTTGAAAATATTCGAGCCCCGCACCTTTTACCAACTGAGATGTCCCTGGAAAATAATCCTTTGTTGATATTAGGTCCATTATAATAAAAAAAAAACATAAAATCCTCTTGTTTTCAATAGTAGTTCTAGGTAGATTTAGCCTGAATGTGCAAGCTCTCTGACTGACTCTGTTGGTGCATGGAGAAGTTCTTTATAGTGAGCTGGAGGTGTGGTTAAAGACTTTCTGTATCAACTTGCACACTGAACATGACTACTGCTTCTATAGAAATAGAAATTCTGCCGTACTGTAAATTGGTGTTATACATGCCAGATTGAAAGTAATTACAGAAAATGTTATTAAAACATACTCTTCTTCTCGCATATGTCAGAAATTTCAACAAAGTCAAATTGATTCAAGCTACCGAATACAGCATACTTAAAAACATGTGAAGAATCCCTCAGCCATCCAGGTAGAATCCATGGCAAAAGGAGAAATTCAATTTGTCAACTGGACAAAAGTTTATTTGCTGCTTCTTCAGTTCTGGTCAGACGCTGGTGGACACTGCCTATATCTGTCTGACGGGAGGAGCTAACTACAATGAAATTACTCTGTGACTACCACAACTATTTGTTTACAGTTCCTGTTAGTTAGGTAAGCCTATTAAATATGCAGTGGGAGTGGGAGTGTGGGGTCATGTTAGCATAGCCATTCAGGGTCATAATGGGCCCACACAGGGCCCAAGTGGTTCCTACAAGCACAGAGTGAAAGAAGAAAAAACAACGTACATAAAACTTGGGCCGAACTGAAGAAGCAGCTTGGATGACCTGTGAAATGTATTCGACCAAATAAACTTTTGTCCAGTTGACAAAGTGAATTTCTCCTTTTGCCATAACATAAAGACAATGTTATTTGCTCATCATTGAAAGCTAATACATTTTTCTGTGATCAATTGTGAAGGGCAAGGGGGCAGTTCAAGGTGTTTTTCACCCACTCTAGGGAAATTCCTCAAGTGGCTGTCCAAAGCAACAACCATGCCTGCACTTGTCAGACAAAATACTGGAAATGTCTTATCTATGACAGTGTTTACAGAGGGTAACAGGCAATAGAATACAATATAGAATTTGTGTAATAGATGAATGTATAGCTGATCAAAATCTTACAGGCAAAATCTGAAAGTCTTATATTGTTGCAGGAATTTCAGCTCCAGAGTTTAGACTGACACATTCAAGAGAGTGAAAAACCTAATTAAAAGTAAGATAACATTTTTGTCCTATATGATATGTTATTAAGAATTAGAATTTTCAGCAAGAAAATATACAACCTTGGTTATAATACGTGCCAATCACCAAGAATGGACACTTTCATGTTTAATCTAATAATATGTCACATACATTCTGAAAATAATTGAAAAACTATTTCTCTTCTATATTAATTCACAATGCATTTAAACTGATTCAGTCCATGGATACATTATTGTTATTGTGGGCTGCCGTATCAGTATATTGGTACGAGTATTTTTTTGGGTATCTTTATTAAATGTTGTGAACGTACTATAAAGTTGTTTCTTATTTAGTGGAAGGAAACTTGTTTATGTAATACACTTGACATATTCACTGTTTTGATGCTTAAAATAGATGTTTTGTAGTGGTTTACCAAAGAACAACTGTTGCTAAAATGTATTTGGTTTTAAAAAAACAACAATATATCGCAGAGTATCACGTGTAATATATTAATTATTGCATGTATCACCATATTGTGATAATATCGCATCATGAGCCGTATAGAATCGTGAGGGACCCTGAGATTCCCATCTTTACATTATAGTGTGCCTTGATTATTAAAATCATGGTAGAAAATTATTATGGCCAATGTTAAGGACAATAATGTTCAAATTCTATTATGTCTCTAGTTGTAAAGTTGCATAAGTTGCGGTTTGTCTGACATTGGAAGGACTGAGGAAATATTACTCATGTTTTCTTTACAAACAGTTGCAAAACGTGAAGTGTCTTAACTTATCTCGAACAAAATACTATGAAATACTGCAAGTTTCAGTCATTTTTCATAACTGGCATTTTCATCACTGTGTTTAGCCAATATGCCTAGTTTTAATAAGCTACTTACATGCATGTTGTTGGACAAAGGAAGGATGTTGGAGAAACTGTTGAAAACTTGCCATTACATAGTGAACACTGGAGTATTTTTCTACAGTTACACACTACTGCACAGACTTGAGACATGTGACCACCTTTAAGTATCGCTTAATCTTTACTTATATGTAGCATAATGGCTGTTAGATCACTGACATACAGCACACTGCTGTGGAAATACACATTAAGTTGTTGTAAAGTCAAATATGCTTTCTAGTAAGTTGAAAAAAAATTGTTCAAAAAGTGCCACCTGAGCAAAATGTGTCTTACCCCAGTACAGATTCTATAAGCAGCTCTTGCAGTCAAAATAAGTCTGCTGTTTGTTGTCTGTATTTAATTATGAAGTGCGTGAAAAGTCCCTCAGTCGTCCAGGTAGAATCCATGATCAAAGGAGAAGTTTCAATTTGTCAACTGGACAAAGTTTGTTTGGTTGAAAACGTTTCGCCGCTCATCCGAGAGGCTTCGTCAGCTCTGGCCCTCATGCTGGTTCGACCCTGTTTATATCTAGCTGCAAGGGAGGAGCTAGCTCCCCTGAACAAAGCTCTGAACCTATCCCCGCTACTCTCTTTTGTTTTACGAATTCCTCTGGCGTCTTGTATTAGCATATCTATCAGCCCTAGGCTGCTCTCACTACACTGAAACAACTCTGAAACCATCAGCTAATCTTTCTCTTTGTATTTCAAATTTCTCTGGCGTCCAATTCCCTATTCAAGACAACGACCCTCTCCACCCCTCTGCAATGGCTTGTCTGTCCTAATGATTCTTTGTTTGAGAATCGAATTATAGATGCCATCTATAATGTCGAACCAGCATGAGGGCCAGAGCTGACGAAGCCTCTCGGATGAGCGGCGAAACGTTTTCAACCAAACAAACTTTGTCCAGTTGACAAATTGAAACTTCTCCTTTGATCATTAATTATGAAGTGTTTTATTGCCTGATGATCAGGAAGTGCATAGTTAGTATTCTAGTTGTTGTCAGGTTGTGAAAAACACTAATAAACATATTAGAATGCACAGATTGCATAATGTAAATGAGAAATAACCGTGGATCACTGAAAACCATTTAAAATGAACTAGTTCTACTATTCATGTTTTTAGGTCAGTAAAAATAAGTACAGTGTCTTTAATGTAAGTGGTTGTATAGTTATTCATTTTGTATTGCTCAGGGTTTTCTTATCATGGAAAAAGTGATGCATTTTGAAATGTGCACAGAATACACTAGTCCCAGACAGTTTAAGAGTTGACCTGTTTGATTACATTCCACTGTCTTTCCTGAGTAATACAAAAGCTCACGCTCACATTAGCTTGTGCAAGGTGAGTCAATGATTTATCCCAAAACACATTTGCAAACCAGACCTACTTAAATACAAATGTTTCTGTGTACTATGCTGCTCCTTTAACATAAATAACTCACCACACAACAGATAAAGTAAATTTACCTTATTTGTTGAACATGGGCAGCAGAAGTATAGGGGCAATACCATAACTGTTACATAGCAGCTGTAAACTGATCTAATTTAGTTATAATTTGACAAATAAGAACATATGGCAACAACTTAATTTTTGTTAACTGAAAAAACATGTGTGTATGTGTGTAATTTTTACCTGCATTTTGAAGGGAATTTTGTGTATTAAATGTATTGATAGAGGGTCTCCGCTTTAGGACTATTTTAGGCGCTATTTCCTGTATTTTTTAACATTTCTTCACAAACTACTACTTTACTGATGTTCAACTATGATAACTATTTACTGCCGTTACTATCCTCCCAAAACTAAGTAATAATTAGAAAAACACCTAACTTGTATATGCATAGCTTAACTGAATATATCATGTTTTGATCATATTTATGTAACGTTTTACAACTTTTACTAGATATATTATTTGTTGGTTTACTTTTTATTAGGAAAAGTGGGAAAACTATAGACTTAGACCATTGAAATTCAGCTCATTAGTGTTTATTACAAATTTTAAGCAGTATTTACATTTCTCATTTGGTCATTTGGTTGTGCTTTGTGCATTTTTTTCCCCCCACGTCTTTTCCGTAGTTCGACCTGTTAGTACTTGTTGAGCATCTGTTTTTACAATAACGCACACCTTCAAGAACAAACTCTGCCAAAGTCAAGAAGAAAAGAAAGACAGAAGGGTTGCTAGTCCTGTTCTAATATAATAATAGTAATTTGTTCAATTTTGGACTGACTAAGTATTCAAACATGTATGAATCAATCCAAATACAACTAAAGCAGTGATGATGAAATGCTGTAATAACAATGCTCATAAAAGTTTATTGTATTTGAAATTGTAAAAATATTTCCATATTTCTCCAGACAGTTTATTTAGACTAGAGTGTATGAGGCATTGTTACAATCTGTGATACTTTCAGGTGCCTGAGTCATCTTTAAATCTATAATGATTGATGTTAAACGTAAACAGAATCAATTCTAGGAAAGACAATGAGTCATTGTTTTATTTTTTTTAAATAAGGGAGGACTTTTAGTTTTGGTTTTGTTATTAACTCCACTAACATACATTAATTAATCCGATTAATCATCAGAAGGTTGTTGTTTTTTTTTTAAATTTCATCCATCATCGATCAAATCATGTTAAAGGTAAACTATTAATTAGACTTATGTTTTATTTCATTTCTTAAAGGCTTCTGTACTAAAGCAACACCACCACAAGGGGTCAGTAAAGAGTCTTGGTCTATAGGAAATGCAATACATTTTATTAGAAAAACACAAAAAAATCCCCAAATGAGAAATATATACTGTACAGCAAAAGTAATTCCATAAACTTTATACTCTATAAACACATTTCCATAGGACTAACATATATGGTTACTCTGAGGACGTAAAGCTTACACATTTTATCTCTGTTTGTCAAGTATTTTCTCATATCAAACACATCTTTGTGGACACTGTAGAACATTATGAAGCAGATAAGATTTCTCTGGCTTTAAAGAAAGCAAAGGGGAATTCTTTCACTCCTCCAAGTCAAACAGAATAACAGATGTTAACTGCATACTTGAGATAAAGCCTCTTCAGAAATGATTTCTTTTGAACCCTTTAAGTTCTAATACCCATTGCAGTTTTCATGTTTACTCTGACGTGTTTTGAACTTGTACAGTATTAGTAACATTAGTACTATGACACGTTGTAATAGCATCAGTCACAGTATTGGACTAGACTACTCGGAGTTTAATCTTAGTTGAATCACTGAAATTTCAAGAGTGAGTCTTTAGTTTCATAGAAATATCTACGTAATCTTCTTGAGTCCAATTCACCTAAACCCATACAAAAAGGAATACTAGATTGATTGGAAGTGCAAGTCATCAGTAACACATATGCTGAATATTTAGCAATGTACAACCCTACTTCAACTAAAGTTTTTAAAGTTAAGTCCAATACCTTCAAAAAAAAATAATTGTTCAAAAAAAGCAAACTATTTGTCCAAATAAAAAACACAAGTACCTATGATTTCTTATAATAAAACAATCATCTAGCTACATGAAATAATTCCCATGTTTAACAGACCATTCTCAAGATATCTTCATACATTTCCATGCCTGTTATGCAAAAGGCTCAGTTTTTCAGTCCTGTATTTTCAGCTCTAAAATCCATTCTCATAACCTCCTTAATTTAAAGGACAGTGTTCCTTGGCTTCGATGCTGCCTGTCCTGTCGAGCTCTCGATGGGCATTTGTGAATCTTTATACAGGAACGGGAAGTAGTTGGAGAGGTACAGTCCTTTAAACTTGGTGCTACAAAAACAGTAGACCATGGGATCCAGGAGACAATCCATGTAGGAGAGCACCATGAGCCCATCGAAGGCCACTGCTGCTTTGTCCTGGTATATCTCAGGCCACTCCTGCACACGAGCGATCAGCAGAACCATCCGGGCCAGGGTACAAGGCAGGAAGCAGAAGGAGAACACCACCATAACGGCCATGACTAAAAATGTGGCCCGCTTTAGCTTGGTCTTGTCCCCGACGGTCTTCTTCCTGAGGCGGTTCACAATGCGGACGGTGCAGTAGACGAGAATGACGAAGGGAATGATGATCTGAGAGAAGAACACAGCCTCTCGCAAGCTGTCCACCACATCCTGGAAAAACACAAAACAAAACAATTGTACAATCTTGTTTTGAAATGATGTCTGCATCTTAGGAAAAAGTAATGAAAAAGGATTATTTATGCTTCATTTTATTTGGGTTTGTGGCTACTTATACTAGTATACTTTGATGAATGTTCTCAATGTTTGACATGAAGATTAGTTTCATGCTATACAGGAGATAAGTTTTTAATGTTGCACATTATCTGTAAATATGTATAAAGCACCAAGCCTATATTTTTCATAGTGTATATTCTGTAAAGATTATTTCTATTTTTACATGCTTTTCTTTATATTATTTATCTATTTCAATATATTTTGCATACTCTTCGCATCCAGGGTGGGCAGCAAAGTAAGAATTTCATTGTACAGGGAAAAGCTTTGAATCTTGAAAGTTTTTCAGTGCCATAAATTCAACCAAAATGAAAAATAAATATGCTTTTATTTTTGTCTAAAAGTCTGAGGCTTTAAACTGTCATTTTCTGTTCTGTAGTTTAACAAGATCCACATCAAAGTGCAGATAACCCATTTAGTACATCCATGATTTTGACAGTTGCCAGGTTGCCCACTTCATGGCTAATAGTTGAGACAGAAATAGCTCCTGAATGTTGCTGCTAACTGGACTTCTTAATCACACGCACTGGTCCAGAACGGTCTCCAGCACACTCACGTTCATTTCATCATTAGTTTTTATCTTATTGAGCAATTGCAGCCTACATTGAATTATTATAACAACATTCAAAACAATAAATCAGTTTTGAATGTTGTTTTCTCTACATTTTTGTGGTAACTTGGAAATTTAGCGTGCCATGTAGTTTTATCTTTACATCATTTGTGGTCAGTTGTACTTATTTGCTAATCATTGTGATGTTATCTGTTAGCAATGATAATGTGCGCGGTGCATTGCTGGAAAATTACTAAAAAAAAATACTCAAGTAAAAGTAAAAGCATCAACTGACTTAAGTAAAAGTATCAAAGTACCTTTTTAAAATTAACTTAAAGAGTAAAAAGTGAACTGTTTTTGCACATATTTTGAGGTCTTATAAGGCTTCAAATGTAACAGAAACTTTTGAATCAACCGTTTGTAGCTGTTAAAAAATAAACCCTTCAGTCTTTTCAGCCGATATCAATAAAAATATAGCAGACAAAAGACAATAATAAAAAATAATTTAACTTTTCAGTCCAGTTCAAAAATGTAGTGGGGTAGAAAGTACAGATACCTTCTCTCAAATGAATGACTTAAAGTAAAAGTAAAAAGTATCCACTTTAAAAACAATTTAAGTAAAGTACAGATACCTAAAATGTACAGTATACTTAACTACAATACTTTACTACTTTCACTTAGTCACGTTCCACCACTGGTCCTGTGACTTTGATCAAATTTTGTAGGTGGTAGGCACTTTGTGTTACAATTTTGTATGAAAAGCGCCTTATAAATATTGTTTGATTGATTGATTGATTGATTGATAGGTACATTTTGCAGCAAAGGCCAGATTTTCCTATTGATCCCATGTACTTGAAATTTCCAAAAGGTAAATTCACAAATGCTGAACTTAATCATTTTTATTAGTGTGTAGACAATTAATTTGCAACAACAATATTGTACATGGTAAAGGTATTGTACATCTTATTTAATAATAATAATAATACTACAAAGTGCTTTACAGTGGTGGTAAGCTACTTTCTGTAGCTACAGCTGCCCTGGGGTAGACTGACGGAAGCAAGGCTGCCAATCTGCACCATCGGCCCCTCCGACCACCTCCAACACTCACGCACACTCCACTTCACGCACACTCCACTTTCATACTAGGCAATGTGGGTGAAGTGTCTCGCTTAAGGGCACAACGACAGTTTTTTTTGCAACTGGCGCCCCCCTGTGGCACCTGGAATTCCCAGCGGTCTCCCATCCAAGTACTAACCAGGCCCTGCCTTGCTTAGCTTCTGAGATCTGACGAGATCAGGCTTTGACAAGCAGGTATGGCCACGCTGATATTGTATTTTATATTTGACTACTACTTTTCTATTTAAATCTGATTTGGACATATATATATTTATTAGCATTATTTTTATGTATATAATTATGTCTCATCTGACACTGGTTGACACTATTGCTCTTTGGTTGCTATTCCATCAATTTTTTTTTTCTATCTACTTTTTTCCCCCTTTTTTTCCCCTTCGTACATTCTGTTATATATTATTACATTGATGAGTGAGCTACCATACCCAAAACAATTTCCCTTGTGGATCAATAAAGTTTGTCTAAGTCTAAGTCTAAATCTAAAAAGCTGTATTTTAACAATATTCATTTTAGCTGCCCCAGTCTGTTTCTATATATTATTGGCCTATAGTATATTATGTCATCTGTAACACAGAGCCTTCCTAGATACAGCTTTGTTTAGCTACTAGGATTACTTTTGGTTATGAGGTTGCTTGCAGTTTGATATTGAGAAATATGTCCAAAGCTGTCTTATAATGACGAGTGATGAGTCCTAACGTTCCACTCCCTTTTTTGGTATATGCCTTTTTCAAACCAATATTTTCATTCATACATTTGCCATTACCTTGATCAGTGCATCATCTTTTGTATCTGTATCATCATTTTTATGGCTGTTGCAGCAGTCAAAGTTCTTGAGCATGGTTGGAATGGTGAGGGGCAGGAGCAAGATCCAGATAAATATGGAGATATACGGCGACTTTTTCAGCGCTTTCAGTAGATTCTTGCGCCCGGGATGGACCACGTTAAAATACCTGTCTATAGATGTGACTGTGAGGAAGGCAATACTGGCGCCTCGGTTCAAAAACAACATAAAGAGCATTGCCTTGCACACTGCATCGTTTGGGCTCCTCCTCTCTCCCTTAATATAGTTGTGTGCCTTTATGGGCAAACAGAACAGCAACAAAATATCAGCCAAGACCAGGTTGAAAAGAAAAACATTATTGGTGTTAGATTTCCAAAACTTGAGCTTGAAAATGAAGAGATGCAGGACGGATGCATTGAGTGGCAGCGCTAGGATAAATATAACTATCATCACAGCTGCATAGAACTTGTATAGGTTCTTGTGAGTGGCTTCACAGTCCTCAATGAGCTGGTAAACAACTGGTTGCTGCTGGGTTATGTTCGCCATTGTCAACACTGCAGGTAATATGTTTAGAAAATGATCAGCTCAAATATGTCCTGAGTGGAGTATGCAATCTCACCATTCAAGCTGCAATAACACTTAATGCAGTTCCCAAAGAAATCTTGTCAAACTAGTTTTTCCCAGTCCATGTAAAGTATTTAAATGAATCCTTATTTTCTTCAAGTTGTTGTTTTGGTAACTTGAATCATGTAGAAAAGCAATAGAAAAAGTCCTGTGTTGTAACCAGGAGTCTCTAAGTGATCCTGCTGCTGCTGCGTGAAGAGAAAAGACAAGTATTCTAGTTTGCCCCAGTTGTTGCAGTTAGAGTTATTGTAGCTCCGCCTTTTTGCCTGAGGAGGTGACTCAAGATATTCCATTCCTGACATGTTCATATACTGAGAGGCCTACATGTTTCTGACAGAAAATTAAAGAGGTTACAGATGTCTAGTAAAAGTCTAATAAAATAAAAAAAAAACATTAAAATATGAGAGGGCTTTTAGTGCTACATGAAAAAAGTAAGTTTAAGCCATTCAAGTTGCCTGTTTCAAACCGAGGTTCAAGTGCTGTAGTTTACAATGGGCTCTATTAGGTAGTAAAGTTTTCACGACTTCTGGTATAATCATGGTTTATACCATTTAGGCCTGGGGTTTCAGTGAGTGTAGACCTGGTTAAGACCTGGTTTAGTTCAGTGTTATAGTACTGCTCTGGTTTGGACTAGATTTTTAGTAATTGCCTTTTTTACTGCCTGTTTTAACTCATTTGTATGTAATTTTTGTCTTTTTGGCTGCCTCTTGTCCAGGGTTCCCTTGAAAAAAAGGTTTTTAATCTCAATGAGATTTCCCTGGTTAAATAAAGTTATATAATAATAATAATAAAAAAATAATAATAATATATAAAAATAATAATAATAATAATAATAATAATAATAATAATAATAGCAACAACAATAATAATAATAATAATAATAATAAAAGTAATAATAATAATAATAATAATAATAATAATAATAATAATAATAATAATAATTTTAGTGATTGTGCAGACCTGGCTTCATCCCAATTTAGACCCGTTTTAGTTAAAGGTGCACTGTGTTAAAGGTGGCGGTCCTGCTACTTGCTTGTCTCTATCTGGATGTAATTTCTTTGCCTGGAATGTCTCACAGTAGGGCATTAAACATATCTCTCTTCCATTTGTTCAATTACAGGTCTTCTATAACTCAAAATACTTTAAAAGCAAGAATTTGTACCACATGCAAGCTTGCTTCTTTATAAATCTGACCATTAACCTGTCTCTATTGTCATTACCATGTTTATTTCTATACTGTGGAATAATCAAGGCAAAAGTAATATCTCCATGGAGACCAGCAGGTGGTAGAAAAGTTACACAATGCACCTTTAAACTTTAAGGTTTAGCACTGGTCTGATGAAGTATACACCTGGTTTGAATTTGGTAAGTCCAGTTGTTTCGATTCAGTTTTGTGATAATATTTTATTTATGGACGTCTCAAGAACTACTTCAATTAATACACCTGGTTTTCTATCTGTTTAAGAGAGGTTTGGTGACATAATCGTGTGACATAGTCCTGCCATAGACCTTATCAGTGATTACATCCACTCATGTTTTCAAGGTCTTATCAAATTACGGTAGTTAAAAAAACATATTTGTCCAGGGCAGTCATGTCTAATTTTTGGCACAAAGTGTGAGAATCCAGACCTTTTGGGACTTGCAAAATCCCAGACGTGAGCTGCTGTAGACCTGGTTTGTATGTCCTTCACAGATGGGACAGCGAGGGAGTTAGCAGCCTATAGAACTCCTCTGGGAGCACTTATTTGGTGCTCATGTGTAGTATGCATGTGGGTATGCTGGAGAAATTAGCCAGAGGAATGCTATGTCCAATGGGAGGTTTTAAAAAAAGAAATCTTGGAGCATTTAGCTTGGGTTGAGCATGCTCGGAGAGGAGTTCCCAGGTCAATGGCAAGTCTAGACAAGCCGAGAATTCAGAACGCATGTCAAGCTCAATGACAGTAATTGAAGCGTCCAAAATCAGCCAGGTTGAAATGATTACAAGTAACTCAAATATAGACAGTTTGAACAAGAATTGCATTAAGCCAGAGGAAGCCAAAAATAAGGTTTTTGGAATTTTATTTTATTCTTAATTTTTAATGAATGCCATTAGCTGTCATATACAGAGAAAACATTTCATTTTGGGCGCAAAGTGGTTTTAGTTGCCTGGCTAAACATGGCAACTGATCACAAGACAATGTGAAAGTTATAATTTTCTTAACTTTTAAAGGCCAAATCTATTGAGAAACATTTATACATTGTGTTACATATCAGTAATATAATTTTTGTTTTAAAGACCATAGTAACATGTGATGAGTTGTACTTTCCAGCTATTGTTTGCAACCATTCTCTCTATTGTTTACCTTGCTCCTAAAACACAATTTAATGACCCTTTGTGGAGTTCACGTATAGGTTAGCCCATATATGTTCACTGTCGTATATACTATATAGTTGATATAGTATTTGTATTTTACCTTTGTATTTTATTATATTTTATGACATTTTTTATTATATTGTTTACCTTTCCCCCTCCAGTTTTCGCAACACTTTTTTACCATGTACTATTATTGCATGCTATTAGTACTTTTTGACTATCTTAGCGAGTCAACGGGTTCTTCTGATCCTATTGACTTTGTGATGATCCTGCATATGACAAATAAGTCTTGAATCTTGAATCTTGATATGATATAAAGTTTATGAAGAATAATTACCCCATATGTTCTTCTTTTTCCATAATCATATTGTTGACACGTCATTTGCCATGCTTCATTGGGTCAAATGTATGACTCCTTTTATGACTCTTTGCTGGGGCCCTCTCTCAGCCCCCCTCTGTCTTACCTGCCTGGTGACCCATCTCCTCCCTATCCTGTCTCTGATCCTAAACAATGGTGTCTTTGTGTATTTGATTACCTAGTACACACATGCTGTTGTTCAGATAACTGTGTTGACGTAATTAAATCTTCCGGATACAGATATATGGGAGTGACAAGTTGTTATTAGTGCCTTGTTTTACTCAGCATAGAGATTTGCTGTGTCTTTGACTATATATATTTACATTTTGTCCTATATGTGACTAAGTTAAGCAGCATTACGTAACCTGTTGGTTCATTGTCTTTGTAATACCACTGCACTGCTGCAAACCTAGTGCTGTTGTTACTGCAGGCACTCAAAAGATATCTGATCTCATTAGAGTTGGCATGAGATTTTAGTGTATTCTGTGTGTGGTCTTGACAATAGGCAGTTTACCATAATGTCATAACTATGTTCAGTAGATATAGAATGTGGCTATTGAATGTTTGAATAAGGTTTATTTATTTATAACAACTAATCAAGGTTTATGATCAAAAGTGCCATTTGAATTATATGCATGTTTTTTTACTCTGAGCAAGTCCCCTATCCACAGGTCTGACCTGTAACTTGGCCTGGTGGTGTTAACTGCTCGTCTCCATGCTGCGGAACATTCAGATGGCTGATTTACTCAGTGCACCTTTAAGCACTGTACATGGAGAATTGAAAGGCGTTCAGGCAGAGTTCCAGCCTTGCTTAACATTAATTTTAAATTTAATGTGACTTGCTATATTATTTTTACAAACTTTATTTTTTATAAACTTTCCATTATACAACCTCATTTGTGACAGACTTACTTAAAGTAGTGTAGACATCATTAGAAACATAATCATAGACAATCACCATTAGAATCGTGTTCACTCAGTTCAGAGGGTGTAACAATCAGTGTGCAGCCCTGAAGCCCTCCCCTGTGCTCTGCTGCTGGAGGGAGTCATAACTCACTATAACATGAGGTTTGAACTGTCAGCTCCACCATCTCACACAGAAGTGACATATTTGGCACCTTCACGCGGTGCTCACTTTTATAAACTCAATCTGGATGCATACATTTCTGATGTTATTTTTAATGTATACGTCTTGAGAAATATGCAATGTGTCAAATTCATCAGATATATATTGTTTAAACTAAGAGGTAAGAGATACATTCCATCATACTGATTTCTCAGTATCGAAACACTATGTTTTACGTGTAATCAATTATTATTAATCTATTCTAAAAAGTCCATCCATCCATCTTCTTCCGCTTTTTCCATTTCTGTATTTCCGGAAATACTCTAAAAAGTATTACCCAAAAATCTACTCAATTACATTAAGTATTTGTAATACTTACCTTGTAATTGTTACTTCCCACCTGTGGCCATATATTCAAAGGAAATGAACAGTAAATGGAAAAGTCAACAGTGAATGTTAGGTTTAAAGCTCTGCCAAGCAACCATCATCAACAGCTTGCTACAAGAGAGGACAGGGATAATGATTTAATACATAATAGTAGCTTAACACGTTTTATTGTGTGAAGAATTATCTTTGATTTGTTTGTCCAGTGTTTCACTCTGGTTAAGTTACAGTATGTTGATGATCATATTTTTTTCATTGGTGTGGTCCTATTTCCAAAGCAAGCCTTTCTAACCTTACCACCTCCAGCCACATTCCACTCTTCAAAAATGAACAAATGCTGTGGACTGTCCCTGGAGCTTAGACATCAGACCCTGAATAAGGCCAGAATTGTGGATTTTTCATTACATATTTCTGCTATTGACCAAGCCACCATTTTGTGTTTTATTTGACTCTTATCAAAAACATTTTTCCCTGACAAAAAGCCAAGAGCATGTTAACTTTTGGGCTTCATTGCAGGTCCAAACTGGCCTCTGGATTTATCATACTAACAACTTCAACAAGAGAAAGAAAGATAAATGTTTAAGCTGTTTTCACGCAAAGACTTGCAAAGTAATGTTGAAACTGAGAAAGCCAGGAAGGAGAAGAAAAAGGTGAGAGTAGTATTGGGTCAAAGTTCATGCTGATGTCACAAGTGCTCATAGACATGTTATGAGCAAATACGTGAACAAATAGGCCTAAAGCAGTAAGAACCATAATATAGCATATATACATTCTACATTTTTAGAGCTTTTAATCATGTTATAGTGTCTTCCCATTTTCATTTCCCCTCTCAAAGTTATACTTATTTTGAAAACACCATATTGGTGCTCGATTTTCACTGCCACCAGCATACTCCCATACTCCTGCCTGCTCTGTACTTACTTCATTCTCCAATTTTATTTTCTTAATTGGTGATACAAGTAGGATTTAGCAGAGTCACATGGTCATTGTGGTAAAAAATATATATATGTCTGCTAATTGATTGAGTGAGCTGCAGATATCAGTAGGAGGTGCCTTTATTAAGTTGTTTTAGATGAATATTGTGATTTAAAATGTGCAACTTAAAACATAATGATCCATGGATATATATATTATAATTTTTTCCCCCCAGTGCCACTATGTTGCTATATCAATGAGAAAGGTTTCATTGGAAATATTTCTAGTTGGCTCCTCCTCCAGGCCAGTTAAAATCAGGAAGTCGTTGTTAGTTTTATAACATTACAAAAAACACATAGCCAAAGTCTATAGTTATAAACATAGAAATTCAATCTTCTGTGGGAGAGAAAACACATTTAAATCTCTGCCAAGTGCCACAGTCGGGATCAGGAAGTAACTCAGGCCTCATGAGGTCAAAGGTCAAAGGCAAGCCACAATAAACATTGCACAACATATAGATTTTTTCATCAATGGGCCAGGCTACACAGATTTGACACCTTTTAAGTCCATTCTTTCCATTTCCCATGGTTTGCAGTAGGAAGTTGTAATTGTAACAGCAGTGGGGATGATAACCCAGTCACATTACTATTTTTCCAAGCACACTGTAAAAGACAACGTGCCAGCTATGGACTATGGAGGGTACCATATTTTCCTTGAATTGACATTTTCTGAGCTTTTAATTTTTAACCACTTTTGTTTATACATGAAAACACATCCTAAGTTGTGTTTTGTTTCAAATTTAGCCTAATTTAACAGGTAAAGGCAATTTGAGTGACTGTGACTCTATTATTGTGGTATAGTAACAATCTATATCTTGAGAGTGATTCTAGTTCTGACATATTTATTCTATTGCTGTGTCACTGGGCAACACGCTTCATCGACCTTGATTAAATTTGAATATGCTTTATGTGTAGGTGGGTGATTGGAGGTGGTCAGTTGTAGCTTATCATCAAGTACAGATATTATAAAATTAGTATAATATATCTTAACGAATCAAAACTACTCAAGCTGAATTAAATGTAATTTGAACTGAGGTACAGTTCTTTGTAGTGACCTATAATAACAACATATTGAACTAGAAAATGCTGAAAAATGCATTATGCAAGATTGAAACAAAATGAACATCCAAGACATGTATTGAACATATATGCAGTGAATTATAAGGCTGGGCAGACTAAGCTAATATTTCCAAATGGACTGAGAGACAACAGAAATAGAACAATGAGCTGGGGACCACTGCGGCGGGGGGACACTTTCCCAGAGACGGCTTCCAGACTCCTTCCTTGGACCCCTGGAACTACTCTCAAAATCTACTGCACTAGTCCCAGCTGTACACACATTTTTTTGGGTGGATGATTCAAGAACCCTGTCAGGCCTTTAACCAAAAACAATAAATGTTTGCCAGGAGAACAAAGAATGGCTTAACTTAATTAAGAGGTTAGGGTTTGGGTATTAATTACTTACTAAGCCTGAATCATTGGTAAAATATTTGTTCACTGTGAGTTAAGTCTTTGTTAATTTTTGTTAAGGCTACAGTACAGGCCAAAAGGTTGGACACACCTTCTCATTCAATGCGTTTTCTTTACTTTCATGACTATTTACATTGTAGATTCTGACTGAAGCATTAAAACTATAAATGGACACATGTGGAATTATGTACTTAACAAAAAAGTGTGAAATAACTCTAAATAAGTCTTATAGTTTAGATTCCTCAAAGTAGCCACCCTTTGCTTTTTTTGATAGCGCTGCAACCCTTGGTGTTCTCTCAATGAGCTTAATGAGGTAGTCATCTGAAATGGTTTTCACTGCACAGGTGTGCCCTGTCAGGGTTACTTAGAGGAATTTCTTTTCTTATTAATTGTGTTGGGACCATCAGCTGTGTTGTGCAGAAGTCAGGTTGATACACCGCCGACAGCCCTATTGCACAACTGTTAGAATTGGTATTATGGGAATAACAAATCAGCTAAGTAAAGAGAAAAAAGTGACCATCATTACTTTAAGAATTGAAGGTCAGTCAGACCAGTAAATTGCGAAATATTTGAATGTGTCCCCAAGTGCAGTCGCAAAGACCATCAAGCGCTACAACGAAACTGGCTCACATGAGGACCGCCCCAGGAAAGGATGACCAAGAGTCACCGCTGCTGCTGAGGATAAGTTCAACCGAGTTACTAGCCTCAGAAATCGTAAATTAACAGCAACTCAGATTAGAGACCAGATAAATGCCACACAGAGCTCTAGCAGCAGACACATCTCTACAACAAGAGTAGACTGAGCAGATCAGGCCGTCGTGGTCAAATAGCTGCTAGGAAACCACTGCTAAGGAGAGGTAACAAGCAGAAGAGATTTGTTTGGGCCAAGGACACAAGGAATGGACATTAGATCAGTGGACATCTGTGCTTTGGTCTGATGAGTCCAAAATTTCAATTTAGTTCCAACCGCCGTGTCTTTGTGCGACGCAGAAAAGGTGAACGGATGGATTGTACATGCCTGGTTCCCACCGTGAAGCATGGAGGAGGAGGTGTGATGGTGTGAGGGTACTTTGCTGGTGACACTGTTGGGGATTTATTCAAAATTGAAAGCACCAAGAACCTGCATGGCTACCACAGCATCCTGCAGCGACATGCCATCCCATCCGGTTTTCATTTAGTTGGACCATCATTTATTTTTCAACACAACAACAACCCCAAACACACCTCCAGTCTGTGTAAGGGCTGTTTGACCAAGAAGGAGTTATGGAGTGCTGCGTCAGATGACCTGGCCTCCACAGTCACCGGACCTAAACACAGTCAAGATGGTTTGGGATGAGCTGGACCGCAGAGTGAAGGCAAAAGGGCCAACAAGTGCCAAGCACCTCTGGGAACTCCTTCAAGACTGTTGGAAAACAATTACAGGTGACTACCTCTTGAAGCTCATCAAGAGAATGCCAAGAGTGTGCCAAGCAGTAATCCGAGCAAAGGGTGGCTACTTTGAAGAAACTAGAATATAATAGATGAGAATGAGAAGGTGTGTCAAACTTTTGGCCTGTGCTGTATTTAAAGGGCCAATATTATGCTATTTTCAGTTATAATGTTGTTTCCAAATCAAAAACATACCTGGAGTTGTGTTTTGTTTCATACACACGTACAGTATGTCACAAACCTTGCATATTTAACAAATAAACATAACAACATTCACAAAAGCATTTCTCGACTCAAAAGAAAATGTTACATGATTCACAAATGTCAGTGCAGTTACATTTATTTGCAAACCAATGAACATGCATTTACAAACCACTGTACATATTGACTACCCGTGCAGTTGTGGATTTTTGAGACCCGCCTGACAGAGTTCAATGCAACTGTGTGTTTTTTTAAGAGGCCAATTACATCAACTGAAGTTCGAGCATATGGTTTATGGTTGATAACATTGTGCTACTATTGTGCATAGTAGTAGAAGTTAGGTCCATAAGTTCCAAATGATTTTCAGGTTGACTGGCGAAAATGGCAGGGGAAGGTGGTTTGTCAACTGTAAAAAGTATTACTTGTTTATCTCCTCATAATTGAACTTGTTTAAAGTTATTCGTGACTGAACTAAAAAGGAAAAATTATCATCCAGGTTTTGTCATTTGGACTATCAATGCAGACTAGCCAGTTAGCTGGATTTTCAACTGCTTCATAGTTCTGTACATCCATGGCTATTCAAACAGGTACCACTTTTGTTTAACCCCTTAAGACACATCCCCTGTTTTAAGTTTGTTGTTACCAGAATGGCAATGATCAAGTCGTAATGTATTACTAAACATGACTAAACCTGATGCACATTTGTTTTTTTGGAATTGCCACAAATGTGCGCAGCTCATGCTAAAAGTTAAAGGAAAAGTAACGTTATTTTACAATCTGAGCCTTCTTTCGGTAATAAAACAAGCACGATAATCCGAGATTTATCCATAGTTTCGAGTAGATGAGGACGCCAGTGCGCATGCGCGGACTGTGCTCTCAGCTCCCGGGACCCAAACATGAAACGCAAAGCTGAAAACTATTGCTAGTCTGCCAACTAAAATGGCAACTGACATTTGCTAAATGTTTACTAAATGCTTTCAAATACTTTAAAGTAATTTAACACCAATAAAGGACTTTAAACAAATTAAATTATGAGGAGATAAACAAGTTATATTTACAGTTACCAGGGCTCTCAAGGCTCACGCCTTGAGAGTGTGACACACGCAATTCGACGTATTCACACGCGCACACGCCACACATGGCATTTCTCACGCTGATTAGTGTTTTTTTTTTTGTTTTGTGTGCCCAGAAAATCGGTCTGTGTGGCTTAGTTTATGCAGGCTCCGCGCGTTTTCAGCGCCGCCCCCTTGAACAGGGGGAGGGAAGGACGGCGCGTCTGCTCGCCGTCCCCCGGGCACGTCCTGAGCAGTGTTGCCAACTTAGCGACTTTGTCGCTATTTTTAGCTACTTTTTGGACCCCCCTAGCGAGAAAATTAGACAAAAGCGACTAGCGACAAATCTAGCGACTTTTTTTGGTGATCAGAGGCTCCAAGATCGCGGGAGAGGGAAAAAAATAATTGCGCCGTTTTCTCTCTTTCCCCGTTCAGAGAAAGAGACAGAGAGACAGAGAGGGGCAGTGGAAGAGAGACACACACCAGTCTCTCCTCTGCTCCCTCCCATCTCGTCAGATCGCCTCGGAGTCTGGTCATTCCTCTCTCTGTTTCTGTCATTCAGTTTCTCTCGTCACGTGCATATCCCTCTCATTCTTTAGAGCATTTCTTTTTTCTCCTCTTGTATTCAATCGCAATGCCACAACCAAAAGTGTATACACAAAAGTACAGACGGGAGTGGGAAAAAGCTAGTTGTACAGCACAGAAAAGTTTAAAAAAGCTACTTCTTTAGCACCAAAAAAAAAACAAAAAATAAAAAGCTATAGTTTGCCCACTATAGCACAAAAAAATAAAAAATAAATAAAAAGCTTTAGTTAAACTACAGCACAAAATAAAAAAGCAAGCTATAGATCTTGGACTACAGCTCCAAAAATATCTAAAAAATAAAAACCAAATAAAAAAATAAAAAACAAACAAGTATATGTAATAACAACACCAATAAAAGGTTAGTGTCACGGGGTAAGGAAGGTTAGGATGTGCCCCGCTCTCACGTTTGGATTGGACCGCTCGCTCGTCTAGCTACTTTTAGCTACTTCTGGGCGGGCCAATAGCTACTTCCGATGCTGGGGAGTTGGCAACACTGGTCCTGAGCCTCAGTCCCGGTGCCACGTCTCCTCTGAGACGCACCGACTCCGGTCCCGGTGTCTCCGTCTGTGCGTAACGTGTCAACCCCCAACGGCTTACGCGCGGAATACGCGCGGCCCAGAGCCGAACTGCCCGCGGTGAGACGCGGTGAGACGCGATGAGAGGCGGTGAGACGCGGGCCCGGTGCATTGACCAGACTCTTACATGAATCCGTTAAAAATGTCCCGCTCCCTCCTCCCCGCCCCTCTCAGCGCGCACTGACAAAGTGCGGTGATGATAAAACAAACTGAGAACCATCAGGTAATAACTTCATTTATATAACTCTCATTAGTTGCTTTGTAGTTTAAGTTTGCTCTTTAGACAAACAGGGCTCTCAACACGCAATTCGACGTGTTCACACGCTCACACGGCATTTCTCACGCAATTCAAGCGCCAAAAATTGTTCACTCGCACCCCCACCCCCCCCCACCCCCCCCGGTCCTCGGAAATTACAGTCACACGCACGACCCCGCTCAAAACTTGAGAGCCCTGGTTACAAACCACCTTCCCCCACCATTTTCGCCAGTCAACTTGAAAATAATCTAGAACCTACGGACCTAACTACTACTGCTATGTGCAATAGTAGCACAATGTTATCAGCCATAAACCATACGCTCGAACTTCAGTTGATATATAAAAAAAAAAAAAGTGCATTGAACACTGTCAGGAAGGTCTCAAAAATCCACAAATGCACGGTGGATTGTAAATGCATGTTCATCTGTTTGCCAATAAATGTAACTGCACTGACATTTGTGAATCGCGTAACATTTTCTTTTGAGTCAAGAAATGCTTTTGTGAATGTTGATACTTTTATTTGTAAGTCATGAATTATATTTGTGAATGTTGTTATATTTGTTCCTGTAACAAGAAATGTATTTGTGAATGGCATAATATTTACTTGATAAAGACACTAACCTATCTCCATATTATACAAGATGTGCTTCACTGTGTTTTTAAACTCCATACACCTTCACTAGAATCATTTGGATAATTTCATGTCTAGAATTGCCCATTTGTACTGAACAAAAGGTAAAAGCGAGCTGTTAACTTGAAAACTACCACTACATGACATCACAAGGTGGAACAGAGCATTTTGAGGTTTGGAGATGTAGACAGATTAATTAAACAAGCATTACTCAAACATGTGAATGAAACAAAATACAACTTTGGGTATGTTTTTGAGGAGGTAACAGTATTATAACATGGCTTAAAGGTCACAAGAATCCACTTTGTGTAATATTGGAGCTTAAAGTGTAGTACGCAGTATACAATCATGTTTTATTACCGTCTGATAACATTAGAGCAACCACTTCATTGTTGACATAGAAAACAAGAACAGAACAAGAACACTCTGCACACTTCACTGGGCAGAGGAGAGGCACTTAGCTAAAAATGAATTCAAGAAGGCTCCTGCACACTGTCTCACTCTTGATTCACTTTTATTTGTTATTTATGTTGCACGGGAGCGAAATGTTCAAAGAAAAGTGAATCAAGAGACCTCTTTAATACATTTTCAGCTATGCGTCTTAGATTTGTAAAGAGCTGTAATTGCGAAACTAAGCTGTCCATCAAGTTCAACTATCAACGGATCTTGACGCCATTTAACTCACAATTCTTCTGTGATTATCTGCTTAATGTAACTGTCCCCGTGCAAACTAAATGATGAATTCCTTTTGACCATCACCGTTATATTTGTCACTGTAATCCCATCATAACTGAATGCTTACGTGACCTGCCTTGTTTGACATCATGTGGGAGTGTAAAAAAAACACCTGTTTCTTTCCCAAATGGCACAATAAGTTACCTGGAAAAATGAATCTCTTCCTTATGGCCCTTCAAGTTGAAACCGAACTAATGATTACGCCATAGGTCACAACAATAAAACACATGACTAACTAACTGGGTTGTTAACTCACTAGTTCCAATGAATGACAAAGAGAATAAATAGGAATCTCATCTGAACTTCTTTGTGTACATCCAGTGAAGTGACATTTTGGCAGATTTTAACACTTCCTAGCTCCGGGCTGTATACAATTTAAACACTACAGGACAATTTGTGTATTTAAGACTTAAATTATCAAATTATTTTCCCTATAAATTTGTTGGAAAAGAACTCCCCAGTCACTGCTATTATTTAAACTGAAAGAGTTTCATGTCTTTAAATTGTCATAAAGTAAAGATCATCCATTATCACTCAATAGTCCTATTGGGGTCATGAATGGGTGGATTAATTGATTGACTGACTGAATGATAGAGCAATAGATCAATGTGGTTCTACCTTTTGCCATGGTACTCAGGAGTGTATCAAAGTGCAGAAATTGGATCTTGAACAAATAGTTAGCTGTGTACTAAATAAGAAAACACTGTCTCTGCAAAACCCTGCCTATTTACAGTTGCTATGATTATTATTTCCAGTTTAGGTATCTATTACAAGTTCTTTAACCTTTCGTGCTAATATTAATTACTAACATAACTCTGGCAACATCTTAATGTAAATGTACATTCCTCCACTACCTTGGTCTAAAAATAGATGCGTGTGTTGTATGAAGCAAGACTGTGTTTTCGGGGTGTGTCATGCAGGTTCCAGACAGTAGACATGTTGCTGCGTGTTCTGCTATTCTGTCATCCATGTTATTATGTCAGTTTAGAAACATTTAGCACTTAATGAGGACAACCACTTGGAGTTATATATTATAAGTTATAGACATTTTAAGTCATTTGGTTATTTACTTATAGGTGGGCTTCTTCAGATCTCATTTACAAGTGACCTGACACAGCACAGTTACAACCAATGACATGTAAAAGCAACTAAAGATAATTGAAGTGATAGATTATTGTCCACAATATTTAATCATCATATTATGTATCTATCAACTGCATGCCTGAACAGTTCTTATGTTCTTCACATTTCAAAAACAACCATTAGAAGTATCAGAAGCCTTTCTAGATAGGGTTCAACCACGCCATCTACTGAGTGCTTGTTATAATACAAGAGGAGGGAGTAAAATAGTTATTGTGAGGTTAGATGTGCATGTAGGCCTACCAAAAACATTTCCAAATACAAGAAAGTAGCCAGAAAGAATTACTTGAGTTATATAGATATATATATATATACAGCTATGGAAAAAAAAAAGAGACCACTGCATTTTTTTCTGAAATCAGCATCTCTACATGTATTACAGCCATTCCATTCCAGCGTCTGTTGAATTCCAACACAAACACAAAGCTGAGCTACTTCAGTTCTTGCACCAGGAGTGGAATAAAGTCACCCAAGAACAATGTAAAAGACTTGTGGAGAGCATGCCAAGACACATGAAAGCTGTGATTAAAAATAAGGGTTACTGCACCAAATATTGATTTGTGAATTCTTCTTAAGTGTAAACATTAGTATTATGTTGTTTTAAAATGAATTTGATCTTGTTTCTTTGCATTGTTTGAGGTCTTATTTTGACCATTTGTCATTTTCTGCAGATAAATGGTCTAAACAATAATATTTTTATTTGGAATTTGGGGGAAAGGTTGTCAGTAGTTTATAGACTCAAACAAAAATGTTATTTTTGCCCAAACACCTATAAGTACTAAAATCAGAAAAACTAATAATTTTGTAGTTGTCTCTTATTTTCTTCCAGAGCTGTATGTAGTTCAGTTTAGTTCTATTTGAATAACTATGCATCAACAACAGTACAGGTACCTAGCTACTAGCTACTAACTCACAGAAATTTGCTACGACTGTTGTGCCGTTGTTATCTAAAATCTATAATGTTTTGTTTTTTGGGGTTTTTTTTGCTGTTGTTGTTTTTTTTTCAAAGAGGAAATATACTGTTTACTTGTATATTTTTAAATTGGTCACAAAGTCCATTTAAAAACAGGTCTCAGATTGTGCACTGATATATTTCCATCCTGTGTCTATAATTGATTGTCTCTGATTGAGATTTCTATCACCGTGTGTCAAACTTGTGAAGTTTCAAATTAAATAGCAGTAAAATAATATGCAGCAAAGTGGCCTTTAAGCACCTGAGGAATAATAGATGAGGAGTCACAAAAGATGGCGTGGAGCCACTGGAGCGGCCTCATTACCCCTGAAAATAAACTGACATATAATATTATCTTTTTGAAATAGTTTACACACAACTGTCCAAAACAAATGAACACAAAATAACAAAACTGCACTTTGATAGCATGTGTTTTTTTTTAATTCATAACAGTCTAATTCAAATATTAGACAGTTATTTAAAAATGTACACAATACTTAATCCAATAAAAGTTACATGTAGATCAAGATTAGACCTAATAGATATGTCTTATGAAAATAAAATGAAATCAAAGAGGAAAATTACAAATTTTGAACCTGATGATTTCTAGTGATTAAACCCATTCTATTACACCAAAAATGTTCAAACGAATTACAGTTGTAATCTCTGCTTAAACGAATATGACAGGCTATACCGCTAATTTCACTAAAAGTTTCCAAAATCTATTTGGGATTTTTTGTTTAGTTTTTTACTTCCTGGTTGGACACAGGCAGCAGATGTGACAGATACAGTATAATTACCTAACAGCAACCAGCAGAGCATATTTTTTGCCAATAAATTTTCCCTGCATTCTAAATGGAATCCTGTCATTTAACAAACTTTCACTTGACTAACGCAAAACAATTTACCACACCAAATTAAGTAATTTTGTCACATGCACTAAATACGACCTACAGTATATAGAATTTTGTGATGTAATCCGAAAACCCTTCAATTTTTGGAAACCTTTTAAAATCCTAGATCTATGATGAATGGATTTTTTTCATTTTTATTTGAGTTTACAAAAAGCAGCAGTGATCCCTACTGGATAATACAGCCATAGCCCTGCATGCAGTGGCTGAGTAAATGCAGTATGAACTTTGTGTAGCAAAGTCATTGTTTGTGACACACTATAAAACGCCAACACCCCGGCCGCATGATCCAAGTAGACTCCTATTTTAGTCGAGTGTGGACCTAAAACTGGACAACTAACTCCATTAAACCAAAAGACATAATTGCTTTTATCACCATACAATGCCCAGGATTGATCATTGTACCCAAATAAGCAATCTATTGAGGATCCTTTCCTTTTAATACTCTTGTATGCCACTGCAACATACACACCTTCAACCCCAGACCACTCCACCTCCCAATAACATCGACCGGTCAGGCTTTCTTTGCTCAAAACCTGCCTCCAATCTCGAAATCTTTCAGGATGATCTGGATAGTCGATGTGTTTTTCTATGAGTGTAGCCCTTCTGTCGAAATCCGAAAGTGCTATTTGGGTGTTGGCTGTGTTCAGGTCTAGTGTCAGGTTCCGGGAATATTTCAGAAGCTCCTCTCTAGTCTGAGGACCATCGTCTACTGGCTGTGGTTGACGTAGATCAACCACAGTCTCATTTGCTGAACCTTCCAAGACATTTTGCAGTTTATTGGTCAGAACTGCAACCGCTGCTGTGAATTCTTTGAAAGATTGCACAGGGCGAGTTTGGACGTTGTAGGTTTCATGGTCGTCTTTTGGTTCAGAAAGTTCCAAATATTTTTGCAGAAATAGGCTATCATCAGAAATTTGCGACACCAACTCCATCTCAAGATTGTACCTTTTCAGATTAGCAATTTCTCCAATTATGTTTTCTTGATGCTCTCCAATTTCATGCACTTTGTTTTCCTGTTGGGTTCGGATCTTCTTCACAAAATCGTGTTTCTTCTCATTAACAAGACAAATCAAGTTTTCAAATTTTGTGTCACTTTCAAGTATTGCTTCATCAGCAGCAGCATTAATACCCATTTCTTCTTGTTGCAGCCTTTTAGATTCTTTCTCTTTTATTATGATTTTCTTAAGGATCTTTCGCTGCCTGTTCTCCAGCTCTTTCTCCCTTTGAGCCCTCTCTGTAGTCATGGTCACTATGTCATGCCCCTTATGTTCGTCAACTGAACACAGAAAACATATGCATTGCTGGTCTTTTTGACAAAATATCTTCATCGCTTCATTGTGTTTGGAGCACATTCCTTCTTGTGGGTTTTGTGAGGGCTCTGTTAACTTGTGCTTTGCAAATGCCGGAGATATGCGGTGAGGTTGTAGGTGTATCTCACAAAAAGATGCCAAACACTGCATACAGGATTTTATCGCTTTTAGTTTATTGCCTTCACACACGTCGCACAGGACATCGTCTGGATTTGAATCTGTAGTATGAATCTTAGCCGTTTTGAAGTCTTCCACCAACTCTTCCAGCAAGGTATTTTTCATGAGAATCGGTCTTGAGGCATAGTACTTTTTGCACTGAGGGCATGAATACACTTCCCGTTGGTTGTCCCAGTGCTTGGTAATGCAGTCCCGGCAGTAGTTGTGTCCACAAGGAATAGTAACTGGATACTTGAGGAAATCCAAACAAACTGAACACAAATATTTCTCTTGTGCCATTTTAGCCCTTCAGTGATTGATGCAGTAGTGAGAAATAAAGAATAACAAAATGCAGGGACGGGTTTTTACAGGTCCAAAGGTTTATGATAAGAGGCAGAAACAAGGAGGAGTTCAGGAGGAGGCAGTTAATAGAAAAATCGTGCAAGCTCAGCATACTGTAACAGCATGAGAGGCGTGTTTTTGGTGGTTGTTGGTAGCTTTATTGGTTTGCAGATTTACTTATTTTATATTTCTTCAAGACCCCAATACAATCAGCTATTCCCAATGTAAACCAATAGTACACTTGCGCCAGAGTGTGGCTGATAAGTAGAGAGATTATGTTTCTGGACCTCGCAGCTTAGTATTTGGATAGGACAATCTTCTCTGAGGGCACCCTTGTTTGCCTCTCACTGTAAGACTATGCCACAGGTTCAAGGTTTAGCCTGACACAATGAGGCAAACTGTCAGTAACAGGAAAAGCAAGAGGGATCCTCCTAAATAAATCATTAGTCCTAGAACAGCGGGACAGATACAGTAAATTAAGTTATAGTGCACCACATGGCCTTGTAATTGTAACCATGGAAGAAATGACACTAGCATTTAGCCAATGAGTTACACATGAGTTACGCAACACAATTGAAGACGCTTGGAGGGTCATTGTCAGAAAATTTCCTAATTTATTTATTTATTTTTTAGTTTACATGTTCAAGTAGTGGCAACAGGGGCTCATTAACTTTTTCTAAAATGTTACACAAAAGAGGAACTTGACAGATATCCATAAGCTGCCTTCCTCCTCATCCCATGCATCCCAAAACCCACACATTCTTCATTCAAACAAAAAATGCCCAGAGAAACATTTAGCTTAGGCAAAGATTTAAAAATAAATAAATAAATAAGTTGTTTTTTTTTAAATTACTCAATTAGTCAACTTTTTAGACACTACAACACAACTGCGTTTGTCAGTTTTAATGTTCAGCTTTTAATCTTAACTTGCTGATATCGCACAGATGGCAGGTGGTAAGATGGACTATTTGGACATAAATATACATCTAGTTTTAAATCCTCTATAAATGTTTCAGAAAGTGGCTGATGAGAGGTGGATCTTTGGGTCCCCAGAAGAGCGATTCAAACCCCCCATCCCCCTCACCCTCTCGTAGACTATCCAGTCTTCGTCTCCTGCTGGGTCGGCTGCAGTAGGATAATTTGGCGGTTAGTTTGAGGAGCTCCTGAATCACTGTCCTTACATCCAGACAGTCCTGGGACGCGTTCAGAGTGGCAGAGTTAAAAGGGAATGTCCTGATGAAGTCTCCCACTCTGACCGGAGGGACGGCTGCTCCTCTGCCTCTGCTCTGACCTGAAGTTGTGTTTACAGGTCTCTGTCCAACACTGTGAAGAAAACATGCATATTACTGCAAAGATATTTTAGCATAGCATTTAGCTAGAGAACAGCTTATTTTAAATTAGCGGTGGACAATATGCAAAAAAAAAAATGTTATCAGTTTTTGGTTAATTGGTTAAATTATCAATCAAGTCATTCACTGAGCATGAACGAGAAGTGGGTAAATGTATTATGTATGTTTGAGCATCGCATAGCTGCATGAAACAGAAAAGTAGTAAATGTGATATATCACAGGATCAGTATGCATCACAATCACAGCAGTTTACATAACTGCAGCTGGCCTCACCTGTAGATGTTGGGGAGCTTCCAGGAGTCAGCTGAGGGCTTTGACCCCAGCCCCTGATGTGGAGTATCACATGTCGAAGAGAAAACGTCTGTCTCTCCACAGGGTGCAACCTCAGCTTCAGTTTCATCGTCATCGTAGTTTGTAACCTCAGACAGGTCGGGCAGACGTGCTGAGATGACGGGACAGGGGAGTCTTTTTGTCCCTGCTAACTTGGTCCTTGGCTCCAGGATCAGGTCCACACTCTTGTTGTCACTATACCGAGTTGTGTCAGTGCTAACCATTCCACTCTTAGTTCCTGGTTTATTCATTTCAACAGGCGGTATAAGTCTTTGGTATCGAGGAACTAAACCAGTGGTTTTCTGTTGGTTCTTTTCCATTTTGAGAAAAGGAAACTTATTAACTTGTGATTGTTTCTTTTCCTTAACCTTCTCTGTTGAACATTTGACATTTGTTAGTGCTGGCATTGAAACGTATGAAGACCGATTGACTTTTAAACATTTGCGCAATTTTCTCTTATAAGCTCTGTCCCTAAAACGGTCCACCCATCGGTAGTTCATCAAATCAATCAGGTCACTTACAAGACCTTTTTTGACAGTGATGTCTGCTTGGCAGTCCAGAGTTAATGCAGGACTGTAGTTGACTTCTAAGAGCCATGGTTTTAACTTTACATCGATGAGAATATCAAAACCTAGAAGCTCCACACAGTTCATACAATGTGGAACAGAGGGGGCAATGGCAAGAAGTGTCAAAGTTACAATGTTGTTAATTCTTTGCCACAAAAGTAGTTCATTGACTTCTTGGCAATGAAGAAAATGCCTAAACTTGCTCATTGTCCACTTACACCCTTGACCTACTTTACCCTTCTCAGTTTTGTAGAAGGGGCTAAACTTATTGATGCTAGTATTGGTGAGATGTGAATAAAGATTCCCTAAATGGGACAACTGGTATTTCTCTGTAGCAAAACGCACAAGGCCTTCTTGATGAATGTAGACCGTTAGCGGATTAAAGCTTTTAACACAAACATAAAGTCTTAAGTCAAATTTGTAACCAGAAATGAGAAGAGGATTGGCGATGTAGCGTTGCACTATCACGGTTGAGTCATACACCAAGTCCTTGATGTCGTCGAAGATGAAGATCCCCCTGCCTCGGGAAAGATCCACTGGTTTACAGATCCAGTGGACAGGCAAGCCCGGGCTCACGCGCTGTCGGTTGTATTCCGCCAAGAAACGCGTGTAGTCATTTGGGAGAATGAAGGCGATTGGGCTGAAGTCGTACACACCAGGCCCAAACGTGGTTCTCATTCTTCTGAGGTTGCGAGTCAAATAGTCCTGAGAAATACAATTTATCATTATAAATATGGTGTTCAATAAATAAAGTCCATGTTTTATAATATTCTGATTTAAGAGGTCTAGTATAACACTATTAATGATATTAAACATGTCTATAGAGACAACCTGGCAGAGGCCCTCCACCAGGCAAAATAATTGTAAGTGGAGTTGCAATAGTTTGCATGTATTTTTACATTACATTACATTTACTGTATTTGTAAGAATTATTCATTCACAGCTCATCAAACAGCTTCAGTTTTGTTTTAAAGTTGGGGCTTGTTCTGGTTTGTGTATACACTCAGTTTAGTAATAGTTTTCTTCAGCATAGAGGATATTTCCCAGGAATTTAGAATTTTCAGCGGCTATTTACACTCATTTTGTTTCTATCCATACCTTGCGTGTGATGCCAACGGTCTTTGGATGGTGGTTCAGCCGTTGCCATGGCATCAGATTGTAGTAGTCAGATTTGTGAAAAAGTGAGGCCCTCCAGTACAGGTTCCAGTCTTTGTCGTGTTGGTGCCTTTTATCATACTCCTCCCAGCCACGCTCCAGCAGCACCTCCCTCACCAGCTCTGGTCCCCGGTCATGCAGCCTGAACACCAGGGAAGCAGCCATGCAGCATCCTTCGCCACAACTACACTGTTGTGTAAATAATGTACACATTATTTGATATATTGTCTCTGAATGGGAATACAAATATACTTTTCATCCATGGGTTTCAGAAGTTAAAATAAAATATCCTATCTTTTGTATGGTGAAAAGTCTCCATAATAATGCTTATGATAGGAAGCTGAAACCTGTGAATTCTTAACTAAACACATAAAACATATTTGCTTATGTTTACTATATTAGACAATGCAGAGGAGAGGATTCTGACTAGCTACTTGAAGGTAAAGATTGACTTTACTGCACAAAATAATAGGCAAAACTAGATCTACATTATGTTAACATTTCTTGTGTATTTTTGATGGGAAAAAAAATCTTTTTTTCCCAAATATTCCCCCAGAAGTAAAGCACACATAATCCTACACAGTAATAAATCAATCTTTCCAAGCTTACCTGTGGCAGCAGTTTACTCTCTGGCTGCTCCCCAGTGCTTATGGGTGCTTTGATCCCCAGTGTTTATGGGTGTAAACCTGAGAAGGCTGTACACACCTGACACTGTCCCAGCAGAGCGTTCACAGTGACAGCAGCGCATTAACTGTGCTCTGGCTAATCGAGTCCCAACAAGAGGAGACAAAGGACGAAGAGATGTAAGAACAAGCTCTAAGACAATGCAAAACATGTACATAGATACGTGCTACTCAATTATTCAAACATCATCAGACATGATTTGTTCATACAATAGGCTATAGTGTGGTTTACCTGATGCACACTCACAACACTTCAAATAATCCCTGGATTTAACTTTGATAAGTTAGGTTTACAGTGCACCACAAGTTTCCCAATAGCTCCCTCTGTTGTCTGGCCTTTTCTGGCTATATTCCAATAAAAATAACTATTAGTTTTGGTGATTAATGAAACACTATAATACAAAATAGTTGTGTTTTAAGGTGCATGATCACAGTCTGCCTGTGACCTAATAGTAATAATGTCTGCAGTATTAACTACAAATTATCTGGACAAACAGGATTTGTCACATTATTTTATTCATTACCCAATTGTAACAAACAGCAGATGCAAGACGCTGGAGTTCTAACACAGAAGGGTTTTTTTTTACCTTCAGAACAGGGCCCAGCACCCGGAGGCATGAACCTTCAAGACATTGTGACACTGATAGTTTTGTTCAGTCTACTCTAATCATCTTCACAGTTCTTTTAGCTGGGCTGACATTGCATATTTGTCTACTTGTCAGGGACATTGTTTTTTGCTGTTATTTTTTCATATTTTGTGTATCTTATTTAGGGATGCACGATATATCGGCATTAACATCGGTATCGGCTGATGTTGCCAAATTTTAACGTTTTCTCACATTTCTCTCTCTAAGTTTTATTGGACAGTTAGAATATACTGTTGTGTTTGTAGATGGTCTTTCTGGTGATGATTTGGGGTTTTCTAGCTCACTTCTTGCTTCATATCAACTTCTGGGTGGGCCCAAATGGAGAATAGGAATTGTGTTTTAGCTTAGATTTCCTGGCAAAATCAAACTTGAAGCTGGTCTTCTTGGGGGACTTAAAATAAGGAAAATAAAACAATATTTTTTATGATATTAAAACTTGCTTATTCTTGAGTGTCAGTACAGTTATAAAGCCTGTTCAGTTTCTGTATGTCCGACATTCTAGACATAGGATTATTGATGAACTCTATTGTTTGATTTTTGCTGAAGAAATACCTGCAAGAAAACATATTTTGTGACATGACAGATCACTCACTGGCCAGAGTGCATAATTGAGTCTGTATACATCAGATTTAGACTATTTGCCTCTTTTATAATAAAGTTTTTATCCTTCCCTTTAAAATAGATTAGTAGTGATTTACAATGATTGTGAAATGGCCGATTAAAACAATACACAAACCCTAATGTTTACACTCAAAAAGGTACATTCTAGATAATGCAAACAGATTTTAAATATACAGGGTATTATGTCCTACTGTATTTAGCCCTTGCCTTCCCTAATGTTTTCTCAGTTGATGCGGACATACTGGTCCCGGTCAGAGCATGTCTGCTTGTGTGTGCAGTGAGTTTATGTGCATTTACCATATAAGTGACATTTAAAGGAAATCAAAAATCTCAAAGCTCACCAACCTTGGTCACCATGTCCTTCGTGTGTGCTGTTCACATTTATAGGCAGACTGTCTCCTTCTAAATAAAGAAGTGACTTTATTGATCTCACACAGGAGAAATTCTCTGCATTTAAGCAAGATTTTAGAGAAACTTGTCTTTATCCAACTAAATGATTTTTTTAGATGATCACAACATTTTGGAAAAATTTCAATCTGGTTTTAGGGTGAATCACAGCACCGAGACTGCCTTGACAAAGATTTTAAATGATTTTAGAGTAAATTGTGATTCACAAAAGGTGACTGTGTTGGTTCTGCTGGATCTGCGTGCTGCCTTTGACACAGTAGACCACACTATTCTTTTAACTCGCCTAAAACGCCTCGGCCTCTCTGGTGCTGTTCACAAATGGTTCACGTCCTATCTCACAGACAGAACATTTATGGTGAGTTGGACTAGAGATGCGCGGATGGATGACGTGACAAAAAATAATATTTTTTATTAAATTCAGGCAGGTGGCGGTTGAATGACCAAATTTGTGTGCACTGCAGAGAATTTTAGAATTATAATAAGTTGGCGGATGACAGACGGGCGCGGTTTTGAAAATTCCTGAAAAAACGTGCGTGCAAATGGATAGCGGACGGATGATGTCTTTTTCATGCGGTTGCAGATGGAAAAAAAGCCCGTTCGCGCATCTCTAGTGTGGACATATGCTCCTCCAAGAGCCATAAAATCACATGTGGTGTCCCCCAGGGTTCCATTTTAGGCCCTGTGCTTTTCAACTTGTACATGCTCTCCCTTGGCAGCGTCATCAGGAGACATGGAATCAACTTCCACAGCTATGCAGATGATACGCAGCTTTACATCTCCATGTCTCCTGATGACACCAGGCCAATGGATGCTCTTTTTAACTGCATTCTAGATCAAATCCTGGATGGTAAGAAACTTTCTCCAGCTTAACCAGGACAAAACTGAGGTTTTAGTAATTGGTCCTGAGGGTCAGAGAGAGAAACTTTTATCAAAACTACAAGCACAGTCTTAACCCATCTCCTCAAGTGAAAACCCTGGGTGTCATTTTTGACTCTGAGCTGACTTTTATCCCATACATCAAGAACATGACAAAAATAGGTTTCTATTAGAGGTAAGATCTTAAGCCCAAGCCCGAGCCCAACCCGGGTCCTAAAATGTCAATCATTGCTTCGGGTCGGGTCGGGCCGCGCTTCTCTCTCGCTGACTTTTTTAAATAAATATATGTTTATAAAAATGTATACTAAAACGATGTGTGGATACTAAACTAAGGAATACTTGTTTTAAAATAAATAATTTGGATAAAACAGAGAAGGCGCTGTAATGTAATTGCTATTTAACTACTAAACAGGAGCCGCAGAGCCAGAGCATGCTCTGCGCACGTGAACGCCGCCCTCTTAATAATATTCCCCTCCGCAAGTCTGCATCTATTTTGACCTGGTATCCCCAATATGGAGGAGCAAGAAGTTAAGGATAAACTAAAGACAGGAGAACTGAAAAGACAAACACGCACCGGTAAGAGTGAGGTGTGGAAAAGCTTCAAATTGATTGTTGAAAATGCTACAGAAACTTGCGTTGGCTTCGCTGAATGTAGTCAATGTGGCGCTTTGCTTTCATACGAGAGCAAAAAGACTGGCACCTCGACGCTGAGCAGGCATTTAAACAGCTGTACTGGCAAAACAGTTGTTTATACAGTCTTGTTTAACTTAGATTTCGTTACGTTCCTCCTCCCGAGTCCTCACAAATAAAATATGAAATTTCGGGTTTGCTTCGTCCTCGGGCCTGCAAATCAAGTTAATTGGTCGGGCTCGAGCCGGGTCGGGGTTTAATACCCGCGGGCCGGGTCGGGTCGGGCTGGATTTTTTAGGCCCGATCTTACCTCTAGTTTCTATCACCTAAAAAACATAGTCAGAGTTCGCCCTATTCTCTCTCAGGCCAATACGAAGACACTGATGCTTTTGTCACCAGCCGTATCAACTACTGTAATGTCCTGCTCTCTGGTCTTCCCAAAAAGAGCATTTCAGGTTTGCAATTATTACAAAATTCAGCAGCACGTGTCCTGACTAGGACCAAAGGGCGGGACCACATTACACCGGTCTTAAAATCACTGCTTTGTCTCCCTGTGAGTTTCAGGATAGATTTTAAAGTTCTTTTACTGTTTTTTAAATGTCTTAATGGTCTTAGGCCTTCTTGTCTTTCAGAACTGCTTTCCCCTTACGAACCTTCACGGGCCTTGCGCTCCTCCGGCAGCTCCTGGTCATTCCCAAAGTCAGGACACACACTCACGGAGAGGCGTCTTTTCAGTACTATGGCCCTCGTCTATGGAACAGCCTGCCGGAGGACCTCAGGGCTGCAGAGAACGTTCATGTTTTTAAGAGTGGGCTCAAGACTCACCTGTTTAGCTTGGCCTTTGATTGAATTTGTTTGTGTGTTTGTTCTTTCATTTGCTCTTTCGTTTGTTTCTTTGTTTCTTTGTTTGTTTGTTTGTTTTTTTCTGTTGGGGGCATGGTGGCTGAGTGGCTAGCATTCATGCTTCACAGCAAGAAGGTTCGGGTCCCCCAGGCCTTTCTGTGTGGAGTTTGTATGTTCTCCCTGTGTCTGGGTGGGTTTCCTCCGGGCACTCCGGTTTCCCCCACCAACCCAAACATGCGCCATAGGTAAAATCCCCCAGCTTGGGCCCTGACCAAGCCTAAACAACAAAATCATGGGGATGGTCCCCGGGTCAAATGCAGAAACAATTTCTCCTGTGTGAAATCAATAAAAGTCAATCTTCTAATCCTTAATCACTGTAAGGCCCTTTGTGTTACATTTTGTATGAAAAGCGCTTTATAAATAATGTTTGATTGATTGATTTTTTAAGTTTGTTCAATGACAGTGGCGATTTGTCGATTCTGCTGCTGTAAGCTCTCCGGACATTGTGAACTACCTGGTCTTCTCCCCAAGCCCTTATACAGCATAAGACCTTAAGAGCTCTAATGGTCTGGGGGCAACAACCAGTTTGTTTGTGGCTGGTACGAGAGCGGAAAACTGGAGACAAGCATATTGTGATGGCAAAGGTAGGCATACTTATATCTAGTAGACCCACATGTGTAACATGTTTAAGTGCTAGTAAATTGCTTTTTATTATTCACATTTTGCAAAGATATGGCTACCGGCTAAGATACAGCTACCGGCTGCGAAATGAGCTGAGCATATGCAAATGTTGTTGTGATTTCTCCCATCCAAGTTCTGTGTGAGATTGGTGATCCACAATCTCCTTTCCTTTGATAATTGCTGTCTGTTCACCCTGGTTTAGTCCTGGTTTAGTTCTGGTTAGGGATGGCCGTCTTGAACCAGGCGATTCGGCACTGTGTCGTAGCCCCAAAGCGCCTGCGCTTCAAAACACTAGCCTTGTCTCAATTCTCAGAGTGCACAGTTCGGACCATGGTTTTTAAGGGCATGTACGTCACATCCGGCGTGACGACTGCTGTCCCATTTCTTTTTTGTCCCATGCATAAGCCATGTCTCAATTCTCAGTGTGCACAGTTCGGAGCATGGTTTTAAGGGGGCTCAGACTGCACTCAAGACTGTGCCTACTTGCGACAATGCGACAGGTCTCACAACTACCAGATACAGCCGCCAACTCCATTTTCTCCCGTAGAAGAAGTAGCACACGGTGCATGCTGGGATATATGACTGCGCGAAGTGTGCTTTTACACGCAGTTGGTCCACGCTCCGATTTCCATGGAAACAACTGCGGTCTTCAGACCGCATGTTAACTGTGCAGTCGTCGCGCCGGATGTGATGTACATGCCCTTAAAACCACGCTCCGAACTGTGCACTCTGAGAATTGAAACACGGCTACAGTTAACACACGGTCTGAAGACCGCAGTCATTTCGATGGAAATCAGGGCATGGACCAACTGCGTGAAAAAGCACACTTCGCGCACTCATATATCCCAGCATGCACTGCGCGCTACTTCTTCTACGGGAGAAAATGGAGTCAGCGGCTACTTCTGGTAGTTGCGAGTAGTGATGTCCAAATGAGGCTTCATGAGGCTTTCAACCCTTTGGGACTATTGTGTTGGAATTTGGTAGCCTGGGAATTCCCAGGCCGCTTCCGTTCGTTTCGAACTGGAAGGCAGCCTGGAAACTCGTCCAAGCGAGAGTCCCAGATTTAGGGCCCCAATCAGAGAGCGGGGGAGGTGTGGCAAGACGGTGACACGTACCACATGACAAACGGAAGCTTGTAGTTTGAACTGACAACTGACATGATTGGCTATGGACTTACGTATACGCTCAATGATAGACATTCATAACGCCCAATAAACGGCCGTTGGCAATCGCTAACCACACCTCCGATACGGGATTTTTCGAAGCGAGTTTCCAGACCCATATCTCACTTGTGATATGGTCAGGTGTTAACCAGACTAGGAATTTGGTTCATTACTCAAAGCTTCACTCATTTGAACGTGGGTGTCATCTGCTGGCGCATTGGTTGTACTGCAGCCATGCAAAAGGTTGATTGTCCTGCAGTTTTGCTGTATTTCTGCACTTTTGTTATTAAGTTACCAGAGTTGGTAACTTTTACTCTGTATTGTATGCCTCTGTTTCTCTTTGTCTTTGTATTTTTGCTAATGAAGACAATAATTTCCCCCTCTTGAGGATTAATAAATTATATATTTCTAAATAAAACTGAAGCGAACTTAATTTTATGTGTTGCTTTTCCTTCTTGGTCCATCCTATCGATATGTAGATGGTTCACTTAATTGTCATTCACCATGTTAAAAACATGAAGAATGAAATGTAGTCCTCAGGTCAGCATGAAATAAATAAATTAACCATTAAAGAATAGGTGAATATGCAAATAAAAATAGAATTCTGACCTAATGATTCTGACAATTATGAGTTCATATATGTATATTCTTTATGTTTTATGTACAGACTGGGGGGAGTTATGGGGATGCCGGGAACAAAGCAAACACTTCACCTGCAAATTAAAAATGAGATGTGTGTGTGGTTTATTCTTTTTTTTATTTATTATTTTGTGTGAATAAGAGTTGAAAAATACATTTGTAACAAATAACCTTGTTTGGCGGCACTATAGACCCCTTTACTGTTGGTAAACAAACGTGACGTCACTGGCATGAGCGCGCATGCCCGACTCAGAAAAACCATCGCGGACCATAGCGGAGTATAGGGCAGGGCTCTCAAGTCTCACGCATTGAGAGTGTGACACACGCAATTCGACGTGTTCACACGCTCACACGCCACACATGGTATTTCTCATGCTGAAATTTTTTTAAGCAATTCAAAACTGTAGCCACTGTTCACAGTGCTTCTGTGCCCAGAAAATCGGTAAGTTAATGCAGGCACCGCGCGTTTTCAGCGAAAAAAAAGTCACTCGTGCACCAGTACTCGAGTTGAGCGATCAGCTGTGAGGCCGATCAGCTGTGAGGCCGAGCCGTGTGAATGCCGAGTCGCTCTGTGAGCGAGCCGCAGCATTTCCAAGAAAATAAGAATCCTTAACTTGCTACGTTAATGCTACGTAAGAAGGAACTCTCGCCTTGGGACACGGGATAAGTTCAGGATATGTCCTTTTCTCCGGAGCTCCGGATGATTAAAGACCGTGTCACGTGCATACATGGATACAAGTGACCGCGTTCTTATGGGTGAGTCATATCAGATTATTTCTGCATCTATTTCGGCACTAAACCAGAACTAAACCAGGACTAAACCAGAACTAAACCAGAACTAAACCAGGTCTAAACCAGATCTAAACCAGGACTAAACCAGAACTAAATCAGAACTAAACCAGGTCTAAACCAGATCTAAACCAGGACTAAACCAGAACTAAATCAGAACTAAACCAGGACTAAACCAGAACTAAACCAGGACTAAACCAGAGCTAAACCAGGACTAAACCAGAACTAAACCAGGACTAAACCAGGACTAAACCAGAACTAAACCAGGACTAAACCAGGACTAAACCAGGACTAAACCAGAACTAAACCAGGACTAAACCAAGACTAAACCGGGTCTAAACCGGGTCTAAACCAGGATTCAACTGGGACTAAACCAGGATTAAACCAAGACTAAACCAGGTCTAAACCAGGACTAAACCGGGACTAACCCGGCACTAAACCAGAACTAAACCAGGTCTAAACCAAGACTAAACCAGGTCTAAACCAGGACTAAGCCAAGACTAAACCAGATCTAAACCGGGTCTAAACCAGGACTAAACCGGGACTAAACCAGGACTTAACCAAAACTAAACCAGGTCTAAACCAAGACTAAGCCAGGACTAAACCAGGTCTAAACCAGGACTAAGCCAAGACTAAACCAGGACTAAACCGGGTCTAAACCAGCACTAAACCAAGACTAAACCAGGTCTAAACTAGGACTAAACCAGGTCTAAACCAGGACTAAGCCAAGACTAAACCAGATCTAAACCGGGTCTAAATCAGGACTAAATCGGGACTAAACCAGGACTAAACCAGGACTTAACCAAAACTAAACCAGGTCTAAACCAAGACTAAGCCAGGACTAAACCAGGTCTAAACCAGGACTAAGCCAAGACTAAACCAGATCTAAACTGGGTCTAAACCAGCACTAAACCAGGACTAAACCAGGTCTAAACTAGGACTAAACCAGGTCTAAACCAGGAGTAAGCCAAGACTAAACCAGATCTAAACCGGGTCTAAACCAGGACTAAACTGGGACTAAACCAGGACTAAACCAGGACTTAACCAAAACTAAACCAGGTCTAAACCAAGACTAAGCCAGGACTAATCCAGGTCTAAACCAGGACTAAGCCAAGACTAAACCAGATCTAAACCGGGTCTAAACCAGCACTAAACCAGGACTAAACCAGGTCTAAACTAGGACTAAACCAGGTCTAAACCAGGACTAAGCCAAGACTAAACCAGATCTAAACCGGGTCTAAACCAGGACTAAACCGGGACTAAACCAAAACTAAACCTGGTCTAAACCAAGACTAAGCCAGGACTAAACCAGGTCTAAACCAGGACTAAACCGGGACTAACCTGGCACTAAACCAGGACTAAACCAGGTCTAAGCCAAGACTAAACCAGGTCTAAACCAGGACTAAGCCAAGACTAAACCAGATCTAAACCGGGTCTAAACCAGGACTAAACCGGGACTAAACCAGGACTTAACCAAAACTAAACCAGGTCTAAACCAAGACTAAGCCAGGACTAAACCAGGTCTAAACCAGGACTAAGCCAAGACTAAACCAGGACTAAACCGGGTCTAAACCAGCACTAAACCAAGACTAAACCAGGTCTAAACTAGGACTAAACCAGGTTTAAACCAGGACTAAGCCAAGACTAAACCAGATCTAAACCGGGTCTAAACCAGGACTAAACCGGGACTAAACCAGGACTAAACCAGGACTTAACCAAAACTAAACCAGGTCTAAACCAAGACTAAGCCAGGTCTAAACCAGGTCTAAACCAGGACTAAGCCAAGACTAAACCAGATCTAAACCGGGTCTAAACCAGCACTAAACCAGGACTAAACCAGGTCTAAACTAGGACTAAACCAGGTCTAAACCAGGACTAAGCCAAGACTAAACCAGATCTAAACCGGGTCTAAACCAGGACTAAACCGGGACTAAACCAGGACTAAACCAGGACTTAACCAAAACTAAACCAGGTCTAAACCAAGACTAAGCCAGGACTAATCCAGGTCTAAACCAGGACTAAGCCAAGACTAAACCAGATCTAAACCGGGTCTAAACCAGCACTAAACCAGGACTAAACCAGGTCTAAACTAGGACTAAACCAGGTCTAAACCAGGACTAAGCCAAGACTAAACCAGATCTAAACCGGGTCTAAACCAGGACTAAACCGGGACTAAACCAAAACTAAACCTGGTCTAAACCAAGACTAAGCCAGGACTAAACCAGGTCTAAACCAGGACTAAACCGGGACTAAACTGGCACTAAACCAGGTCTAAGCCAAGACTAAACCAGGTCTAAACCAGGACTAAGCCAAGACTAAACCAGATCTAAACCGGGTCTAAACCAGGACTAAACCGGGACTAAACCAGGACTTAACCAAAACTAAACCAGGTCTAAACCAAGACTAAGCCAGGACTAAACCAGGTCTAAACCAGGACTAAGCCAAGACTAAACCAGGACTAAACCGGGTCTAAACCAGCACTAAACCAAGACTAAACCAGGTCTAAACTAGGACTAAACCAGGTCTAAACCAGGACTAAGCCAAGACTAAACCAGATCTAAACCGGGTCTAAACCAGGACTAAACCGGGACTAAACCAGGACTAAACCAGGACTTAACCAAAACTAAACCAGGTCTAAACCAAGACTAAGCCAGGTCTAAACCAGGTCTAAACCAGGACTAAGCCAAGACTAAACCAGATCTAAACCGGGTCTAAACCAGCACTAAACCAGGACTAAACCAGGTCTAAACTAGGACTAAACCAGGTCTAAACCAGGACTAAGCCAAGACTAAACCAGATCTAAACCGGGTCTAAACCAGGACTAAACCGGGACTAAACCAGGACTAAACCAGGACTTAACCAAAACTAAACCAGGTCTAAACCAAGACTAAGCCAGGACTAATCCAGGTCTAAACCAGGACTAAGCCAAGACTAAACCAGATCTAAACCGGGTCTAAACCAGCACTAAACCAGGACTAAACCAGGTCTAAACTAGGACTAAACCAGGTCTAAACCAGGACTAAGCCAAGACTAAACCAGATCTAAACCGGGTCTAAACCAGGACTAAACCGGGACTAAACCAAAACTAAACCAGGTCTAAACCAAGACTAAGCCAGGACTAAAACAGGTCTAAAACAGGTCTAAACCAGGACTAAACCGGGACTAACCCGGCACTAAACCAGGACTAAACCAGGTCTAAACCAGGACTAAACCAGGTCTAAACCAGGACTAAGCCAAGACTAAACCAGATCTAAACCGGGTCTAAACCAGCACTAAACCAGGACTAAACCAGGTCTAAACTAGGACTAAACCAGGTCTAAACCAGGACTAAGCCAAGACTAAACCAGATCTAAACCGGGTCTAAACCAGGACTAAACCGGGACTAAACCAGGACTAAACCAGGACTTAACCAAAACTAAACCAGGTCTAAACCAATACTAAGCCAGGACTAAACCAGGTCTAAACCAGGACTAAGCCAAGACTAAACCAGATCTAAACCGGGTCTAAACCAGCACTAAACCAGGACTAAACCAGGTCTAAACTAGGACTAAACCAGGTCTAAACCAGGACTAAGCCAAGACTAAACCAGATCTAAACCGGGTCTAAACCAGGACTAAACCAGGACTAAACCGGGACTAAACCAGGACTAAACCAGCACTAAACCAGGACTAAACCAGTTCTAAACTAGGACTAAACCAGGTCTAAACCAGGACTAAGCCAAGACTAAACCAGATCTAAACCGGGTCTAAACCAGGACTAAACCGGGACTAAACCAGGACTAAACCAGGACTTAACCAAAACTAAACCAGGTCTAAACCAAGACTAAGCCAGGACTAAACCAGGTCTAAACCAGGACTAAGCCAAGACTAAACCAGATCTAAACTGGGTCTAAACCAGCACTAAACCAGGTCTAAACTAGGACTAAACCAGGTCTAAACCAGGACTAAGCCAAGACTAAACCGGGTCTAAACCAGGACTAAGCCGGGACTAAACCAGGACTTAACCAAAACTAAACCAGGTCTAAACCAAGACTGAGCCAGGACTAAACCAGGTCTAAACCAGGACTAAGCCAGGACTAAACCAGATCTAAACCGGGTCTAAATCAGGACTAAACCAGGTCTAAACTAGGACTAAGCCAGGACTAAAACAGGTCTAAAACAGGTCTAAACCAGGACTAAACCAAGACTAAACCAAGACTGTGTGTGGTAACATATTATCCTGTGCATTACTGAATGATAATATGGACTTTTAGTTATAAAAGCATTTCCATATTAACAAAGTACCTTCTAATTCTGCCCTGCCCTTCCACCATCCCCCCTGGTTTCATTTTATAACTCGACTACTGCTCGCAAAAAAGTCACTCACACCCCCCGCTCCTCAGAAATCTCACTCCTAGCAATCTTCAAAACTTGAGAGCCCTGGGTATTTATTTATTCTGTTGCACTGCTTTCAGATTTTCGATTCTAGATTTTGGTCTTAAATAGTTTTGGTTTTGTCTTTATATTGTATTTTGTACACTTTCTTTTTTTGCACTACCTGGCCAGAGAGAAACCAAATTTCGATTCACTCTATGTTGAACACATACTATAGCAGAATTGACAATAAAGCTGACTTTGATCTTTGAAACAGGTTAAGTTAACCTGTTTCAAAAAGATCAATGATCAAAGTCAGCCAGAACTTCTGGTTTAGTCCTGGTTTAAACCTGGTTTAGTCCTGGTTGGCCACTACTTTAGGCAGGGCTCTCAACTTTCGAGCGGGGTCGTGCGTGTGACTGCGTAATTTCCGGGGGGAGGGGTTGCGAGTGACTATTTTTTTTCTGCGAGGAGCGGGGGGAAGGAGGGAGGGGGACGAATGGCGCTGAAACCGCGTGGTGCCTGAACCGATTTCTGGGCACAGAAGCGCTGCGCTTGAATTGCATAACTAAATTTCAGCGTGAGAAATACCATGTGTTGCGTGTGAACACGTCAAATTGCGTGTGTCACACTCTCAATGCGTGAGACTTGAGAGCCCTGACTTTAGGTAACCAATAGAATTGCAGGTGTTTTTCTCTGTCCGGTCTATTGTGACAGCTTAGGACCCGACAATAGTTTACCTTTTTTTTTTTTTTTTTTTACTTTGCAGCATAAGTGCAATGTTTGCGGTGTTTCAAATGTCTCCAAGATGTCGGGCTTCCGGATTATGACGTCACGTGAAAACGCTCTGTACGCGTGTGTGTCATGTGATGAGCAGTCATGTGGTGCTGCAGTCACTTCCTACTGATTTGCCTCAGAGCTGAGGCTGCTGTATCATGTCGTCGTAATTATTTCTATGGAAGTGTGTGCCCGGTGTGAAACGTGTTATTTCGAATTGAAAACAAGCCCGAGATGGAGCGGCTCCTCTGGGTGCTGGTGTGTTTGGGGTGTGCGTTGGTGCGGTCCAAAGCCGAGGGAGAGACTAGACCGTGGTACCAAGATCTCTGCAGGTAAACCAGGACAACAATGCGAGCACAATGAACCCATATAATGCTGTTTATTTGTCGTGTGGCTAATGTTCCTGAATCATGCTACTAGCAAGTCAGTGTTTTGATCATCTCTTGTAGCTAATGCAACATTTAACTTTTAACTAGATTAAAATTGCTCTTCTACAGGGCTTCAAAAAGGTAACCTGTCTCTGGTAAATACGCCAGAAAGCCTAACAGAAGATTTTGGTCTGTTAAAGGTTTGCTTATGTGGAGAAAATGCCCTTTGGACCTTTATTTTATAAGGTGTTTATCAAATACAGGGGTTATCGGCTAGCGTTAGCTGCTAGCTGAGGCGGCATTTATCAGCATATTATTATTTGTTTATGTGTTTTTACTTTTATGCACACTTTGTAATGCGTAGAATATTTCATAAATCAAACATAGGACATGGATGTTTTGTGAAATATCATCTTTATTTTTGCTTTAGAAACGTTGTGCGTGTTCCTTTTTAGTTTTACATTCCACCTGAACTGGATAGTTTGCATTCTTTGTGGGAAAGTTTGTTGATCTTTACATTTCTGACAATTTAAATGATGGCATTTTATCATAACAAGGAAAATTATCTCAGTAGTAACTGAAGTGCTCCACATCAACACTCGGGGCAGCTTTGTGTTCAAATATTGACATTGTATTTGAGCAGTAATGTAAATAGGTCATCAGCTGCACTGACACTTTGTTTTATAAAGTATTGGTTTGGACATTTTAACTACATCTTGCATTCAACCTCTAGATATAAATAACATGTGATAAACATGTGACAAGTGTTTGGGGATCTTTTAAGATTCTATTTGGCTGTCAGATATATTGTCAAAAAATACTTCAATTAAAGCTGTTTCCACAGCAGTAACTCATTAAAATGTATGTTTTTTGTTTGTTTGTTTGTTTTTTGTATATTTGTTAACACTTGACCTGTACATGTTCCTCTATTACGTTTTGTTACAGTTACAAATGGGAGGCCATAGATCAAGATAACAGTGTTGGCTACAGTCTAAAGCTCTGTGAGTCTTCGCCCAGCACTAGCTGTGGTTCAGGAGCAGCAGTGTGTGCACATAACTACACCGCCAACACTGACCACACTATAGGTGAGTACTCATCTGTGAACTACGGCTTTTCAAGTGTTCAACTTCCAGAGAAATAGAATAAGTTTAAATCAAGACAAACCCATGAGTAAATTGAATGCTAAATTAGAATGAGATTATGAACAAACTTGCACTGCTTCAAGGCTAAACCAGGGCTCAACCAGAACCAATTAACTAATGGTAAACCAGAGTAATACTGTACTTTAAAGTTATAGTTTATAAAAATAAAAAAAAAAGTATTTCCTAACCGTGTACTATGTTTATGAGGCATTTACAACACATGCTTGTTTCTGTCTTTGACTCTCTTCTGTGTTCTGTTTTGTCTCATGACAAACATGCGATGAGGGTTTCACGGTCTTTAGTGGCAGAAAAGGCTATTAGTTTGACTGTGATCGCTGCTATCTCTACTCTGTCTCATTTAGGTGGTCATTGCCTACACAAGAATGATTTTAACCAGTAATGGTATCTAATCATCTGTAGCTTGTAAAACTGCATTTTATTCACATTTTTCCATTTGTAACATGTTGACTGATGTTGGGTTTGTATGTATTTTAAAGGCTTATTGTGTCTAAAATGCACAAAAGCAAAATGTACTTTTCTAGCAACATTTAAAAAATAAATCTGCACCAGTGAAGTTCAGTTATTTTTGAATTACATGCTATCAAATTAGCATGAGCTACTGTATCCAAATGATTTCCCTTGTGGATCAATAGTTTGTCTAAGTCTAAGATTTTATCTAATCACATTATTAGCCTAATGCCTTTGTATAATCTTTGTATATTATCCCATTCCCTTGTTCATAGCGTAAACGAAGAATGGTAATACAGGCAGTTCAGAAGTTCTTCTGTTAGTAAATGATGCCGGGGTGCACAGATTTGCTTTTGCATTATCAGGCTGTCAGCGCATCTGATCTTTGCTGAATGTGCTGCTGTCAGTCCAATCTACACTGTCGCTCTGGGAGTCTCTGCCTGATGCCAACACACTGGCACTTATCTGTGGGAAGACTCAATATGAACTGGTCTAGTATATCCTTTTAGCATTAGCAGCAGACATCTTCCATGTTTGTTTTATTGTTGCTGCTGCTGCCAAAAATTTATTGAAATATATACATCTATCTGGTCTCATACAAAATTAGCTTTTTCATTGCACGATACATCTCCATTATACGTAAGAGATGTGCATGTGCGACAAAAGTAAGGTATGCTTGATGTAGGAATTGTAGTACTTATTCTTGTGTAGGAATTGGTGTTACTTTGTAAGGATGACATAGCTCTACTAATAAAACTTCCTGTTTTAATCTGAATCTAAAATGTCGGTAGTACAATGGTACCTCACCTTACGAATGACCCAACAAACGAAAAGTTCAAGTTACGAAACGCCTTCACGTCAAATTTTGGTCTCTAGATACAAATGAAATTTCAAGTTACGAAACGCGAAATCTCCAATCCAATCCAATTCAACTTTATTTATAAAGCACTTTAAAAACAACAAATCTCAAAAATTCAATTAATGCGCGCTCAGATGCAAACCCCCAAATGTAAATACACTTTATCAACACACACGGGGTTAGGTTCCAGAGGTGGCTCGCGGTGGGAGAGGTCCGCGAGGTAGGACAACTTTGTATTTGGCAATTGTTCTACATGTTTTAGGGCTGTAAATGCCTCACCACACACATTCTACACTTTTTTCTCGCATTTCTCTCTCGTTTAAACACTCGAACTTTCATATATTTTTTATGGAATGTGTTGGGGGGGACACGGCTCAATATAGCGCCGCCGAACGTGGGATGGGAGCGGAGATACAACAACACAGTATGGTAAAACTCACCTGTCTCACGACGGTCTAAACCCCGCTCACGTTCCCTTAGTGAGTGAACAATCCAACGCTTGGTGAATTCTGCTTCACAATGATAGGAAGAGCCGACATCGAAGGATCAAAACGTCCATACGGCGCAAGGCCGCGCTACACCGGGGCTGCGGGATTGAGCCGCGGCGCCGCGTGCCTCCTCCTCGGGGCCGAGCCCGCGCGGCTCGGCCCGCCCGCGCGGCTCACAGCTCACAGTGTGAGCCGCGCTCTGGAAGTCAGATAGAACCAGAGCCCACCCCGAGCGAGACCCCGCGGTCTTGCCCGCCGATAGAGCGGCCTGTTAGCTCACAGTGTCAGCCCCCCGGCTCTGGAGGTCAGATAGAAGCAGAGCCCGCCCCGCTCTTATTCCCGCTGAAAGAGCGTCTTTCTCGGCCTCTTAAAGGTGCGCAGACACGAGCAACGCGCTCCTCCAACGGCACTGCCATGTTATAATAATAACAGGTCCAATCCAGGTTTAGTTCTGGCCAGACCTGGTTTATTCCACGTTCTTTTAGTCCTGGTTTAGTCTCTTAGCCCGTCAGGAACACAACGTTACACTATAAAAAAAAAAAGTTACACTATAACAAAAAAAAACTTGGAACGGATCAGGCTTTTTCCATTGAAATAGCTACTCAACTTACGAATTTTTCACGTTATGAAACAAATTAATTTCGTAAGGTAAGTTACCACTGTATTAGAATTTTCCTAGATTGTGTATCATATTAATCACATTTTAGTCTGTGTAAAGATTTGGTCCATTTGGCAATTTTTAAGGCTATGCTGAATAATACTTTTCAAATTAACTCAATATCTATTGTAAAGTATGAAAATGAACATTTGTCATTTCTATGCAGCCATGGGAAGAAGTTGTGGTTTCTTTTGAACTACTTCCTGACCTTTTAGTTTCGATTGCTCTCTGACTTGATTTAACTTCTCTATGGCATAACCCAGTCTTATGCGCTTTAGTAACACAGTCATAACAACAACTTTAGGAGTCGTGACCTCCCTGTTCACTCTCACATGTAAACCCTTGTCGCTTGAGTGCCACTCATAGCCCTTTGGCACTGTTTTTTTTTCCCAAGTAGCCAATACTTACAAACTGATGAAATGACGACAAACAAGAAGCAACAAAGTCACACGAGAGTTTAATCATACACCATTGCTGACTTATCACATGACCCAGAGACTGGTTAAAATGTTCTCAAACACAAATAGAACCTCATGTCATGCTTGGCTTGTCTTTCCCTCTAGTTTGTCATTCACTATTTATACTATGAAAATGTGACACTGTTTTCAATTGGGAAATTCAGTGGAGATGTTGTAAATCCGGTGTGAACAGTATTTCATAAGGTATAAATTGCGAGTGTATTATCATGTATGCCAGGAATTGAGTTGCATCTTCTTCTTGGATGCATAAATGAAAGATCCCTATTGTGTGCTTGCTATAATCCAAAATTAATGACACTATAGATAATCAATATTTGACCAAAAGTTGTCAAGCAGTATTTAGAATTGTTTAAGCAGTGAATGGCACGTATTTCTGTGCCCACTTCCTCTTGTTATGGTTAAGTAAGTCATGCTTCATGGTTCTCTTGCAATAAATAGTTCATCAACATTTTACCAAAGCTCCTCTTTGTATTTAAAACTGTATAATCTAGTACACAATCAACATTTGATACACTTAGTTTTCGCAATTCTTTCAGAGCATGTTAGGACAGTTCTTTATGTGTTAGTAGGTCACACTTTTGCTTTGTTGAATTCCTTTGTGTGCTGCTGGCATTTGGAGCCTCGTGCTATCAGATGGGACTACAAACGTGTCTAAAAATGTTTTAAAAATATTACTTTTGTCATAATTTAATTTAGTATGATCTGACATTCAAATAGAAGCTAGACTGAATACTTCACATGTTTTGCAACGGTCTAATAGAGCGTGTCTTATCAATTCCTTCTGACTTATTAAAGCACTGTAACCAGCTGACCTACAATGTGTTTATCCAGAGGAACCATCATGGCTGACACATTTTCCATGTTTCCTTATGAGAATTTATGAAACTTGTGCCCTCTGCATGTGAAGGCCTGGGTATTTTACTGTTGACAACATCTTGGAGTTTATAAATAGTTCCTACAAATGCACAGGCTATTCAGCAGCTCATAAACATCTCACTATGTATTAAATCTGAATTTGTTTTTTGTTTTGCAGGTGAACTGTCCCAAATTAAGGTCACTGGTTATGTGGTGGACTTCAATACTACAGAGAAATGTCCGGGAAGCAGCAACAACATCCAAGCCAGTATCAGCTTCCAGTGTGGGAAAACCATGGTCAGTACATGCACTGCCACAGCAATTAGAATATCCTATATATGTTCAATAAATCATCCAGCGAGTGATGATTTTTGGGGTCTATATTTATTGTGGGTAATTTTTACTTTGCACTAGTGTGTTTTTTGTTGCTGCTCAATTTTCTAATGTATTGTAAGTTTGCAGAAAGGCTTTGCAATCCATATTTGTAAGAAGCACTGAATAAAAATGTGCGTGTTCTGTTCTATATTATAACTTCTACTCCTTCCACTGTTACCAGTTCTGAGGAAACACCACTCAGTTCCCCCACTATATTTGGTCGCACCTTCTTAGTCATGTTCAAAGGTAAAGCTTCATCTTGACAGTGTGGCTCATAACCTGATGTGTGTTTGCTGCAGGGGACCCCAGAGTTTGTGGCTGTGGCACAGTGTGTGCACTACTTTGAGTGGAGAACATATGTCACCTGCAAAAAAGACAAATTTAAACCGCACAAAGAGGTGAGTGTGCAGAGGAAGCAGTGTCTGTGGGTATGTGTCAAAGACTAGAAGGTGGTGTTGTGGAGGTGGTGACAGGAAAACCTGCAAACGATTGCTTTTTAAAAAATATTTGCACAAGCCTCATGTTTTCTGCAATGTTTGTGAATTGTCTAACTCATATAATTTTAACATATCATCTGATTGCAGATTTAAATTTGCCTTTTTATCCAGGTTCCTTGCTATGCCTTTGGCTCTAAGGGCAAACATGACCTGAACCCTCTGATCAAAGTCACCAGTGGTTACTTGGTGGATGATGGAGATGACAATATTGATTTCTACATCAACATTTGTCGCAGTCTTGGTCAGTTCAGGGGCTGGAGACCTTTCACACCTATCAGTTACAATTGACTTCACATTAGGACACCTGTGTATAGCCATAATAGATTGCTAATGCTCTGTGCCATCTGCTTCTGTAGATCTCCCAGACAAGTCCTGTCCTCAGGGCTCTGCAGCCTGTCTCATCACCAACCAAGGAGCCTTCGACATGGGCTCGCCCACGACCCAGCTCGAACTGCTCTCCAATGACAGGTCAGGTGCAGCAGTTAGATAGTTGACAAATAATAGTAATAATAATAATAATATTTAATTTAAGCTGAGGCTAAAAATATCTCGCAAAGCTTCAGAAATTAGAATAGCTTTGAATATGCTCCGTACTAGTTTGACTGTTTCATTGCTAATCTCCCACACAACTACTGTGAGTTAACAGAAAACACCCACAGGTCAGTGGTACAAATGAGTGCCTAGACTTTAATGCCAGAGGTCACCCTGTAAAATGTATGGAGTGGTTCAGGTGTTGGTATAACATGATGTGCATATGTGTCTGTATAATTTTCTGTTTTTGTCTTATTAGATTGAGATTACAATATGTGGCTGTGGGACCACCTCCTGATATGTGTAACCAGCATGCTCCAACTGTCAACATCACCTTCATTTGTCCTTCAAGCAGAAACTCGGTATTCTTACTTTTCTTCAGTCTCCATTTTTCATCAGTGTGATTTTATGTTGACATGCTCCCTCCTCATCTCTGTTCTCCCAGGGCAGCCCTCCGAAAATGATTGCAGAGACCAACTGTCGGTACGAGGTGGAGTGGGTGACTGAATATGCCTGTCACCGAGACTATCTGGAGAGTCACAGCTGTATACTCACTAGTCAACAGCACGACATCTCCATCAACCTGTCGCCTCTCACCAGGGGTGGTGAGAAATCCACTGCAAACATCAGCACCATCACATAAAATAGGGAAATCCTTGATTTTTGTCAAATAGCCATTAATGGTTTAATGTAATCATGTGACCTGAATAATCACAATTGCAAACCAAATAATTGTGACCTCCCTAGTTGTAGCATAGAGATGCAGTTAAAATATGATCAAGGATTTAATTTCATTGTGCCTTTTTCTTTTTAAGCTTGAATTCCCATCTATAATTAAAATCTATTAAAGTGACACTTTTATACCAATTAATTATTTTAATTGTTTTAATTATATGGGGGAAAACGTCTATTCTAATTTGAATGATAACTGACCGAAAGACTGCTTGCAAATATCACATTTTCCACATTTTGCTGAATTCTACGTTTTGCAATATTGACAGTATTAGAGCTAAAATAAATTTTGAGTCACTGCTTTAGATATATTTTTGTTACATTTTTAAGGAAGTTGTGTCACAAGTTCACTGTCTTCAGCTTCCTGGTTGAGTCAGTGTGTCTGAAAGATAGAAATATTCAATATCATATTATATTACATTAACATGAATAAGTGGGGAAAAACACATTATCCATATAATGTTTGATGGATTGTTTACTTTTTAATATAGATTTTTTTCACTTATCAGTAATTTTTAGACTTTTTATGTCTCTTGAATGTTTCAGCCACAGATACCCCGTACCATGCATTTTCTGGGCAGAAAGACAGCCCTGAAAGCTACCATTTTTATCTGAATGTATGCGGCCGCGTCCAAACGGAGGAGTGTGGAACAGATGAGTTCATCTCGTCCTGTCAAGTAAAGACAAGTGGCAACATCCGAAAGGTGGCCGGGAGATACCATAATCAGACTTTACGGTAATACAGGATGCCGTTGTGCCAATATGTTTTCTTGGACATTGATTGAAAATGTTGAATATCTAATTTTATCTTCAGCTCAGACATGTTGACTGATACATAAAGCTGTCCACACAATGGGGCGCAGCGCTGTCAGCAGTGTACCATCAGCAGAACTTTCCTACCTGCTGTGTGGAGCAAAACACACTTTTTGGTGCCATACAAAGGCTTAATAAAACTGAGAGATGCATCTGATTTTGTGGACATTATATAACATTCTACTATGTTTATATTTTTTTTTACTAATTCACCATTCTATTTACTACTATTTACCACTCCCACACGTGTAGTGAGAGACTGTTGGGCCAGTGTTGTGTCTGGATGAGTGGCTTCTCTTGTCTTTTATAACATACTAGACTATTGAATACATTATGGCCCTGAATGATTATGCTAACAAGACCCCACACTCATTACATATTCAGTAGGTCTAGCTAACTAACTAACAAACAATTAGGTGTGGTAGTCTTAGAGTAATTTCATTGTAGTTAGCTCCTCCCTTCAGGCAGATATAAGGCAGTGTCCACCAGCGTCTGACCAGAACTGAAGAAGCAGCTTGGATGAGCTGCGAAACGTATTTGACCAAATAAACTTTTGTCCAGTTGACAAATTGAATTTCTCCTTTTACCACAGTCTGTTGAATAGGTGAAGTGTTGTTCTGTGAAGTGTCAGAGGGGATTAGAAATTTTCATCCTTGGAAAAATTCATCCTTCCCCTTTGGGAAGGATGAAGCATATTTGTATTTGTGTCTGTACTGTTATGTTGTTATATGAATTATACTCAAGTTTAAAATGATAATAACTAACAAGTTGTTTCTCAGTCTTGCCACTTTTCTGTGATGAGCATCATCATTGTCCATATTATGGCAGTGTCTAAAGTTGCTTTGTTTTTTTATGTGATGTATGTAACTGCTCTGCAACACTGGGGATGAATAAAGTCTGAAAACTGAGATTTCATTTTGTTTATTTGATTCTTATCTCTTTCAGTTACTCTGACGGAGACTTGACACTGATCTATCCAGATGGCACAAAGTGCTCCACAGGCTTTCAGAGGATGACCATGATCAACTTTGAGTGCAATGAGAATATAAGTGAGTATTTCCTGAAAGGCATTATATTATATACTGAGGAATGCAGTGTCTGCCTCTCAGTACACTGGATTGAGTTTTTCACATTAGACTGGAAATACTGTTTAAATGGTGATTCTTCTTCAATAACATGACTAATTTGTGTAGCTGGGCATGGTAACCCTGTGTATGCTGGAGAGACAGACTGCACCTATTATTTTGACTGGGAGACTTCTTACGCCTGTGTCAAAGAGAAGGAGGATCTGATGTGTAGTGTTCTGGATGGCAAAAAACATTATGATCTTTCACCTCTCACTAGATTCCCAGGTGAGTTTTTATAAAACTATAATAATATTGTATTATAGGTCATTGATAATGTAAATCAACCAAATGTATGGCTATTCAGAGTCAGATACAGCCGATAACTGGGAGGTGGTGGATGCAAAAGCAGCAGATGCAAATCTGAAACGTTTCTACCTCAATGTTTGTCACAAAATCATCCAAACTGGTGAAGTTGCTGGTTGTGCAGAGGACGCTGCAGTCTGTGCCAAAGGTCTGAGTCTTTACACTAATGACCAGAGCATATCAAAAGTTTTACTGATTTAATAACCTATTTTTATTTCTTTCAGACAAAAACGGCAAAACAATTAGCTTGGGAAGCTTCCTTTCTTCTCCCCAAAAAACAAAAATTGGAAATGACATTAGACTGATTTACACCAATGGAGACAGCTGCAGCAAAAACACCAGAATTCAGACCATTTTAACTCTCAAATGCAAACCTGGTGGGTTCTGTTTATTATACTGTATTTTTGCATAATATGATCATTTGAGTTTGGATTTTTGAATGACTGGTCTGTGCTGTGATTTTCTGTAGGAGACTTGGAGACTGCTCCAGTTCTTCGTAGTGTTTCTTCAGGAGGCTGTGTTTATGAACTGGAGTGGTACACCGCCGCTGCCTGTGTCCTTGCAAAGACCCAAGGAGACAACTGTAAAGTCCACGATCCACAAGCTGGTATGTTCAAGGTTTTACTTGTGAATATATATTATTAATATTAAGGTTATATTCATTCAGCAACAATTTTTATCCGCCCAGTGTCTCTGTAAGTGTCCGTGAGTGATAATGTCTAAGGTGTCAAACTTTTGCCAAATAAATGCACAGCTGATGGTTGGAAACTGTAAGTGGAAAATGGTGCATCTTTGTGTTTTTGATTTCCCAGGTTTCTCCTTTGATCTTTCACCTCTCTCCAAACCTAATGCTGGTTACTATAACTTGACCAGCGGAAACTATGACTACTTCATCAATGTGTGCGGTCCAGTTGCAGCAGCCACCTGCCCGCCAAAGGCAGGTGCATGTCAGTCTGACAAGAGGTAAGCAAACAGTAGTTCCATCTTCAAGTCTGGATTGTAGAAGCATTATCTAATGGCATGTGCAATGATTTTAGGGGAAGTTTGAAAAATAGTACATATACTGCTTGCTATGATTGAATGAATGTTTTGCTCTTATAGCAGTTCGAGTTGGAGTCTTGGAGAGGCAAACTCTCACTTGTCCTACTACAATGGCCTGATCCAACTTACCTACAGTAATGGCTCCCAGTACAACAACAAACAACACACTCTGAGATCTACCCTCATATCATTCCTCTGTGACCCCCAGGCTGGAGTCGGAAAACCTGAATTTCAAGTAGATATGATTTCAAATTTTTCTTTTGTGTTTTGTTTGGCCACATCTTGAATTGTTTTGTGTCTTTTTAGGTTGAGGATGATTACACTTACAACTTCCGCTGGTACACGTCATACGCTTGTCCTGAAAGACCACATGAGTGTTTGGTGACAGACCCCAAAACTCTTCATCAGTATGACTTGTCCAGGTGAGTAATGTGAACACAATAAAACATTTTCTTCTACAGTATTGCATATGTGTTCAGCAACAAACAATATAGAAAATCTAACATGCAGCCATTCAGTATTTGAATATATAAACAAAATATTATGTATTGAAAATATAATTAGAGAAAAGATATGCTTTTTTTTTTTTTTTTTTAAGTTTGTCTCGATCTTCTGCGAGTGGGAACTGGCTGGAGATGGACTTGACTGATCCAGTGAGTCGTAAGAAATACTACATCAATGTGTGCCGTCCAATTAACCCTGTTCAGGGCTGCGACCGCCATGCATCCGTGTGCCAAATGAAGTACATCACAGAGCAGGTATACATTTAATATTGGTTTGATGAAGAAAAAATAATTGACACAACTGCATACTTTCATCTTTAACCAGTTTCTTTTTTCTAATATTCTAGCTTCTTTTTACCTGTCCCAATATAACTTCCTTATTATTGTTTCATTTTAGGGCACTGTAAAAGAAGTTGTATCTGTCAGTAACATGGGTGTTTCCAAACGAGGGCCCATTATCGAGGGACCAGACCGTTTACGGCTGGAGTTCACTGAAGGCTCGGAGTGCATTTCCAATGGCGTTAAACTCAGTTATACCACACATATTCACCTGGTGTGCTACAGAGGCACTGTGGTGAGTTAGAATTGTCTGTGCATTGCCACATAAAGCACCTTTTGAACAATAATGTCCAAAAAATTATCATCTTTTTGATATCTACAGGCAAAAGGACCACGCTTCATGATTTTCCAAAATTGTACTGCAAAGTTTATTTGGGAGACAAGAGCAGCCTGTGCCATCAAAACCACCACCAATACTAATGTAAGTAGTTTTAACATAACATAATTTGATGTAATGAATTATCAACATATGAATAGTAATAATTGTACCTCTGTAGAGTTGTTCTGTTGTGGATCCAAACACGGGCTTTGAGTTCAACCTTCAGCCCCTTGCATCTAATTTGGGGTACAAAACTAAAGCAAACGGAAAGGTGTTTCTTGTAAGTACCTTAAACACTCTGAAATAACAAAAAAATAAACTCAACATAAAATTGCTTTCCCTGATTTGTAGCTGAATATCTGCTCCGATGTGGCTGAATGTGGTGAGGGTATAGCTGGATGTGTGCTGGAGAACGGACATCCACTGAGTCCAGTTGGAGTAGAAAAGACTCTACAATACTCCACTGATGGGCTGCTGTCACTCACATACAAAGGAAAACTTGAGGCGTCGACAGGTTAGAGCCCGTGGCTAGGCTTTGAATTTATTTTATTTACGTATGAAAATTGTCATTGCAGCTTTTTATACCAAGGAGTAGTGTTGAATTAATCTTTATTCTATTCACCGTTAGGAGCTTTAAAAACTGGGAAAAGTGTAAATTTGGTTCATAAATGTATGCAATCTTCTTGCAGCCACCCGGGACACTTTCACTGTTAACTTTGTGTGCAATCGAAGCTCTCATCCTGGCACTTTGAAATTGGTTCAAGAGAATTTGAGCTCCACCTCGGACCCCGTGGTCCATGACGCTGTGTTTGAGTTTGCTACGCCTCTGGCCTGTGTCCCTGCTCCAGTTAGCTGCCGGATTAGTGGTAAGAGCAGGATGCTTATTTTGTATTGTAGGTTTATTCTAAATGTTTAATTAACTGTATTTCTTATTTCCTGTAGATTCTAAAGGCAATGAGTATGACCTAAGTCACCTGGCCCGGGATAATGAAGATAGCCCCTGGATGCCCATTGACACAGATGGTGGCAAGTCTCGAAAATTTTACATAAACGTTTGCAGACCTCTTCCTTCAGTTAAAGACTGTCCTGGTGAGTTACGATGTGCATTATTCAGGTGGATTTTATTATTATTATTATTATTATTGTTATTATTGTTATTATTATTATTGTTATTGTTGTTATTGTTATTGTTATTGTTATTATTGTTATTATTATTATTGTTATTGTTGTTATTGTTATTATTATTATTATTATTATTATTATTAATTAAGCCTTACATTTGCCACATTAAGAGATCAATGATCTGTTGTCTTATAGTGGGTCCTCTGGGGGCCTGTGGTGTGCTTGATGGGACCAGTCACAACCTGGGCTACATCCAGTCCAGTCCACAGGTGGCAGAGGACGGCTCCATCAGCATTGTGTATCAGAATGGAGACAAGTGTGGAGAATCCTCACAGTATTCCACACGCATCATCTTACAGTGTGACAACAGCCCTGTGAGTTATCAAACTGAATACAAACAAGGAATTATAGAGCAGACAGGCCTATTAGTACCACAGATACTCTATCAGTATATCCACTGGGAGGCAGTGTAGTAAAGGAAATTACCTTTCCATGAGCTTGATCTTTCCCTCTTTTTTTTTTTTTTTTTTTTTTTTTTGTAAAAATGGCTATATTGATATTTTTATACTTGTCTAGGGTTCACCCATGTTTGATCGCACTGATGGCTGTGAATACGTTTTTGTATGGAGAACCTCAGAGGCCTGCCCAATCATAAAGTCTCAGGGTAAGTTCAGTAATTCAATGTTAATTCAGATATCAACTAGCTCTACTAACAAAATAATGCAGATAAAAACTGACTTCTATTTATATGTAAAAATGGTAACTGGAGAACCAAACATTTGTTCTCAGGTGACAACTGCCGTGTCAAGGACCCCAAAAGTGGTTATGAATTCAACCTTAACTCACTAAATGGAACTGATTACTCTATAGTGCAAGGCAAATACACTTACTACTTGTCTATCTGTGGAGGCATTCAAAAAGACGTTTGTACCCACAAACAACAGGGTCCTGCAGTTTCCTCGTGCCAGGTTGATGAATCCAACCACAAGATTGCAGGTAGAAAGGAGGAGTTTATAATAGAACGTCCCTTGAAAAATTTATATAATTATGATGGAAATAATCTTTGTGCATATGCAGGGTTAGAAAACCAGGTTCTGACCTATGTTGATGGACAAATAATTTTGAACTACACCAGTGGAGAGACATGTCACAGAATCTACCAAAGAACCACAGAGGTGTACTTCTCCTGTGACCCCAACAACCAACCAGTAAGTTGACATTTCGGTAAAATGTGTATTGGGACTTACTAAGCATTATGTTAAATGTAATGATGTGTTATTTAACTTTTGTATTTTTAGGGAGAGCCACAGTTCATAAATGAGACTCCAGACTGTACCTACATGTTCACCTGGCCCACTGCCCTGGCCTGTATCCCCATCAAGACCACCAGCTGCTCTTATAAGTAACTCCTGCAAGAATTTCTATGACGCATTCTCCTTCCCTTCATTTCTTAATTATCAGCAATATTCGTATAATATTTGATGCCTACATGTCATGTTTTCAGTGATGGTCAGGGCCACTCCTTTGACCTCTCCTCTCTGGCGATGGACACTCATAACTGGGAAGCAGAGCACCGCACAGGAGGCAGTGAAAGATTTTACATCAATGTCTGCAGGTCTTTAGTACAGCAGGAAGGTCAGTATAGCTCACATGTTTTTATTGATGGCCATTTAGTTTGTATTTTTCTTTTACTTTCTCTTGTATTTGACTTTTATGAGAAGTTTAACCCTGGTTTTAGATACACCAGGTTCATGGAAGTGCCCGTCCTCTGCTGCCTCCTGTATGAAGAGTGGGGACCAGTATGTGAGTTTGGGGCAGGTGGTGTCCGCTCCCACAATGGAGAGAAATATTCTAAAGCTGCGCTATGCTAATGGCGACACCTGTGATGGAAAACGCAAAAGCTCAACCACAATCAACTTGCAGTGTGACAAGGACAAAGTGGTGAGTGTTTTCCTTAATCCTAAGTCACTGTTCTTTACAACTTCCTCTCTGTCAGGAAGAAAACCATTGTTTTCTATTTGGTTAATAGAAAACAATCCCAATCATAACTTAAATCTGAATTAAATAAAAGTTACAGCTCTTATTATATTTTGGTCGTTCACTAACTGCTAATTGTGTGTCAGGACTCTCGGCCTTCTCTCATCTCTGTCGTTGAGGATTGTGAATACACTTTCCACTGGTTAACTGCTGCTGCATGCCCATTAAACACTACACAGCAGGAGGGCTGCAAGGTCACCAACCCCTCCACAGGTCAGACATTGCACTCAAATGAAACCAAATTAAAATATACTTTACCTGGCTTAGAAATTTTGGGAAATATTTTATTACATAGTTGTGATAATGTCATTAATTTTCCTTTTAAGGTTACCTGTTTGACCTGAACTCATTGACAAAAGCTGGAGGATACACTTTGCGAGACTCAAACGATCACAACAAATCATTTCAGCTGAACGTGTGTGCAGATGTTAGCAGCGCTGGGTGTGAACGGGGATCAGGTATGGCACTGTCAGCCATTCTGTGTGTAATGCATTAGCATCAAAAGTAGGGAACGTATTTGTATTTAATTGTTAACCTATTCATAAGTTTCAGGCAAAGGACCTTTGCCTATTCAAAAGATGCTATATTTTTGTTTGAATTGCTGTAAGAGAGGACCATTGCCATGTCAAATCCTTCATATCAGGCAGGAATTCTTAAAGATCCCATGACATGGTACTTCTTGATGCTTTTATATGGTGCCTTAATGGTTCCCTAATACTGTAAATGAATCCTTCTTCAAAATCAACATTCAGTGCATGAGAAAGACACATGTACACAGTCAGAGTCAGAATCTCTCTGTCTGAACGACTCATTCTGGGCCTTGTTGCTTGAATGCAAATGAGAAGGACACAGATAGGGTTAGAGGAGTTAGAGGAGCTCCTCTGCGCCGCTGGGAGACACTGGCAGCACTTCCGCGTTTTAAGAGTGAAGGCAGAAAGAGGCATTTCAATGAAAAAAACACATTTTCACAGAAAATAAAATTAAACCACTGCTGTTTCAGAGGTCCAGAGGGTCGGGTAAAGGACTTCCGAGCCTAGAAACACTCGCACGTGCCTCCAGGCAAATAAAAAAACGCATTTCACACGTAGCTCCTTCGCGGTCCAAACTCTCTGGGCGTGATTTCCAGACACAGGGGGTAGACATCCAGACGGGGGTGGAACTGCATTTGCATTTCCTTTTTCGATCTGACGTCACATAGTTGCCTTGTTTAGAATCGCCCGTTTGAGCTGTGTTTTTTTCTAACGCAGAAAAGGACCGCAAATGCTCGGTTTAGACATTTCGCAAACAGGGTAGGGGAGCTCACATTAACATTCAAAAACCTCAGAAACCTCAGAAAGTGAAAATTTCATGCCATGGGACCTTTAACATGAAACCCAAGATTCAGAAAGATGGTTCTCTTGAGAACCATCTTAAAGAATCATTGTTGGATGTCATAGTCATACCATCACAAAATTAAAATTTTAGTTACTGATTGTTACTCTCACATTTCCATGCTTTATGTAACCAGAGGTTTTGCGTCACATGGGTTAATTAACAGCAACACAAGACTCACAAATGTGTGAAGTACCAGTTCTTTGAATTATTGACTGTCTCTCTATTAGAGTTGACTTGTGGAATAACAGTTGTAAAGTCATAATAGAGGAATACATCTTGAAAAAGACTTATTTTAATTTCTTAATTGCTTGACTTTCAGCGGTATGTATAAAAGACGGCAGTGGGAGTGTGAGTGGAGGTCAGGTTAGCAGGAAACTCTGGTATAAAAATGGGATTGTGGAGCTGAAATATGAAGGAGGAGATACCTGTGCCACCAACAGTGCTTTCAAACACAGCACAGTCATCCAGTTCATCTGCAGGTCTGCGTCCTATGCACTGAAAAACATTTTGATATTTGCATAATTGGTTCAACTAATGCCTAATCCCTTCACTTGTGTTAGGCCCTCACTTATGAGCTCAGCATCTCCAGAGCCAGCTTTGATCGAGTCCCACGCTGACACCTGCACACACTACTTCTCCTTCCACACTCCACTCGTCTGTGACCACCTGGTGAGACCTCTGTAGCATATTATGTCCTTTGAGTAAATGTTCAAATTAAAGGGATATGCCACCCCCAGGTCAAATTTGGGCATCTCCCCACAGTCCAGAGACTAAAATAAGTGGTGGAAAGCGTTTTCCTGGTCACCCAGCCATTGTCCGAGTCTGTCAGCACTGACCGCCGCGGTATCTGCAGCTACTCCGCCTTAGACTGGAGTCTAACGGCGCCAGAGAAAGATTTCGGCCAAAAGGAATTAATTTGCTCGATGCGTTTCCCAATTACTTTCTGTGTAGTGCGCATTCATATCGAGTGCAAATAAACAGGGATTCCCCTGGCAGCGTGCTGTGTGATTCGTCTGTCTTTTTCCGCACTGAAAAATAGTTCCCACCCAAAATGACCAAGTCAAGCTCTCCGTGTTGATTTGCACATTTATTTGCACTCGATATGAATGCGCACTACACAGAAAGTAATTGGGAAACGCATCGAGCAAATGAATTCCTTTTGGCCGAAATCTTTCTCTGGCGACGTTAGACTCCAGTCTAACGCGGAGTAGCTGCAGATACCGCGGCGGTCAGTATCTATCCAGAGACCACTTATTTTAGTCTCTGGACTAAAATTTGACCTGGGGGTGGCATATCCCTTTAAACTCAGGGATCTGTCTTTATTCTTGTGAATAAGTACACTTCATTATTTCCCTATAGAGTATATGCATGTCATTTTACACAAACCTGTAAGTAAGAGCTGTAAGCAGCACTACGATTGACCCGTTTCTCTTTCTTATATGAAAATGCATTTTAAAGCAATTAGGTTTATGGGAGTTTGGGACAAATTTTATAGATTCAGTCCATACTTTCTCTTTAAGCAGTTTGAAAATCAGGTATCCCAGCTCTGAGTAATGAATCAGTTGGCTAATCTGTACAAATCTGTGTCTGTAGGTGTCGTGCTCTGTACAGAATGGCTCTTCTCTTATTGACCTCACACCTCTGATTCACTGGAACGGCTATTACACTGCAACAGGTCTGCTGTCATATGCTGTGACATTATATTATTGATAGCCA